>CM050409.1:36555882-37245882 GCA_027580255.1 Therioaphis trifolii | reverse complement strand
AATATTTTTAATATTATTTAAGAATTTCAAAGTTAACAATATAAATGTACCTACATATTTTTTTTTTTTTTTTTTTTGGAGATTATGTATTGTCTTTTTTTATTTCTATAATTTGATATAGATTGGGTAATTATTAAAACTTTAAATTTGTATATAAATTTAAAAAGGTTATGTGACCCTAACCTATTTTTATTACTTTATCAACATCACCTACTTATAAATTATTACTTTATTAGTTAATTATTTTTCTTTAAATATCGAAGAGAAGATATTTTATCTTGTGGAAATTGACCTAGTAATTTTGGTTCTTATATTTTCCTTAATTTATCTGAAAATCATCACAAGAAATGCTTGAACTCTATACTGATGAATAATTACAACTTTTTAGTAGATTTTTCTTTTAATTCTTTTTTATCTTATAATTTACATTTGAAATAATGAACCAAAGTAAAATTATCATAATATTAAATGATATTTATGTAGGTATAATATATTATATGCTCTCATGGTGTGTATCGTTATTCGTTATAACTGCGTATACTTTTTATCTTTATAAATAATATCAATATGAGCATTAAATGACAAGTCGAATGACTACAGGGCGCCTAGATCCTTGATTGTAGCAGAAGTTTGTCATTCAAATCTTTTTATTTTACATGTGCTAGTAGGTTTATTTATTCGTTGGATAAATGAGATTAATTTGCAATTAAAGGGGTCGACAGAAAGATTATGACGTTCCCACCATTTCATAAATTCAGAATATTTATGTTATATTGTTTAAACTAGTCTACATGACGTCACATCTAGCCTAGGGCGACCATACGTCTTAACTTTTACAGGTTTGTCCTTTATTTTAGCGTTGTGTCGCGTTGTCCTAACAAACGTCTCTCAGGACGCCCTTTATCCAGTTTTTTATTCAATCTTATAAAGTTATAAATATGTTTATATTTTATAGGTGCAATATAAATAAAATACCCCAAATTATTAGATTTGAGAAAATGTTAAAAATGTTTAAATATTTAAACTCCTATAATCTTAATCTGTAGATCACATACACCAATAATATCTTTACATTCCGGAGTAGATAATTATCTTAATGCCAGTGACGAAATATCGTTAGAATCCTTGGAACGTTTTGAAATTTCTATTTCCCCCGTGATTCACGAAGATCTGCAATGTACGTCAGATATAGTCGCTGAACATTTCGTGTTGAGTTTGGTTGAGGTTACGCGTAAAATTTTACAAACAACCAACGTTACAATAAATATTTAAAGACAGGGAGAAAACGCGTCAAAATGAAGCTGATGTATGAATTATGTGAAGAGAATAATCAACAAATAAAATCATGAAACGGATTTCATTTCACATAGATATCAGTGTTTGTGTACGTTTATAAATAAGCTTTATTAAAAAAATTTTCTACGATTATTTGTTATGTACATTTTTTTATTTAACGACATTCAAACACCCATTCCTTCGAAGCATACAGACACACCGTGATGCCTTAGTGATTTTTTATCATATTTATTAGCCAACGGTCTATAACATCTCGTCAAGTAACTAAATTTATTTTAATTCATCGTTTATTCATACGAGCTTACAAGCTATACGCCATGCCAGAGGCTCTCAGAATAAGGAAAGAGTTAATCATTTAATAAATATTTGCATAATTCATCGTTTATTCGTACGAGCTTACAAGCTATACGCCATGCCAGGGGCTCTCCGAATAAGTTGTAAGGAATAAGGAAAAAGCGTATCTTTTAACGAATATTTACAGTTTATTTGGATATGTGTATGATGAATCGGTAGTGAATATTATTATTGATCAATAACAAAACGTTTATCCATAAATTTAATTAAAGTATTTTTTAACTATTTTTTTAAATTCATTAGGCATGCATTTGTCTAACCACTATTGGACGTAGTCAATAATTTGAAAAATAATCCAAGTTTAAGTCGTCATATATCTTAATGAAATACATAACTACATCGGTATAGAAAAATAAAGAAACATTATTTATAATTAATTATAAACATTATGTCGTCAACATTTAAAGAATTCATGTGCGAAGATAACATTAAGAATAAAACACATTTAAGGTTACGAAAACAAAAAATAGAGCAACTATGGGAAGAATTTGATAGTACAAAGTTGAAAGCAAAGTTGAAAGCTAAGTGGAATAGACCGGACAAGGCTGATATCAGGATAGGAACTGTGGTATTGCTAAAAGAAACAAAATGCCCATGACCCGGGCAAGACCTAAATGAAAATTAAATTTCTAAAAAACAAAAACGTATTTGTAGTTATTTTTGTATTCAGTATATTTATTAAACCTATTTATTTGTATGTATTGGTGGTGTCAGACGTTAACCTATACGTTTTTTTTCAATGTTTATGCGTAAATTTGAAACTGCGCTCCAAGGGGGTTGCATGTTAGGGTGAGCGATAAGACAAATAGCGATAAGCTGAAGTGGGCATTATTTTTGTATGCGTTGTTCAGTTCTTCGGTTGCAGTCAACCACGACGCATTTATTTAAAACATTTATTATTTGAATTAAAATTGATACTATAATTAATTGATTAATTTGTTTACATACTGATAAATAACTCTAAAATAGCCAACGTCGAACTAATATAAAGATATATTATCATGTTTAAACATGTTGTAAAAATGCAACAGTATGTATTTAAGGGATAAGTTAATAGCTATTTTCGCTAGTGTAAATTATGTCGACTGAAACGTACAGACAATACGCACGATGTGAAGCCCGTGTATGCCAGGTGATAAAGAGGAGAACCTAAATTAAGGCCGGGTATAGGAGTAGCGGATGGTAGTATAGCATAGTGGACGGGTAAAGTACCGGAAAAGCAGTGGCATGGCTTCAGAACCAACTAAATATATTTAATTATATGGGAGAGACTGTAGTAAGTTGACGAGTCGGTAAGATGAAGAATCGATTGTATTAATTAACAAATCATGATAACAATCAATATTAGTAATCAATGACATGTATAATGTTATATAAGCAACTTATTTTCTGAAATTTATTTTATTTTGATAATACTAACTTCGTCAACTCACCACAGTCTCCCCTACATCAGCGGTTCCCAAACTTTTTCAGCCTCGGAGCTTTTTTTTAAGAAGAAGTTTCTCGTGGAGCCCCAAGATATAGTTAACGTTCATTTTCATTTGCCTGTGTTCTATGAAGCATAATTAACACGAACTGTATAAATACATACAATAAAGGAAACAATAGTTTAAAAGAACTGGAGATTTCAATAATTTCAAAAATTTCAAAATATTAATTTTTTGTGTACTTATGAACGGAGCCCTTGGGAAACCATTGCGGAGCCCCAAGGGCTCCGCGGAGCACAGTTTGGGAACCGCTGCCCTACATTATCATTAATTTACAAGACATTATTTTAAAATGTAATATAAAATAAGTTAAAACTTTAATACGAGCTATTCCCACTGAAGACAGATATGATAATGAATTGAGATTACGAGTAATGATGTTGTTCAATCTTCAAGTAATATCTACCTAGGTAATAAAAATCTAAATCAATAACTTATATCTATTTCAGTTATTGATTTCTTATTTTTCATAAAAGAAACATTCATCTCAAGGAGCCTCACTTTAAAAGAATATAGTCAATGACTTCTCGGCATGTATTAATTCATTATTTATATTTTTCATCTAAATGAACAATTTTATGACAACTTAAAACACTTATCAGAATACCCTACATAAATACATATTATGTATATATATATAATTAGATAGAAACAACTAAGAACATTATCATTAAGCAGTTGAGCTCTTAAAAGCACATTTGGCAAATATGAAAAAAAATTTAAAATACATTACTGTAAAATATAATATTATGGAAGGACAATTTCTACGACCAGCTATTCCAAATGCCTGGAGGCAGATTCCATCTGCATAGGTAGCGAATCCTAGTGGAAGATACAAGCCTTAAGAATGTATGTATACTGTAATGATATCGAATGAGAATTTGGAGCGTTCAGTAAGTCAAATGAACCCTAGGTCCTCCAATCCTACTAACGATTTTTATATACCTAAACTCCACTTGCCTCCCAAACATAAATCCATTTAAGTCACCACTTAAGACATGGGTGATGTACCGAGGAAGAATTCTCATCCCCAAAATACACACACACACACACACACACACACACACACACACACACACACACACACACACACACACACACACACACACACACACACACACACACACACACACACACACACACACACACACACACATACTCGTACACACCCACACCCATCCATAAACGAAAACAAAATTATTAAACTGAAGTTAATTTTAAGAAGACAAATTGTCAATGAAATTTATGACATACAATAAATGAGATAACTTAATATTCGAACTAATTGAATAAATAACTATTTAATATTCTAAGAGACTACGTTTTTAGGAAATGTCTACTTATATCACTACCTTACCTTATCTTGGGAGCACTTGTTCTTCCCGGCTTGTGTCCCAGATATGCCTCGCAGTACTTGATCATTGCATCATCAGGCCCTATTGATTGACATGTCACATTAAGAATCCAACTCATATATCAAAAATTGTGTCAGTAATAAACTTAACAAAAATTAGATATTATACAGCTCTATTTTAAGCCCGAAATTTCAGATTTTTATAAAAAATAATAATATAAAATTAATTTAAACGTATTTAAAAATACGTTATAAAAACGTATTTTTTTTATTAGGCCATGATGAATTACATTAAAATGGGTAGTAATTTATTTAAACAGTTTTTAGAAAACACATTTGAAAAAAATTAACCAAGTTTCAAAATAAATGGAATCATAATGATATAATAGTTTATTATTATTAATTATTACATATTTATTTCAATAATTAGAAGCAAGTGTTAGAAATGTATTTTAATGAATGTTTTTGTTTATGAGAAGTCTAGGATATCACATTAAACAAATATGTACTAAAAACCAATCCATGAAAATTTTTTAAATCGAAATATGCTTATAGTAGAATACACTTTAAACATATATTAAATGAATAAATCTAAATCTAACCTTTATGTGATGTTCTTCGGGTCTGTAGTATTAGTCTTCAACGTTGTTGGATTTCCAATGTCTTCACTATGAGTAATACAAAACACATTAAAGCATAACAGAATAAATACTAAAAACTAATTATTTCCATCAATCGTTTATAAAAAATAAATGCAATGAAGAAAAAAAATATATTTTTCTTTTTTTATTAAAAGAACATAAACAATCTGTTATTGAAAACAATCAGTAAATTTTAAAAATGTTGTATATAATACAATAACATGCATTAATAATATTTTAACTTTATTTTAATCGTCAAATAATTCAGTCACTTACGAAAAATGAGCCACAATTTTTTAAATGAGATTTATGAGATTTGACACGGATTGTAGAAAAATAAATATAGAATATAGATCACCCTTATTAAACCATAGATTATAGAATATGTTGTATACCTTTATTTAACAGTCATCGATGTAAAGTAAATTTTATATCATCGAGATCGGTTAAATACGACATAGAGGTGATGATTACGTTTTAAATTTAGCCATAGACTGTCTAAAAACGTTAGTCAACTAAAAAAAATTGTTTGACGTAATATTTTTTTCAGACCATAATGACATTGTTTTAATCAATGTAGTAATTTTTTTTTTTTTTTTTGACATTCTGACATTTCAATATTATCATTGTATTAATATTAATATGAAAGCAAATATGAATAATAAAAAATAAAATTTCTAAAAATTAATTAAATATTAATTAATATTAGTATCGAAGGAAATGTTAACTTCATGATAGAGTTTTTCATTAATGTAAATTATAATACAAATATTTCAATAATCTTCAAGAAAGTATTCATGAATTAAATTCTTTATAAATTACATTAAAGAAAGCTTTTATTCGTGAGAACACATTGGTAACGCATTAAAAAAAAAAAAAAAAAAAAATTGAAAATCAATCTGTGAAAACGTTTAGAATAAGAACAAAATTAATGTGGAATTTAATTTAATTAATTTACTTTAATGAATTCAATTAGAAAAAAGTTAACCAATACGAAATACCAAATTAATAATTCTGCATCTAACCTTTATGTGATGCTTTTCGGATACATCGTAGTAGTTGTCGCCGCTGTTGGATTCCATACATCTTTATTGCAAGTTGTAGTATCATTGTATAAACAGTAGCTACTAAAAATGTCCACGAGTTATGAATAAAAAATAAATGCGTTGCAGAAAAAAAAAAAATGTTTTAAAGAACTGTATTTTAATCGTCAAATAATTCAGTCACATACGAAAAATGAGCAGTAATTTTTAAAATGAGATTTATGAGATTTGACACGGATTGTAGAAAAATAAATATAGAATATAGAACATCCTTATTAAACCATAGATTATAGAATATTTTGTATACCTTTGTTTAACAGTCATCGATGTAACGTAACTTTTATATCATCAAGATCGGTTAGACACGAAATGGAGGTGATAAATATAATAAAGGAAAACAATCTCAAATGAATATAATATTATTTTAAACATGAAATGAAACTCTACTTGGTATTATTTTTAAACATTTCTATTTCAAATCAATTATGTTTTCAAGATAGTAATAATGCTTTGCTTAAAGTAACTTCGTTGAAATAATTTTCAATTTTTTTATTTTAAACTTTTATAAATTATGCGATAATACACAATTAATATTTGAAGTTTTAGCAACATGACTCCGTGAGTTAAGATCAAATTACGAAAATCATACGGCCAGTTTTACCGTGTTTACTCGGTTTTTCAGCAGTTTTTCCTTGACCCCGGAAAAAATATTTAAAAGGATAGAAAAATCACCTCTGCAAAGTACAATCTAAATGACATATCCTATCTATGAAGTTGTATGAAATTTTCGGATTACAATAACTACCTGAGAAAATATTTACAGAAAAAAATAAAAAATAAACGTCATTATAAAAACAGTAGACTTCACTACACTCAGAACCAAAAAATCACAGTGGGATAAATATATAATGAATTTTATTGAAAAATGGATTAAGTGTTTACTTAAATGACGACTAAGATTTAAAATTTTATTGAAAAAGCAATTTTAATATTATTTTTTTTAAATATAAAACGTAATATTTTCATTAAGTCACAATAACATTATATCAATGGGTGTGAATATTTTTAAACAATTTCATATATTAATTAGTATGGTTATATTTGAAGAAACTTGTCATGTTAAAAAAAAAAATGAAATCATAATGATTGAATGGTTAATTGGTTTCATTCTAATACAGTTATCTCAATCATCTGATTCAAATATTTATAAATTATTTTGATGGTAGATTTTGTTTGCGAGAGATGATGATATCAAATTACAAAAAAAAAAAAAAAAAAAATAGGAGCTATGAATCTATGAACATCTTTCGAATCAGAATAAACGTATTGAAGCATTCAAGTAAACCAGATAATTAAATTATCCAATCTAAATCTAACCTTTATGAAATATTATTAGGATAGATCGTTCTAATCATCAACGTTGTTGGATTGCAAATTTCTTCTGTGTAATTTATACAGTAAATACTACGTACTAGTGATTTCCATCAGTTGTGTTTGAAAAATAAATGCGTCGAAAAAAAAATTTGAATAATATATAACAATAAACTGTAATATAATCGTGAAATAATTTTGCCACGTACATAAAATGAGCCGAAAATTTTCCAATGAGATATTCGACAATTCACACGGATTATACAAAAATGATTTGTAGTATAATTGATTTTTATTTAACCATAGATTATAGAATATTATGTATACCTGTATTTCACAGTCATCGATGTAACGGAAATATTTATCTCATCAAGATCGGTTATAAACGAAGAAGAAGTGATTAATAAAATAAACGAAAATAATCGAAAATGAATTTATTATTTTAAATAGAAAATGAAATTATAATTAGCATTACTTTTATACATTCCTATTTCAAAACAATCATATGTTTAAGATATCAATACTACTATACACAAACTATCTTATACGCCTAATTCTTAATTTTCAAAATAGGGAAATTCACGAGAATTCAAAATTAAATCCACTAGTACAATTATGTCTACCATTAAACAATTAATACGGTATTTAATTAAAAACTAAATGATAATTATATATTATTAATTAATATTCATTATTATCCGAGACTGATTTATATTCGTGTGTTTGGGTGTCAAATAAAAATTTTCATTGATTGCGCCTGCACTGACTACAATTTTTATGAACGCAAATACAATTCATGTAAAATTAAACTGAAGTTATTTTAATGAAAGCGTTATTGTCGAATAAGAGATAGGATGTAAATAAAATAATTTAGGAGGCTTATCCAGAACTCGAACAAAAAATGTAATAATAGTACTTTTTACGTAAAATATAATGAAATTAATCATTTTTCGATCTTACTGAATAAATTAGAAAAAAAAATTTTAAAAAAAAATTAATTATTCTTACTGATAACCACGAACATAATTTAAGAAATATTTGATGGTAATTTAATTTTATAATTATAGCTATTTAACTGAATATATTGATTATTATGTTTTAAATTTAGCCATTAAGTGTTTTATTAATTTTATTATATTAATCAATTCAATCATTTTTTTCCCCGAAATTATTAGATTTCCATTATCATGGTATTTTAAAAGCATATTAATACCAATGGAAATATTCAAAAAAAAAAAAAAATTAAAAAATTAATTAAATATTAATATCGTGGGAAATGTTCAATTAAAGATAAAGTTGTTTATAAATGTTAATTGTAATACAATTATTTCAATAATCTTCAGCAAGTATGAATTAATATTTTATGGTCCGATAGCCAATTGATTTTAGCTTTAAAGAAATATTTTCCAAAAAAATAAAAACTAGACAAGAAGTTCTCAGACACCCGAGGGCTTTTTGATTTTTATTGTAATGAATTTATTTGAACAATTCAAAATTCGAGCAGAGATTCCCCGGTGCCCGATGGCAAATTGATTTCAGTTTTTAAGTAACATTTTCCAAAAATATAAAAATTAGACAAGAAGGTCCCTGGCACCCGAGGGCTATTTGATTTTAATTATTCAGAAATATAATTAAAATAATAAAAAGTGAATGAATTATCCTTGGCACCAAATAAATGAATGTTTGAAAAGAAATATAACTGTACCCAAGAAATTTTTGATATTTATTATAAGGAATGAATTTAAACAATAAAAATTTTGAGCAGAGGTTCCCCAGCGTCCGAGAGCCAATCGATTTTAGTTTTAAAGAAATATTTTCCAAAAAAATAAAAACTAGACAAGAAGTTCTCCAACACCCGAGGCCTTTTTGATTTTTATTGTTATGAATTTATTTGAACAATTCAAAATTTGAGCAGAGGTTCCCCGGCGCCTGAGGGCCAATTGATTTCAGTTTTAAAGAAATAATTTCTTAAAAATTTGAAATTAGACAAGATATTCCCGTAACATTTTCTAAAAAAATAAAATTTAGACAACCCAGATAACAAAAATATATTCTTGTAATATTCTAGTAATATTGCATGAAAATGTATCGTTTTCTTCAATGTTCATAGAAAGTTCTCAGAATCTTTTTTAAATGTATATAATATTCTCAGAAAGTTTTTTGTCAACAAATTAAATGTTCTAAAAATGTTATTCAGTAAGATTAAACTAATATTATCAAAGCAATGTTGTAATAATATAAGTAATATAATATTATAAAAATATAAGGAAAATAAAATAGGTATATTATTATAAATTACCCTATAATAAAATATTATTGTAATGTAATATTATTTTATGTTAAATAAATAATTTTTACCAATATAATAGATATATGACTTTCTACTACAGTCCAGTCTAAACTCAATTAAGATATCATGTTTTTTAACCAAAGATTAATACCTCATAAAATGAACTAAAAATTTATATATATATATATATATATATATATATATATATATATATATATTACATTATATAACTATGGAAAAGAATGAACATGAATTTAAACAGTATAATCAAAGTTTATTATCATTTAAAAAATAAAATACAGTGAAGGGTACATAATATTTTTAATTTTTTTTCTTTTGGTCACATCTGAAGCGTGCATGAGCTAACCATACACCAAGTGGTATATCAATTTCTCGCTCAGTAGCCATTTTGTATTTGATATGCATTCTCAAAGAATCTAAAAATAAAAATAAAAAAACACTATAAAACAATATGATATATTTTATTTTATATTATATTTATGAACAAACAAGGCAAATTTTATGATAGTGCCTATGTGCTATATAGGTACATAATAAGTGCATAAATAATTTTGACAAAAAGAGATGCTAAATGCAAAAGTATTTATTTGAACTTAGTGGCTCCTTAATTTAATTGTACATAGTATTAATTTTGTCAATGATATAGGCAAAAGTAAAAAAAAAATCATTAAAACTTTAACATATCAAAAAGATCTTGAGTAATTAATTATACCTCTGTAATTTTTAGTATACATTACCTATGAGAACACGGTATAGCATCAATTTAGAAAATGGCTTTTTTTTTTATATCCAATAAGTGAATAGTTAACGAGGAATTCATCAGCAAACATCCTTGCCATAATTCTCCGTACGCTATGACCTAAATCATAGGCTACTACTATCAAAGATAGTTTTGAAACCTAAACAAAAAAATTAATCATAAGCACACAAACCTAAGCTATTAACTAAAACACTAAAAATCAAACTAAATGCATTTGTTAAACATATTGAATAATCTATTTAATTTAACAATAATTTTAACTGTCACAGAATGATAGATTTCAATAAGTATTATAAGCATAAAATAAGTATATTATAGTTATAGCTTATAAGTCATAGGTGCAGTGCAATAGTTACGATATTTTTAGACTTTAAAATACAATTATAATCTTCTAAAGTTAATACAACTTTATAGAAAAATATTGAATTATTAACGTAAAATATAAATTCTAATTTTCTAATAATATTACATCAAAATAATCTTTCAGGAAAATAACAAGTGTAATTAACTTATTAAGATCAGGGTTTCCAGATTTTGAAATCCCCAAATCTGGATATCATAGTGAATAACCTTTTTTTTTTTTATGTAATGTAACAGATTAATGGAAATGGATGTATATTTATTTTATATTTAGATACATATTTATTAGCTAACACAAAAATACATTATCATTTATTGGTTATTTATAATTATAGTAGTAGTATTATATACTTATTATTTCTTTGGTATAATTTTTATAATTTAAACATAACTGTTCTCACTTATATTACATTTTATCTATTGATACTTTTCATTTGAATGGATTTTTTTCAATAGTTGAATTATTTTTAAATTTTTTACAAGTTAAACCAAAATTAATTTTACAGACCATCAGATATCATAGAATATTTTTATTTATCTTTCCTCTTTCATCTGACCAAGCATAATTCATAAGCAAAAACAAATTATATCTACTATATAGACCAGAAATTCCTTTTATAAACCTACTAGTATAGACAGAAAAATTGTAAATTGTAAATATATAAATATGTGAGTTATTTTTTCTCTGCTTTTTTAACAAAAACACCAGGACATGTCAAACTGAGATGAATGACAAGCTAAGTTATAATAATACATTTTTATACAAATAAAAATCACCACATTTTGTGTTGAATTAAGGTTTTTAAGGACTTTTCTTTATAATATCTTAAAACTATTTGATTTTTCAATATAAATGTACTTCAAACTGTACAAATCTTTAAAAAAGAAATGATAGCGAAACATAATAATGAAAAAAAAAAATTGCGTTAAAAAATATTTCACAATACAAAGGTACCATAAACTATTTAAAATATTAACAAAAAAATAACTGTAAAGACAATTTGGTTTGTTACATATCTTATATAATATCAATAACTTTTTCATTTGATCAAGTACATCATAATCTATTATAATAACTATTTAAATATTATAACTAATTATAATATTTAATAACTAATTATAATAACTATTTAAATACAAGTACTATGTTTCAGTTTTAACTCTTTTCTATCTATTAAACCTATATTAACTCAACAGAATCAAAATTTAACAACCTAAAATATAATATTTCAATGTATTTCTAACTTCATATTTATACCTACACGATAGAAGAAACTGGCAACAATAGAATACTCATAACTTATGAGTCATAAGTACAATAACTAATAGTGAATTACCTAATTTCATAAATTATTATTTCAAAAAAGAACTCGCATGTAATTTATGTTTTAAAATTTATTACATTCATTAAATGTCACCAACACTGTAGTAAATTTAATCACCTATGACCCAGAATCTATTGATAAATAAATAACATATTTTAATAAATAATTATTTAATTATATTTAAAAATTACCAAAATATTCCTAAATTCCTGTCCTTTGATAATTTTAGTTTCAACAGTAGTCAGTTGTTCATCACTATGTATAGGAAAAATATTATCCAAGTTTATATCATTATTGCCAATTAAAAGTCCAGAGGTAGAAGATCCACGAGAAAATGTATCCATTAAAGTTTCGGTATTTCTGTGAGTAACATTAATGACATTCATCATGTTATTAACATCATACTTTAAATGAGTTAATGTGGTGAAAATATACTTTTCAAAATCTGTTAAATTAATTAATAAAACAGAATATTAGAAATAAAATATGAAATAAGTTAATTTTAAATGATTAGATTAAAAACAATATTTACCTTGACGAGATTTAAATGTCTCAATATTATTCTAACTGACTTCATTAGATGGTATTGGTTCTTCAGGCAATACTTCATAAAATAAAATAATAAAATTATTGATACTTGTTAATCATATTTAAAGAAAACCTAATTTTATTTACTTTTTTCTGGAAACTGCAGAACTCGTTTTACAGCCATGCTACTGTTACAGTTAGCATGCTCTACAAATTATTGTGATTTGTCATTTTTTTCAACCGTCCAGTTACTGGTACTTGGAGAGCATAAAACTTTTCCAATAATTTCATTTGTGTTTGAAGAAGGAGAAGGTGGAATTTCGAAAACATCATCATAGTTGTTACCTAAATTATAAAAATTGAATTTAAAATTATTATTAAAATACGATATACTTACATAAATCCATGTTTTATAAGCACTATTGTACACAAAATATTTCAAATGTACAATACAGTATATATACATTTAGATAAATGTATTATGTATATATATTTTTTTTAACAATAAAGCTAATATTTATTGAAAAATATAAAAATTTAGTCATTTATAATAATTAGATTAATTAATAACATTTAATTATTTTTATAAGATAGGTTAATAGATAAGTATCTTCAGTGAGCTAATTCAAAAAATATTTTTATTAAAAGCTGAGAATATTAAGACATGTATATTAACAATTTAAAAATGTTTTTAGTGTAATTGATTAGTTGAATATATTAAATAATAAATCAATACTACTGTATAATGCTTAATTCAGTGTTTAATAAAATAGTTATGAAAATTATAACTATTTATAATAATATTATTACTATAATAAATTAAAACACCAAGTATAAAATTGTTTTCTAATAGGTATGTACTTTTTTTATTGGCTTTGTGTATTACTTTATATAAGTTTAATTTTAATTATACCTAAAATAATAATTATATCAAAATTTGATAATTATTTAACAACAACTATCATTGCATGTTTAAAAAATGTATGACGAACCTGTAGTTAATCAATTATTTTACTAATAATGAAAATGCCAGCAATTTTGAATGAAAAAAAGAAATACTTGTACCTACTAATTAGGTACCTACCTTTTTTTTTGTCTATAGAAATGGAAATTCTACAAAAATTAATTTCTGTAAGGTTTTAAATTTATATTGTTACAAAATAATATCAATTTATGAACGCCAAGTTTGTATTAAAATAAAATTGCTAGAATTATTATTATGATTGTATACAAATTTAGTTACTATAATTATTATAATTTAAAACTAGGTATATAATTCAAGGATACTTTAAATCAATTTTAAATAAATATTAAGCAAATTATGAACACATAATAAATTATATAATAGTATACTAAATACATTTAAAAATATAGTAAAATAGTTTAGGGTGGTTTTTAAATTCAATAAAATTCCTTTCTCTAATTTTCTATTGGATTAGCACATAAGAAGCATGGCTAAAAAACCTATAAACAGAATATAACTGTGTTTATAAGCATTTTAAATTAATATGTAATACCTGTATTCTGTGACGGGTTTATGTTTAATTGCCATGATGGATCAGCATCAGAATCATCAGCAGTTGAATCTGAATTAAAATCTGTAAGCATGCCTGATGTGTTCTTTTTTTTATTTGCTGATTCAATATCATCTAAAATCAATAATACTAATGTATATGAATATAAATAGGTACTTAATGTCTACCACAACCTTTAAAAATAACAATATACAAATAAGTTCTTAAAAACTTTTTAAGATAAACATTTTTTTACCTTTTTTCTTAAAATCAGAGTACTTTATTGGAGACTGACATGTATTTATTAATCTGGAATTTGGTTTTTTACGCATAATATTAGCAGCAGGAGACATACTTAATGCTCTTTTTTTATGAATGTTATTGTCTTCTTCTGTACTAGATAAATCAGACATCAGTGTAGCTTTTGGTAATTTAACTCTAGCTTCAGTTAAGGACCCTTAAACAAAATAAAATATAAATTAATATCACAACATACATAAAGAAAAAGCAACTTACCATAGGTTTTATTTCCCAACATTCTGGCAGAGTAAAAATGGAAATCCTTTTTATTGGGTTTTTGATGGCTTTCTATCTGGTACTGCCTCGATACAATTATCTTTATTCAAATAAACTATACAGGCATTTGTTATCTTCGACATCTTAAATTATTAAATAGGTTATCAATTATATTAATTTAATTAAGTTGCAGGTTAGTAGAATAAAATACATTCTTTTGTTTATTTAACACATTCACGACCCAAGACCTTTTTGAAAACCTCTGGGACAAACCCAAATCAAATCTAATTAATTTTTAGTGCTTAGAACTTATACTTTTATAGTTTTGACTTTTAATTTTTTTTTCCTACCTGTTTTTTAAGACATGTCATTTTAAGACATGTATAACCTAACCAATACCATTAGCATTTTCATTAATTTTGTTTTGTATCTGAAATCTTAAATTATTCTTAATACATAAAAAAAAAAAAATATTTACAAATTAGGTACAATTATTTAAGTTGGATGTATGCAATTAATAAAATTCTTTAAGACGAATCATCAATTTGCCTGATGATATTTCATTAATATTGATAGGAGGGCCACTAAATTCGTCAATACCTAAGATCATCAAGCAATTATTTAATATATTCTTATTTTCATTAATTTCAAATGCCTCAAGGTGTGAATTAAAACCTTCTAGTTCAATTTGTTTAGTAGATAAATAAACTTTAACGATATGATCATGCAAAACTATAATTTCATCAATTTCATACAAACATAGCTGGTCTGCAAATTTTGTAAGATAATATCCTTTTTTGTACATAGTCCCAATATATTCTATTTGATTATAACATGAAAATTGATCTAAACCACGAGAAAGATAATTACCGTAAACAATTTTTCTATCCATGATATTTGACAAATGTTTGGTTTTTAACAAAATATTTGGTGTATTTGGCTGCAACATAATATAAGCAAACTTAAATTGAAATTTTTTTGCAAGAGTTAGTGTGATATTTTTTCTTGAAGATGTTGTACGTGCATACATCTTTAATTCTCTATGTTTTCCCTCAAATCTAAAACACCAGTAATGCCTAGGTGGTCCAGATTGTTGAATAACAGAAGGATAGTGAATTAGAAAGTGGTGTTTTGGTTTAAGCGTATCATTAAAAAATCTTATGTACATGGAATTGTTTCAAATATGATATTGTACTATCAGTATACTCACATGCAGATAAAAGAATATCAATTATTTGAATAAAAACCAAGTAAAAATTCCAGACTTCGTCACCCAAGGGTATTAAATCCCCTACCATAAGTGAAAAATAATGAACGAATGACATCATCTCCCTCGCTGTCATTTTCAAGCGAAATTTATTTAAATGTAATTCTGTGATTTCTGGGGACATATTTCCACTTTCAAGTGCTCCATAGTTAAAATTTTTTTTTCGTAGGTTTAATGTTTCCAATGAGAATAGCTGTAAGCTAATACAGTATTTAATTATATGGCACATATTGTAATGACAAACTCCCTCAAAAACGTCATGCATGATATCAACCACATAATTTTGAGTCACATGAAAACTATTTATCTTATTTAGTATAGATTTTTTATAAATACCGGTTTCACTAAAATTATTTATAGCTACATCTTCCGTAAAATTTTCAATAGTACGCATACATTCATTATTTTCTTCACATAGATTCTGAGAAACTGACTTGAGTGATTTGTAAAATCTACAATAGTTATTTGCAGAAAATTATTTACTAAACTCCAGCAAACTATTTAGGCCCAAGTTATTGCCTAATACTAAACCAAGCACAAAATGAATTTGTATATTGCCTAATTCAGTAGTAATACTAACACCTTCTTTTTCTAAACTGTTTATTTAATTTATTAACTGTAAAAAACAAGCATCATTACCAAACTCTTTTATATCAGTTGCTTTAATTAATGCTGCTAAAAAGATCTTTGTTAGTTTTGAATTATTTTCAACAAGGGGAAAGCTATAATAAATAGCAGATATTGATTGAAAGCCTGCATGTGAAGAGAGAGGATTGTTTATTTCTACATCATCAACATATAAAAAGTATGGAAAAACTAGCTTTCCTTCAAACTGGCTTATCTTATTTTTCCATAATTTCCCTTGTACAAAATTGGAAAGAGTGCTATGATCTGCTCTGAGACTGTCTGATCTGTGTTTCATATTTCTAAAATTGTCACCATGTTCAAAAAATTTTTTTAACTGTAACTTTAAAGGCATAAGGGCCCCTTTAGTTGAATGTTCACTGTAATTAAGTGTACTCCCAAGATTTATAGCACATATTTCTTTATTTATAGTGAATTGCTGTATGCTTGAGAATAGTTTTTTTTCTGCAGTCAACTAACGAATCAAACAATACTCAGTACTACAATACAAAAAAAGGGTCATTCATTACTGATTCAAGATTATTAAATTTAGAAAGTGTAAGAGGATCTTTTATTTCAATTTTTACTACATTATTTACAATTGATGCCAATGGTTTTACTATTTTTTAAATCTTTTAAAAGATGACAAATTACCAAATGATTGGCTGCATAAGCCTTCACAACAAGTGTAATTACTGTCAGGTTTAAGCAAGTGGATTACTTTATAGTAAGCCACTAAAGCTGGTAAACATCCAACAATGGATGACTTACAAATATAACAAATCATAATTTGTAATTTAATATAAGTTATACTTACCTATTAATCACCAAATAACCAAATAAGTTTTCCACGCGTTTCAAGCGTTCGTTATACAATTTAAATAATGAATGAATGAATTCACAAAACAATTCGTTTTAATTTAAACAAAAAATTAATAATAAAATTAACCACGTATTGCCGTATTGGGATGATAGAATTCAGAAAAATACGTTATCGGTTACTAATACGAACATATAAAAATAGACATATAATATATTATGTACATTTTTATCACATTGATAAGCTACATTATCAATCCAACAATAAACTTTTCTAAGAAACAAAATTATTGTTGTATTAACGATTTATATTGTAGTTGTGACAACTTGTATTTTTTATAATAGTCTGTCAATACTCAATAGTATTGTTGTTTCAACAATAATATTTTACATTATCCTTTTTCTGATAATACATTTTTATTGAAGTGACAAGAAGATGATTAGTTCAACAAGAGTTAAGGTTAATTCGAAAAAGATTTCGTCGGGTCCAAAATGATTGCTTTGTTAGCAGTTAACAATTTAGCATGACCGATATTACTTTATTATTATTATTATTTAATTATTCTTTGGGTATTATATTGCATTATTATTATTAAGAGATACTTTCTGGAGAGTAGAAAGGGATATCTCAACCTAAGAATCTCTTTGTGGCCTGGTGGTGCATGGGCAGTGTAGGTATATACGTATTTACGAACATAAACGCGTAAAGCTATTTATTTCTTATTCGGCGACAACGCGGGTCCCTTATTACCCCCAGTTATAAACACTACACATAAAATCACACACAAGCACAGACACACACATACGAACGCGCATATACATAATATTATATACGACCGACCGACGCGGTGGAGGGGCTCTGCTGAGCGAGAAACTTTAAAAACTTTATTTATTCGACTACAACTAAACTCGGAGAGCGAGAGAGAGAGATTGTGAGAGAGCGCGAGAAAGAGATAGAGCGAGAGAGAGAAAAACGAAAAAAAAAAGTTTACTTTTAGTCCGTATAAACGCGGTCCGAATTAAAATGAGCCTCGCGCGTAATTACTGTACGTCGTCTACGTCCCGCGAAAATACGCCGGAGGTGGCGGCCAGCCGTTTTAGGAGCGGAGGACGCAGGAGGCGTAATAGTGGGCTCCGGCGCTGGCATGAGAAAAAGCCGTAGAAAAGCAAATTAAGAACATCGGTGGTCCACGTCTGCAAACGCATTACATTAAGCGTAATACGCAGGCGGTAATAGGCGTATTGAAATTTCCACTCCCCTCCCCGCCAGTGCTTTCGTCCGCCGCCGCCGTCGTGCTTAACACGGTCACGGTGACGACAGAAGGAAGGCCCGACGGCTTTAGTTAAAGTTTTATGCGTATTATTCGAGCAGAGGATAGAGGAATGAAAAAAATAAAAGAAAAAACAAGAAAAAAAATGACGACTACATACGGCAAGTGAAGTATATTATCACATTATAGTACGTCGCACACGATATTTGACTCACAGACGTGTTTAAATGTGCTCTCTAGCATCTGTATAGTGTTAGATAAATATAAAATAACGCCGTCAATAATTATTTTTGATTTTTTAAACTATGATTTTGAAAATTTAAACGACATCAACTCCGCTGGCTATTGTACATATTCTAATAGAAACAATACAAGAAAAATATCGTTTATTTTCATACCTAGATATGGTTAGGATATGGTTATTATACAATAATAAAAGTGACAAAACATATTATATTATATTAAATTATTACATAATTATACAATAATAATAATAATAATTATTATTATTATTATGATTATTATTATTATATAACCATAAGTTGAGTTTGAATTAACGACTGGTTCTGATTTAAAAAAACTTCATTTGGTTGTATCAAGTAAAAATATAAATCATGATCAAATATAATGAAACACGTAATAAAATAAAAATAAAACTATAGTAATTTTCCATAGAGATTAAGCAATTCACGATTTATTTAAAAATAATATAAGTAGACATAGATTTCAGAAAAACAATTTAAGAAGTTCTGTGGTAATTAAATGTATTTTTACATAGAGATGTTTCAATTAATGTGATTAATGGAAGGGATTGAAGAACCAATATGATTGAAAATATTATATAACCATGCGTAAAATATCAGTGTTATAAGAAAAGGGTGGCCCAAGATATTTCAAAAATATTCAAAACAACCGTGAATAAAAAAAGGTTAAGAACCATTAGTTTAATAAATCAAATACATTTATGGATATCCATATAGCATATTAAGTGATACAAAACGATTTGTTGGTAGGTATCATCATAAAACATTACAATAATTTTATTATTCATATAAGGTGACAATATAAAATTATAATATTGTATAAATAATATAAATAATAATAATAATTGTATTGCAAATAAATCTATAATAATACAATGAGTAGGTATTTATGTAACTTATGTAAATAAAAAGATTAATAAATAAAAATAAATAAAATAAAGATATAGATTATAGTATATTATACTCGTATATACATTTATTATATAATGATTTGCAATCCTCCGATAAAGTGGGCTTGTGATGGCAAAATTGAATGGGAGTTTACTATACGTATCTATTACATTTTTACTATCGATACATCAAAAATCATAATTTTTCTATAATTCTTAAATTGTTATGTTTCAAGTACCCAGAGCCGCAACTAGCGGGGGTGCTGGGGGTGCACCGCACCTCCAAAAGAGCCCTTTTATTATATTAAGGGGGCCCGTTTTAGACCTAGGGGAATTAAGATTTTAAATCAATATTACATTATAATATAGAGAATTGAAAAAAAAAATATCAATTGAATATTGATAAACATGGCAAAGCAGGAGCAGCATTTTGAATTGGCATAATATAATTAAATTAAAATTCAAATATCAATATTTTTACTATAACCCACGGGCCACGTTATTCGATAATAGATAGAATCGTGCTATTACCATAGAAAAATCTGATAAAATATAGTCAAAACACTCTGAACATTTTGGCTACACTGTAAGGTATACTGTCTTTGAAGTATTCCTTAGTTTTCTAACTATGGCACTAAAAATAGAAATAGAATCCAAATATTGTTTTTGTTTACAAAAATCACTCAATAAGTTAAAAACATTTCAATTTACAGGTTAGACTATAGTCACAAGCACGGACATTAAATAATATTCTTGATTTCGTGTAAAATATTATTAATCCGTAATTAAGGTAATTATCGAATGACAATTGAAATATCGGTAATGTGTTTGATTTTTTGTGAGTTATAACAGTGAGTTATTACTTATTTCCAGTTTTATTTTACATTATTTTTTCCATCATGTCTAAACATCTCAGTGGTTCTGCAAAAAGGAAAATAAAAGTAAAAAAAGAAGAAGAAATAAAGAAGTTAAAGGGATCATTAGACATGTTTGTTGTAAAGAACAAAGTGGAAAATACTGGTAAATATCCATTTATTTAATACTAGATTAAGGATTGTTAATTATGAAAACTACTTAGCTATTTTCATATTAAGTTAATATTACTTATTTATATCTGTTCATAAAATGTGAATAATATTAAATGATTTGTTTTCTCTTTCAGTTAACAATTATACCAACAATTTAATCAGTGATTCAATGAACACAAATAATATGAATGTTGATTCGACTGCGACTAGTGATCATATTAAATTAGGCATATTTGAAAAACCAGGTATACTATTGTATTTCTCAAAAATAATATATCTTTAAAAATGTTGATTAAATTGAATATAAGTATGCATGTCATAGGTACTCGAATAGTAGGTACCAATAATAATTTTGATATTCATCATTAAATTATTTTTGAGCATTAATTTAACTAATTAGTTTGTTGTTTTTATAATATTAAACATACTAATGTGATATATTTATGTACACAATACATCATTAGGTATAATTTACTATTTAGTAAGTTTATTTTAATAAATTTTGTATGACATTAAATGATTTTTTTATTTTAGTTGAGAATGATTGTACCAACAATTTAATAAGTGGTTCAATAAATACAAATATGAATGTTGAATTGACTGCGACTAGTGATCATATTGAATCAGGCATATTTGAAAAATCAGGTAAAATTTATATTTCTCAAAATTAAGTAATATATCTTTAAAAATGTTTATTAAATAAAATAAAGTACGCATGTCATAGGTACTCAATTAGTACCTATAATGATTTTGATATTCATCATTAAATTATTATTGAGCGTTAATTTAACTAATTAGTTTGTTGTTTTTATAATATTAAACATACAAATGTGATATATTTATGTACACAATGAACCATTAAGTATAATTTACTATTTAGTAAGTTTATTTTAATAAATTGTGTATGACATTAAATGATTTTTTTATTTTAGTTGAGAATGATTGTACCAACAATTTAATAAGTGGTTCAATAAATACAAATATGAATGTTGAATTGACTGCGACTAGTGATCATATTGAATCAGGCATATTTGAAAAATCAGGTAAAATTTATTTGTCAAAACTATTTTATTACAAATTCAATAAAAAAAAAATATTAGATATTCATATAACTTTTAATTGTTATAATTGGTTTGATATTAATTACCATATATACCTATTACCTATATAATATAATATATTAACTTATTGTTTATAGGTTTAGGTAAAATAATTAATTAATAATTTTGATTAAGTACCATATTGTAAAGTCCAATCATTTAATTACGCCCTGAGGTCATTAAAAACCTAGTTACAACACTGTACATATAAATATAAAATAATATAGGTATTTATAATTAAATTATAGGTAACTAATTTGTGTATTGTATACATTTGGTATACTTTACACTTTTAATTTTTAAATAAAAAAAGAATAATTTTCATTTTTCTATAATGTTTTTTATTAAGTGAATTTACTGCAAATATAATTGGGGTGGTGAATTTATATATTCTTATAAAGAAATTAAAATTAAAATTAGTTCTACACTTAATGCTATTCATATGCTCAATTAACTACCTGGGTATATAATGAATACTTAATAGGTTATAAGTTAAAACCCAATTCCTTATTAGATTATATTTTAATTTATATAATCAATTAATTTTTTGAGTTAACTGTTATTCTTGATATTTTAAATTTATTTTTTTAATTCAAACATTTATTATAATAAATATTTACACTCATATTGATTTTTGAAAATGTTTAAAAAAAAAATTTAAACCAAAAATATTTAATTTTTAGGTGTAAATTTAATTTCGAAGTATCCAACAGACCGAGGAAAGTTTCCTGTTGATATTTTAAGCAGTGATGTTAAAAGATCAATTGTACAGTTTGGTCCATGTAAACCAGTAATAGATTTTCCATTGGATACAAATTGTATTGATAATGATGTATCTAAAACTCGGAAGTTTTCAACAGATTATTATTTCATGACATCCAAATCTGGTATAAAAATACCACGGTTGTGGTTATGTTATTCAGTTGAGTTGATTAAATCATATTGTGAGTCTTGTTGGCTTTTTGCAGACAGAAATTACCCCTATTTTAAATATTCTTGGATTGAAGGTATTAACGACTGGCAGCATTTATCTCAAAAAATTGCAAAACATGAAAAATCAATTCAACACATCGAAGCAGTAAAACTACGAACTATATGGATTAAGAATCAAACTATAGATGTAAATCTAGAAAAACAAATTTCTGTAGAAGCCAAGTTTTGGAAGGATGTTCTCACAAGAATAATAAAAATTGTACTTTTTCTTACTGCTGGTAATACAGCGTTACGAGGTAATGAAGGAAAAGGATGTCATGATGCGTGTGAAGGTAATTTTTTACGAACAGTACGGCTCCTTGCAGAATTTGATCCAGTATTAACTACACTTTTATCTGTCGAAGAAAATAAGGTCAAATATTTGAGCTGGAGTATACAAAATGAAGTAATTAACTTATTAGCAACAAATGTACAAAATATAATTTGTCAAGAAATTAGAGAAGCACCATGTTTTGCACTAATTATTGATTCTACTCAAGATATTTGTAAAGTGGATCAAGTTAGTGTGATAATAAGATATACTAGCCTAAATTACCCTCAACAAAAAATAGATATTAAGGAATCTTTTTTAGGATTTTTTGCTTTACATGAACATGCTGCTAAAGACCATGTAAATTTAATACTTGAAACTTTAATTAAGTTTGGTATTAATATAAATAAGTGTCGTGGACAGGGTTTTGATGGAGCGTCAGTAATGAGCGGAATACACAATGGAGTAAAAAAAAGAATCTTGGATATTGTTCCCAATGCTACATACATTCATTGCAATGCACATAATATCAATTTGGTGCTTTCTGATGTAGCAAGAAGTACAACAAAAGTTTCATCATTTTTTGATACTGTTCAAGAAATATTTAATTTTTTTAGTAAAAGTGGACCACGATGGGCTTCCTTAACATTTGGTTGCAATGTAGCAAACATAATAAAAAAGAAAGTTTTAAAAAAAGTGTGTGTTACAAGATGGGAGACAAGACATGACACAGTTTTTGCTTTAAAAGATAGATATATTGATGTTTTGAAATCATTAACTAACATTTCCTTAACCAGTCGAAAAACAGAAGAAAGAATGAAAAGTATTGGGCTAAAAAATAAAATTGAATCTTTTGAATTTGTTTTATTACTCACAATATGGGAAAATATTTTAAGACTGATATACTCTGTTTCTAAATTATTGCAATCACCCAATATTACTCTTCATCAAGCTTGTGAGTTACTTGAAAATTGTGTCAGATCAATTAAAAGTTTGCGAACAAATTATAATGAAATTGTGGTGTCATCAAAAATATTGTGTTCAAAATGGGGAATATCAACTCAACCTAAAAGTCATCGCCGAGTGTTTGCCAAAAAACATTTTGATGAAAGGAATCATGTAGATGTGGATAGAAGAATTGATATTACCGAAGAAAACTTTCGAGTGACAGTGTTCTTACCTATTATTGATACTGCGTTGTCACAATTACAAGAAAGGTTTGAAGGAATGAAGGCTGTACACAATAATTTTGAATTTTTAACTCCCATTTTGATACTTAATTCTGAAGAATCAGAATTGATAAAAGCTGCATATGACTTCGTTCAGTTTTATCCAAATGATATAAGTTCTGATTTTCCTCGTCAACTGTTATCGCTTAAAGAAAATGTGAAAAATATGAAATTGAAGACCATTAGGGATCTTGGTGATTTTTTATTAGAAAATGATATTTGTTCTGTTTTTAGTGACATTATGACGGCTTGTATTATATTTCTTACATTACCTGTGACTGTAGCTTCCGCTGAACGTTCTTTTTCTAAATTAAAACTTATTAAAAATTACTTGAGAAATTCTACTAGCCAAGAACGTTTATCAAACATAGCTGTACTAAACATTGAAAGACAGAAAACACAAGAACTAAATATTGAAAAAATAATAAATGATTTTGCTCATATTAAAGCTAGGAAAAAAAATTTCCTTAAATGATTGAAAAATATTTGTACTTTTCTATTAAGTTTCTATATTTCAATTAATGAATATTTTAAAAATTTATTTGTTTTAATTTCATAGTAAAATATGAATACTATTATGATAAACTGTATAAAGGGTTAACTATGTTATGTTTTATTTATGCATATAAATTTAAAAATGTCTCAAATTTTGTGTAAATAAGAATCTAATTTTCTGTACACTACAGTGTACAGAAAAAAGCACTAAACTATTGTTTTAAAAATGAACCAAAGTAAACTTCATAAAATAACTTGATCATAATTTTTCCGATAAGATAAAAGTGGTCATTATTGAAGTTTTAAATTTACTATTAAATATGTATTGTTAAATTTAAATACTGTCATTATTATTTTTACTATAACAGACTTAAGATGGTGGCTTAATTTAAGATCAATTTAACATTGGCCTTGTTATTACGATTGGGAAATAAATTTATTTAAAATAATGTGATAAAAAATTGTTCATTTTTTATAGCATGCTTGGTATGTATTATGTATAGGTGCAATTCGGAGAGCCAAAATTAAAATTGTATGGGGATTAATTATCCCTCTGAGATGGGCAACCATGTGTATTATTCTTTTTAAATGGTTGAAAGAGTACACCCTAATTGTGCTTTTGGTGCTATAAAATTTTGTAAAACAAAAGTTTGAAGTAGAGGGCCCCAAAATTTGACTTGCACCTGGGCCCTTTCATCTCTAGTTGCGGCACTGCAAGTACCTATAGTTAAAATTGCTTTACACGATGAAAATCAAATATATTAATATGAAGAATCCCATGTAATTTGACACCAATAGAAATTGTATGTTTTTTGACTAATCTATTAAATAATGATACTTTAAATTTAATTGTGTATATTAATATTTTCTTTATATCTGTTGAAATATACACCAGTGACATTTTACAATATGAAGTATTCACAATAATTGTACAGTACGATTAAGACAGATTGAAAGAATACAATTAAATATTAGTTACATTCGATTCGTTAATAGAAGCTCATTCATTACATTAGTAGGTATAATATTTCGATTTATTTATTCAAAACTTAATCGACTTGTTTTTCAGTAATCGATGACATAACAATAATTATTACGCACAAATTCAGATAAAATACAAACATTGTGTTTAAAAAAATATCATGTCATGTCAACATTACAGTGAAATAGCTTAGTGATTTCCGAAATTCTATAATACCGATCAAGGAGAAACATAATATTAACTATTTACATTTTCGAAAATCACGAGAGCGCACCATCTGGTTTCAACCGACGACGTGCGGCGACACCTCTCTACGCCGACGCCGCCGTCGAGCGGTCCGGTTTCGAACACGTCCCCGCGGCGGCCAGTCGTTCTTGAGCTCGGGTCGTCGGTAGATGGCGTCTTTGGACGCGGTCGTCATCGTCGCGGGCCCGGAGAGCCGTCCCAGCACAGCCGGGCCGTCGAGCGTCGCGTGCCGTCCGCGGCCAGTCGTCGTGATCGCGTCGAGTATCCGGGTCGGTACGGCAAGACCGCTGTCGGACCCGACGGTCGGGTGACAAGTCGGCCGGACCGTGGTGGTCGGTCGACCGGTTCTGCGCGGCTTCGGCGTTCAGCCACTGACATATGAAGCCCCGGTCGCCCGAAAATTAAACAGCGTCTCCGGCTTCCTTTCAAAACGAAAAAATCTTTCGCCTTTTACTAAAGATTTCCGTGTGAGGGAGCAACTCAAGGAGTCTATAAACTAATTTTTTCAAAACGGCCTGATTTCGATCGGGCCTCATAACCAATAAAAATAATTCATTCAAATTTTGAATTTACGGAAGGTCCATTTTGACCTTTAGTATCCGTCTGATTGTCTTGAGTCCGATATTCGAATCGATCTCTCATCGCTTACTATACACGAGGGTCTTTGACGTGTACCATTGAACGAGTTCAAGTCCAGTTGATTTTTTTTAACATTTACAACATAACTTACCAATATTGTAATTCCGTATTAACTCGATTTTCGATTTAATGATAGTAATTTTTTGTCATCTAAATCGATTCTGGATTTTTATTTTCGACCGTCATACGAGAATTTAAAATATTTTGAAGTTTTTACGAAAAAAAAAAAAATTACAAAAATACGATTGATTTTATGTATTATGATACCTATTGATTTATAGCTACAATTTTCGGATATATCATAAAAGAAAAAAACAAATGTCACTCGCGATCGATACAAAATTTAGTACTTACTCCCGTGGTATTTAATGATTAATAGTTTTCTTAAAAACGGTAAATGTTATTTTTGTGAAAACGCTCGGTATTTAAATCAGTGTTGTTGAATACCAATAGTTTATGATGTATATACGCACAAGCGTACTTTCAGTGTTTCCGATGTCTAATAATCGATCTCTCATAGTGTTTTCAATGTATTACCTACGAAAACGATTCACGTTTATGCCACGTACAGGGCTCAATCTTTTTACGACTGTCGAACGGTACAGAGACACCCTGTACGTAATACAGTGTCGGTCTGGTCAAGGCAGCGATCGCTGCCCGGGCCCCGGCTTTGTTTTTTTAACGAAATTTCTACATAAAGTTTCGATAAATAATTTGACAAAATAAATTATTTTATCAACAAAAATGAGTACAGCAAACGTTGAAATGTAACTTATGATCTATTAGTACATAACTGATGAACCTACAAAGAACACTTATATTTTTCTGATTAAACGATAATGAGATTAAAATAACCACTGGATAAATAAAAGTATAAATGTTTAGGCCCACCTTACGGCGTTGACCTAAAGAACGTATTATTACTTGTTACAAAAATATAATATATATATATATATATATGTGTGTGTGTGTGTGTGTGTGTGTGTGTGTGTGTGTGTGTGTGTGTGTGTGTGTGTGTGTGTGTGTGTGTGTGTGTTGTGTGTGTTGTGTGTGTGTGTATATGGAACAGTAAAAATTTTAATTCAAATTTTGCAATTGATGAAAACGATGATCTACTATAACTACATAAGGTAAGTTAACCCCTTAAAAAAAATCCTACCTGGGCCCTTTAAAAGCCAGGCCGGCACTGGTAATATACGTAAGCACTATGTAGTACTAAGTACCTCATCGTGTGTAATAGTAATAAGAGTGTGAGTGTGTAAGTGTGTAGTTTGGCGAGCGTACGTTTATAATAATGTAAACTAGTGCACGCCGGGTGAGTTGCTTACACGGTGCGGTCGTGCCGCGGAATGTGTACGAGGTGTGTATTACACGGCGCGCGACCGCCGGATTGCGCGATAAATAATAAATCGCAAGTGTCGTTCCGGGAAGGAGAGACGCCGGAAAAATCCTTGTAAACGTAGTCGAGAATTTTTGCTATTTCGCCTCGAATTTCAGCGAGGCACGCTCCAGGTGCATTACGCTCCCTTCTGAGAATCGAGAAAATAGCTAATCCCGCAGGTACACTGCCGCAGTCGCCGCCGCCATAGTTGCTCTCTTCCAAATACAGCGTTCCCGTTCGAGGTGGGTCGCAAGCAAGTATATATAGAGTGAGATCCATTTGACGAACGTGATATATTTTTTTTGCATTCATAATTCTTACTTTTTTTTTTTTTTAATAAATACTCGAGTCATGTGCTACAACATAATAGCATTGAAAGATTTATTTTAATTTTTAGAGCTCACATTTGAAAATTTTACCGTATCGTTTAGTAAAAAATTCAAAATAACCATTTTGTGAAACGGATTTCAGAACTATTTTGGTGTATCAATCTCTCACACAAAAGTAAATCTGTTAATTTTCAACTATTTTTTCTTTTTTAATTAAGAAAAAGTGAACGATAATAATATGGCGTTTCACATAATTTTATCTCATACTAGTTGAAAATGTAGTATTTAATATGTATATCAAGTTTCTGAAGCAACCCCTTCTAAGCGGGTCTCTGAATTATCGTAATATAAATTAAAGCCCAAATTGTATACTTGTAGATTCAATGGTAAATTATGGCATATGATTCAAGAAAATCCTACAAAGTAAAATATTTTTACCCTCCATTGAAAAATATTTTCCCTTTTCACTTCCTTATAACCGTCTTAGGGTTGAATTTTAGAAAATGTTGTTTCATTATTTCTATTTCCAGAATACATAGGATAAATCTATGTTAAACCAGAAATAACGTTTTTATGTTACTCTTTTTAACCACCCCTCGGATTTAAATTTTCAAAAAACCGTTCTTGGTGACATCTCCTACCTATAAATTATCAGTTTCGTAGGCCAAGTAGTTTTTGAGGTTTTGTATTTCAACACGTAAGTTAGTAACAACAATAATAACAGTAACAAATTTATGTTCCACAGATTCATTAATTTCACAAAATAAACTCTAAGTCAAATAAAAGACTATTTATTTAAAACCATTATTTAACAAAAGTGAAGTTTAACATATACGTATAAATTTGTAATATCGAAAACATAAAATTAAAACATAAAAAATGTGTGTGTGTGTGTGTGTGCGTCCATGGTCATCGCAACGATACCTTATCATTCTATGTGATTTCATAATAATGAAAAAAATAATTATAATAGAAAAAAAAACTGTTACAAGTGTATTAATAATGGTAGGTATATTAATTTATTAATTTATCAACAATGTATGTAACAATGAGATATAAAACATGTGTGTTTGTGTGTGTGTATGTTCACACACGTGGACGCGATCGGGCGCGATTCGATAAGAACCGCGGATGAAAACCTGAAACCCCCCATACACGGTCAGTCATGAATGACAATCAACGTGATTGACGGTCAAATCTGATCATTGACTGACGATTGATAATTACCATACACGGTCAATCAAGACTGACAATCTTCAGTCATTCGGTTATTTTATTTTAGTCAACACAATTGTCAAAAGTGCGGTGTATCGTGTAGTTCTCATTCAATATTTATTGAAAAAAAATTATATGAATAAGAAGGTATTATTAGTATTGCTATTTACCTTGCGTGTGAAAAAAACGAAAAAAACCAAGAGAAAAAAAAGATTTTTATTTTTCTATTTTTGTACAAATCGCTTTTAATTTTCCACGTAGCAGGTAGACTACGGTATAAACGTAAAAATTCGAGCCAAAATTCTTCATCATTAACTCTATTTGCCATTTTTGAACAAATATATAAAATTTACAAACGACAAAAAAATCGACTGCTCCACACAATTCAACTTGGTTGACTGATAAATTTGACATTCATAGACATACACGGTCAATTATGAATGTCAATCATCTTGACCGATGATGAAAATTCAAACATGTGTAAATTTCAGCGGTCATAAAATTTGACTGTCAGTCATTAACAGTCATACACATACACGGTCAGTCATGAATGTCAATCACATTGATTGTCATTCAAGACTGACCGTGTATGGGCCCCTTGAAAGCAGGGGCGTTATTTCAATTTATGATAGAGTAGGGCATAATAATGACCGGCCCAATCAGTGTAAAATTTTTAAGTACCTACACAAAAAAAACCGCTCGCTTCGCTCGCAACATTAATCAACTATAATTCAACACCTATTTTTTTATTGACATAAATTATAAACCAAAACTTCATTCACTTTTGTTAATAATTTAACATATATATTATTCATAATTATCTTCCCCCAACCAAACATATAAATATTTTTAAATACATTTTATGCTGAAAAAGACAAATATTTTTTTTTTATAACATTAACCACAGTTTCTAAATAAGATATTCATATAATATTATATTAAATTTGTCAATGTTCAATTATTGTGTATTATGTTCTAATGTCCCATGTGCCGGCCCATGTGAAAGAAGCAGCCGGCCCAAAGTTACTTTGAAATCTAGGGTAGGGCAAATGCATACTCCTGCCCCCCCCCCAAATGACGCCCCTGCTTGAAAGGCGGTGGGGTACGGGCACGCCGGGTCGCGAGGCTAATCAGGCGTGTGCTCGCGGTCGATCGCGCCGGAAAAGCGTGCAACGGCGACTTCGGCTTGTGCAGTGTACGACCACGTGTCGTCTGTACGCGGGCAGAGACACGGCTCGGCCGCGAGGCGATCTCACGGCAGTTTTATTTATTATTATTATTATTTTTTCGTATTAATTTTAGTCGTCATCACGGTTTTCGGCCGCCGACTCGACGACGACGACGACGCGGGAAAAACGCCGTTTCGACCGAGAAGACGGGTAACACTAATCACTGTGTTATGTGATATTTTTGTTATTGTGTTCGTACGTGTTTCGTCGTAGAAACGGTGCTCGCGCGCCGTAGGGTCTCGCCCGTCCGAACGGAATCGAAGGGAACGACGGTCGTCCGGATCAGATCAACTCGTACTCGCGGATTTGTCGGTAAGATTCGACGGTCGAAACGACTCGCTCGCTATCGGAACTCGAAAACTCAATTTTCTTTACCTTATTGTGCGGCGCAAGGTCGAATGTTGTTCCTTTTTTCCCCCAATGTTTCGTCTCGAGCATTATAAAGATAATTATTTTTGTGCACACTCAAAAGCTTTCGCATACGTTTCATACTTTTTATTCTTCGATAAACAAGAGAAATGAAACCCAACCGTTCTGAAAGTCGTCGTTAGCCACGGGTTCGTATCAAAACCATAACCAGTGATCCTCGAACAGTTATATTCGGTAGAACATAATATTATCTGGGACATAGTATATAGATCAGAGGTTCCCAAACTTTTTTGCTCCGTAGACCACTTGCCAACTTTTTCCATTTTCGTAGACCCCTAAATATGGAGTACATTTTTTTAAAATAAAATTTTGTTTTTAATAATATTACCTTTATTTCTTTAATAATGACAATATTCAAATAATTTTTTTTTTTTGTAACTAAAACGATAATAAATGCAAATAAAAATTTAATAACATATAAAAAAATAAAAATCAAGATTAGTTTTGAAATATATATCTTTAATGGGAAGGATGAACCTGATGCGTTGATAGTAGATTTTCGATATTTGGCTTCAAATTAGTCAGGTTTAACCTCGAATCTCCTCTATCAGTGATTTCCAATCTATTTCTTTTTTTTTTGTAAGAAGATTGACAACTGTGCTGAAACCCCTTTCCACGCAGTACGATGACGGAAAAGCTATCAAAAACTTTCTTGCGATACTCCATAAAGCAGGATAAGTATCGCATCGTCACACACATATTATTAAATATACATATTTATCGTATCAATTTTTTCGTAAAATTTACGACATGCATTTTTGACTTATAACTCTCGTGGACCCCTATTTACACATGGTGCACCCCCCAATTTTAATTTTCGTTGACATAGACCCCTTACAAGTCAGAATCGAATCCAGGGGGTCGATATAGACCACTTTGGGAATCTATATTATAGATACATATTTGGAGGCGAATAAAAATCGAACTTTTTCTACTTTGACGGAACCGGCGGTGGTACGTCCACACACGCCGTCGTCCGACCCTATCGCAGTGACGTCCCCCACGTACCCGAGTAAAATCCGCGTACACTCGGGGGGGACGGCGTCAAGTCCGCGCGCGCACACGCCACGCACCCACCCGATTCGTCGTGACGGTATATAAAAAAAAAAAAAAAAAAAAACAATCATATGGTGGAGATTTGATCGGTTTTTTTTTTTTATTATGTTATTGTCGGCTCGATCAAACGGTGGCGCTGTCCGTGACATCGCGCTGTTCGTATCACACACCGTGGCAGGAGTCCGTCTGTAAACACGTCGTGAGCGCGCGTTAATCCGGCGCAGAATCCGTCTGCAGCACTTGCCGTTAGTGTACGCGGAGAAAAGGTGTTCGAGTCGCCGCCACACATAGTAGTACACGGCTCGCCGCGGTAAGTTCGCTGAAACCTAGTCGTATTTCCGTTCGCGACAAGAGTTCAACCAGCGCGATATCAGATAATATGTGACGTATTAAGACTATTAAGTAGTATTGTAAATTGTAATAACAGTGAGAATATCGATGGGAAATTTTGATGATAGCGTTTTTTTTTTTTAATTTATTTAATTTTTTTTTTTTTTTTAGTGTAGATTTTATACCTGTAGAACACGTTCGAAACGCATACATAAAAGATCTATTTGTCTTCCGAGCGTCGCGCATTTTTTCGATTTGTTATGTTTGTGCGTCATAATGTATACAAACTATACTCTTATGATCTACTAAATTTATTCTTTTAAAACTTTTGTTTTTCTTTATCTACCAACACGTGAACAATACTCTGAAATATCGATGTCTGATAAAATAATACTATAAATCTTTCGAGTTGTTTTTTTTTTTTAATTATTTCTGTTCACTAAAAGTATACGTATAGCACTGACCATCAGTATGTTATTATTGGGTTTTCGTCCGGTACACTTAATGAATTTCCGACAATTTGTGCAAAATGATATCGTTTACCTTTGATTTTGAAATCGCCACTACATTTGTATTTATTTTTTCAAACTTGTTTATAATTATTTTTAACATATTTACAGGATTTAAACCAACAAATCAGTCGGTCAGGTATCACGAACAACAGAAATTATTTGAATTTAGCGAATTATCGCGCACCGTCAAAATTATCATAAAATTATTCGACACCTCTGAGAAATATTTTTACTAAAATACATTTTAGAAATTATACGAACGAAAGATCACACTACTGATACTATTTTATTATTATTATTATTATTATTATTAGTTTTTTTTCTTGTACAAAAGGACGGGAAAATTACATCTTAACGATGATTTAAAAATAAAAACAACGATTGATTTAATCGATGTAGATGAAATTATTATACTACAGGTTTGTGACTAAAACGAATCACAGCGTGTAATATTTTTGTAAAATTAAAAATTTGATAAACCATAGACTAATGATTTAAAATGTAAATTTGTTGGTACTGTTTAGCGTTCGCCGTGATGAACGACTGATGTTGCGATTCGCATCGTCCTCGAAAACTGCATGAACAGCGAAAATTCATCGAGCGAAAGAAATATGAAGAAGAAATTCATGGTGTTGGAAGTCGTGGTTTTGATGTTGATGTATCAATTCATTAGCGACGGTAATTGTTATTTTCGTTCGTTTTAAAGTGGTCAGATATTGTGAGGCAGTTGCCCGTTTTAGCAAATACGATTTTAACATTTAAACAACACTGTACATATTAGTATAATTGACGATTGGCCAATACGTTTGTGATCGACCGTTTTCTCGGCTTGATGATTTTTAAACGTCGTTTTTTTTTCTTTTTTTTTTTTTTTTATTCGTCACGCGCGGGCAAAAATAACGTGTCACAATATCGTTCGCTATCGTACGCACGAGAACGAATGAGCGTCCGTGTTGATTTGTTCGACTGAAGAGATACGTGTCTCGAGGTCTTTCATGGTCGCACACTTGTAGGTTACCCGGGTGTAATCGGGCTGTTTACGAATAATCGTCGTGTCGTAAAAACGCAAATGTAATTATTCCATGGGCACTCCACTAACACGCGGCGGTCTACTACTGTTCAAAGAAACCGAAATCCCCGTGATCGATCGCATTAGCCCGAATAATTAGGATTGCAAATACCCAATCGAATAATCGCGTTGTTTCCGTACACACGGACATGGTGTGCGTACCCGCGAATGCATTCGTTAACGATATTATGTCTTCGCGCCATCTCTACGCGGCACGTATTTGATCGTATCGTTACGTCTATTCCAGTATACGAGTCCAAACCTTTTTCGATTCGTCACGAGTGCATAATGATAATAATAATGATGATAATAATAATAATAATAATAATAATATGGAAATGTAATGAGGAAATACGTAAAAGGCATGATTGATGACGCGGAGACCGAATACAGAAGCAACAGAATAAGAGAACTATATCAAAGGGTAAAAAACCTTGGAAGGTGACCACAGGAAAAAAGAAAGATTTCTGAAGAACGATGACGGATCACTGATAACGACGGAGGGAGAATTAGCCAAAAAATCGGCTAGCAACTTTGACAAGTTGCTAAACTGCGAACAATCAAGTGAAATCTTCCCTCTCAGTCTGAACATGTAAAAAGATTAGCGAAACTGTTAGGAACTCGATCCCTATCAAGAGACTTAAAGAAACAATTGTACACTACATGGATAAGTTCAGTAGTTAAGTATGGAGCAGAGACTTGGGCAATTCGGAAAAAACGACGAGAATAGACTCCTCGCCTTTGAAAAAAAAATTCTGAGAAGAATTGTCGGACCTGTAAAGGACAATATAACTAATGAATGGAGGATATGGAAAAACGAGGAATTAGAATCACTGTACCAAAACGCAAACATTGTTGAAGCAATAAGAACTAAGAGACTACAATGGGCAGGAAATGCCTGGAGAAACAAAAATCCATTAATTCGTACGGTCTTGGAAAAGAACCCTACAGGAAAAAACCCATAGGAAATGACCGAAAATGAGATGGGAGGATGTAGTGAAGAAGGTTGTAGAAGAACTAGGAGGAGGAAATGATTGGAAAGAATGAGCAACAGACTGAGAGAGACGGAAAGCGGGATGTATGACGGGATGGCCCTAGAGGCCGCAAATACACCCCCCCTAAAAAAAAATAATAATATGCGTACTACCTACTGAAATACATTTTCACAACGACGTCCTTTGAAACTATGTTTTTTTTTCTAATATTACTGACCAAATGAATATAAAAATTCGACCTGTAGTAAATGTGTACCATGTATCATGCAATTATTGTACAAGTATAATTTTTATATAGCTGTGTTCATTCATCTGAACTTAGCTTATACATTTATATTAACTCTTTTGTGCGCACAAGTACATTGTGAAAGATCGTTCTCCAAGCTAAAAATAATAAAAACAAGATTAAGATCATCAATTAGTCAAGAACTATTGTAAACTTTATCATTTATTAGTATTGAAAGTGACAAAATTCCTAGTTTAGACGAAATTATAAGTTGTTATGCACATTCATCTACAAAATCGAAAAAATCATTTTTATATTAATAACCAACATTTCTTAGTTTTTGTGTAGTTAAATTAATTTTTGTATTTAAATTTCATATACATTTTTTCAATTATTTACCCAATTGCTGACCAAGAATTATAATATATTTGTAAAAACAACTTTGTTCAAGGCCTTACGTTTATCTGATTTTACCTAAATGGAAGGGCCCTTTCTTATGCAGCCGACCAAATAATGTGTGCCCAGTCCGCCACTGACAGTAAGCATTTTCGAGATGCTTTAGCGCACCATTTTGACGCGAAAATCAAAATTCAAAAACTAAACGACGTTTCGAGTACGTTTTCGTAAAGAAACTTCCACGTTTTCACCAGCCCCTCGTTGGACGTCACGTTACAACGACACTCGATCGAAGTATTGCGATCACTCTTCCGACGGTAATCGCATTACAAAAGACTCTCTCGGACGGTATGGCTCTTTCTGTCGAATCGAAGTCCACAACACTCGAATCGAATACGAAATCACATTCGATGTGTATTGTTAATCTACCGACGCGCAATGCCAACGTTCGTGTTTAAATCTGATTACAAATCGGTTGTCAGTGTTTGTTTGAAATTCATCACGCTCCATCAACGTGGATAAATGTTGACATTTTTAATTTAGTGAAACAATTTACGTTCGCGGCCGATTGCGCCCCGAGTGCTATATAGGTACGTGTAGTGCGGCAGACACGTTTCTACGTAGACGAATGTGCTTCTTGCAGACACAACAGTTGTTCATAGTTATACCGTTGTGAAACTCTCGTGACACGTTTTTTTTTTTTTTTTTTTTTTCATTCTTTTCGGATCCTGAAATTAAGTAAACGACTATAACCTGATGACTATGACCTTATCCTTCGACCGGCTCGTTAAACTAAAAAAAAAATAAAAAATTTCGTTGTAGTTTGCTCTTGGATTGCACGTCATAGTCGATTGGCTCGAGTCTTGAGGTGACGTACGCAATTCCTTCCGTCCTCGCCCGCTGTCTATATTTTTAATGAAAAAAAATCGATTATAGTTAACAAATGTTAACTATAAGAATATACAATATAAATTAAATTGGACGCGACGGTGACGAGGAGAACAAGTGACAAGATTTTAGGTTTAGCGACAAATATTATACTCTACTTGTTTCGACTCGAGACATTTTAGTGTTGACTGTATATACATATATGTTACGAGCAATATGTACAATTTGGGCATTATATACAATGCCCGGGCATTATAGAAAATGCCCGGGCACTATAGAAAATGCCCGTCGTATATTGGGCAATATAGACAATGATATATTATAATATAATGTTTTATTAGACTTTATTATTTTACTATACAGTAATTTAATTAAATCATAAATAATTAGAGTACTAATTAGATACTTATAAGATTTTATTATTAGATAATTATTATAATATATTTGTACTATAAATTTATATTACTGTAAATTATTGTTTTTCATTTATTGTCGCATGTACTGCTTCCGTGGCATTTTGATGTGCAAAGTCGATCCGCTGCTTTGCATTTGCACTTCCTTGTTTCGCACTTTTGTGAACAGTGAACACGTACATCGTTCGTATCCCTGACTACCCAAAATAGATCATTTCCGTGCGGCATCTCGGAGTGAAATTTTTGTTTGTGGCACATCCTTAACTTCCAGAAATTTTTCTTTGCAAATTACAAACTGATTTCTGCTGTAAAAAGTTGACAGACGGCCTTCTTTAGTCCCTATTTCGTACATATTATCTTTTTATATATCATTGTCTATATTGCCCAATATACGACGGGCATTTTCTATAATGCCCAAATTGTACATATTGTATATATATATATATATATATATATATATATATATATATATATATATATATATATATATATATATATATGTTTGTGTTGTGTGTGGACGTTGCTTTGTTGTATATAATATTAATACGATTGTTAAAAAATGAATTGCATTGATCCTCTCCTGTTGGAAAATCCACTGTACGCCACCGAACGGGCTATAATAATATACTAGTGCCACGATAATGACGATCAAGGTCGATTCAAACACAGTTTCAGGCGTGTTCTTGGGCTCCAACGATTTGACGTACTGGAGATGCAGGATGGTGCAGTCGTTTAGCTGTCCGAGCGCCGACGTGACTTTTTACCTGTACACGAGGTTATTATTATTATTATTTTTTTTTCCCCCCCCCCCCGAAAATCCAAACCCGTGCGCGCGTGCTACACGTGTAAGGCCGGATTCCCACGACCGGCGTACTTGGACCAACATTCGGTATTGGTGGTTACTTGCCGTGCCGTCGGATCTGTATACTCGTGGCGATTATTTGTCGCTCCCGAGGACTGTCGGTAAACGTGACAACCACCGGTCAAAGGAACGGCCAAGGTATACTCGTGGTCGAGTCGTATTGGTGTCCCGGTCGAGTACGCCGAGTCGTGGGAATCCGGCGCTTGACACGGACGAATTGAATGGCCACACGTCTCTCGTGTGTGTTCTCGTGTGCGTGTTTAGCGATCGCAGGAGAAGGATCAAAGTCGACGTGCGGAACATATGGTCGTTGTACAGGAGCGGCTGGAATCCCAGGAAAATGAACGTTATCGTCGTGCACGGGTTCAACGGAGCGGAAAGCAACAGGGTCATGGTCATACTCAGAAACGGTAATGTTTGTGTTTTCGGTTTCGCGTAGGCATGTCGTTCCGGCGCGCGGATCGATTTAAGATTTAACCTAACCGTACCCGTAGTCCGCGTGTCGGTCGGTCGGACGACCGCGTAAACCTTGCCGGCCGGTTTTCTCCCAGAGCTCGTGTGTGTTTGACGAAAAAACGCATCAAAACCGAAACCGTGACACGCGGACCATAAATTATTATTATTATTATTATTATACACCGATCGTAATTTCGACAGTCGTCTGTTTGACAACCGCGTTTCATACAGTGCCGTCCTAACCACCATTACCACCGCCCTAAGGCAACAATATTTGACGCACCCTCCGCCCTCCCCCCCTATAATAAATGTAAAATTGCTAGCACATTTTTAGAATATAATACAATACATCATATTATCATTCCATTAATATGTTTAATACTTATTAATTAAAGGTTCCTGCTTATTAAATATTATAGTAATCTTATTTATGTACACGTTTTTATTTTGTTTCGAAGGTTTTTTTGATGTTGACGCGGATTTCATTCTAATGTTTATGTAATATGTATACATTGTAATGTAGCCCATTATAGAAAAAAATTACTTTTTTCTCGAAATATTACGTAAATCACGTATATGCTATAAATCATACCTATATAGGCAGTACAGTACCTACCTCTATCTTTTGGTAATATCGATAATTATAATACATTATTGTAGGTATGTAATACAGTAGTCTAACTCAGCGGTTCTTAACCTTTTGTAAAACACGGACCACCGATGAAAGATTTTTAGACATCGCGGACCCCCTACCAATTTTTTGTTGAATATCTTTATACAGAACATCTCATGTTATCATAACCAAAATTATAATAACTATTTTAAATTACAAATTATAGAAGTAGACATAACAAAATAGTATACACATTTTTATTTATTTTTATTAAACTTAATTTTTCATTTTGAACTTTAACATCATTACAGCCCCTTACAGCCCTTTTTTAGTATTAAAAAGTCGTCTATGTCATTTCTCAGTATTTAAGCTATCTAAGTACCAAATTTCATTTAAATCGGTTCAGTAGTTTCGGAGCCTGTTCAATACAAACAATCAAAAATTTTCTCTTTATAATATTAGATAATGCACTCATGTCACATATTGACTTATGTTAGGTGTTAACGCTACCGCGGACCCCTTACATGAGTATGGCGGACCCCCAAGGGGGCCGCGGACCACAGGTTAAGAACCGTTGGTCTAACTCATTGTTTACATCATTTTCTATTTAATAGCACATAAGCAATTTGATAGGTAGGTACTCATCTTTGATATTACAAAAAAAGAATGGTAATATGAAATACCAATTTTTTTTTTAAATTTAAATGTAATTTCATTAATTTTTATGACGCTCCTAAATTCATAATATTTTGGACCCCCCACGTTTGTCGACCGCGTCTCGTATCATACGCCAAAACGTTTGTCGACGACGTTACGTTTTCCAAAAGCCGTTCGTTTTTATTTCATTCATAACTGCCGGGCTTTGGAAACGGGTAGCTCCTCTCGTCTCGCAGTCGTTCTAGTTTTGCGTTGGTTTTTCACATGATTTTCAACTCATACTCTCATTGTACCAACAGGTGCAGATTGTGTATCAAATGACAATAACGAAAAATAGTTTACTTTCAGATACGTAAATATTAGTACAGTCGTTGATGTTTACAAAACAATTATCGCTTTAAAACAACACATAACACGATATTGACTATGGAAATATCGAGAATGAAAGTTTGTCATTAGTTGGTTTCATTGAACTATGTCATTAGGCTCGTTTTACATAAACGTGCCACGACTGAGCCACTGGAGTTATACATCGAAAACGTCCGTCGTGTTAGTCGTTCAACATCTTATTTTGACCGCTGCTACGGTCTTATTTATTCCGTTAACTGTAAACGAACAAATACGCGTGTAAAGAAGTGAAACACTTTAACACAATTATGAACAACACATTAACAGCATGACAATGCAATAACACCGTTCAGCGGTGTTTACCACTTCTCAAAGTGTATGTTAATATAGACTAATCCACCGGCGGTACAATTAAGACTAAAGACTAAAAGTACTCATCATAACGTAACGTGATCTAAGTATTTTTCAAATTCACTGCCCATATTCTTATGTTTACAGTTTTAAAATGTTTTCCTCACTGCGCTAACTAAAGTCACAGTATTTACAAAGGCGGTTATTAAGAATTATCGTAGAATTACAGTCGATAGCAGAGCTTTTAGGAGTTCAAAATTCACAAGTCAACACGTATTATATTATTTATATTACATATAGTACGTGTTGACTTACGATAATACAAATTTTGTATTCTGATAAAAGCTAATAGTTTTACCAATAACTTGATTTTATTTTTACAAATAAATACAAAAAAAAAACCCGTAAAACGATTGCTGTTTATCATACGATCGACGTTTTTCATCGTTCAAATATTTACTCGAGTAGAATGATGATATTCGTTTTGTTTACGTGTAAAAATGTAATTCTTATATATATCAATTAATAATTATGTACGTGAATATTTTGCATGTTCTGATCGTTATAGCCTACTTGATGCGCGGAGACTTTAATGTGTTCATGGTGGACTGGAGTCCATTGACCGTGTACCCTTGTTACTTGTCGTCGTTGAGAAACACGCGATTAGTGAGCCAGTGTGCGGCTCAGCTGTACGCGTACCTCACGTATTTGGGCACTTCCGCTTATCACATACACTGCGTCGGGCACAGTTTGGGCGCCCACATATGCGGGATGATGACCAACCACTTGTCGGAGAAACAGCACAAGATTATCGGTGAGTACACGGATGTACGGCGACACCTCTAAACACCGGACAACCGGGTTCGCTGAAATTTTGTCCGCTATTCAGAGAGAGAGAGAGAGAGGGAGAGAGAGAGAGAGAGAGAGAGAGAGAGAGAGAGAGAGAGAGAGAGAGAGAGAGAGAGAGAGAGAGAGAGAGAGAGAGAGACGACAGAGAGAAATAAAGCGCACTTCGTATGTGAATAATTAATCGCCGAATGGGTGTGTAGTGAATTATGATTATTATTCATTGATATTCAATTATTCTATTTGTAGTATTCATATTATGTGTACCGTATAATATTTCAGTTATGATGAGCTGTGCTCTTGCTTCTCTGTGGCGGTAAAATCATCATAAATAAGCAAATGAATATTTTATGTGTTATTATTTGACTTGTTACTTTCGCTGGCCGCTACGTCAATGCAATATAGACTTGTATAACTGGAATTACAAATACAACTAAACATTTCAATGACTGTTGAACATAAACTATAATAGCTTAATAGTGTTTTCAGTAATAATATATAACTTAAGAGTGTTGAATTTGGCCGAGACGATCCACGATCACAATAAATCGGTGAAAAAAAATGATGAAAATCCAAAATTAAAATGCTTTAAAGGCGTTCGTTGCATAGAGTGTCCCGTAATCAGAAGTTTTCCTGTACACGAGTGTAACGAATTTCTCCGTTTTCCAAAAAACATTTAGTTACAAAAAACAGGTGTCCGTTAAAAGCGGTTTCAGTGTGTCATATATTATGATCTTACTCGATTTCACATTGGAGTTAAAATTTTTGCTTTTACATTAGAACACATACAGTCTATAAATTTATTGCACAAAGTGTTTGATACGATAAGATATAACTATAACACAACATGAAATACGTGAGTAATAAGCCACTGATACTTTTATAGCGTACGTTTTATAATACGTGAGGTTTTTTGTACTAAGGACAAGATGGAAGAGATTTGTTTTTAGCATAAATAATAGTCGCGGCACCGTTTTCCTTCAAGTCTTACATTTAATACAAGCAGATATGAACGTACGGTTTAAACTTCGCACCATCATAATATGTTAGTGTACTCATATTATGATTAATTATTTATATGTAGCAACGAGTTGCTAGCAATAATGATATCTCCGCAAGTCACTCGGACCCATATTATAACTCTCGCGTCGTCTATTCCAATACTATTATGGAAATCTATAAAATTATATGTAATTTCAACGGTTTTAGACGACGAAGAAGAAACTGTTTCGTAGCAGTAGTAAACAGAAGTGGTTATGTACTGACCTAAATGCACATTTAACTGAAAAATTACGATCGACGAGATGACAATTAAATTCGAGTCCACGCTGCGTTACCTTATATCGCATGACAATATAATTATTACCGTATGCTTAATTATCAGTTTCGTCCGTCATAATCACATATTTGAATTCACACAGTATTAACAACAACGGATACTTAATCACTTTCTTTTTTACTTTAATAACCCTTTAAATATTTTTCATTTCGAATCCATTGTTGCACACTATGCATTCGAAAACACTGACATTAAATGGTCTGAAATAGTTTTTTTTTTTAACTGACTTTCAGAAAAACCCATTCTATTAAATACGACTGAGTACGTAATAATTATGCATCGTGTTTTGATTTCGCTTAAATTCATTCTTTACATCGCTGGGTGATTTAAAAAAAAAAAAAAAATACTAAAAATGTTAATGAAATGTGCAAGGAAACTATTCGAATAAGTATTCAAACGAATATTTCGTAGAGCTAGTGTATTTTATTGGTCGTAACTGTCGTTTTTTAAAGTGTTTTCTCTGATGCTTTGTGCATAATATAATATTTTTAGGTCAGAGTTGACGTTTGTTCACGATTTTAAATTATTTCGCCGGTCGCGTTACAGGTTTAGATCCGGCAAAACCACTTATAGACTTGGTTACAATGGACGACTTTGGATTGACGAGGGACGATGCTGACTTCGTTGAAGTAATACACACGAATTCTGGAGCTTACGGAGAGTACCCTCAAATAGGGCACGTCGACTTCAGCATTAACGGAGGTCGAATTCAACCGAGTTGCACCAGCCAACCGAATATTATACGTAAAATGAGATTTATATATTTTTATTAACGTTAATACTTTATGGTGAAACATTGAACGAGTTGAACGTTATTTTTTATGGGTCAAATCTATTCAAAAAATCGTGTGTTCAACAGTTGATTCAAACACAAACGATTTTATCAAAAAATGAATTTACACAGATTTCACTTTACAAAAATTAACGCCAATTTAAAAATTCAAATGTTAAAAATAAGGGGTGTATAAGAATTAAATAGATTCGTTACTTTTATTGTGAGAACAATTTAAACAAAATAATTGTAATCTTATAAAAAGAACTAAAACATGTAAAAAAAAACTCACGTGAAATACTTTAGATTATTTGCTTATAGCATTTGACACTTTTATGAAAGGAATTTCATCCTGGAAGACAAACGATTTCTCAGAAAGTTTTAAATATATATATACGAGTATATATATATATTTTTTTCTTTTTAATCGTATTCTCAAAGTTTAACAAGGTGCCATATTACAATATTAGAGAATAGTTCTGTTCTCAGAATTTAAAGTACAGGATAAAAAAAACAAATAAAATTTATTAATTTATGCATGAAAAAATATACGAAATCAAAAAATATCTGGTTTTCAATATTTTCACGTGACATGATTTGAAAATAAAATACAATTTTTTGATGTAGAAAAAAAAAACTTAAGCTAAGCAACATTTATTATGACCCAGGGACTATGAGTTATAACGATTATACTTCCATTAACGCTTACTATACATAAATAAAAAAAATAATATTTCTAGAAGTAGAAAATTCAATATGTGCCTAAATACATAATTAAAAATGAGATTTTACTACTAGAGAAAATTTCTTACGCCTTTTGAATTGAAAGTTTTAATTAACGTGGTCGAGGAAAGGACAGCAATGATCAGGCAGGCGTATTTTCGCTTGACAAACTAATATGTTTAACGATGAAAATCGTCATTAACGCTTTAAGCGCGTGTGGACTAAATAAATAGGTAAATAACTAATTTATATATTAAAAACGTTTGTCGCGACGTTCAAAAGTCGAAAAAACTAGTCTATCATATTATTTCAAACACAATAAACTTTATACGACGGTTAGTCCGTGTTGCGAGAAGACTTAAGGGAAAGACAAAACAAAAGCAAAAAAAAAAAAAAAAAAAAAAAAAAAAAATGGAAAAACGGGAATGAGACCACACGGATCGTAAAAAGTAACCTGACCGACGACGTTGTTTCATCAATATAAACCTACTCGTATTACGTTGTATTTTATTATTTCTATGATTTTTGATGATTCCACTGTTTGATGTTGACCGTGTTCAGAACAGTCCCGCTGCAGTCACTTCAAGAGCGTGTGTTATTTTGCGTTGTCTCTGTCGCGACGGGGCAGCAACATGTTCCTGGGCGTACGGTGCACCGAGGCTTGCGACATGGTGATCTTGCCGAAGACGTCCAGCAGAATCACTCTCATGCCGATGGGCCTGCAAACGCCAGTGTGGTAATTATTGTCCCGAACGGGATACGAATATAATATTGATATCGTGTGCTTTATAATGTCGTCGGGCGACTGTGAATCGGGCCCGAGGAGAAAAGAAAAACGTTCAAAAGGTCTGTTGCAAACGCGGCCCGGTTTTTTCTATTCAAGTAGAAATTATCGACGTGTAAACTCGGCCCGAATAAAATATATAATATTGATTTTCTTATAATGTTTTTATTTACACATTATTATTCGTCACGAAAATGTAAAAATGTTTTGGTGATGGATTTCGTTTGAGTATTCAGAGCAAAAACATGAGTATGCGATATTGCAGCGTAAAAATATTACAATTAAAAATGTGTACCTAGTGATGTAAGTAAAATCTATTTTTTTTTTTTTTTTTTAGTAAAAACCGCCGAGTGTATGACGTAATCAATTGTTAATATTTATTTATTTTTATATTTTTTAAGTGTTATTTCTTGCAGTTATTATTATTATTTTTTTTTTAATTTTGAAATTGAAATGGTGCATTTAGGCTATTGATTTTTATGCACGTTTCTGTTTGTACTTATTTTAATTTTGTAATGACAGGACATAAATTGGGGTGAGTTAAATTGAAACTTGAATTAAAAAGCGTACGGAATGATCCACATGCATTAGCTATCGGGCCGAGTATACAACCGATCTTTTTTATCATCTTAAATTTGCTGGCCGAGTTCCCATAAAAAAAGGTAATCGTGGGCCCAGTTTACATTTGCCCGTATCGTTGGTGTCGCGACGACGCCTAACGAAGTATTGATACGATCCGAGTCGAGGGTGTGTGAAAAGCAGACATAGTAAGGTCAAAAAAATTCAAAAGTTTCCGAGTGAAACTTTTCATGAAATCTGAAAAATTTCAATGCTGTCGGAAACGAAAATTATTGAAACTTTTCGATGTTATAAATGTACGTCGGTAAATCATAGATTGTATCATTGGTAATGTCTCATTTGATTTTTGGTAGATAATACTTAAGGCAGTGGAATTTTGAATTTTTCACATTACTCGGTTATCGTTCAAAATGTTGATCACTGACATTTTATATACTTGTCATTTATAGCTTTTGATATCATGATAGTTACAATGTATATCATACATGTACACCACTCACACGCATTTACACATACCCCGTTGAAAAAAGTTATAATTTGGCTAGATTGATTTTTTTGTTTTTTTTTTTGAAAAAAGTGTTTGTGTCTCGTTTGTAGATTTTTTTCTATTAACCTCTTAGTTTGGTACGTACAACTTACCCATATGCTTTTTGTGTGTAAAAAAAATTAATGAAACATAAAATAAAAAAGCAAAAATTTTAAAGTGTCAAGTGAATAGTATCAATTTTTTTTTTTATTAATGTTTCATGAAAACTTTCAACAGGTTGGTGAAAACATGAAACTTTACATCTCTGGAGTGAAAAATAAACTATCGTTAGCGTGTGTGCGTTTCCCCGCCCGACATTGTTTATTATTTAAATTTATTTTTACACATTCGGTATGACATGCTGTCGCATTTTATGGAAACGTGAATTTAAAACTATAGGTGTGGTCAGATAAATATGTTGTGTAAAAATTAATTTTCAATATTTTATAATATTTTTGAAAAATTCAGATTCTCGAAAAACGTCTCTACCGTTCCTCTCTAGAAGTGACATTAATATATATTATATAATATGATTTGAACGGTATTAAAACCGGACCAATTTAGGTCTCGCAATTTTGTCCGGGCTTTTAACCGTACTTTTATCGATTTATTTATGACCACCTCGGGATTGTCGTGTTGATACGATGTTCGACGTCACTCTATTTCAAAATGTATTTTATTTGATTTCGATCGATATACGGGCAAGCCTTTTTTTACCGAGAATAACAGATATAAATTATAATATTAGTTTACGCGACACGATACACACGGGTAGTTACAGAAGTTCTTGTTCTAATAAGATCGTAATGACCTGCACTTCTCGGACTTCGGAGAAATCAATCGAATAAACTTTAGTTTTCATAAACGCTCTGGTCCGTGGCGCCAGCGGACGTCGACGATGTCGGTGATTTTAGTGCTCGCGCAGTCGCACAAAAACGTATTTATAATAAATTACATCGGACGTGTTCGGAGATTCGATGCTGTTCCGTCGAATGTAAACATAAATACATCGATTTCGTGTGCCTCGCGCGTGCACGAGTCATATAACGCGTATTTCATACCCGTAACCAGTTTGGACAGAATAACTCATTCAAAATGACAAACAACGATTTCGTGGAATACGATTTATCCTCTTTGCTCTTGAAACGACGGGAAACGCCTTCGTGTTACCAAACGAATTCCTTCGGAATCACTCTGTTCGGTGTCGTGAACAGACACGTTGAAACGTATTTTAAGAAGTCTGTGAGATTTCAATCTTTCTCGGATGGGCCACTTGTTTCCTCAAATAGAATAGTCCAGCTTTGTGAGTTATTTTCGGACGTTTTAAAAGAATAAATGTCAATCGATCCTATCGTACCAGTTTGTCTTCTTTAAAAAATTTAAGGATTACGCCCTGTTGACTAACTGAGTTAAGGCATTTTGAGTTGTGCATTGATTTTTTTCAAAAATCAAATAGGTCCATAAGTGTCCAATGTTCGTGACTAGTATTTTCAAGTTGACATATACGGAACTAAATAATACGTTTTTTAAAATTATTTCCCGTAGTGAAATATCAAGTTCGTTTATATTTTCTGTTTTGAAATAATGATAGCATAATTTGAAACATGAAATCGAAATTTATTGGCTTAAAATTAATTTCTCAACATTTCAAGTAGGGACTCGGGTGAAACGAAATGCGTTATAGAAACAGCACTCAATACACATTGAACTCGAATAAAAGAATAAATTAAGTTATTTGAAAAAATTATACACAAAAAATAAACAACATCTAATTTGATTTAAATAAAAACATATTTAATGTACCGTAATCATAATCTGTGCAGAAGGCAAAGGGAAATCACTGCACAGAGTGACGACCATTCCCTAGTTACAACTTCTCTTAGAATAGTTGTAAACCAACCCTCGGGTTGTTGACCCTAAGAAGGAGAATCATAATCTGCATTTTCAAAAACCGAGGAAACGTTAAGAGGTTTTAATTATAATTGACACACTGCGTGTACATGTACTATAGATAATAATTATAATCGTGGAAATAATAAAAGACGAAAAAGGCATTCCTGACACGAATATTATTTTAAACGATCAAAAAAACTGTTCTGATATTCTATCATTTGCATTTCATTTATTTATTTAAGATAATTATAATTATTTAACACGCAATTTATGTAAAATCATTGAAGTATAAGTGCTTCAAAAATAAACGCGTATAATAAACATCCAATAGGTCATTTAATTTTATTATATTCTGATTTATTTAATGTGATTTTTACAAAAAAATTTGAAATTACTAGTCGTACGTATTTTACTCATTAGAATATTATTTACTATTTTTTTTATTTCGTACTTTCCGACTATTTAATAATAATCATTGCATATAATTGAATAATCAGGTCACGAATCTAATATTACGGTGAAACAGTGTGTGATTATTTTCGATTTTATAGTTTATGGAATAGCCGATGAAAATAATAATTATAGGAACGGATCGTTTTTCTTTTTGTATTCAATTCTTTTTCACAGAGTTTCGTGTTCGCGTTTTGACATGTTGTGTTGTTTCGCGTCTAATATTAATAGAAAAATTGATGGTAATTTTTTTTTTTTTCTAGGCTCTTGAAAATATTTCATTGTGAATTCGAGCTGAATTGTAAAAAAAAAAAATAATAATAATAATAACAATAACAATAATCGCGTGTATAGTATTAAGAACGCGTCGTGTAGGTAGTTAGGTACTGCATTGTTGATTCGGTTCGTATTCGCACTTCAAACGACAACCGAAAACGTCAATACCGCGATCGAAACGATATAAAAAACGATCGGAAAACGGACAGTGATTACGTTTCGACGTAATAACATCGTTGATTTTATATTCTGATCTATACGTTTTGTTTCAGGGCGAGAGGTACGTTTTACGTGGCCTACGACGATCCAGATCGGTTTTGCCGGTACGGCGATTAAATGAGTTCGTACGCGCGGCTAATTAAACGCGGTTACCCAATTACGGGTGCTCGCTGTTTAATAATTTTATACTACCGTTTTAATGGTTTATTTTCAAAACGAATTGTGTTACGTAAATAAAATTAAATTTTGTGCGTGTGCAACGATCCGAAGACGTAAAAAAAAAAAAAGAACTCGAGTAGGTAGGTACATATTACGGACGAAACTGCACTGCCGACAACTGGATTTTGCGTGTTTTGCGATAATATGTTACCTTTCTGTATTTCACACGACAATACACCACGGTGGCACGGTGTAATCTATTATGATATTGTTATATTTATGTATAGTCATGGGCGTAGTTCCCTATGGGGCTATAGGGGCTACAGCCCCCACAGAAACTTTTATAAATCGCCTCCACGGTGATAATTTTCATTAAAAAAAAATTCTGTTATGAGTCGCATAAAAGGTTAGATTAGAAATACTATGAAAAATGATAGATTTTCAACTTGACAATACTCCACGTTGAAAGAGATTTGTCACATTCATTTGACTCAGACGATGTGTTAAATATTTTCGCAGACAAAGGCAGACGTCTTAATTTAATTTTAATTGTTATTCGTAATATGTATTGTAAAAATATTAGGTTAAAAAGTTATAAGTCAATAATAAATAAATTGTTCTATGTAGAAAATTTTCGCTTTCAATTAATTCGAGTTTATATAGAATTTTTTTAATACATTTCTCTTGTCCTTTGTAGCTCCCATGAGTATAGTTGATATAGTAATAATAATAATAATAATAACAATGATGTATCATGTTCCTTTGTGTTGATCCTGTAGAGCAGTCGTTGGCAACTCGATAACGTCAGACTTCAAAAATCACTGTTAAATAATTCAGTAAACGTTTTTAAATACTTGTGTTTTTTCATTCAGAGCATATTTTATATTATGATTATTATTTTAATCTGTTTAAAATTTCGGCCTGAAACAATTTTATCGAACTCAAATCATGATTTCAATATTGATACAATTACTATTAGAGTTATCATTGATTATTGGACAGACTATTCTATAATCACCGGCATAATAATTTCCTATCAATTTCAATGTTCGTCCATCTTAGTTCAATATGAAAAATTGTATCAACTAATAATTACTTCATTAATTAGAAATATTAATTTACATAAAAAATTGTGACGCTATAAAAAAATTAACGTGAATTTAATCACGTATATAATGATGTCATTGTAATATATAATAAATATATAATCATGTATATAATATATATACATAAAATAATATTATTATGTTTGTAATTTTATAATAAACGAAAACTCATTACACAATGCTAAGTTTTCGTTTTTTTTCCTTTTGTGAACCAAATAGTTTTTTTTTCAAACCTATAATGCAATATAGATTATTTTTAACCATCATTTTTCTTAAAATCCTTTAAGTTTTCAAAAAAGGTGATAGAGAATCATGTGATTATTATACAACTATTCCATCGAAATTTCTTGATTAGAAATGTTCGAAAAATATGAATTTAATTTTACTGATTATTCATAGGGCTTTTCTAATCATTTTGATTTTTGTGAAAGTATTCAGCGACATATTAGAAATTAATTTAAAAACTGATTTTGCTGATTGAATTTTAAACTAAAAATACTGAAATTAGATATTTTTAGACATAAAAGCGTTTAATTAGATCTAAAATCATTTATTTTTTAAATTATGTTTCTAATATATTTATCTTTCAATCATATTAGTTGTAATTAATGATGATTGATAATATAATATGTGCCTACGTAAAAATCGATTACAGAATTTCTTTGATGATAACATTTTTTATTTTTTTTGTGTATATTTAGGTGAAACACTCAGAATCTAAAATAAGTAGGAATTGTTTTACGTTTTCGCTGTCCATATAATAATACAATTCTTCAATTCTCACATACCTACATAAGTTACATAGATGATTGAACTTAAAGTCTACGTGGTGTTGAATAACAACTGTATATTGGTTTTTTTATGTCCAAGGAAGTTTTTTATTTTACCATTCATAAAAAAACATAGCTTTCATAACATATTATAATGGTTTCTTGATCCATTAAAACGAAAGTATTGATATTTCAATGACCTATGCAAATTTGCAAGTTGTTAATAACATTAAATGGAAACCACTATTCATGACGTAATGCCGGTGATGTTCCCATTTTTTTTTTTATGAGAGCACACGCCACACTGTACCGGAGAACGGAGTCGGTAAATTGCGTCCCTATAAGTACGGTCATGGTCATATACTATGTGAATTGCGGCCCGTGTACTTTTAAAACATACGTAAATTGCGTCCCGGGATATTCCAATTTTCGGTCGGCTCTGCAATTTAAAGATAACGATAAGTATTAATGTTATCTTTAATATTGATGGATCTAGATAATACGCTCACTTATAAAATATTACTAGCAGCCTGTGTGGCGTGTGCATTTAATCGAAGCTCTTACGTACGAGTTTTTACGTTGCTGTCACAGATATATAAAACAACTAGATAGCCGACTCAGTGATAAAGTCTCATAAGACCTATGAAGTCTGACAGCCATATGCGAACAGGGCAAATGCGATTGATTAATCGATGAAATATTTAATTACTCCATGATTTTTTTAAAAACAATTTCTGAATTCACCCGATTAAGAGGACAGTCGTTTTGAGGTTGCAGTCGTTGCACAGATATTTGTTTTTTTCCGTCTTACAAGTGCGTACATCGAAAAATGTACGCTCGGCCGATCACGTTCATCACCGTTAGTTGAAAAATTTGAGTAAATTTACCTCTTGTACAATTTAAAGCTGAGATTATTATCAAGGGTATGTCATAGGCTATTTTATTATATTTTAATTTTAAAGCGAGTTATAAGTTTTTAAGATGTACAAGTAATTTACAATTACTACTCGTGTGTTAAGTATTGCCAAAACATGGTTTGACAAATGACAATAACCTCCTGGAACTTAATTTAACAAAAACTTGCTTTATAAATTTTAGTATAAATAAATCGTCACCCATTGGTAATAATTATCTTAAGCCTTATCAAAAAAAAACTGTAATGAATTTAGTATAAATACAGTGATTGCTATTAATAATGACAGTAGATGTAATTGCACTACTATATTTTATCCAGTTCAAAAAGTAAAATATCTAGGTGATAGATGCTAATCTAAAATGGCAAAATCATATTATTAATACAACTAGAAAGATCAGATTATACTATAAATTTAAAACTCTTAGCAACATACTTTCACCCACCACAATGAGACCTACCTACTTATATTTCATATAATTATAAATATTATAATATTATAAAGCATAGGTATATTACTAATCAACACAACAATTGTTAACAATGAGTATTTATTTCTTCATTACACTTGTATGAATACCATTATCAGGAATCATAGATGGAATAGCCGTCTCCTTCAAGTATAGTTTATAACTACCTCCTGGTTTTAAGTCATAGTCAGACTGTACAAAGTATTCACTACAAATACAACAATTTTTGGTAGGAACAAACCTTTCCGACGTATAGCAGTAATCCACAGTTGATTCTTTCTGGATTTTTTAATGGAAATCTAATGGGAACAATCTTATTATAGTTTTTACATACATAACTAATAATAAGTTTACACAAGATATAACAATGTATAACTTACGAAAAAAAATGAACTTTGCTTCCTTTCAGTCTCCTATTGACACAACCAGACACAGAACAAGAAACCACCATGATGTTGAATTACTTGAATTGCACTTTATAGTTTATAGTTTACAAATTATAATCGAAAAATTGTGTTTCAATCCAAATCCATATAAAAAGATAGCTGATTATAAAACAACATGTTTATATTATATCTTTGATTTCAATGACAGAAAAATTATATTTCATGGAATAATATAAAATGTCATGGATTAATCAATCATATTTTGCCCTGTTCGCATATGGATTCTAGACTTAAATTTTATTCGTTGAGTCGGCTATCTAGTTGTTTTATATATCTGTGGTTGCTCTACAGTTTACAGTATTTTTTTTCAGTCTAATAAAAATTGACATTATGAAAAGTGAAAGGAATAAAACGTTGAAAATAGTTGATGGTTTCAAATTTCGTTTTCATACATTTCTAAACAATGATATTCAACGTTGGTGTTGCACAGTTAAAACGTGCAAGTATTTTTTGAAATTTTATGATAATAATATTTGTATAGATAGTTTTAAGTCTGTTATAGTTATAGTCCTAAGTCTGAAAAATGGGAAGGAAAATATTGGTTTTGTGGAAAAAAGGCTTAGACGTAATTTACATATTAATAAGAAATAGTTAGATAGGCATATGTACAAAAATATACCCGGGTCGCAATTTACATATACAGTGGATTCCGCTTAATGTGGGCACAGTGGGACCAGCCCTATTTGCCCATAATAAGCGGTTACCCATAAAAACCGAAATTAGTTAAAAAATTATAATATAAAAAAGCTTTTATTTTTACTATCGTATAATTGAAAAAAATGTGAAATAATTACTGTATAAATTAAATGTTATATGGTTTAAATGTCATAATGATTTTTATTATTTTCGATAAACACAATCTCATAGATTCGACGAAACCTGATTAAAATAGTCGTTTTTAAATACATATGCGTATATTCTAACACTATGATAAAATAAATTTGCCCACATTAACCGAATCGAGTGCCCATATTACGTGGTTAGATTTAACATTTTCAATATACATTTGTATTGGGACCAGATCTGTTTGCCCACAATAAGCGGATGCCCATATTAACCGGTGCCCACATTAAGCGGAATCCACTGTATATATATATATATATATATATATATATATATATATATATATATATATATATATAAAATATACCCGGGCCGCAATTTACGTATGTATAAAATATACCTGGGCCGCAATTTACGTATGTATAAAATATACCCGGGCCGCAATTTACATAAAAAATTTGAAATGGGACGCAATTTACAGAGACCCCCGGAGAATGCCGAAATAAAGAAATTAATTAATTAGAGGAGATTTCCCTTAAAAATCTGAGTGAAAAAATCACGTCTAAGGCCAACTTCAATTTTATTTTTAAATGCAGAGTAAAAAATATTTGATTCCTCTCAAAAAAAAAAAAAAATAAATAAATGAATAAATAAAAACAATACTTATATACAAAAATAAAGTCCGATATGAGATATAGGTAATGTGTAATATTTTTATTTAGGTTCCCGCGTCTTTTTCGAAAAAAATGTAGATTATTTTAGTCATGATGTTAGGCAGTAGGTAATTATCAAGCGAAGCGATCGGTTTTTTTTTCCAGAGCCGAACAAGACTTTTGTCCTCCTTTAGCAAAAACTGTAATGACGTCGCGTTCGCGGACGGATCAGTAGAAAAAAAGGATTTACTTTGCACCAATGGGGTATTCTTGGCTCCCCGGACAAGATGATGCGTGACCGGTATATTGAGTTTAAAAAAAAAAAAAAAAACGATAAATCTTTTTCTATAAAAAAAAATAGTCGAAAGATTCCGAGCAAAGTTTTAGAGTAAAAATACTCCATTAATATGTTTCACCGTTTTTAGTCTAATTATTTGGCGGGTTTTTTTTTTGTCAAAACCGCACAAACGTTTTCTTCCGAACGAGAGATACGGTTTTTTTTTCACCAAAAGCTTCAAAACATATTTCATCTGTATCCAAAGGCTCATAACGATTGGCATAATTTTTTACACGCACATTTCAAGTTGAAAATCGATGTAAAAACGATACACACACACACACAGACACACACACACACACACACACACACACACACACACACTAAACGGTAATTTTTCTCTGGACGGGTTAAATTGTAAAAAAAAAAAAAAAAAAAATTGAAAAAAAACAAAAAGATTCGTTGAAAAACCGTCAAAACTTTAATCGTCCGCTCCGCGAAATAATTATTCACATACTCGTAGGTGGGTGGACAAGCCCGTTTCGGTTCTATCGTGCACTTGGGTTTTCATTCGCGTATTCGGAAGAGGCCAAAAGACGGCTTTGGAAAAGACCGTGTGGACTTTGTGTGCCGATACGGTCGTGAGAAATCGCGCGTAACGTCAAGCGGACGGTGCGAAACGACGACGACGTCTTCGGCGGAACGCTTTCAAGTGCACGCCCGCGGCGTCTTTGACCGAGACCCAGTCGCCACGGGGGGAGGACCGGCGACGGCCGCACACGACTACCGTCCGACCGTTCTCGGCGCACCACGCGGCATAGTTCCTACGCGTGTGCCTACCTACCGGTCGTGACGACGACCACGACCACGGTGCGGTGTGATTTTTTTTTCTTTTACTCTTGCACAAACGGTTTGACGTCCGAGCGCGACGGACCGCGAGCGCGTGTGTGTATATGTTTGTTTTTTTTTTTTGTGGGTTTTTAACGTTTTTTGAAAACATCTTTTTTTTTTCCGAATCAATTTGTAATCATCGTTCGCGACGCGTTAATATTCCGTTCGCGATCTACGAGAGGATCTACGACCGACCCGAGCGATCTATGCGTATAAGGATCGCGAGCGGCCACTGACGACGGTTTTTCGCCCACGCTCCCCCTGTCGCGGCCGGTGGTTTCTCGAGGCGCGGTTTTTCTTCCGTACGCGTGTGAGAAAAAAAACAAAAAACTCGAATACAGATCCGATACACCTCAGCGTCAGGACGCACATACCGGCCGATCACGCGGTCGCCAGCCGCGTCCCGTTACATATTTATACGCCGACACGGAGTAGTGGTTTTGGTTTTGCGGTTTCGGTGATTTGTATTTTCGCCCTCGTCCGCCCAGAAAGCGTCCGCGGCGCGTGCACGTCGACACATCGTCGCAGGCACTCCTCGTGCGTCCGTTCGCGAAATACCTTTTTTTCTCCTCTCGAGTGCGTTCGCGCCGCCGCGTGTTTGACCGTTCGTAAACGCGATATCGCCGTTGTCGTCGTATTTTTATTTTTTTTTTTTTGTCTATGATCCATTCAACTCAGCGAAATATGGACTTTTATTCGATCCGTCTCGTTCCACTGACGTTTAAATAAATGGCTTCGGAGACAATACTATTGGAGCAAAACCTAACCGAAAATGAAATGCGATTACCGAGGACTAAACGTCGCGACGTTTCTCGTCTGCCTCCTCACTTTTATACCAGGTAAATATATACGTACATATAATATATATACATACATTTTTTTTTTTTTTTAAATACACTCTTCGCTCGGATCTTGTCGTAGTAAATAGTAATCATATACGCTTATACTAATTACGCAGACGTCATGCGAATGAATCGTCACGAAACGATTACGACAAGGAAATAGCTTTTGAGGGTTTAAATCGCTATTATAATAAAAGATCTTGATTTTTTACATGTACTTTTTACCGACACGAATAAAATTAGCGCGAAAATATATACATAAATATTTCCAAAATTTTGGTAAAAACAACATTTAGATGTCATTCAACAGGACGAGTTGGTGAACTTAACCGTGCTCTCGCGTTTCAATTAAAAATATTTTGATTAAAAGTTTTCCTATTGTGGCAATTAGTTCAATCAATAATTTTTTTTGTTTTTCATTGCTTTTAGACCTAAAATATTTCCGAAATATAATAACAAAACTGTAGAGGATTTTTTTTGTTTTTTTTTTTTTGTTCCGCGTGTCTCGAGCTCACCATCCCTGGTCGCGGTATAGTTCGTGCAAATGTCACTTAACCTACTGAATATTGAAAAAAAAAACTTTGGAAGGGAACGAACAAAAATGTTTTAGTAGAATAATTAATTCGAATGACGATCCGTTGAAGTAAATTCTCCATTAAAATCAAATTAATTTAATTGGTAACTCTGTTAGAAAAATGTGTTATTTTAAATTAAAACGAGTCAGTTATTAAAAGTACTAATAAAACACTTAATAAGTAGGTTACTAAATTGAATCATTTAAAATAAAATAAAAAAAGAGATCAAATAATACTATGTTTGTAATTACCTACTAATTATCTTCGAGCATACGAATAACTCTCTCCGGGTAATATACATTAAATTTTAAACGTTCCGTATGAAAAATTATGAATATTGAGTATACCTTAAAACTATTATAGCGTTTAAATACCGTCGACGTGAAATGTTAATAGAACATTATTGTAATATACGAAGAGTCAAACATATTAAAAAAAAACAACCGTGATTAACTATTTATTTTAACACGATCAGTGTTGCAGAGTTTTATAACAATAATTGGAACGGCAAATAATTCAGTTTTGATATCTACTCACAAAAAGAGTTTTACGTTGGTATGCACTCGTCATAAATGCATTATTTTCGTTCAATTCCTGCGCATGGTCTCTAGAGATTTTTCTTTATTTTTCTTTACGTCAATGTAATTTTGTTGGAATATCGTCAACAATATGTTTTACCGTAAAATATTCAGGTTTATAGCCAGGTTCGAAATCGATCGGGAGAAAGGATAGACTGCGATTTGGGAGAGTAGCGAAAATAATAATAATAATAATAATGATATATTTATTACATTTCAATACATTGTTTTAAAATATTATTGAATTTTCTATGTCCGACTATCGATATAAAATTTCTTTTCTTTTTCTTTTTTTTTTTCCATACATATTTAGAGAGAGGTTTCGTAGTCATGTGAGTGTGTTTAAATCTTTCGACGTGTCTTCGCGAACACGGGCAATCGGACGACACTCGAACGAACAATTTTTAATTAACCTAACGAGGTTACATATTCCGTTTTACGACTGCTTTATTTATTTTTTTATTTGTTACGCTTAATTGGTGTAGAGTACGAAACAATGTGTTTGTGGCCGACCTGAGCGTGATCAAATAATAATGTTGTACAATACATAAAACTCAAAAAGTACTTTGCAATAATTATAAGACGGATGAAAACGTTTCAACTCAACACTCATCGTTATAATTTTTTTCGGTCGTTAATCATTAATTTTCAGTTATTTTTAGAAATAATTTTGAAAATCAAATCAAAATAAACGTAAAATAAATACGATGCGTTTTGAGTCGGTGAGTTATAATTATTGTTACCGTGATATCGTCAACGTTTATAGGAGATACAATACAATAATATATGTATCGATCGATTCGTTTAAATAGGTAGTCGAGTACAATAATGATATATTAATGCTAGAGAAGATTTCTGTCTAATGTGTAAACCACGTTCGACCACATTTAATCGATTAATTATCATTTTTCAGTACAATAACTGAAAAGTGAAAATATGATCAGATCTCTTTAACGCCATTTTACGATCGAATTCAGAACACGATGTAAAAATATGTGTTGAATAGTTATCGAAATATCCCAGTAGGTATATGTATTATGTTCTACGATTCGCCTCCATGCAGTCTTAACCGATTTTACGATTTTCTAACCGTATGGTTTTTTCGTGGAAAAGATTCGACGGCAGAAATAGTTTACGGAAAAAGCAGAGTTGTAGTTTCTATCGGAGAGGATTGTCAATTCTACCGTGTGTAATGAACACATTTAGACGTAGGTACCTATTTATAAAAATTCTTTAACCGTTTACGACCGACGGTCAAAGGGTAAGTCGAGAGTTACAATATACTCGCACGACAATTATTATTGTTATGGACACCTTTTAGTAGTCGTTTGTACTTAATGTGGTTTGCAACAATAAGGGCGAGTGAACCTGTTGATACCGATCAAGGCACAGGAATATAAAACACGATTTTAAACATTTCGGATGACAACTTTTTGTCGTGTTCGAGAGTCTTCTCGTACCTTCTCCGGAATGGTAAACTTGACCTTTCCAGAACCGATACCTGTTATTAAAAGGTATTTTGTACGAGTGTACAAACGTTAGCCGCCGTCACAAATCAAATTAACACAATGTCGTTTAATGTATTATTATTATTATTATTATTGTGTACAGAAAAATTGATACGCGTACACACACACACACACACACACACACACACACACACACAAATAAATATAAATCAATAAATTTGTGTGTGTGTGTGTGTGCCGTTCACGGTGTTTTACAGGAACCCCGACCTTGACCCAAAACGCGGCAAACAAGAACGTTATATAGACGGTGTGACGAATCGCAGATATACATGTGCACCGGGACTTCATTAGATTATAGCAATTATTTATTGTCTCTCGCACAGTTATTTTGCATTTACGGAATATTGGCAAACCGGTCATTGTTTGAACGTTGTAGAGAATAAAAAATTAGTTCCCCGTTGATACACACCCGATAACACGATAATCGCCTGCGTTTACGACAGTGACGAGTGCCGCACACACACACACACACACACACACACACACACACACACACACACACACACACACACACACACACACAATGTTATAGTATAATATCAATAACGACGCGAAATCACGCGCCTACCCGTGTTTTAATCACCGACTAATGCGCCAACACGCCAAGACGTATTATTATAACGCATAATAGGTGTGCGACGATAATAATATTTGCACTGCTCGTCGATCGTTCGGTTTTCGCTTTCGTATTCCATTTTATTACTACACCTTCACGCACATACATTACGCGTATAATGCGCCTATGAAAATTTCCACAACAAACGCCCGTGTCGCGTGTAAACGTACGCGTGCGCACCCAGTTTAAACGCGGCGCACACGTCATAATGTCATAACGATAATATTATAATTTCGTACGTTTTACGCGCGCGTAATACGACAGGTGTGATATCATGACGACGACGTGTCGTTTGATAAAAAAATCACCGAATATTTCCGTACGCGATTTCCCTACACGCGTATACAATAATGCAATACGCTGTCGATGGGTACGACGGCGATTCGCGTGGTTTACCGTGGGCTCGGCGGTGACATACCTGCGCGTCGTTGTTTTTGACGTGAAACCGTCGTTGTTTTCACGAAAGACGCTCGAGCACGCTGAGACGTGTGGAGTCCAACGCACGATATGCAGTGTGCCGGATCCGCAATTTTTTGGCAGCCACGAAATGACACGACGTTAGTACCTTTACGAGTTACAATAAATAAATAAATAAATAAATAAACAAACAAACAAAAATACTTATATACGGATGTTGTAAAACAATCGAAAGGTATGGATGTAAAATTTATTAGTAACACTATAAACATACGCACACACACACACATAATGTATTACATATAGGTGGAACTACGGGGTGTGCCAAAACACATCCTTATGCCAAAAAAAGTAAAAACTGTCTAATTATGAACATACATTTGAATAGTGCTTAAAAACTGATTTTAATTTTTACGAGTATAACCTCGAGACGTGCTCAAAATAGGTCTCTGAAATAATTATTACGTCATGTGGTTTTTACCAAAGTCTGGATTTCAAATCACTACGCAAGTAGGTAATACACACAATTTTGGATTGTCGTCAACCATTATGACAAAAAAGGTCATAATATATGAAATGTGATTCAAATGTAAGACTCTATAGTTCCACCTATGTATGTGTGTAAATTACATTTATTAACATTGTACGTTATGAAAAGGTTTTGTCCGATAAATTTATAATTGATGGAATAGTTAATCGTACATACAATATTAAAAAGCATACAATTTTTTAAAAGTGCCAAAGCAAAATTTATTAATTTTTAAAAAAATCGTAATAAACAGGTAAATCGTAAATGATTGATATAAACGTGTTTTCGACTATTTTTTTGGAATACTAGAATATCAAAAACATAACATGACGATTTTCGTTCAATTATAATGGATATTTCCAATTGTGTATGGTTATTATTGGTAAATATTTTCGTGCAGTAATGATCCCACGGGGCGTAGACCGTTTGGGTGAATCGACCGAAATTATAGTCCGTTTGGGCGAATAGATGTATACCGTTTGGGCGAGGGATTATTCAACTAAAGCTACCGGTTCGGCGAATAGATGTATACCGTTTGGGAGAGGGTTTATTCGACCAAAACATATTATTTCAAACCACATAGCCAAATAATTGTCATTTGATTTTGACGTTAAAAATGCATAAGCTACTTTCATCTGTAATATATTTTTTACATTACTATCTGGTAAGATACATACGTTACATTTTTTTGTTTGCACAACGAAATCGAAATGTTCCATGTTGTAATTTATTTGGATCCGTGTACTTGTATTGTTCGATAACTATACATCTTTTTCATCTTTTGGTCGTTAAAATATTATGTTCAATGTCCATATTGAATAATATAAATATAGATATTAATTATGGGTTTTAACATATTAATTTTTAGTTTTCACCCTTTTTGACACTTTTAACACACAACACATCACTTAGGACACTTTAGCGTTATTACTTATTATTTAGGTATGCAACCTGTACAGCAAGTCTGAATCGTATCTAATCATATTTTTCAATTATAGCGATTAATAATGATTAGCAACGACATCATCCGCATCTAGGTTTCTACCTAGAGTAGGAAATAATAACTATACTCGCCCAAATGAACTATTAATTTTTAGGTAAAAATTATTACCTTCGCCCAAACGACCACCGTCCGTCCCACGATAAATTCACATGAATCTTTTCTGAAGAAAATAAACATGTAATAAGAAAATGTGCGTTGAAAATGTGCTCTTTTGTGATTCACGACCATTTGAAATATTCTTGAGCTCCTGATATTAGCGCACAGGGCGCGTGCCCTGGACTGTTAGCCTCCCCTTCGACGGGGTACTAATTATGTGAATTTTAGTGTTCGTGTGATATCGTATATCCGTCGTGTCCGGTGATCGCGGTGACCGCGGTAGTTGTAGTATTGCGCCGCCGTCCGCGTGTCTTTAGACCAACACGAGATCGGTCGACGACGGGCCGAATTCATTCGGATCGGATGCACGTATAAACGCAACGGAGTCGCTCACGAAAACGCGCGCGTTTACCATAAACTCTGCTTGCAACATACCAGGCTCACCTGTGCGAGTAAATATTACGTATACGAAAATGCACTCGTACGTATATGCCGTATGCGTGTGTGTGTGTGTGTGTGTGTGTGTGTGTGTGTGTGTGTGTGTGTGTGTGTGTTACACGCCACCACGGTGCGTTTACCGAAAAACAGTCGATGCAATTCGACGAAAATCGAGCACTACAAGTACACTGGGGCGCGTTATTATGATTATTGTTATTATTATTGTTGTTATTATTATTATTATTATTATTATTATTATTATTATTATTATTATTATTATTATTATTATGCGTTGCCGCGAACCAGTGGACCGTATGACGGTATAATTTGTCCGTGAAAATTAAGATTATTGGTTGCCGACGAATTATCATAACGATTTTCAATTACGAATGCAACACGTTATGGACGAATATTTATCGGTGAACTCAACTCAACCATATAGTGCGTAATGAACGCGCACGTGCAGTGTTATTACTACCTTAATGCGTGGTCTTGTAAGGTTCAAAACTGCTGCGATTTCACATTATTATTATTATTATTGTTTATTTTTATTTTTTTCTACTCCCGACTGTGTGCGGTCGTATTCGATTTACGAAATCCCGACGTCGTGACCGTCGTGTTACGATTGCGACGTATACAAAATTGTCCGTCGGGCGCACCCGAATAGTATAAAGCGTACACGTACCTAAGGGATGCTCACGCTGCGTACGTATCGCGGCGGGCGTGCGGCGATGTTGATGGAAATAATCGTTAGAATACGTGAACAGCGTGTGACGTCTTCTCGTCGAGTCGTAGTGAAAATTACATTCGCCGGTCGACGTTTTTCGTGAGGACCGACGGTCGTAAAAATATCTATTTGAACGTGACGTAGTTAAAAAATCGCTAGTCAGGTATGCGAGTCGAGTACCGCCGGTAGAGGGTCGGGGTTTTGTTTTTTTTTTTTCGAAAAACGAGAACACGTTTATGATCGTCGAACGTACATATGTCGTTTTGTTTCGCTAATAACATAAAAAAAAAAACAGCGTACAGAGTTGATATCACCCACCCCGGACAGTAACATATACGTACTTACACCAATCAAAGTAACACGTGGAACGGCAGTGGAATTTTAAAACGACGACATAGCTATAGGATATAATACACACGCACACACTCACCGGTCGTATACGGGTGCGGTCGTCCATGTTTATGAAAATAAAATCCGGGTCTGTAAACGCGTTTGTGTGTGTGTGTGTGTGTGTGTGTCACTGCGCGCGAAATGAAAGGTTAAAAGTTTTAAACCAGACGACCCCCGCGGTGGTCAAGGTTTAGGACGGTGACGCAGATACGAGATATTATTCGGACGTCTGCGATTTCGAGAATACATCACGCCCGTAATATTATGTACGATATTTATGTTTTGACGCAATGGAAAGTGATCGGCGACGGCGATGCGTGCGAGAACGTGAAATCACGTGAAATTCTCAGAGATAAAATATACCAGTAGTCTTGTTTCGTTCGCACGGTATGATTTTACAGGAAAAAAAAATCAATATCGCGAAACGTTATTACTATTAACAATGACATTACGTCCGCGATGTCCCCTTGTCCCGCGAACGTGTATTCCGTACACGGGAAAGCGGAAAACCCGCGCACGTCCGCGATCTCGGCAAGCCGCGGTATATATAACGGCGACGGTGGCCAGATCGTGGCTCGCGTCATAAACTCAAATGGCTCCTGATTTGCTCCGTACGACCAAAGACATTAATACGAGTATAAATAAAAAAAATAAAAAAGCTATTAAAAAAAAAAAAATTGTATTTGAAAATATAATCACGATGAAATAAACGTTTTGTAGTTGTTAAAATTTATAAAAATACAGTAATTTTAAATTTATAACTATACACTAATTCAATACTTAAATAATCGTTGTAATTTGAACGTGATCGAGAGTTAATGATTTTCTATAAAAGGTTTTGGAAGTTCGGAGAGTCTGAGTGGACGAGCGTCTCTTTTTTTCATACTACTCTCGTTTTTTTTTTTTTTTTTACACGCGTTGATGTTAAATCTTGTTAAACATTTTACACGTATCATTAAATTTGGTGTATAATCTTCGAAACCTTCATCTTTGTTTTATGATCTAACAACAAAAGTGCGAATATAAGCGTAGGCAATACCGCGTTTTGGATATCAAGAACCTATAATTTTATGTTCAATGTCTGGACTCTTCAACATTTTTATATTTTTCATTGTACTGTGAAGTCTCTTCTCGTCGGCCACCTCTGCAGTATAGCCGCCACCCCGGTGTGGGCTGCTGTGAGGACGTGAGGCGCAAAGCCAAATAGGTATCAGAACAAAGCGCACGGTTTAATAATTATGATTGTGATTATTATTTATTATTATTATACGGCCGTGCGCGTTCACGTCGACGAATCGTTTAAAACGTCTACCGATACGGTCGCTTCGTCGGCGCCGGTGCGGCAAACTGTAAAACTCGAGATTCCCTAGGAGCAGAACAGAGCGATCCGGCGCATATCGATCGACAACCCCCGTGTGTGCGTATCGATGACCCTCCCCCCCAAAATCTCCCATACGAACTCGCCGCTCGATTTTCGTACGACACAAAACCTAACCAAACAACGTGTCCCGCGGTGTACGCGCGAAGTCTATCGAATGATCATCCGAGCGAGCGCACGTGAAACAATATGAGAAGTGTCCCCTTTCGGACCGAATGACTGCCGGCCGAACACACACACACACACACACACACACACACACACACACACACACACACACACACACACACACACACACATGTACAACCGCAGTTAGCGTTCTCAAAATCGTACCTCTGTGCGCGCGGCGCGGCCGTTACAGGTACGACGCGCGATCGGTTCTCGGTCAGACGGTCGTGTATTTATAGGACCGGTTTGATTTCACTGTAGTCGTGCAGCAGAAAGAAGAAAAAAAAACATAATGCGTATATATAAAATAATTCTACGTACGTACCTGAGCCCAAAGGGCACACACACACACACACACACACACACACACACACACACACACACACACACACACACACACACACACACACACACACACAAACACACACACACAAACACACACACACACACAGCACCAGCGTTGTTTTCACCACCACGTGCTTTCCGTACATACATATATATGTATGTATACGCATTATACGCACACACACAGATTCTGGAAACGTTCACTTTTCGTCTTCCGACACAATTTACCGTCCCGCGTCGAACCGGGTCATCCGCGAAGAGACTTCGTTTCGCGCGATGATCGTCGTGTGTAGCTCACAGTATTATTATAATACATATGCGTATGATAATCGCTACGTTGTGTTCGGTTTTCCTATACGTTTCCGTTTAAGGTCCCGAGAAAAGCAAAGTATTTTATTGGACATACAACGTTGCTTATTTTTTCGTCTTTAACAGATTTTTCGGACATAAGATTTCGTCCAGGAGTTACGTTTAGCCCAACTTCTTTAGTTCAGGAGTCGTTTCCTCTGACTTCTAAACAATACTTAAAACGTGTCGTTTTTCTCTATTTCCTCAAAAGGTTTTTTAAATATTATGGGAAAACTGTCGTAAAAAACGGTAAAATGAACGCCGTAAATACAATTTACAGATACTCTTTTACAGACTCGAAAATTCTTTTCTTTTTTTTATGCGTAGTTTCTTTAAAATCCGAAACACCCGTCGCCGGTATCTCGTACGGAGAGCTACAACTATTTTACTATTTTTTCGTTCTCAACACTCAGGCGCAGGCGTGCGATTTACTCTTTAAAGTAATAAAATAAAATACTATAGTACTATACGAACACGTCACAATATATCGACGTGTCCACCGGATTGCCCCGTCCACAAAAGCACTGGTAAGTAATATACATTCTTAGGTTTAACGGACGCTGCGACGTGAGTGTACGCATCCGCAACGTTATGAATGAATCCTCAAACCGGTCGAGTGGTCTTGATCTTGACGGTACGCGCGAGCATGACGATAGGTTAATAGGAGGTATCCTTCGGCTGTCGGAACGTCGTCGTTTTCGTGACGAAATAAAACCGTACAGAAACGCGCTTCTGCGCTCGACCGTGCGGTACGCACGTTGCGAGCGTACCCGTACGTAGACATTTCGATTGGCTTTGCAGACCAACTCGATCGAGTGATCAAACCGCCTGTCAGCCCGGAACCTTTCGTAAGGGGAAAAAAACAATAATAATAATAATAATAATGAAACTAACGAAAATCGATGTAGGTGGTACAAGAGAATTTTAATATTTGTCATGCGCGTATGTGAAAAACAACTTTTTATAAAACACACGTTTTATAAATACAAATTTTGTATTCGACATAAACGACGATCAAACGATATACGATGAAATTTCGACAAAAGTTTTTCAACGATATTCGCTCTCCTGTTTGGTCTAGCAGAGTTTTCTCGACTTCTAAACTCGTGAGTTTAAACAATTCGACTCACGAAAACTTAAGTACCTTCCGTCATTCGTCCGTGTCTATCCCTTTTTCCGGTCGAATCGTACACGTATTACTCTTCGTTGTTTCGATTCTAAGTTCAAGGACACTTTTTTCACGCACTACTTTGAGTCCCTTGCAGACCCTTGACATACCAACTGCTTCGGGGGGGGGGGGCTGTCCGTTTAAGCGCGTACAGTCGTGGGCCGTAATATCGTTCGCGTCGCTTATCACGACTTATGAAAACACCGACATCTGGACCGCCTATGGTTATTTCCGGTGTCTGGCGAATAAAACCTCATGAGCACCTAACGGCTGTGATTGAGCCGCGGCCGATCTGGGAATCGGGCCGGACACGCCGGCAAGGAATCCGTTGAAAATTCCGGAGAGAGGGGGTCTGCGCGTAACGACCGCAAAAGAGCCATCAAGCTGGAGGTCGCAACAGGTTTATGATTTCACCAGAAATTATCGCACGAACCCATCGAGGGCCGATTCGACCTTCAAGCATGTCCTGCTAGTCGATCGCCCGCTCAAATATATTTTCAAAAACATTTAACAATAACATGTATAAGTACGGAAAACGTCGAAACACACACACACACACACACACACACACACACACACACACACACACACGCACGCACGCACGCACACACACGCACACACACATACACACACACACACACACACATACACTTTTTATCATTACACACGTATACGTGTATATACGCACGCGACAGTGATAATCGTATTGGTTTTCAAGAGCCACGCTCTAGTTCGTCTTGAACACGTGCACCTACCTACTAGAAGTATTTTCATTATTTTCGTTGTTGTTGTTGTTGTCGTTGTTTGTCTAATGAGATCCGCGTCGGTTCTACTCTGCTGCGGATACCGCCGGCTCGGGGCAATCACCGCGATCGTTATTATAATAACACATTATACACACACACACACACACACACACACACACACACACACACACACACACACACACACACACACACACACACACACACACACACACACACACACACACACACACACACACACACACACACACACACACACACACACACAAACACACACGGACGGACGGACGTGGGTTTTCGTTGGCCGAGTGTTCACCTACACGTGGAAACCCATTCGTTTGCGCACACTCTCCGGTTAGTACCCCCGAAAAAAACGTTGCGCGTGTCTGTACGTTATATTATGTACGCCGTCCGTAGGGCACTGCACGTGATCACGATGAGAATTATTAGCCGACTGCCGGTACGTTCCGGTGGCCCGTCGTCAAAACGTTACGAGAGTCTCGCGTCACGAGTTCGATGCAATAGTCGTTTTTTGACTATTGTCACGTGGTTCCGATCATTCGGTCGGGGCGTAGTCGTTTGAAGTACGCGAGTTTGGTGCACCCTCGATTTGACCCAGAGAAATACGTTCGAGAATCCGATTAAAAACGAATCGGCAGCTGGTTTACCGATAGATTGAACGTTTTTCTGTTTTAGTTTCCTGGGTTTCTATACAGTGAAACTCGTATTTTTGGAGTTTTATAAACCGCAGTGTGAATTTGCAAAAGTACTTGTACTCTAGGAGTCTACAGACTTTCAAAAAGTCGAAAAATTAAATAGCATACGGTACTGGGACGATATTGAGTTAAGCTATAAAATTCAACTGTGGAAAAGAAATTTTTGTTTTTTATGCGAATTTTTCATCGAGTCTTTTCCAACACTATCGCCATCTCAGTTTGAATGACACATTTACGCATTATTTAGGAACTCTCTATCGATCCTACGACCAAAGTCGTGCTGTAGGCTGTGGTCTACTCAGTCTACCTACATGTTATAACGAACGGGTCACATTGGCCCGTTTCGTCATTATTGATAACTCGTTTTAAGTTGATCATTGATCGATATTGTTAGCGATAAAGTTTGACGTGACGGTTAAACAATGTCCATTACTGAAAACCTTCATCAGTGGTACACAAATTATTGATTACGACACTCCTCTCGAAAGCATTTTTGAAATTTGGAATGTTTAACAGGAAAGCCGTTAAAAATATTATAACCCACTTCCTCCGTCTCTCGAGATAATAAAGTTTTCATACGTTGATCGAATGTTTTATGCGGTTTTAATGAAGTGACTATCACAAATATACCATACGAACAAAGTCGAAAGTGTCGTTAATGTTACGATCGTGATAGCGTAGACTATTTTTTATTGATTTAAATTTTCGTTCGTAAAAAAAATACTATACTTTAAGCGACAGTCGTCCGGTGTGAATGAATTAATTGATAGGCCGACGATCGTAAAAGATTTCGCTTGCCGTCGATTAAAATTACCGTTTTCTAAAAAAAAAAAAAAAAACGTACTCTTTTACATACTATATTCGTTTTGTTGTTACATTGCTAAATAAAAAAAAGTGTCAAATATTTTACGCTACCGACGTTAACGATAGTAAAATGATATGTAAACACGTGACTGCGTATATATTATGTAAATGAGTTGACCCATTTCCGCCCACGGCCTAAAACGATCACATTTTTTCACCGCCACCGTCGCGTCTGTACAGTTATCACACGGGTAAATGATATTATGCGAGTTATAACTTTACTCAATACGGTCAAAATAATCGAAAAGTGCTCGGATGAAAAAACATCGACGAGTAGACGAACAATATTAGTTATTTACATTATAATATTATCTGTGCACGGACGTTATGCGATTAAGCACTACAAAACGTCTTTAAAAAAAAGTTCTCTGATAGCTACTACCGTAATACGTAACTAATAAATACATCGACACCCTCATTGTTTTTTCACTTTGACACGATTTTATCATTGTCGCGCTGAAAACTTCGATTCCGTCAAATATTAGTCATATTCGTCATAAATGTAATATTCAACGTTTGCCGCACACTTCGTATGAACCATTATTATCAAATTTAAACATTGATACTCTCCAGATCAGAAGGGTTAAACATGACGTTAATTTTATATATAAACTTTTAAATGGTTGTGTAAACCGTCCAGATCTATTGTCAAATATTTATTTTTTAGTTCCTGGTCATACGACTAGACAAACTAATTACCTTCTATGTGCCATTCCAGCGTACTTCATATGGTAAAAACGCCCCTTTAATTAGATCCATGCAACATGTGAATAATTACAATATTGATATGTTTGAATATAATTCTATTGTTACTTTTTTAAATCATTAATAAATATAAAAAATTATATCTTAGTAATTTAATCAATTAACTATTGTATACAAATACCTCGTCTATGTAAATATTTCTGTATCACATTTAAATTGTAACTGGGCTCGCCCGTTTAGTTTCAATAAATAAATAAATAAATATCTTTAACACTGTGCGTATTATTATTGCTTTTCAGTATCGCTGTGCATGATGCAGAACGTGTTGAATTTGAATTACTGGCAATGCGTGATGAAGCGTACGAATCAGTGTCCGGACATGGACATCAAGATATTCTTGTACACCAGGTAAGATACACTGTTCTACAGACCGCGTCGCTCGCTCGTCGGCGGCGAGTCACGATTTAAATCACTTGCCGGGGCAATAATGAATACGACACGTTGAAAGTTCGAGAGCCGAATTTTTCACGATCTGTTACGGTTTTTTTTTTCGATTTTCGTAAAAACCGATTTTCATCGCCACCGCACAGTATTTGAAATTTTGCAATAATTAAAATTGAAATGTTATAACTTAAGGAACACATTTTGTAAATAAAATAATTTTGTCCGCTTAAATTTGTATTTCCGACCACTGTGCAGTGTGCACCGCCGACGTACGTTTTATCCGGCTCGTTTACACACCTCTTTAATTCAAGGCGAGAACGAACCCTTGTACGAACGAATCGCCGAGTTATTGTAAACGTATGTAGGCGTCGCCAAAAATAAACCAACGGCAAATCGTTTGTAATTGCATTGTGTTTGATCTCGAACGCGTTTTATTATTTTCCAAACTAGGTGAAGGGCTTGATATGAAACAAAAAAAAAAAACAAAACAAAACAAACATATTTGAACGTGAGCTTAAAATACGCGTGAACTATGGGCAAATCGGTGAGAGCGAATTTTCGACAAAGAGTCAACATTACTTGACCCATTAAACTGCCCTCGAGAGAAATGAACGGTCGGTCGGCTGTGTACGACGGTTTTTCCTTTTTTTCAATACGAATAACATAACTGTATTAATATAATATATTACGTACCGTCGGTGCATTGTTTTGCGCGCGTTCGTTTTCCTTTTCTTTTTTTTTTTTTGTGTGTGTTACAAAATGCGTTTTCTTTCTTCGGTGAGTTCCAACCGATGAATTTAAAAAATATCAAACCGATCGCGCGTCTGCAACGTTTACAACGGTGTGACGAATAATAGCAGTAGCGTACGCAGGATTTTAGTTCGGTTAGGGTTTTACATGAGTAAATAATTTTAATAATAATAAACAATTTAAATAATTTGCTTTACAGTTTTTATATAATTAGTTACCTATAAGTTATAACAAATTATAATTAATAATAAATTAAAAATTACCAACAATTGATCGACTGTGTATTCAAATGGTGGTAAATGAGATATTTTTTGTAAAATGAAAAAATTTCGGTGGGGGTCAGAACCCTAGAACCCTACCCCTGCGTACGCCACTGAATAATAGTATTTATTTTTATATTTTTTTGATTCTCGACCGTCTTTAACGGTTTTTTTTTAAACGGTGTGTGTCTTTTTCCACGACAATATACTGCACCGACACTGTACACGGGTAAAACGAAACGCGGTAATCACCTCGAAAATATATCGACTCCTAACCGCGTGATTCGCGTCCGCGCGGTGTTCGAAGCTTTCGCGAGAGTGCGAACTCAATGCGGGATTTTCAGTCGGGAATTCTGTGTGCAGTATAGAGATACTTTTAAAATTGGAAAAAACGCTTCTACCCACGGACATGTTTTGTCCCTACAACAGTTTCGTTCGTTCTAAAACATTCTTTTTTTTTTTTTTTATTTATTTAACAAATGAGTATTTACAACCTGTAGTATTATTTTATACGGTAAGTAAATTTGTTAACAATTTAGAACATTTAATAACACGATAAATCACTTGGGTAGGGAGACCCACCGGGCAGGAAGTTAGTTTAGTTTAAAATCTAAATATTTATACAAACGTAATGCGGTTAACGGAAAATAGTAATAAAGTATTTATGGAGTGGGGATGATGAGAAATGTAATTTTGTTTAGTTCTGAAACCTAATTCGACGGTTACGTTTAACGTACGTGATACCATGATCCTGCAGTATGTTCAACACTCGGCAGTGATCTATGTGGGCTCGGTCGATCGATGTGAACAAATAAAAAATAAAAACGATTGCACCGTGTAAGTCTATACCGTTTTTGTAATTAATTCAATACCGTGACACGATGTATGTTATGTTATAACACGCCGCGACACGTTTTATTTTGTTCAATACGTGTTTTTTTTTTTTTTTTTAATGTGATTATTCTCGACACGATCTATTAGATTACGTTACATATACTAGTGTGTCGGACCGACGTTAACTGCGGAAAATCCGTTGTTGTCGTTTTTTTTTCTTTTTCGACATTGAAATGACAATAATAATGGCGTGTGTGATAATAATCAATAAACACCTTTCAGTCGCTGTTTGATTCAGCATTGTGATCAGAGTGTAACAAATCGATCACTTCTCTATTCGGACGAGAGTGACATTGTTTACTTATCACTTTCGTCGGGTAAAAATCTCACGGACGGTACAGTTTCTAGGAAATAACGGGGACACTTAAGTGACCGTTTCCGATCCGACGACTTCCCAATGCTTCAAAACCTGGTGATAATAAAAAAAAACTCGAAAAAATCAATTTTTAAACAATTTTCATTTTGAATCCGTCGTCGCCGATTCTAAATCCTCGTAAAAATCCAAATAAATCACTTTCGAATGACTAATGTGCAAAGAACAAAGATATTCGCGATTGTTTCATACGCGACTGCGATTATATTACTTTCACGGGAAATAATATGTCCTTTTGTTTTTCACGTTTCACACGATAACTACGCTACGGGCCCGGACGATTAAATAATGACGTCCGTACGTCTCCGCGTTCGGGCGCACGTGTGACAAGAATAAGTAAAGCGAAAACTTTCGCGAATTTCAGAAGAAGAGAAAAAAAGAAGACTAAAGTTACAATTATTCCGATCGATTCGAGCCGAAAGTTATTATCACGGTGCTTATTAATAACGACGCGATAATTATATTATCATTAGAAAGTATCGACGGGAAAAAAATCCAATGTATAAGTATATACTAGCATATAATTACCCGCGACTACGTATTTAGCCGAGTCGTCTGTACTTGGGTATACATACCTATAATTTGCATTGTTTGCACTGGAAGACGAACTCGACGTTAAAGGAGACGTGTTCTCTTGATTAATGTGTAGACGTATGTGTGTGCGTTCGAGTACCGGCTATCAGGATACACTTAAATTTCCCTGTTTGGGCACACGGCGTTTGTTCTACAAAAGTCAATCGTGTTTTTTAATCGTTCACAAACATGTCCCCGGTTGATTTTACAGTCGAGTGCAAATCTCGAGATGCGTTTTGGACGGAAACCGCGGACGCATTCAAACCTCGAGTTATTTCCATCAAACGGTCGAAAATCATCAAATCGGTCATTTGGAAAAGGCCGCATCTCCGGAAAATGACATTGTACAGGAAATGAAAAAAAAACGGTTTTTAGAGAACAAATATGAATAAATAAAATCTAAAAACGGCCGAAATCATTGTACTGTTATATAAAGAAAACACGCATATACCTAACCATTGGTTGTTTATAAGTATTTGAGTAATTGATTTGGAGATATGGCCTTTTCAAACGGACGTTAAATGTACATTGATTTGTATTTAATAACTACGAGACTTTAACAAAGTTTATCATATCAATAAAATAAAAAGTCGTAAAAAATATAATTTTATTAATATTATGTTCGTAAATAAATTCTTCTCTGTAAAAAAAAAAAAAAAAAAATAAATAAATAATATTCGCTTTCATCAATAGATTTAAAAAAATTAAATATTTACCATTTGGGTTTATAACATTAAACATAATAACTAGTATGTAAAAAACAGATCTATCTTCTTAAAGCTGAGTTAGAAGTCTTCAACAGCATTTTCATCTTTGTAGGCCATGACAAAATCTCGTTCCGAAAATTCGAATTTCTATCAATATTGACGATAAAGTTATTTATGGAGAAATAGCCTTTTCGAATGCACACGTTGAATTTTTACCATACAAAATTGTAGGAGATATATATATGGTAGTATCGCAGGGAATATGTAATAATCCAATAAAAACTAATTCATCACATAAAACTATTTTTTTTTTAACATACGGAGTTATGGCCTTTGCCAAATGACCGATTCCATTGTCGGTTCGTGTAAATTCTGTTATGAAAGAGTACTTTCAAAATGCTTTTCGACGTTTTCGTTCGACAAAACACTTGGAGCGGCTCCAGGGGGAGGCATTGGGGCCACGCCCCCTAACCTCAATGACATTTTTAACGTTAAATTGTTTTTCCACGGTGATTATACTATGAATATTACCGACTATTACCTACTATACCATGAATAAATACCGACCAAAATCGAAACAACCTAACAATTTTTATTTAACCTGTAAAAAATTTTATTTTATAAATACCTATTGTAGTTAGTAGGTGGAAGCATTGATTATAGATTTATAATACGACTTCGCTATACGTCGAGTGAAAACTCGGCTTCGGTAAGGATGACCGAGGATCGTTTAACAAGCTTATGATTGTTAATCGCACTTCCGAAAATTAATGTGTATGAACGAATTGATGAAATTATTGATATATTTAAAACGAAAAAAAAAAGGAAAAAAAAAATAATGAATTAATTACACGTAACAGTCTTGAATGTGTATTTATTGTCGATCTCGCATGTCGACGAGTGTGAATCGTCAGAAGTGCTAATCTGAGCCCCCTGAAATGCAGTGATATTTAGTGCGAGTGAATGGCCTCCCCCTCGGATAAGCTTCTGAAGCCACCGGTAAAACACCGTGTGCTCGTCGCACGTAATTGTTATGATACAACTCTTGTTTGAACTGCGGAACACATACACATTGTTATATCTTAATAGTTTGTCGGTGTTTAATGGAAATTCTCTTTTGATTGTAGCAGTGCAAAGAGAAAAAAACTGATAGACGTGAGGAACAAAAACACGCTCCGCTACAGCGGCTGGGATCCCAGCAAGAAGAACGTCATCATCATCCACGGCTTTAACGGGACGGAGAGCAAGACTCCGATGACGATCATTAGAAACGGTCAGTATAGAGTGGTCTGTACGGTAGTACAGTCCTCCTTAGGTACACCTCCTAAAAAAATAATAATAATAATAATAATAATAATAATAAATAAATAACTACAATCGTTTTACCGCAAAACGAGAACACGGTGAAAGAAAACGTTTTGTGTAAAGCCAACGATTATTATCATTTAAACGATCGCGGTCAAGCACTGCGCTCGGCGAACAACCGCGTGATTAGAGAAAAAAAAAGTTCCGAAACGACACCGATATTGCGCGTCGCACACTCGACGCGCGACGTCTCGCTTCACTGGATTCGACGAGAGTCCACGTCGTGTATTTTAAGTTCGATCGTTATGGATTTGAAAGTCTTTCGTTCCACAGGTCGATCGAAAAACGAGTCGCTGTTTGCGTTTCCGCGATTTTCTCGAAAACCTCCGGGTGGGCTCGTGATAAAGTACGACTTGCCGTCGTGTTTGATTTACATACGATTATCAAAAGAAATGCTGTTATGAAAACTTTAAAATGTACTAATAGCCACTTTTAAATTTAAAAAAAATCAATAAAAAAAGTAGCGAAATAATTTTTGATATGGTTTTGTTTATTCATTTAATTAAAGACCTCGACGTTATTCGATCCAAAAATTATTTTCGACAAAAACACACATCGTCGTTAGAAGACAACGATCCTCTTCTAAATCTAAAACGAATCGAATACAAAACGAAATCAATGTTTAGGATTTTTTTTTTCCTTTGCAATAATTTTGCCGTGGAAATTCAAATTTATAAGTCTCGTAAAGATATCCGATATTAATTTCCAATTATATACCGTGTTATTATTTACCATCGTCCATTCAATCAAATTTCACCTTCTCGAACTCGTCGAAAACAAATACTTTTCGGACTTTCCGTTTCAACTGCAAAAAAAGTTGCTCTTAACTATGCCTTATTAAATATAAGTCATAGGTCTCCGTCCGGTTAATTTTTGGCCCGATCCGGTTTCAAAATACAGTTACTCGTTAAAAAAACGTTCGTTTTACTGTAAAAGCATACGGCCGCCCGACGAACATTGTGAATAAGTAAGAGAACATTTTTTTTTTTTTTTTCAATAAATTAAAACCGCCGCCGCTTACGATTAGTTATGACTTTATGAGTTGTAACCGTCGTATCGTCGACGTGTTTGTTTCCACGTCGACGTATCGTCATTGTCCCAGGACGTTTTTATCGCGAGTCTCGGGAATCGTCTGACCCGAGAAAACAAAAGCCGCCAATGGCCTATACGAGCGGACCAGACGGTTTTTCGTGTCATTGTCACTAACCGTATACAATAATAATAATAATAATAACAACAACACGCGGACGTGTACGTTCCAGTTCCCGAGTGGAAATCTGCGCGTCATTATCGTACACGTGACGTGCGTACACCCGTCCGGTCGTGACTGACATAACACGGTCCCTCTTGTCCGCGTCGTCATCGTCGTCGCTTGAACGCGCGTATAAAACAATAAATCGTTAAACGTACGGCCGCCGCCGCAGCGTAACCGTACACAATGACGACCCGACCACGTTCGTCGTGACAAAACGTCAACTACTACGACCGCGTAGGTATATACGTACACAGCTTCCAGGTCGATTATCGAACAGAGCGCGGCACGTTCCCGGCCGAAAACACGCCAGACCCGGGATACGTTAAAACCGCCGTGAGTTTGTGGCCGAGTCGAAGAGAACTTTGTGTTTTCGCGCGAGCACACCCCGAGAGCAAAGTTTGCGGGCAGATACTCTTTTTAAAATAAAAAAAAAAAAAAATGATAAAACGTTTTTAAACTGCGCAAACTGTTGTATGAAAAAAAAAAAAGAAATCAAAAACCGTTTTCGTTTTGTCCGTAAAGTTTTCGAACCCAGACCGATTTCGGCGAATAAAAAATAATCTGGCTCGAATTATTACAGTCGAAATAATAACAGCCACACCGAAATTCGTTGAAAATATTCAACTGCAAAAACCTATCCGTATCATTTTTGTTTGTCCGTCGTCGTAATCTGCACTCTACACAGTGAATGATTCGTCTATGATTATATTCTATTGATTTACTATTATCATTCATTCATTATCTTCTATAAATTCTACGGTACTTTGATCACTTTAAAAAGAAAACGAATCTGAAAATTACGAAATAATTTTACACGACGGCACGTCGGCAGTTTAGATCGGTCGAACATCACCCAGGGCTGTGGTCTGCGCGGGGACCATGATTTTCATCTTAAGCGCACTGAAATGTACACAGCTGAGATCGTGAGGTTGATTGAACAAACGCGTGCATTAGAAATTAATAAGATAACTTTTAAAAACCGTTGAAAACGGAAAAATTCGAAAATTTCCAGTTCCACTTTTGAAATGCTTGTTGCTTGAATCGAAAATCCGCAAGGAAAAAAATGCACTTTTCCCTTATACGTAGATGCGTCGCCTAACCTTTTTTCGTGCGCTCTTTTTTTCCGGGAGAAAAAAAAGTAAAATTATAGGAAAAAAAACGACGTAAAACGCCGTATAAATAAGTACGTGCCGTTTTTAAAACACACCTATCGCACCGCACTTATCGAACGCAGGCCATATACGTACATATTATCAGAGGCGTATTTTCAAATTTGTTCTGAGGGAGGGGTCCAAAAAATACTTTTTATATTCCGAGTGACCCTCTTTACCGCTATCGCTGAATTACTAGTTATAACATAACGAAATATAAATACATATAAATACATAATTTAAAACCCTTGGTTTTATAAAAAGGATATCCAGAGAATTTAAATTGATAGCTCCTCTTAAAGCACTTTACTGTGCGCTCGTTAGATCAATATTAGAATATGCCGTTATCGTGTGGGATCCATACACTTCAAGTAACATTAATCAAATTGAAAGAGTTCAACGCAAGTTTCTTAATTTCGCCGCTTGGATGCTTAAAATTGACCATTTACCTCATGATTATGAGCCAGTACTTAATAAATTAAATCTTTCTTCTCTAGTGGATCGGCGCATTAATGCTAACCGAACTTTTTTAAGAAAACTTATTGACGGCTCAATTGACTCCCCTGAATTATTAAGCCAAATAAATTTTAAAGTCCCTAGGTTTCATTCACGCTCACTCTATCCTTTCTTCGTTCCTATTTGCACTACCAATTATTCTCGAAATCAACCCATGTTAAGGATGATGCGCATTGCTAATGAAAACCCTGTCTTTTTTGATTATTAGTTGTAATTTCCTTATAAGTATATTTGTATATAAATGTTAATATGTTATTCATGTATATAATATTGTATCTAGTATCTGTACTTGGGCCACGGCCCGTTCTGTAATAAAATAAATAATAATACAGGTATAGTAAATGAATATTCTCTTCCCTATTCCTACGTAATGAGTCATTTATGACTTCTAAATGCAATTTTATAATGCGTTTTGCACTTTGAGTCAGGAATCTTGTACTTAAATATAATTATTACATAATACATTTCAGTTTAGATGTAAATTTAATTTTTTTTTTTTACTTCTGAGCGAGGGTCGATTCCCGGGATCCCCTTCCCCCGTAAATACACTTCTGCGTATTATAATATTCAAATGTCTATTGCCTTCATTATACTTAAATATCGTATTGTGTTGCACGAGACGAACTCGCGCGATGTAAGTCGTGTCGTCGTCGTCGTCGTCGTCGTCGTGTATTATATCGTATTATTTTTTTATTTTTCTATTTTCACGTATTTATTTTGTTTTATATTTATTTTGTTTTTTGTTTTTTTTTGTTTCCGTCACGTGTGCGCAGCGTACCTGAACCGAAAAGACTTCAACGTGTTCACGGTGGACTGGGAGCCGCTGACGTTCTTCCCGTGCTACCTGTCGTCGCTCAGCAACACCAGACTGGTGGCCCAGTGCACGGCTCAGTTCTACGCCCACCTCACCTACTCCGGGGCCTCGGCGTACGACATACACTGCGTCGGCCACAGTCTCGGCGCGCACATATGCGGCATGATCAGCAACCACCTGACGCACAGGCAACACAAGATCATAGGTAAGGTGGTGCGCGGCGGATCCGTCGCCCGGGACGCGGGCGTTATACCCTAACCCAAACCCTGACCTTGCATAACATAACCCTAACCGAACCGTATGGGTAAGTCATAAGTGCGACTTTCAACACAGGCGTTCGTGGCATGGGAAGGGGAGCCGATGGGTCCTCGAATCACCTCCTGACGCTTCGTCTCAGACCTTACTACTATCTTACTCGTAGTGTCGAGACCCGACGACGTGAAACCCGCGATTCTATCGTTAACAATAAACACGAAAACAACATTTGATTTTTTAAATCTATTTGAACCTCTTACTATACGTATCCCCTAGGGCCTAGAATGAAGGGAAAGGTCGACGAACGCTTCTGAGGGCAGGCGTGTTACCACGTTATCTAATCTTTAGATTCTGAAGACATTTTTTTTTCGAAGGTGAACGTATAGAGTTTAACCAGCTGACAGATACCTGCGCATTGACTTCGCAGTCATGACGAGTGACCATCATCAGGGGGCGTTTTAAACTAATATTGATTAATACTCGTTTACTTGGTGCACTACTCACACAAAAGATTTGGACTTAGGTAGAATAAATTTTTTGTTGTTTTTTTTTTTTATTATTATTATAATTTGGAAAAATACTAAATATTTACAATTCATAATAATTTATACGCTTAATATTATGGTAATACGGTAAAAACGATGTGTGAACTGCCGAGAACCGTAAACTATTATTGTTTTACAATTATAAATATATGCAACAAATAACAATTAACTGTCATTCAAATAAAGTCCAAAATACATGAAATTTCACTTAATATGACTTGAAGAGATTTGATTATTTGTGAAAAGAAGATCAGGTATCCAAAGACAGGTTGTTTCAAATCTATTTGACAAATTTAATAATGCAATAACTTTTGTTTTATTCAATTTTGACTTTTTCTTTTAGATTTCTGAACGAAGCGAACGATTTGTTAGGTTTACAATTATGTTTCTTTCTTTCTTTTTTCCCGGAGTCACTTTTTGATACACTCAACTTTGTCAAAAAGTCTGTTTTTTTCCTTTGTTCAGGAAATTTTTTTCAAACGGTTTCGATAAAAAAAAAAAAAAAAAAATTGACAATAATTGATAATTAGATTAGAAACGGTTAAAATATATATCGACGGTGCATCTTACACTTGAAGCTTTCCTCCGAATCGATTAACTTCAGAAATGATTTATCGTTCTTTAAAATTCAATAAATCCGTCTCCTTTATCTCGTCTGAGGAGCGAAGAATAACGTTGGTGCGAAGTATGCCCGGTTTTTTAATAATTGAACTATTAATGTAAGAAATCAAAACATTTTTAGTTTTTACTTAATAGCAATAGAGGAGTGACAGTACGCTTTTTTTCAGAGAATTCCTGGTTTCTTTTCACCACTATGCAAAACTTTAAACGCTTACCTATATGTTTATATTTTTTTAAGTATCGGTCTATATATATATATTATCTTTCATATCGTAGTACGTATTTTAACAGTGCGCAGTATTAAATTATATTCTATTAAACAAAAACAGGTAATGAATAGAACGAAAACTATTGCGTTCGTCAGAGAGATCTGAAACATACTGTATTTCGCTTTTCGCTTTCATTTTCACGTACGAGCAATATTTTCATTTACTTCGCCCGAAAACAAAGAAACGCCGAGCGAGGTTAATGGAGCAGACGTCTCGCGGCAATTCGTACGGAAACGAGATAATAGTAATGAGACCGCGGAAAAAAGTTGAACCGTTGCTCGGACAAAGTATCTCGGAAAGATAATAATGATACGATTAGCGACGACTAATAGCGGGTTGTTTGACGGAGTTTTATTTAATCCTAGGTGTATTCGGATTTACGAGTGCACTTTGATTATTTTTAATTAGAACTGTGTGAACTGTGATCGTTCGTATAAATATAGGTGAACGATAATAGCACACTTCGTTACAAAACCTACCGATCGACGGTCGCCGCAATTTCACCGAGTCGCAATCGGTTTAATTATCATCAACCGATTTATTTAATGATATCTAGAGACGATTTCGAGATCGACGACGGACTCTCGGCACTCGCCCCACTACGGGCAGACTAACCGAAGACGTCATCGTTTATTCGTGCGCGAAACATAACGTATGTGCAGTAGAGGTACGTTTACTTTCTGCACACAGTTTCACTACCATATTAGAATACGTTTATCCGTCGTTATTGGTCCGCATTCATCATGACGTACCCTAGCTGAGCGTTCTCGTTAACGAAATATTCATTCGGAACGAGTAGAAAGCAAAAGTTCACGAAACGTCCTACTATATCCTAAAACCCTGGACTTCAACTAATTCCATCGGTTCAAATACGAAAATTCCCCGTTCCGCACTATTCAACACGAGGAAATTCATATGTTGTGACTTAGATCATACATGTTTTTCAAATGTCCTCCCCTTCTCTCCGGTAGAAAAATCCTTTTTCGGTATCTCTCTTCTTTCGGTCGTGTCCCTCCCGATTATGATCTTCTCGTCTCAACTCTCGTTTCAACCTTATCGTTTCAAGTCTCTTATCCGATTCATTAAATCCGCTGGTTTCTTAATTTTCAACCGTATTCTATAAATAATACGTAAACGTTTAAATTTGTCTTTTTCTTTTTTCTCCTCCTACCACCGTGTGATTTAACCGCCTTGCTATGATTATAAAATACAAAGCAAATCAAATAAAAATAAATAAATAAATAAATAAATAAAAAGCAGAAAAAACAAAAGACGCTAAATTAAATTAGATAAAGGCGTGTATAATGTAATCCGAATGACGAGCGATGACTTTCTCGCGAAACGCAGTAATCCGTAGACGTCTGTACGTAAAATAATATGTAGTCAGAAGTTTTATACACATTCAACGTGTACGAAACGTGTATATTATATTATCGCGGATACGTTTAAAGCCTCTTCGCATACGGCAAGAAAACGCGTGTTTTATCCATATATATAATAAGTATTATAACTATATTACGTGCTCGTGTGTGTGTGTGTGTGTGTGTGTGTGTGTGTGTGTGTGTGTGTGTGTGTTTTATACGTACCGAGCGTACGCGTTTCCGGAAATCTGGCCGACTTAGAACGCGCGAGTGACCGTGTAAGCAAGTATACCTATAGTATACCTATATAGTATATATGTATACATTCACACTTCACACGTTCGGAGGAGCGAATTTTCATGGATATTCTCACCGGGTTACGCCACAAAGCACAACGAGGCCGACCGCGACACACTCACCACAAAACTTACCGTCGTGTGTCGGGTTTTCCACGTAGTCCGACGGACTTTATACAAAAAAAAAGACGTACATACAGATGTGAGTCGAGTGCCGATTGACGAGTGTGCTGGACAGTGGCGGACTGGACGACCGGGATACCGGGAAATTTCCCGGTGGGCCGGTGCTCGTATAAAATATAAATTTTATTATTATTAGTATTTACTATTAATGATTTCTTGAGTACCTTTATGCAAATATACAATAGTTATTTTATTTTGTTTTGTAATAATTAATTAAAATATTTAAAAGCTAAATTGTATTTACAAAAAAAAAATGTGTATATATATATATATATATATATATATATATATATATATATATATATATATATATATATATATATAAATATTTAAGGGGCCGTTAGTACGCTGAGGGCCTCTAAAATTATGATTTTCCCGGGCTGTTTTTTTCTCCCAGTCCGCCACTGGTGCTGGACACGAAAGAGTAGGTAAATTGTCGACATTAATCGTTATACGGGTATTGCGTAAATTTAATATAGACGTGTGGACGCGAACTGCAGGAATGCGCTTAAACTCCGAGGGACCACGCGTGTACAGTGTACACGGATAATTCGACGCGCGAGTTGAGATTTTGTATAGGGCCACCAGAGCAGCGATTCCCAATCTTTTAGATACTATTTTCTATCGCCCATAAATCAGGTTTAATATTTACAATTACTCCCTCGAAAAAATGTCTCGAGTAATAAGGAAATAAAATTATCACAGTCATTAGGATTAGGGCATACGGTTATTTCCAAAACTATGAACAGCAATTACCAAATTTTTATAATAATATATTAATCATAACAATTATATCATTGCAATAGTTGACAACGTGGTAGACGCAAATCTAATAATAATGGGAATAAAGTGCACAAAAAAAAATTAATCTAGTTTTAATAGTTAGTCAGAAAATCTTGTTTTACTCCATTGAGGGGTAATTATCCCACAGTTTGGAGCCACTGCACTAGAGAAAATTTAGCGTATTCTCGTCGTCGGTCACCAGAGGCGGACTAGCCTGGGCAGTTGGAGAGATAATCTCCCTGGGCCGCCGTGCGTTGGTGAAATTCATCAGATTTTAGGCAACTCCATGGATGTGAAACATACTCTAATAAATTATTTGTGACAAAATAAAAATCACAGATACCTACACTAAACGTCTAATCGTACCATACAAAACTGAATTTTGTTTTTTAAATTGTTTGTCACGATTTTTTTATATTAGTGTTTAACTAAATTTTGTATACGATTTTAACGGAATTTACTGTTTTTACATCAATATTAAATTTTGCATATTTATAAAAAAAAAAAAACATCGGCTCATTTGATTATTATAAAACTCGGTTTTTAGATTGAAAATATATCGAGAACCTTATGGCGAAAAAACAGCTCCTTTGTTCAAACATTTTTAACCGTTTTGATAAGAATAAAAACCTGACTACAATCGGACGAAAATCGGTTAAATATATGAATGGCGTATTCTATAATGAAGCATTACTCCTCAGAATAGTTTGACTATAGAAATCACTTATCGTTTCTTTGAGTTTCAATAAGTTCGCCGCTTTTATCTTGTCCGAAGAGCCAACGAATGTCGGTACAAGTACGTTTTTCAATAAACGTGCTGTTAGATTTTTCCAATCTCCCTGGACCGATCCGTCCTCGGTCCGTCTCTGGGCCTAACCCAACGCACCCGTGTCACCACCGGCAGTGTTCGTGAAAAGCTCACTTGTTACGCACGAGTCGACAAATTGATTTGTTCGTTAATTAAATTTCGTCCGATTGGATTATTTCGATGTCCGTCGGAAACATATACATACACGATCCGTTCACGCGGCGTTTCAAACGTACGTCGACCTGTTGTGCGCGTGTGTAGGTATGCCGCCGTATACACGCTGTAAAAATGATTTCTCTGTATTTCGTACGATCCGCTCGTATTACACGCGCGCCCGATCTCCAATAACCTAAATACATATTAATTATTATTGTTTTTCATTATTATTATTTTTGTTATTATTATTTTTATATATTTATTTACGAATCGTCTGGAAAACATCAAATCTCAACGCGTACAAATAATACGTAGAAAATACGTACGAACGCCGCCGCCGCGTAGAACGTCACAATGACGCTGATAAGTGTTTCGTCGGTTCGTTACCGTTGTGATGTTGTTTTATACATCGTCGGCTCCGTCTTTAAAATCAGATAATACCGCGGGAAGCGCACGACGTCACGCACATCACCTATTTAATATCATACGTTTTTATATACGTATATATTACATAGATATATGTGCCGACGTCGTTTTATCCGATAAATCACGCGCGCTTCTCCGTTTAAAAACTTTCGTTTTTCTTGACTTTTTTTCCGGACAATTTATACGACGTCGAACGACTTCTACCTGCGATGCGTTGAAACTACCTATAGGGAACCCGTTTTTAAATTTATACGATGATTGATATACGATAATTATTACTAAATTAAACGATAATTATTTGATAATAATCATAAAAACCTGCAAAACAATTTATTAATAATGTCTTTAAGATGTTTTTTTTCTTGTGTTTTAATATTGTGTTTATTAAGTGAGTTAGATAACATCAAATTTTTATTTACATTTTGATTAGCAAAGTCACCGTAAGAAAGTCTTCTGTAATTTGTGTTAACTGTGTTTGTTTCAAGTGTTGAAGTGATAATTTATTAGACGCGAGGAAAAAGCAATGTAACATCAAGGCTAAATGTTTACTAATATTTTCTACGAGAAACGTCACATTATCTTTATTTTAAGGAGCAAAAAACTTGGTACCGATTTAAAAAGTAAAAGTAAACTTTTGTAAGTACAAACTATATCTTTGGAATTTTGAGCCTGATTCGGCTGTAGAGAGTCTACGTCCACTCCTTCTTCTTAATCAACATCGTTTTAACCATTGGTATGATTTAAAACGTCTCGCATTTAAAACAAAAATCCGGGATCCCTGCCTAGGGCGTATCCAGAAATCGTCTGTGGGAGATGTCGAGAGTTTAAATAAACTTCGTAAAGTTCGTTTTGACGATAAAAATATACTAGTACGTGACATTGGTATGGAATCAACGATTCATTATTCTTTATTATACGACGAAATAATGGTAATATCAAAAAATAAATAAATAAATACCTAACTCGCAGATTTTTGTTGTTATCGACCGAATGTCGTTAGTCATCAAAAGCAATATCGCGGTGCGTCTATTATACATTATAGTATATTGTCATATTATGCTCTTCCGCCACGTTACACGACAGTTTACGTAGCGTTCAAATAATTAAATAATCAAAGTCCCCGACTAAGCCGCTGTAACTTTTTCCTATCCCGGAGGTTTGGCGTTGTTTATATTCGGTTTCCAATTATTACGATTCGGGTCATAACTGTAACGCGGGAAAGAAAAAACAAAACCCGAAAAACAACAAATCGTATTTATACGCGCGCGCGCGTTAACGTTTCTACAAACCACAACCACGTCATCATCGTCGTCGTCGTCGAGTGATGCACATTATAGTTTTGATACCTATACCACGGCTCGCGTTCGGGTGATCCGGCCCCGTTCGATCTTTCGGGTTAAGTAGGTATTTCGTACCATTTTCTTTCAATCTCTCTTTCTCCGGGTCTCGAGACGGAATATTTTCGAATATTAGGAAATACGTCATATTCAAGGTTAAAGTTGAGACTCGATAACGGACACGACGCGTGTATAGCTACGTTATGTTATACGGCCGAAGAGAATAATAATAATTATGGTCGTCGTCGTTGTACGTATTATACGCCGGACGCGGGCCAGAAGAAGATTTCAGGTAAAACCTGTTTAGCAGAATGCAGATGTGTATAATGGGTCACGTGCGTTGTGCAGAAGACGCGACCTACTATCCGCGTGATATTGAAAAAACGTACGTCGCCGATTATCATAATCTGTATTATCATTCCGAAACGTTTACCCCGTGCACGCGGTTTTATCATCACGGCCATTATCGTTTTTTTTTAAATTTTTTTTTTCCGGTCGTTTCTCGCGGTTCTCGTGACCGTGAATATTTTTCGACAGTCGGACCGTACTCACCGCGCGCTCGTTATTATTGCTCTGTACTCGCGGTCGTGTACCTCTCGTTATATACGCCCCCTTCCGCACGTATTAACGACCACGAGATTCCCGCGGAACGCGTGCTCCCGCGACCGTTGGCTCATATAGTATAAGGTGACCATACGTCCCGTTTTGAACGGGACAGCCCCGTTTTTTGAATTTCTGTCCCGTTGTCCCCTGGGAAATCTTCGGGACTCTAAAATGTCCCGTTTTCAAAAAGTAGACAAAAAAAAAAAATAATGAAAATAAATGTTCTTTGACGAAATATCGTTTTTAGAAAAATATACAAGTATTTAATTTTGTAATTTTTACACGAAAACGTTTTTTTTATAATAAGTTAATTACCAAGTAAGTGTAATGAGTTAATTTAATTTTTTTGTCCTTTAAAAACATTATAACTACCACAGAAATTTGCTAGTAATATTATTAAATTAAAAATATTTGTTTGTAACAAATAATTACGATTTTTTTTTTTTGTCTCGTTTTGATTAAAAAAATATGTAGTCACTTTACTCATATATTATCCCCGTGATCGTATCATTGTTTCGCGCACAGGAAACGCGTGTGCCGTGGTGTATTCGTTTCCTCGGGCGCGCGGTACGCGATTTCGAACGCATGATATAATAAATTATAATGACACCGTTTTTTTTTCCTCTCTTCTTCGTTGGCCGTTTCGTTTTCAGTTATTTGAAAAAAAAACCGTCGTGAATATACGGGCGCGCACGTTTCGTATCGGAGAGACACGGTCCGGCGAAATCGACGTGTCCACGTCCTACGATCGTGTCGTGTCTGCCTACACGTGGCCGCACACCGTATAATAATACGTTCCGGACTATAATAATGACGTGTTCGACCGCGATTCGTTCCGGCTCGAGCTCGCGGGGTCTTCTCTCGTTTTCAGCCCTCGTCGAGTGTGTCGAGTGAAAATTTCACCATCAATTATTTCGCCAATCCTTGATATAGCACGGGCATAGCAATATCAGCATTTTTTTTTCTTTTGGCTCGTTCCGGCCCCGTAAATAGCAAAGTGATTGAATTCGTTTTTGTACGTCACTTCTCCGCGTGGACATCTGAAAGTGCGTAAATAATAAATTAAAAAAAAAAAAAATTGTGCACTTTGATCGATTTTTTAGTCGTCCGTGATCGATTATTGGATCACAGCTATACTATTTACGAAAAGCGTAAACAGAGGTGTGATTCGAGTTTACTGAGCGCAGGGATGGTGGTCTTTACCGCTTTTACTCCGCGATTATTTATTTCTACTGTGATTATTAATCGTTAAAATACATCTGAAATTTAAACGTTTGACGTTATCTGATGCCAATGATTCCTAAAATCAAGACGGTATGATCTAATGATAATATATTACATATGTGTGAGTGCACAGCTTTATACCTAATTATGAAGCACAAAAATAATTAAGTATTACTTGAATCATAAATGCACTGTTTCGACGAATTCACATAAGTGGTCACATCATATAAAAAATTAAAATCAAAATTAATTTACTTGAAAAAAAAAGTATGGATTCAAGATTTCCCGCCCAAAGCTCGTATAGTCTTGGTTTGCCAACTTGGGGTAAAAACGTCTAGGTACGCAAACGAAAAATGTCGTGCTCTGATATTTTAAACTCATACCGAACCCATGAACTCGCCTTTATATGTGATATATCTCTCGTCTAGCGCGTCTATTATTTACAAATACGTCTGATATCATTATTGTTTTGACTCTTATTCTCAAAACATCATGCGTTCGTCTCACGCTACACGCCTTTAATCTTTCGGTTCTGGTACGTTGTTTTTTTTTTTTTTTTTAAACGCAGTAAGCCCGGTGAAGAAAATTCCACTGTAAAACGATTCATACAAATCGACCGATCGATAAAATTTGCATAGATTAATTTTACAGGCAAAATCAACCGGAATCGTATAAACATCCGCCCATAAAGCGACGTAACGAAATAAACGCTCACCTCTGCGTTCGCTAGCGTTTCATCGGATAGAGATATTATAAAGTTGAGAAAAAAAAACATTTGTCAGACGTGTGATGCGTATGGCATACAGTCATAAGTATACGCGTTATAGGTTAATCGGTGTAAGTTCGCTATAATACGTCCGTACATTAACGGCGAAATTACAATGTGTACAAAAAAAAGTTGTAATATATTTTCATAATAAAACGATAGACGTTTCGAGGTACCGACGTAAAACGTCGAGTACACGCCGTCGGTATATTCGCGACCTTAATGATTTCTGGGTACGACGTCTGTTTTATATTTTTATAACGATAATGTGTGCGCGGAATGTCTGAAGTGAGAAAATACGCCTTTTTCAATAGGAGAATGTGAGTTTTTGCTCGATTCCTATTACATAGTTGGTAAACGTAAACGTAAAAAAAAAAATAATAAATAACGCCTTGTGAAGACGGTGCGCGTACACACGGTTTTGAAGAAAAAATAATAATTGAAAACGTGATAACACTTCCACACACGTGCAATCGTAATCGAAATGTAAAATCGTTAAACGAATTTCCCCCACGCGACGGTCGGTTTGCGATTGAGATTCATACTAAACCCTAGGCACCATTTTTGAAAGTAAACGATCACTTTGTGGTGCAAGTGTAACGTGCCTTACGATTTCGCGTTTTGGCGGTCAAACGTCCCTGGACTTTCTGAAAAAAAAGAGGCATTTTCAGGAATACTTTCCCAAAAGACAGAGCTATGCCGTATGCTAATTTATAATACGTGATTTCTTTGGTTTTTTGAGTCACTTACTGCGGTACAAGTTACGACCAACAACCTAATCATGCGAACAATGAACGTCCAGTAGGTACGTACACCAGTAGCGCCGTTTGAGGTTTTCAAAAAAGTAGTCAAAATATAATATTTTTTACCTCTGCTAATAGTGTTTGCACGTTGAATCCAAAACTAAAAATGTAATTACAGTTATTTTCAAATTTCAATATTATTTCCTATTATGTTTTGATGAATACGATTCATGCTGGTAAGTAAAAGTAAAACGACAAGGTTTTATGAAACGATATTACCGTACGCGTTTAATTATTTTTCACGCTCGGTTTTGACTTCGTGTGACCTGAAGAAGATTTCTGAAACTGAAACCGGTCGTTTATACAAACCGAACTGTTCTACATCCAGGCTATATAGTTATAAATATTATTAATATTAGTAATTTTACGTCTAGGATCTCAACGCATTCGTATTATATGACTTGGAATGCTTGGAACACGACGCTTTCCAAATTCCAAGCCCCAGAGATATGACTCGATTGGCGCTGCTCTAACAGAGAAATATTTGCGGAATGATTTTTTTATTCATTAAAGTATGTCACTTTTTGATTTATGAAATAAAAATAATAAACTCAGGCTGTAGGCTAGTTTTAAGTTGGAAATTCAGTATCACTCGTTAATATTTTACATCGCATAATTCGATGTATCGATAAATGAGCTTCAGATTTATCAAGGTCATCTCATCAATTGATTCATGCGTTCTATTCTCTCGTGATTCGTCCAGGTAGTTCAATCCGGCGCGGTGTCTTATCACGAGTCATAATTTCGAGTGAATTTTTTTTTTCCGAACATTTGAATAGTTTTTAAATTTCAAGTCATAAATGATCGTTTGTGTTCGTCTGTCTAGACTTCGGTTATACTTAGACTTGTACGCCGTCGTGTGCAGAACACGAGAAATCAGACGGACCGTTTTGACAGTTTCAGTTGATAACAGCATTATGTCATGTCGCTATATTACGTAGGTAGAAACGAATCATCGCTGTAGTGTGTCGCAGCCGTGCGGGGGAGGTGTTGGGGAGTAGTAAAAGTAAAATTCGGTTCGACGGGAAAAACATCGATTTAAGAATAATGGGATGACGAACACCGGACGTAATCGATCGCTATCACGATAACTACGATAACTAACGAGAACTACGATGATAACGAGTATATCGTGTCCGCGGTAAAGTTCGCGCGTTTTGGATCCGATGAATACGACGCTTGCAAATCAGGCAAGGTCGTAGTGGCGGCGCCAGAACTTTAACGCAGGAGCCAACAAAATAAAACTTCGAGTAGGGTCACACTGATTTAAATATTGCAATCCATAAACAGTGGATGAATTTTCTCAAACGACGAGGGGCGTTACGTGCCACTTCGACATCGCGATGTGCGTTTTTCGAAATAACAAATAAACAAAAAATAACACCGATACGATATTTCGCTCGACGTTCATTAACGAATACCTAAACGTCTTCGATGTTTTGTAACTATCGTGCGCGATCGATTTTGATTCGAGGCGTTCAGACGACGGGCATAAAACGCGGCCCTGATTTCTCAAATGGAAAAAATGTGACGTGAGAATATACGTATGTTGGGCACCGGTTTTTAATTTTGTTGAGGAGGCATACGCGTGAACCAGGCACGATCGCACGGATAATTTCAACTTTCAACGGCCGCGCGTGAACCGTCCGTAGGAGACAATATGATATTCTCATCATTAACCTCCAAAAAAGTTTTCTTCTTTTTTTTCACATGTTTATTTAACGGAAATTCGTGACAAAACACGGCCTTGTACAATATTCAACTCAACGTTTCAAAATCGTAATCGTGTAAAAACACGCGTTCGAAACATTTCAAACCTTGGGAATTTTTCGAGACTATTTGTAAATTTATGTCACGCGTACTGATTACAACTCATATTTTGATTAAACGCGTATTTAAAACGTGTTAACATTATGTTATAAATCTACTCTTATACGTGATGATATAACGTTGTTCACACATTATTCACAGTATATTTAGTGCTCAACGCTATTTTAAAACGAAGCTACTGGACGTACAGTAAAATTTCCAATAACCGTTTTGATTTGGCGTTTAAATTTTGATCTTGCCACGGGTGGGATTTTATTTCGCGGGCGTGCGTGGTTCGACGACGACGATTCGGCCGGGTCGAGTCCAAACGCGTTACGGCAGCGGTTCTCAACCTGTGGTACGCGAAAAAAATCTCCTTTTATGAAAAAAAAAAAAAATTGGAATGACTCATTATATTCACAAGCTATACGGTTTCTAATCCCTTTTGTGTCAACTATTATCTGTGCGAAAATACATTTTCCAACTTATTTGACTTTTTGTTTTACACAAAAACATAAATATGGAAATAAATTAAACGCAGCAAATGATTCAAGACTTAGAGTTACCGATCTGGAGCCCGATTTTGACGTCATCGTCCATTTAAAACAACATCAACCGTCTCACCAAAGTACGAAGTAAACCATAATATTAATGACAATGACAATAATTGTACCTACATTTTTAGTTTAATTTCTTTTTGCGCTTGCAATACTTGTATTGTGATAATTTTGTATTTCCCAATAAATAAAATTCCATACACGTAAAATAAACGTTTACGTCATTATTAATAAACACCACGAAAAAAAGGTCAGGTGGTACGTAAAAGCTTTCAACTGCGCAGCTGGTAGGTACGTGATTATGAAAAGGTCGGGAACCGCTGCATCACGGGATTTCGTCGGTGAAAAACGCATTACCCGTTGTAAATCATCGTTGATAATAACACGGCATATATGAAATAGACGCGCGGCGAATTCGGTTAGGTCGGACGGCGGTCGGATCGGTTTAGATAAATGCGGTCGTTATGGCTCATAACGTTTTGATCTTATTTTTTTTTCCCGGCGTATACGCGAAGCCGTATTTTCTCTCGCGATTATTCCCCGTCGTCCTGACGAACACACGCCAGTCACATATCACAACCGCCGCGACTTTCGCTGATTATCATAGTTGATTGCGGACGCGGACGCGACGGCGACGACGACGACGACGGTCGGGGACGACCGCCACGCGATTTATGTCATACGATCGTAATTACGTCGTCCGGCAGCGACGACTAAACGAGCGTGTTATCGTGTGTCCCGTGAGCGTGTTTTAAACTAGAGGTCGTGCCGGTGAACGCGCACTAGTACAGGGGCATAGAACGTACTGAGAGTATACGAAAACCCGTGCGTTGTACATCGGTTCGGCTATGTTTTTTTATTTTTTTTTTAATACAATTATCCATGTGTTTAGTGTTCGGGGCTTGTTGCGCCGAAAACGATCATCAAAACTTGCGTTGAAAACTATCGAAACATACAGTTGAAACTATCGAAATTTGCGGTTGAAAAAAAAACAACAATGCGAAATTTGTATAAAAATGTTAGAAAATGAAAATTTCGAAAATAAATCGAAACGAATAAATTACTTAGTTGGTATTAAAAACGCTTAAGACGAATTAAAACGTATTAGTAAGATTGATCGATGTCGTTTTCATATTAGGGCTGTTCGACTGAAACAAAATATTAACTCGTTTGTTTTTTTTTTATTATTTTCGCATAATTATACCTTCAACATTATTACACTGTACCTATGGTAAGACATTTTTTGATGTTTTCCGATTCGAAAGCTCGACGGATGTTTGTCAACATGTTTTTGTACGTAGAGAAAGAACGTTCAACGTCGACTAAATCATCAGGTAATCCTTCAAAAGTTTTTTTGTCTCATGATAATATTTTGCACATTTTCGCCATCATTTGGTAACGTTCGTTTTTTTCCAACAAAATTTTGTAATTAAATTATTTACTTGACGACAAAAATGTCCATGTCACTTAAAACATTCTACGACCATTACAAAAAAAAAAAAAACATGCAAATGCAAGAAGTTCATAACATATATGATAATATAACATTATTTTCAAAGTCGATAATTATCAATAAGTCATTAAAATACGATTTTATTCAAATTATATGTATTCATACACACGGGTGTTAAGTTATGTGGCTTTGATTATTTCAAACATAGCAGTCGGGATATTATTTTTACGTACCTAATTATATAGCTATTACAGCTTAACGGCATCGAATCCAAGTGTGAGAATTAAATTCAGTCGGAGAAAACATTTTTTTTTTTCAGAAATTTTAATAAATTCCATACTAGATTTCAAAAAAATTAAACGTGATTTAGAATGAAAACCAATGTCGTTTTACTAGCAGAATAATATTTATGAATCCGCTTCAGACAAAATCGCAAAGTAACACCGACGGTTTCCAAGGGGTTTCACATAGGCAATAAAAATAAAAAATAAAGCATCGGGCGCTCGTTAAAATAAACATTTGAAAATCAATCAGTTTACCGCTTTTTATTTTTTGTTGTTTAATCATGACATATTCACCGCAAAACCGCCAGGTGAAATTACATAAATAACACCGAAAGAACCAAAACACCTTAACGAAAGCTGCAACGAGCCGTATAAACTCTTAACACGTTATAATAATTTATACTCTGCATAATCAAATGGTGGTTTTTGTGAAATCCGATTCCCGTAGGATTACTACTCGTTAACAACGTTCTAAAATCATCGACGTTATCTGGATCTAGATTTGTTTTCTACAAATACGTTCGATCCATAGGGCACACGATCCGGCGAATGTTCACACAATCCATTGGAACGCGTCGAATAAAATTCGGTACCGCGAAACGTACACGTCATGATGGCGACGGTGCCGGATCTTTGAAAATCGCCCACGCTATCGAATAGAAATCGTCGGTATTCCGTCGGATTTATAGAAACCTAACGGTCCGCCGTCGAAAAACCCGCGGCGTTCGGCAATAATATTTGAATATCTACACGATTCGCGATCGTCTTCGTCGAAACGTAGCCGGCAACACGACAAAACGTGGTCGTTTATCCGCGCATCGCGTGCTCAAACATCCGTTTACACGACAAAGACGGCCGAACGAACGGAGACGTGTTTCCATGGTGGACGGGCGTTTTCTAATATTCTCGTCGCGTGCGTTTACCCGACAACAATAAACTACACCGTAATGTTATTATTATTATTATTATTTACCGTATAATGACGTGTACGGTTCGATTTCGTACACTCGCTTGCCCAAATCGAAATCTTTTACAACACATCGTCTCGTCTGCGCGGATTGATAGGTAGAGGTAACAACTGTCGATAAATCGCTATCCGCTTACCGTCGTTTTCGTGACGTCGATCCGAGGGGTGGCCATGAACATTGGATAATGCATATTATTATTACTCTGAGCGTCGAACAAAACAAACTGTAGTGATCTTAATTTGTTGTTTTTATTACGTTTTTCTTTCTTTTTTTTTATTCCATGAAAACGCGACGTGTTCGTTGCGAATATACTTAAAACGTCCAGTGTCTAAATACTCTGAAAATGGCGAACATCAGGATGAAAAAATCGTGTTTTCAAAGACGTTACAAAACGAGTGACCAATACAAAACAATCGGATTTACAATTTATTGAAAATTGAAACGTATTACAAACATTAACAATACAGTAAAAAGTGTTATAACAGACAAAATCTTTTAAGGTAAAGAGACCAAAATAACTGTACGGCTTAGACGGGTTTCTGACTAGTTCAAATGGTTCGATTCGATTTAGTGAAAATGTCAGTTTTGGCAAACTTCATTATATTTACTCAGTTTTTCCTCACGTCTGGAAAAACTACCGAGAGGACGGAAAAACAACCTCTTTAAAGAACAATATACTAGCGATTTCCGACCTATTAGTTGCTGGAAAAAACTTTTGGACCGCTTTAACTACCCGAAAAAGTGTTAACCGAAAAAATAAATAAATATTAAACATCGTTGCAAGGTAACCAATAGATCCTTCGCTTCACTCAGAATTTAAAAAAAAAAAACGTTAATAACGGTCATCGAACGATTAAAAATGCCAAACACGATTTTCGAATAATATATGTACTCGTATATATTTTTGTATGAAAAACCATTACGTTATTTATTTCCGGTGACCCCCAAAACTATATCACTCGTAAAATCGTAACCGCCTCGAGGGTCCCGACCCCCCAGTCGAAAGCCACCGATTCAAAGTCGAATCGTGGTGATTTTTTTGTTTTGTCCTCTTTATAAATTATTTGTTATTTTTTTTTTTTTTTTTTGTCCCGTCTCGCAGGTCTCGACCCGGCCCGGCCGCTGGTGGACAGATACGGCTCGGCGGAGTTCCGGTTGACCAGGGACGACGCGACCATGGTGCAGGTGATACACACGAACGCGGGGTTCCTCGGCGAAGCGCCGCAAGTGGGACACGTCGACTTCTGCGTGAACGGCGGCCGCCTGCAGCCCAGCTGTGCCAAAGAGCCCAGGAATATCCGTAATAAATATTGCTCATCGCCGGTCTGGCGAAACGATCCATTAGTGCAGCTAAGATGTAGGGTCACCATTTACAGTGTAATGCACACACACACACTCGTGCACATATTTTTTACCGTCGCCAATCGTAATAATAATAATAATAATAATAATAATTATTATTATTATTATTAATATTATTATTATTATTATTATTGACACTAATCCCAATACCATACGTTTTTGACAAATCGTTATAAAACAATCGTTTTTCACGTATTTCGTCCGTTCGTGACGATATTGGCACACATATAGATATATTTAAACACATATTTACAAACACATACAGGGTGATTTTTCGTGTTTTCCAATTTTCAACCGTTGTTTGATACGTATACTAAAATTTTATAATTGATTATTCGTTTACGATTCGAAACAATATTTTTTATCCGTGTATTTTTTTAAAAAAATTTTGAGATTTATTAAATCATTACGAATTTCATCTGATTAATAATACAAGCGAGAATATTACGTATATACAGTGGCGTATTTACGGGGGAGAACGGACTACGGAGGGGGTCACCGGTCTCGACCCCCTTCCCCAGAGTAAAAAAAAAAAAATTAAATTTACGTCTGAATTGAAAAGCATCATAATATATTGATATATTAATTATATTTACGAGGTTCCAGACTCAAATACAAAATATATTATAAAATTGCATTTTAAAGTCATAAATGACCTTTTACGTAGAAATATAGGAAAAGAATATTAATTTACCTCCTATATTAGGTATTATGTATTTATAAATAAATATTTATATTTTATTAAGTCATAGCTTGTAGTTCAGCAATTATGGTAAAGAGGGTCAATCAAAATATAAAAAGTATTTTTTGGACCCCCCCCCCCACAGGAAAAATTTTGAAAATATGCCACTATATATATCTTCTTTTTTTGTAAATTGTCATGTTTCGAGTAACAAAGTATGGGAGAAAAAAATACTGTTTGACAATGCGCTGCCATTACTCCGGCGAACGTGCTTGAAAAATCACCCTGTACGCGTGTGTATAAACACGTGATGACATTATCACGCAGTAGAGACCTGTAGAATAGACAAAAGCACGCTAGGGCTCGCAAAGGCTGGCGAGTAAAAGAAACGCTCGATATGATAAGCCGTTTCACGTCCTCGACGACCACACGTCTGGCCAATCCACGCGTACGACTGTGCTGCCACGAAATATCCGCGCGGTGTAGGGTGCAGTCAAATAAATATTTTGACGCGGCCTTTGCTTTAGCGCGTATTAGACAAAAAATTAAAAAAACAAATTAATGAAAACGACAACGACTGCGAGACACGCGCGTAGCATCAATATTAATATATTATTTATAATAAGAACGCTAAAATCCGCTTTCAAATTATATATGATGTATGCGTAATACGTTTCAAAAAATCGCTCACTCCGTATTTTCAGTTTTTTTTTCGAATTATGCTTAAAAGTTTGTTTTCTGTAATGGATTCGCTCAAATCGAAGTCTTGAAATACTTTGACCGGTAAAAGAAAAAAAGCGTTTTACAAAAATTAGAAATTTCAATATGTTGATATTAAAATTAGGTGCCCACTAAAACACAACGGCGAAATTCACACTGAAATGTAATTACGTTTTTCGCGTATTTTATTCAACACTGACATTTGATTTAGAGATATGAGATACGTATGACGTACAAATTTATTAAATTAAAGCCAAAATTCACTTTTGTAAGGGGTGATATTTCACCGTAGTTATATTGATCCACAAGTAAGTAAAGTAAGTACAACGGTAGTAAATACGTAGTAATGGCTAAATCATAAACACGGCGTGTTTACATGACGATGATTTCGAGACGACATTGCTTGAACTATTCGGCGCCGGAACACTTTTCACTATAGTTTGGCGCATGTCGTGCACTCGATATTACAATGATTAAAAAATACAACGCACACATTACTTATTGATAACAAATAGTGTTATTATCATTATCATAATGACGCGATATTTATAAACTTAAAAAATCTATTTTTTTCTCGATCGTTTACAAATAGAATCAAGAGTTAGACACTCGAAGTGCCTTTATAGTATAAATCTACAAACTACATGTTTCCAATCCAAAGCGAAAAGTCCTCTCTGTCTCTCTGTCTCTCTCTCTCTCTATCTATCTACAGCCCACGTAATGTCTTGCCCGTTAGTCACACGAATAATTAATTATTTCATATTGTCGAGCACGCCATCGACACGATGCTATACTTAATTGAGAAATAAATCGTTTTGATGTTTTCGATTCCTGCAAGATCCTACAGCGCGTCGACGGTCGATTGCGGCGAGTAAGTACTCGCACATACACGATATTGCATACGTACATATAATACGTATACTTTATTGTGTTTTATTTAATCAGCACACGTCACGTGTCCCTAACGAGCGCACACAGTATTTTTTCGTCATTATTTTATATATATTTGGCGGAACGCGACCGGCGTGAAGTGTTTACTCAGAGTGAGACAACGGGTAAATGGTGGCTTTTACTGCATTTTAGCTGAGCTTGATAAATATGAATAATTTCATTTAGATCGTTCGCTTGTATTGTAATATTATCATAATATCGTATATATTATGATATTTCATATCGTATGTTATACCATTGGTTCCCAACCTGCGGGTAATTATCCCTCAAGAGGTAAAAAAGGATTTTTCGAGGGGTAAAACTAGACTAAGTTTTTTTTTATTATCTACCTTATTACTCAAAATAATTTTTTGGAGTTATGGGGTAATTGTAAAAATATTTATCCTGATTTATGGTTAATAGTATCTAAAAGGTTGGGAACCGCTGAGTCATACCGACATTCAGTGCTCGAATCGGGGGTGCGCTGGGGAACGGAGTTCCTCTACTATTTTTTTTTCTGCGTACTCCAACTGTTATTTTTTTCTGGAACGGGAGGACGGCGTGGCGTAACCAAATGTCTCGATTTATTTTTCATTAAATTTAAACTGTTCTCAATGATACTTTCAATAAAATGTAATTGATTTAAAAATGTTTGATTTTAGTTTACACCACTTGGTTGAATTGAAAATAAATCAGTTCGGTTTTTACCGTTCCTATAGTCACGCCAGTGGCGATAGCCTATTTATTTTTTTTATCTGGTTAGACCATCAATATGCAAATTTAAATTGCACTACGCAAATATTGTACCAAGTGACAATTAAACGTAACACATGAACTATACTTGATTTCATTCGTTTAAAGTAGAAATTCGCAGTGTTTAAACTAATTTAGTGATGCGGGGGGTGTGGGGGTCTTCGCCCTCCCCCCCAAGGGTCTGTGTTAAACAATTTCGCACTCGGAACGTAATTTTCGAACCGTTGAATTCAGTTTCTCTACACTATATTTTTCCCGATTCGAGCACTGCGGCGACATCATACCATATACGTTATGCCGAAACGCTTGTACAAATCATAATGTTATAAACAAGCACTCGCCGGAATCTTGTTTTGCCCGTTATAAATCGTCGTATCAATTACGATTGTTAATTAATACGGTGTTTTGCTTTGTGTCCGTTCAGGCCGTGCTCGGTGCAGTCACTTCCTGAGCGCCTGCTTTTTCGCGGCTTCCATTTCGGAAAGAGGTAAACGCCACCAAGGCATACCGTGCACGTCCACCTGTCAACCACTGTCTTCGCTGTTCACCAAAGACGTTCGCGTGTCCATGGGATTCCACACGCCGGACAGGTACGTCTATAATATGTTTAATATTACCGATTATATTTGCGAACGTGATGACGCGCGGGTCGGTGAAATTTATAAACACTGAACTACGCGTTGACGTTTTGGTTTGGTATGATAAAAATACGCGTACAACAATATGTAATAATATACATGCGAAGGCGACATTTCCGCCGTTTCGAGTGACGTGTCCACTGTCACAGTGGTCCCGAGATGGAGCTGTCGGCCCTGCACTTATTACAAAACGGGGTTCTACGTCGCACGTCTGATTCGTCGTACATCCCTCTGTCTGCGGTTTACTGATCGAAATAAATCTGTTGGCGACATCATCGAAACACTCGTTAATATTGACCGATTAAAAAAAAAACACCTGTCCCAACAGGGGAAACTAAATTGATTCTTCGTCACCCCTGTGAAAATCGATTAACTATACCTACGTACTTTTGCCTTTATACGGTACTATAATATTATGTTGTTACTCGTTTGTAATTCTCCACGGCAGCTTGACTAACTTGACTTAACTACACACTAAACGATCTGGCCAAATCCCATTATACTGAATTCTTTTCGAATCCAAAAACTATAGTCTGCCAAAAAAAAAAACCAAAATTAATGTGACGTAATTTTCCTTTCTAGTCAGGTGGCACTGCTGAGCAGTGGCGGATCTAGGATTTTGTTTTGGGGGGGAGGCCCAATATTTTTTACATCAGTACATATTTTTATAAAAACACTTATATTAAGTAGTATAAATAGTTTAATGGTATATTAAAATATATTATTAGTTACCTATAATGTATTATATATGCACATAAAAAAAGTATAAAGTATTAAAATTTAAAATATTTGTATTTAAAAAAAAATATGATTAAAAGTAGTGTTTTATAAACAAAATCGTAAACGTCTTGAATGTTGTTTTGCAAACAAACTTATCACTTCTTCTGGTTTTATATCAATTTGATGATGAATATTTAATAATGATAACCTATTTAAACGATTTTCTCCCATTGTCGTTCTCAAAAACGATTTGATTCATTTTAAGCTAGAAAAAGATCTCTCACTTGTTGATGTCGTTACAGGTAATACAGCAAGAATAAGTAATAGTTGCCGTATGTTTGGGAAATATCCACCTTCAGTCTCTTTAAACGCTTCCATAGCCGTGCTGATTTTTGATTTTTTTTCTGGTTGTTTATCCCAATGTAACTGCCAATATTATTATAACTACAAATATTATTAAACTTAAAATTAACTTTTAAAATGATGTAACATTGTATCATCTTGTGATTATAAGTTTTACATCACAGTTATATTCTTACACATCTTATGGTCCAAGGGGGGCTCAGGCCCCTCTGCCCCCCCCCGTAAATCTGCCACTGCTGCTGCGGGCCTTCTTTTTCAAATGCGTTTAAATGTTATTATAACCCGTGTCATCACACTCACTCGTTATTCATTAGAAATAGATTGTAATTATGTTTTCGTTAAAAAAAAATAAAAAAATACCCGATAGCTAATAAAACGTCAGTAATCGTGAGCACAGCTCACAAACCACCGAAACCCCGGGTACCTCATGTCGAACAGTACCCGGTCATCGGTTTCACCAGCTGCATAGTAAGTTGTGCACTGGCTGTATACCTATAGGAGTAATAGTTGTTATTTTATATATATTCGATAAACACAAAAACGGTTTGTTTCATCGGTCGCAATTAGATATTAAATTTCTCAATACTCGAGCACCTATGCGAAATAAAACGAAAAATCATTTACGGGATCGTTGTAAAATAATATAATACAGTTCAACGTCGTGTTTCAGCGCTCGAGGAACGTACTGCATCAAAATGCGAAACAGTAAGGCGTGCCCGTTCGATTAAGCCGCTGTCCTACAGGTAAATATACGACGATTCACATACACGCACACACACACACACACATTCGGGGAGCAGGTAGATCATCGATTGACGAAATGTGTTAAAAGAGTGCACATGTTCCGAGGGAAAAACGACCTCGATCATGGCCACCATTGACGGTGCGTCGCGACGTAACGATAAAATACAATTATTTGACGATTCGATCCGGATAAACGATAACTACAACGTTTTATAGATACGGTTTTGTATAAATGTAGAGAGGTAAAGAAGATGTATTATGGGTACGTTTGTCGACGGACGAATGTCTAAGTACATCGGGTGGCGCGTGCACACACACACACACACACACACACACACACACACACACACACACACACACACACACACACACACACACACACACACACACACACACACACACACACACACACACACACACTGGACATAAATAATGCTTTATGCACGTCGGCGTGTTACGGTTTTTGTATAATATATTATACTCACGTCCGTGCGTCCGTTGTTGAATTGTTGCAGCGCGGGAGTTCAGAGAACCGCGCACAAGACAAAAAACAAGAGAAAAAAGGAGGAAAAATACCGGGGGAAAAAAACGAAATTCGCCCGCACCAGAAGGAGAAACGGGAAAATCCGGACCGAACCAAAGATTTTTCTGCTGCGCCGAACGCGGTTACCACGTGTAAAAACGTCACCGGTTTTTTTCTCCCGTCCAACACTTGCGCTCGTCTTCTCTTCTCGGTTCGCTTCCTCGCAACACGACCGAACGTCATTTATTCCGCTGTCCCGTCTTGCCAAAATTTATCTCGCACGTACGCGTAGGTGCGATCGCCCGTTGTAGTGCTGCGCGTCAAACACACTGCCGTGGAACGGAACGACTAAAAACAAAAAAAAATCCCCGTCACGGTATAGACGAGAATTTTCAAAAAACGACATTTCTCTACGGTCTGCCGCAAATTTACACGACTACGGAATAATACGCGAAAGTCCTCCTCCGCTCCACTTTTAACTACAAACCATCTACCCTGTTGAATCGATCGGATCGACGTGTCGTATAAAACGATCGTAACGCATTACAGTCGTGATTCATAACGATCGCGGTAAATTTGACAAACTTCATGCCTACTATTACCCACTCCGCACTCTAATATCGATTTTTAATGTTTTCGAGTCGAACATTTTTTCGGTTTCAAACGACTTTTTTCAAACGATTTCTTTTTTTTACGTACACTGACGCACTTACCCCACGACCCCGTCACCCTCGGCTTTGCGTTCGCGTACGACCTTTGTGAAAACACCCGCAGCGCTGTTATGATGAATATTATTTTCTCCGATCCACCCACAACCCTACGTTCGACTAGCCGGTATATACGACACGCGTACGCGGTCGTCTTGCGATTTTTTTTTTGTATTTTTTTTTTTTTTTGCTTTTTTTTGTGCTCACTGCAGTTATTTTTAGTACACCTCGGCCGAAAACTCGAGTTTTTTCTCTTTCATCATCACTTATTATAATCGCCTTTTTATTATTATTAATAGTATTATAATTATAATTATTATTATATCTTTTTTTTTTTTGTGTCCACGCTATTTATTGTAATACATACCATAATGATATTTCTGATGTATATATTATATTTATATATCTTATTTTATTTATTTTTTTTTTTTTCGCCATACGCGCACAACATAGCGAATTTTTACCGGAAACGCGTCTCTGTCACTGATGAGACAACACACGGCGACGCGTGTATAAGACCGAATCCGTAATCATGTGTCCGTCTTATATTAAACCTTGATACGACCAAGTGAACACGAGTCGATCTTCGCAGCAAAACATTTTTTGGATCCATGGCTGGTCATCAGTTTATCACGTCGAATCTGTTATCACGGCGATTGTTTACTATTGGTTAAACCATAGAATATAATATATGGATTGAATGTTATTCTTATGTTAATTAAATTTGTAATATAGATGTGTAAAACAATTTTTCTTAATATAAAACTGTAGTCAATCTCACGTTTAAATAATTATTGACGTAAAAATAATTCACCATGATCTTCAGTTGGATTAATTTATTAATTTGAATACTTCATTTGTAGAGTCCAGGGCCGGATTAAAGGGGGACAGAGAGGGCATCTGCCCCCGGGCGCAAGATTTTAAAGGCGCAAAGTTTTGAAATATTGTAGGTACCATTTAGAGCGTTTTTATAAAAATATTATAAATAACAAAAATAAAATATATTTTTATTTACTTACATAATTAATCCCAGTATTTTATATATCATTTTAATAAATTAATTAAAATTAAATTAAATCATGATTACAAAATTGTTATTTTAATAAATGTACTTACATTGTTTACTGTTCAGGTATATAGTAATATTAAAAAGATTGTTACCATATAATTTTAATATATTTTTAATATTATTTAATAAATGCCAAATTATAGTAAAACAATGTTATGTTTATGTATCATTAAAAAGTAGTTCTCAATTTTAGGTAGGTTTGCCCCGGGGCGCAAAATATCTTAATCCGGCCCTGGTAGTGTCATAAAAAGATCGCTTTAGAAAAGATTCGAGTTTTTTTTTTCTACATGTTTCTAACTAAACAAAACTATTGTCAAATACACATTTAAATAATAATTCACTTTTATCCATAAGAATGATCGTCAGTTGAATGAATATTTAATACCTACCTCACTTGTAGTCCGTGTCATTTAAGGATTTTCTAATTATACTTGCTTCTTTAGGACAGTGGTCTTCAACCGGTGGGTCGCGACCCATTTTTGGGTCGCGTAGTCTTACAAATTGGGTCGCGATGAGTCTCATTTTTAAAATAAAAATTAAATTTACAAAATTATAAAAGGTAAAAAAATATTTTTCATTTTATTTCGTATATTCATATGAATCCTATACATTTTCAATTAATAATAATTAAATATTCTAACGACAACAATACAATTTTTATCTATTCAGTTTTAATAGTACTACTGTAAAGTATTAAGCAATTTCAGATTTTTTATAAAGCTTATGTGGGTCGCGAAAAATGTAGGCCTAAAAAAGTGGGTCGCGAGTCCAAAAAGGTTGAAGACCACTGCTTTAGGGGATACTCTTGGAAAATTATAATTTTTTTTTCTTTTGTATTTGAAAAAAATTTAGTTTGTTATCTTATATATATATTTTTTTTTCATTTACTAAATTTTCGGAAGTTACGAACTTAAGTATAGGTGTATATACTTAAGATAAGTGATAACATGTTATGGATTCAAACAATTTTTTCCAGCGAAGATCCATTCGTAGTGAACACACAATATCGTACCGTGTTATCTCACATAGCATCATAATAATATTATACTGAACACAGTATCAGCTGGTGTACGTTTCACTGTTAAATATTATACACTTTATAAACGATTGAAAAAAAAACCGAATTCTCGTCTGTTGTTCGTCTGTCACGTGATATTTATTTGAGTTTGTCCATGCGTTTATTTCAGATCTTCTATCTCCGATGTGGTGGGGGGAATGGTGAATTTGTGAGGGGATACGACATGGGATACCTCATAAAAAACACTGTTTGATACCCGGTTGTATCGACAATGAACACTTGTTGTTGCCTGTTGGGTTCTCAGAGCCACGTCCAGACCAAGGAAACATTGTCGTAATAACATTTGTCGCCGACAACATTTTGTTTCCCGACTATAGTCGATTCAAAATGAGATGATGACTCGGCGGCGACCAGTTTTGGTCAGCCGCCGGTCATGCTCCCTCCACAAGCATCGATCACGTGACCGAAGCAACGTTCGCGCGAGACGTTGATGTGCGTGTGTGCCCGCGACGGACAGGCAAACAAAAAGCTGGCAAGTGAGATGATGGTGGTACAAGTTCGTCCTTCGTCCCTTCGGTCCTCGGACAAGATATTGGTGATGAATGTATTAAGTTTTAAAGAAATGATGACTCATTTCTTTAGTATAAAACGATTCTGAGCAAAGCTTCAGTGTAATATAATATATTATTATTTAAATACTGTTTACGTACCTATTTTACGGTTATTTGTATAATTATTGGTGAGTTATTTTGTAATTAAACCCTCATAAAATATTCAATTAGATATAACTCATTTAAACTTCAATTGTTATAACAATTATAACTCATTAGAAATTTTCTGTCACCAAAAGATTCGAAAAATGTTTTTATATCTATGTTCCAAGTTTTATTGTGATCAGATACACCAAAAAAGTTTTAAACAGATTTTAAGCAGAAAATTAACGTAAAAACAGCCAATATTTTCGTATACGAATTTATATTTACTTATTAAAACATATATTAAAAGAAATTCTGACTAACGATATTCAAATTTTTGTTAGGATAATTAGGTAGGTATATGAGTAAGGTCATTTTAAATTTTCAGAACTTTTTGTCAAATATTTAAAATTATATTACATAAAAACTTTCAAACAATTTGGTAAATTAAAAGTTCTACATTTAAGTAAAAAGTACTATAATTGTTCTGAAAATGTTGTCCAATATAAAAAAGTATGTATTTGATATTGGATAAAATTTTCAAGTTTCTACCTTCAATACTTTTAGATTTATGACTAAATACCTAAAATCTAAAATCGATCGGTATTCTTGATTACTGGAAAAACTATGGAGATTTTGGAAAAATGACCTCTTTAAAGTACCATCTCAGTTCAATTTCAAATCTAAAAAGTTGCTGGACGAAACTTTTGGACAAGGATTTCTACACGAAAAAGTGTTTACAGAAAAAAAAAAAAATAAACATCATTGTAAAACCATAAGATCCTTCGCTTCACTCAGAATCTAAAAGCTGGTAAGTGATATGATGGTGGTACAAGTTCGTCCTTCGTCCCTTCGGTCCTCGGACAAGATATTGGTGATGAATGTATTAAGTTTTAAAGAAATGATGACTCATATCTTTAGTATAATACGATTCTGAGCAAAGCTTCAGTGTAATATAATATATTATTATTTAAATACTGTTTACGTATTTTACGGTTATTTGTATAATTTTTGGTGAGTTCTAATAATTTATTAAAGTGTGTATAAAAAAAAAATCCTGAGTCACGATTTTTGAATTTTTGTTAGGATAATTAGGTAGGTATAGGATGAGTAAGGTCATATTAAATTTTCAGAAAAAAAATAAATTTAAAAAAAAATAAACATCATTGTAAAACCATAAGATCCTTCGCTTCACTCAGAATCTAAAAAATAATATTAAAATTGCTTTTTCAATAAAATTTTAAATCTTAGTCGTCATTTAAGTAAACACAATCCAGTTTTTAATAAAATTCATTAAATAGTTATCCCACTGTGATTTTTTGGTTCTGAGTGTAGTGAAATCTTTTGTTTTTACAATGATGTTTATTTTTTATTTTTTTCTGTGAATATTTTCTCAGGTAGTTATTGTAATCCAAAAATTTCATACAACTTCATAGATAGGATATGTCATACCACGAGACTGTGATTTATATATTTTTAAACATTTTATTTTTTTCAAAGTAAAGATTTCTTTTAAATTTTAACTTGGGTATTTTATTGACTTTTTTTTATAATTTTTTTACTTATATATTTATTAGATGTGAATTAATATTTAACCTAATATTAACCTAATTACCTACGTCATATTACGACATAACAATCAGACAGTCCATCGATGCTACACTGTAAGAGTGGCCTAACCATCAGCCATTGTATAGATGCCATACTGCAAGAGTGGCCTAACCAACATGTTCTCTCTTTATTTTTCAAAAATTTATTCGTTAAGTGTCTGAATACAAAAAAAACTAATTATAGTTGTTAACTGTAAATCACACTTCGAAAAAATAGCATAATTTTATGAAAAAAAAATCATTGAAAATACACATAAAAATAAAACGCATTTAACCCAATTACGCAAGCTAATGGGTTAGGCCACTCTTGCTCTCATAGCCTCAAATATTAATGATGGGCACAACCAACTACTTTTAACTATCGATAGTCTATCGATAGTTTCAAAAACTACCGAGTGATTTTTCAATCGAATAGATATTATTATTCATCGATTGTTTTTAAAAACTATCGAGTAATTCACTCGGTTGTTTTAAAAAACTATCGAGTAATTCACTCGGTTGTTTTTAAAAACTATCGAGTAATTCACTCGGTTGTGCCCATCACTCTTACACCGACTAGTTTTGACTTTGACTATCGATTTAAAAAAAAAAAAAAACAACCCAGTGCTTTTTCGGTATTATCGACCGAATTTACTTGATAATTTTCACTTGTTAAATTTTCATTGGGTAAGTAGGCCTAAAAATGAATCAAAACAGGTAGTTCGATAATTCGATAGTTTTTCGATAGTTTTATAAAACAACAGAGTAATTAGATAGTTTAAACTATCGAGTACTTCGATAGTTTTCACTCGGTTGTGCCCATCACTATAAAATATGTATTTTGTTAAACGTTTTCGGTGTGTCGCCGACGTTGTTGCATACGTTTAAAAAAAATGTATAGGTATCCGATAATGTATGCAAAAAAGTTTTCTCGGTGTGTACGCGGCTTTAGGAATAGATACATTCTTAAAAATATATATGTATATATGTAAAGTACAAAATATGGTTAGTGTTCACATTATCCGGGTAATGTGTATACTACCTGTACCTATCGGATAAAGTAAAAATATTATTTATAAAACGTTTATTTCGTACATTACCCGGGTATTTTACACATTATCTACGACTGAGTGGGTAAAGTACTTTGATAAAAATCAAACTACCAGAAGCAGACTGCAGAAGTAAAGGTGATCCACAGACTGTACTCTTTGCTGTTGTGTCTATTATTGACAATCGACATTACGAACTCGGTAACAAAAATGGCACCCTTCATCAACTTTATTCCAGAAATCAATTTACTGTATGTTCTGAACCATCAATAGATATTTTAGAAGTTTTAGCCACAAAAAATAATAACTTAAAATATCTGTGTATAGAAATGTGCTCAAACGTGAAAAGGCATGATAAAATAAATTCATTAACACAGAAAACCAGAAAAATGATCTGTATAATGAGAGAATTTCGAGATAATATGCTAAATAAGAAAGAATTAAGATTAATTTACTTGGCACTGATTGAACCAATAATTACTTATGGAATAATAGGCTGGGGATGATCCTATGCGAGCGCTCTCTCTAGATTACAAACTACTCAAGGGCGTATTTCTGGGGGGGCGATGGGGCGATCGCCCCCCCTGGACCTTTTCAATTTTTGTTTTTTACTTTTTTTACATTATCCGTATTATATTACAATAATCATTAGAAAAAAATTACGAAATTATTTAAAGTCATAGATTATGATATAGGTGTGTAATATATTGAAAGAAGCGCTCGGAATATACCCAGCTCGTATCGTATCGATTTTATAACGGTAGATACTTTTAGATACACGTTGTCTGATACTGAAAGTTCGATAATTTTTTTTTTTTTTTTGTGTTAAACACGAAATAGTAATGATAATATTATTGTAGTACACGAATACGTCTTCACAGTTCACGTAGTAGATACACTAGATGCGTGCAAAATAACAGATAGATTTGCTGAACACAAACGGTTCAAAGAATTTGTTTTATAGAATAATAACTTTAATTAGTTTGTGCTTCATGTAAAGGAATTTTTATTTATTTTTAATCCTAAATATTATAGTTAAATTATTTTTGTTTTTTTTTTATTCCTCAACATTACAAGTCTAAAAGTCGCCCCCCCCTTGAAAATAGGGTCAGGGACGCCCTTGAAACTACTCAAAACACACACTAATTAAGATCGCCTTAAGTAAAAACAAAACATATCATACAGAACAAATATATGAAGACTTTAATGTTCTAAATATCAATAACATATATTATAAATCAGCAGTCTTTTTCTTAAAAAAACACGATGTCCCATTACCCCTGAGTCATAATGTTGTTACCGGGTCCGCTAAAAATAATAATTATACAATGCGATGGCTTCATGCAACGGGCACAAGAAAACAGTATAAATTCGTCGGTACAAAAATCCTAAACTTAATACCAAAACACTGCCATACATCAATTCTACATAGGTTTAAGATAGACTTTCAGGAATGGCTTCTTTATGAATTCAACTCTAACTTATTATTATAACACACCTTTTTTTAACCGTTTGTTAAATTTATATTATTTATCTATTTTTCTATGTTTTCTTTTTATACTCTAATTATAAGAAATCTACAGATTTATATATCATGATTTATTTATTTTTTTTATTTACGCTTAATTTTAATGTTTCACTAGACAGTGGACACGTATATTTTATACTTAATATTATATAATTAATAATTTTAAACAATACAACATGTAACTTATACACTAGTAATTAATTATACTCGTGTACACATAATAACTCCTGGGCCTCCACACGAGAATTCTCAGTTTAGCCCTAGTATTCTTATCTTGAGAAATAAATGAATAATAATAATAATTTCGCGGAGCCCTGAGGATTTATTGAGAAATTCAACAGAACAAGGAAAATATGATGTCGATTTCACGTACAAACATAATTAATTTCGAATTTCTTATTCAAACAATGTGTTTCGGTTATAATAAATAAAAGAATTGTAATTTAACTATATGTTTATACGACGATTTTCAAAATTAAATTTAAAAAAAATAATAATAGGTACCAAGAGAAAAGGTTTAAATCCCTCCCCCCTCCGATCTGTGAATCGATTATTATTATGATACACAACACATGACATTGGAATTACATTAGCACATATAATAGTGTACGCAACAACCTGCAACAATTAGTCACACATATTAAAAAATGTCTTAGAAGCGATGCATAGTTTACTGAAATTTGAGTGTTAACAATGACAGTTGGAAATTTCCGACTAAAAACATTAGAACGCATCAGAACCAACGACACACTGTATACAAATGAACAGGTAGGTTATACATATAGGTGATAGACAAATCGAATGCACATCAAGTAGGTAGTTTATTTAGACAAACGCTTGCATAAAAGATAAAAAACACAAAACAAATTTTGCAATTTTAAAATTAAAAATTTTAATATTTATTGATTATGGAAATATCAATTAGTTTTAGAAAAAAAAAAAAAATCATAAATATATTATTGCATAGCAAATATTATCTGTTTCAATACAATTTTTTTTAAACATTCGAGTATAAAAACCAAACTTTTCTGGTAACCCAAGTAAATAATAATAATAATAATAATAATAAAAACAAATAAAATAAAATACACCATCAAAATACATTATTAAATACAGAGTTTTTAATATAAAACCTTTACCTAAAAATAAATAAAATCATAAAAAATTTATACGTCCAATATATTATATTACGTCAAATAAGGCAAATATTAAGATGTAAAATCTTAAAACTTAAGGAAAATTGACGATAATAAAAAAAACATAACATAACACACATTATATTATTGATTATGATTTCTTAATTATTATTAGTGAAGTGTAAAAAGTTAAAAAGTGATATTATAATTTCGTATCAATAGTAAAACAATAACCGTTTCACAATGTGGAAATATACTTCAACAGCAATAAATTATAAACTTAAGAACATTGAGGTTTCTAAAATGAATGAAATAACAATTTAATCAGTCAGTATTTCGTCAGCGATTAAGAGCACTGGATCTAAAGAAGGGTGACGAGTCGAAGTATTGAGCACAAAAAAAAAAAAAAATTACAAATTTTTAGTAAAGACTTTAAGACACATTGTTTTGATTTACTCCGGATGCAAAATTCCATAGACCCAGCACTGATTATTAATAGGTGATTGGTGTTTTAATATTGATATTAATATTAATATAATGTATTTCATCACAATCTAAAGTTTCATAAATTTAAAATAAAAAGCAAATATCAAATCATGCAAATTTATCTATTAAAAATCATCAATAAAATTATTATTGACTATTAATTTCTAATATAATATAAATTATTATGGTATAAACCAATTTATAACAGATAAGTCAAATGACTAATAATTTAAAAATTATCTATAGTAAAAAAAAAACAATCGTCAGAATTTATATGCAAAGTATAAAATATTTAGATATTTTATTAAATGTTAGTTCATGACGAAATATTTGCACCAAAATTTGAGTCAATTTTATTTTTCCTGAATAAATTATCACATAATTTAGTTTAATGGTATGATATAAAAATCACAAAATAAATACAGAAAAATACCATAACACTCGAAATATAATTAATATTAAATGCTTAGTATTGGTCAAGTGTTGTTTAATTTGATTTAAGTTGACTACTTGTTGATGTGTCGTATATATTTCAAAAAAACCCGTGACTTAAAAAATTTGCTTTTATTTATGCAAAAGTGCATTTGATGAGTCTAACTAAAAAAAGCGTCATCAGAAAATTGCTTAAAATAAAATGGGAATGTATATATGGTAACGGTCAGTCTATGTAGTTTTGGTAATTAGAAATGCAACTTTGCTAAAATAAAAGTAAATACTATGCAGATTTTTATGAAAATGCTAGTTGATTAGTGGTTTTAATAAAATAAATTGTTAACTTAACATAATTAACTAATTAAATGAACAAAATAATTCTACAATAGTATGTACTTAAATAAAGTATTTAAAATTTTATAATTCCGATACTAATTTGTAATATATATATATAGGTATATCTAATACCTATATTATAAATCTTAATTATAATATTAAAGCATAAAAAAATGTTTGTAATATACTATCAATAAATATATATTTTAATTGAAAATGGTTAATAGCCCTTGAAAATTATTAATAAATACACAAAAAAATTGTAGAAATTTTGTTAATTCAATAAATAATAAATGTAACTATTAATTATTGATTTAAAAGTAGACTTCCACTTTAATTAATGCTTTTGATTAAAATATATTACAAATGAATTGTAAAAATATACGCAACATTCGTTATTTTGTACTTGACATTATATAACATTGTGCTTTAAAGAGTGAGTAATGAAATGTTGTTAAATAGTTTGACAATTCACCTCAACCAATACTAAATGCATTTATTTAAATATATTTTATATAAATAGTATGCAATAAAAAATCACTATAGAATAAAAATACTGAAGGATGATAAAATAAAGACTAGCTCATAATTAAAAAATTAGATTTGAAACTATACAAGTATTAACAACATTAGTGCACAGATATAATACATTAGTCAATGTAACTTTTAGTTGTTAGTTACAATTTTTAGTTGCGCAAGTTTTGTCTTTACATCTTTAAACGTTGGTCTTCGATCTGGCAATAAGTCCCATGCCTATAAATAGTAAATAATATTTTGCATTAACTTCAAGACAACATAACAAAACTAATGATATTTACTTGTCTCATAATTTCATAAATTTCAGGAGGACAACATTCTGGAGCTTCCATACGATAACCTTTTTCAACATGCTTTACTACATCAACTAACGGCTATTATAAAAATAAACATTTTGATAAATATGATTTCAAAACAAACAAAAACTTAAAGCACTTACTATTCTGGAGTAAGGGACACGACCAAAAGAATAAATTTCCCATAACAACACTCCAAAACTCCACATGTCTGATTTGTTAGAAAACACCTGATAGAAACCATCCAAAATCAATATAATTATGTGACATATATTTTTATTTAAAATTACCCCTTGTCTAAGAGCTTCAGGTGCAGTCCATTTAATCGGCAATTTTCCAGCATCCACTATATAATTTTCTTCACGAGCTAATCCAAAATCTGCAACTTTAGCCACTCCAGCTTCAGAAATCAAAACATTTCGAGCAGCTAAATCTCTGTGTACGACTTTTCTAAACTCCAAGTATTCCATACCGCTGCATGTATCACTACAAAAAGTTAAAAAGTAATAATTAAATTATCAATAAATCCATATAATTCATTTTTAAACTAACAACAATTTTTTTAAACGATTATTTTACAATTATGTAACAAAAATGATTATACGTTATCAGTGTTATACTAAAAAGTTAACCCTTAAATGAAACCATATACCCACATACACAAGTTCACAATTATACTGTACACAAATGATCATGTCTAGTTAAAATAAAAAACTGACAAGATAATCAATACACTGAGAAACTAAGAAGTAGTTCATAATAAGTTATTACTACATATTATTACTAAAATTCACAATACTGTGCATAATATAAATGTTGAATTATTTTGACATAGACTCAACAGTTAAATATAAAGTTACTATTTTTTTTTAATTATATTTAAAAAAGCTAAACATACTTTGTACCACAGGTATTCTTCAGTATTCGGACAATATAGTGATGTTGGGTATAGAGGACCTTAAATAAGGTACTTTTTAAATTGACGAATGTAACGTGTAGGTAATATAAATATATTATTTAAAATTTGAAATCAATGAAAAATCATAATTTTTGGAAAATGATTCTGAGAAAAACTCAAGTAAAAATTTATTTTAGTACCATCTATTTGTTTTTGAAAAAATAAAAATTTTCATGATAAACAACTAATGTAATTTTCAAGATCATGTTAAAAACATTGGAATAATGAAAAGGAAAATCCATGTTGATGAAATTATATCTTTAAAAATGCTTTACTTCACCGCATTTTGAAACTTTTAGCTTATATATATATAAAAAAAAAAAAAAAACAAATTTTAAGAAAAAAAAATAAGAATAAATCTGACATTTTACATAAAAAAGTTAATCAAGCGGTTATTCCAACTTTAAATGTATAAAAAAACGAATTATTGAGTTAATCTTTATAACTTGAATCACAAATAAGAATATATGTGGTGAATGGTAAAAAAAAATTATATCGGATTAATGATTTCAAATTGTACCGATAAGTTTTATAGAAAATTTTTGCTAATTTACATGAAATCAATAATTTATACTGAAATTCAAACTAAAACCACGTAACGAAAAAAAAAATCTATTGTAACAATTTTTTTTTAGTACTGTTAATTAAACGTATGAATAAGATGTTATTAAATTTACAGGTTTTCATGTCAAATATTCAAAATTTAAATAGATAAAAACTTCTAAAAAACAAGATATTTTCAATATTGTAAAAGTTTTTATAGCCTGAAAATGGTAAAATGTTTTCAAAACTTTTGTTAAGTCTGTATTAAAGTCATATATTATATATATTTGGTAAAAATTTCAAAAGTTGAACACAAAATTTTAACGTTTTAACTCAATTTTAAGGTAGTTTTTCCTTATGCTTGGAAAAACTATCAAAAATAGAGAAAAATTGACCTTCCTCAAGTACCAACTAGTTTAAATGTTTTATCTATAGAGTTGCAGAAAACTTTTGAAGCATTATTACAACTTGAAAAGTGATTACACACATCATTGTAAGACCAATACATTCTTTGTATCACTCAGAATCTAAAATAATAACTTACACTGCAAAATTAATTTGATCCTTTTTGGTAACATGAAGGCGTCCTCTTGAGCGTAAATATTCAACAAGACTTCCTTTACCCATATACTCAGTGACAAGTAATAAATGTTTTTCATTCAAAACTAATCCAAGAAGTTCAACTAAATTATCATGCCTCAAAGACCTAAAAATAAAACAAACAGTTTCAATATTTGCTATTTAAAATGTAGAAAGAAAATATATTGGACTAGAAACATGTTTACGTCATGAGTAAAGCTTCTGTTAGGAATTTTTGCGCTTCTACGCTAGAATCCTTTAGCATTTTGACTGCTACTTTTTCTCCTCTATACATTCCCAATAATACATCACCAAATTCTCCTTTGCCAATTGTTTCATTTAACTAGACAATAAAAATAAATTCAATACAACAATTATTCAATTACCATTTTATTATAAAAGTACCTGTAATTCATGTTCTTGAATTACCCATCCAGCATCAATAAATGATTTGGTGTCAATGCAAAATTCTTGCTTCCCTTTTTTAGGTAAACTTTTAGTTAATTGTGTACAAAGACCATCGGCATCATTTTGATAGTGCTAAAATTAAATATATGAACAGAGTATTATTTCTGAAGATTAAATAAGAGCAATTAGGAATATATTTGTTTGCATACTAACTTCGACTAACTGTGATAGATTTTCAAAGAATTCATCATCATCGATTGTCAATTGATTGTCCTTGTACTTTACTCTGTAATGCTCCACTTTACCCTGGTAGCACACACAAAGAGTATAATCTCCAGGGAAATTGGTAGATTCTCTAACGAGAAATAATCCGTTTTCTTTTGGTGTTAATAAATCTTCAGCTGTCTCTCTAGATATTTTTCCATGGAACCATCTAGAACCAAATTTAATATAATTAATTGTATTAAAATAAAATTATCACTTCAAAGAATAATTTGAAAAATAAATTTCCAGTAATCTACAAATATCTGTAGTAATAAATCGATATTTTTATAATTTCATTTTTAAAACTAAATACAAGCATTTCTCAAAACATTACAACCAAAAAGTTCACTAGTGGGGCATTTTTTCGTATTAAATTATCAAAATTTATACTCAAAGGTGGTTTTAATAATTATTCTATTCAGTCACAACATAACAACCAGACAGCTTCTTAGTTTTTACTAAGTATCATATTATTGTATTTTAAAATATCTTATAGTAGTTACAGTTCGGTTTGACCCAGATACCCAGAAAAAAATGAAGGAAAAACATAATTAAATTCTAAGCCTGCTTTACTAGGTTATAAAATATTGATTAATGATTCAATGACATTCTACCTACTTATATAAGATAATATAACAGCTGGCATAGTTGTCAATATAATAAAAATGAAAACACTATAATCCTACATTAAATAACACTGTTCAGTTGTTAACTATCTATTATATTACTATACACCTATTATATTACTATTAGAATAGGTTAGAATTTGTTATACAAATCGACTGTTATAACAAAATATTCATAACCGATGTATTATATTATTATTGTTTTATCACCATATATTATAAAAATAAGAGGGTTAAGTCATTTATGAAAATATATGATCGTGTTTACTTACGGCATGGCATTTAATTTGACTTGTGCTTTGCGCTGTAACGAATTCATATTGGTGTCATCTTTCACATGCTGTACAAACGAAGTGTAACTCCCTATGTTTGTGACGGGCGATACCGGCGACGCTCGATCGCAAAAGGAGTGCGTTACCATCTGTGGTGGATTTGTTCCAAACTGTGGACCGATGTCGAGAGTCGATCAAAGGCAAAAGAAAAAAAATACACACACTTATAAACAAACACATTATTACAAATCACTCGGTTCAATGGGTGAAATATGCGACTAGACCGCGGAAAAAGAGCGAAACAAAAACACTACCGCCCGACTACTCACATGGGTTCTGCCCGTGTTCGGATACCCGTGATCCATTGCTCCAATATTGTTGTTCGTTCGACGATCGGCCAACGATCATTTGATCCGCTCTACAGCCCGCACACCCGCATGGACCACTCGTCGCGACTGATGACGACCGTTCGATCTGCAAGCACATAACGACAGGGAACGGCGATTAGAAGCGTGACGCGAAGACGCTGTGTCACACGACGGACGACGTCTCGACGATTGCGACACGCCACCGCGACACTTCGCGAGATCAGCGCCCCCTCGTCCGCGGCCGATTTACATCACAGACGATGATAAACATTATTATGAATCATCGCACGCCCACCACACTAGACGCACGCACGCGCGCCGCGCGGAGCGTTTTTCGGCAGCGTTACGACGTCGCCCGCGGGTGAACACAAGACGTTCAGGGACGAGAAGGAGAAGGGTAGGACGAATCGGCGGCGTCCCGTCGGGGGCACGTACCCAAACGACACACACACACACACACACACACCCGAGGTCGGTGTCGGACGGTGATGGACTTACCGCGGAAGTTGACGACGGAGACTTGATCAGCTGAGACTGGTCACGGCGCGGCTTTCGGTGGTCGCGTCGCCGTCATAACACACGAACGGCGGTGACGAGCGCAATCGCCGAGTCCCTCGACTTCGGTTTTCGCGGAGGCGGCGACGTGCGCGCACGGATCGTAGAAGAAAAGAGATAGTGACGAGCGGCGGCGAGACGAAAATTACTGTCGACGGGCGACGCGGTGTTGTTGTATTTTTGTTATTATCGCCGTTGTCGCGTACCAGTACCACGACACTGTGTTGTGATTACTATAATTATTATTATTATTGGTAATGAAAAATGATAATCGGACGCGATAGGCGTTGATAATGCGACGACCGGACGGTAAACACGAGCGTGCGCGCGCGCGCAACACACACGACGGACGGAACGCGAGAATGGAAAAAAAAAAATAAAAAAAAATAACAATAATAATAATAACGATATCGCGGGGATCGCGCGGCGGCGGACGGAACGGAAACGGAGAAATGGCCACACTGTCGCGTCGTCGCGCGTCTTCAGCGATTACTGCTGCTGCCGCTGCACCGAAACCTGCATGCCGCCGCCGCCGCGACAGCAGCTCTCCTCCTCGACGACGTCATCCGCGGTGACGACGGTCCTTCCTGCGGCGCCTCCACGGCCTGTGGCGAACGATGTTTATTGTTTAATAATACTTATTACGTTTTTATACGAGTCGTCCGTCGGAACGAATTTTTTTTTTTATTCGATTTTTTTATTTATCGTTTATTCGTTTACCGACACGTCGGAACGCTCTTCGCGTCTGCCGCGTACTCGAATGTTCCGAAACGGTCGCGATCTCGTCGTAGACCGACGGATCGCGGAAACGAACGCACGCGCACCGACGCGCGGGGGGGTTCGACGGTCGAGAAATGAGAATAATAATTATTCGTTGGCACGCCGATACCAGTTGTTACGATTTTCTTGTTTGTTTTGATTCGTGAAAACCCTCCGCGTCTGATCTTATACACTGTTGTTTGTCAACGCCGATCGTCCGGAAGATTTTAACACTCGAGAGCGAGCGCCGCGGCTTTTATCCCGGTGGAGTCTCGATCGTTGCCGGCGTCGAACTGCACTCCGCGGCGCGCGCGAATCCGTGGTACGTTCGGGCGATTTTTTTTTCTTACATATTATTGTATTATTTGTTATTTTTTATTATTTTTTCTTTCCACGTTACACTCTTCCCCCCCGGAACGACAAACGACGTACACTCGATGAATTATTAAAAGAAAAATACACGAGTGTCAAACCTCCCCTCTCCCTGTACGCCGTCGGTTCGTGAGCATATATTATAATATTATAATAATAATAATAACGTATATACATTTATATATAATATAAATTATATAGTTCTGCATACACACACGTACGTGCATAATAATAATAATAATAACAGTCGCCGGATACCACGCGTCGCAAACGACGTACGAATACACACGCGTGCGCGTCGCCGTGTATATAATATAGACTAATGAATATATTATTATAATCGTGTGTGTGTGTGTGTGTGTGTGCGTGTTTTCATGCGTGTGTGTGTGCATGTGTGTGTGTGTGTGTGTAAGTGTGAAAGAATTCGATCCGTGTCACTACGTACCGCCGCCGACTAATTGTTATGTAATGACTCGTTTTTAACGCTGCATTGTGCGTACGTGTGTGTGTGTGTGTATAGTGTGTGTTTGTGTGTGTTGCCACGCAGTGAAATAATAAATAATAAAGAGCGAAAAAATCTTACTGCGTAAAAAAACCGCTTTGGAAAAAAAAAAAACGATTTGTTTTTTTTTCGCACGTCTGTCGTGTACCTATTTAACATAGTACGAACGCTCGTGTATGTTATTGACGGTTTTTTTTCGTAGCTTTTTATTTACGTACCGACGTGTAATGGTAATAATGTGTGATCGTATACACACGCCGTGTTCCGATCGCGTCGCACACGCACGTCATGTGTTGCCAATATTGTTCACGGGGCACTGCGTTTAATACGCGTCCGTTTCGATTTAAAAATACGTTTTATTATTCCGCCATCTCGGCACTCTTCGCAGCGGCGAAATTATTCGTTCCGTTCCAAGTCCGCTCGAATAGCACATTAGTGCACGTCTGTGCCATTAAAACGTTCGATAGAGATCTATACGAGCGGTTAGCGATTCCACGGCCGAGTCGTGGCAGATCTAGAACGAAAATTTGGGAGTGGCCGGCTTGGGATCATGAACGCTCGACCGAGCGAATAGTACCTACCTATATCTTGTGATGTTCAGTCAGTTGTCAACTGCGTTTTAGTTATTCAAATGATGACGTTGGCATACGATAAAGCATAAAGTATTAAAAATTCACATAAATGTTCATTTCAAATAATTGTACCCACGAGAAAATTTAATAGAAAACTTTGTGTGTAAAATTCAATAATAATCGACCACAATGCTCGTCGGGCTCGACGGAAATTCTAAGGTTGTGTTCAAGACTGTGGCGAACGGAAAAATCTAGTTTTCTGTCCCAAACTTTTAGTACAAACTATCAGCAATACCCTAGTATTTTTGTAAAAAAAAAAAAAGTATAGGTACCCATGGAAATTATTTTCTACGTTTTTGGTACCAACGAGTACCATTATAAATATTATTAATTTTTAAACATGAGCAAAACATTCGTTTCGCCTCTATGCCTGCCAGTCCACTTCTACATGTCATCCCACCTGTCCTGCAAGGTTTGAAAACTATGATAAAGTTTTTATTTTTCTGATCCACATTTTAAGGACTGTTTGAAACTTAAAAATATACCATTCATTAATAGAAACTTAGTGTTTTTTTTTTTTTTTTTTTTTTTTTAACAAGAGTACATTCAGGGTTAAAAAGGGCACATTTAGAATAGGGAACACTTGAAGCCAAAATTCCTACGCACGTCTGTGCCTGTGAAAGGCACGAAGCCAAGATTTTTATTTCAGCTGGCGGGGATTTGAGGTTGGGGGTCTCGTGCCACCCTAAATTTGGCGTACACTTTTTTTTAAAACTAATTACCAATTATACGGATAGCATAGATAATGAGTATAGCAGACCAAGTTACCTCAACGACTAATAATCCATAATATAATAGTATTTTCATCATATTTTGTACCATGCATGTATAATATTTAAATTTTTATATAATGCTTAAATGTATAAATGTATATTACAAATCACTGGTGCCCTCCAGATTGTTCTTCGATTGTTGAATCGATCCAGAACATTTTTTCCACAATAAATCGGCCCCCTTACACGGTATGTAGGTATTTCATAACTTTTATGGCTTTTTCTATACTACTGTTGCACAAACGTAAAATTCTAAATTAAAATAACAAATGAATACGGTTCACATTAACAGTTCTTGTAACTGAGTTATGAGTTGTGGCGAAGATCGACTGTTGTATTCTCTGTTTTACTGTTTGGTCGCCACTGTTAAAACCGCATTGATAAATGTTCGTTAGTTTTAAAAGTTTATTTCAGAAGAAATAACTTTATGTGTTTGTGATTATCTAAAATACGTTTTGACTACAATGGGTCATAAAGTGACACATTTTTATTACAATTGTACAGAGTTCAAGACCGAATGAATACATTTAACAATTTCGTGAACATAAATCAATAATCTAAAAAAAAAATAATAGACAATTTAAAACAGATAGGTACTCGTCGTGGTGGCATTAGTGATAACTATATAGGGCCCGGATTTTTATGCAAATGCATATTCTTCTTCATTTGACTTATAACAATTCTGATTAAATATCTTGACGTTTCGTAATACGTAGATTCTGCTATTCATTTCTGTTATTGCATATTTTTGCATATTTGCATCAAAATGCATAAATGTTGCATATTTCTGGATAATTACATAAAATTTGCATATTTTATAAATACTTAATAAAATATTTTAAATTTTACTCGAAAGTTTGTTATACATGCCAATTGCCGACATTTTTGACAAATATAATTCGAGCTAATAAAACAAAATATTTTACAATAGGAAATTCCGTGACAGACGTATAGATGTATAAACGTCATCTTCTAAAATTTCTGGAATTATAAGCGGAGAAATAAGAAACGATGATGAGACCTTGCAGAATTGTCACCGGAAGATATTTCTTGTTTCAAATACGCACCTATTGTGTCAGCAGACGTGGAAAAAAGTTTTTCGAAATAAAGGCGATGTTACGTGACATCGTAGAAGTTTTCAATTTGATAATTTAAAAGCATATTTTGTTACATCATGTTGGTACTCAAATGTTATATTCAATAACTAATATACATTTTTGTGCTAGGCCTAAACACATCTTAAATATTTATAATTTAATTGTATTTTTTTTTTTTTTTTTGCTTAATACAATATTTTTTAATTTTTTTTAAATGTTTATTTTTATACAATAAATTTTTTTGCATGTTTTTGCATATTTTTTAATTTTTGAGTGCATAAATATATGCATATTTAACAATAACTTTTGCATAAAAATCCGGGCCCTAGTGATAACCATTAACAAACCGATCAAATTATTTGGAATAGTCGTTATTTACAACATGATATTGCAGTAACACCTACTTTCAATTTATATTACAACGTGAACAATATTATATAGCCATATATTATAGGCGTGCGTATCTGCATGTAATTTACTTTAATACAGTTGGGCTTACGCGAGGCGCACGCGTACAGGAAAAGCCCCCACGACTTTGCAGCGTGAAAGTAAGTTAATTTCACCCTATGAATAATACAATGCGATTTTAGATTGCGTCAGTGCAGATACTCGGATGTACTGAGTCGGCAGCTCACTCGTCGACTATTCGTACGTATGAGAAGGTGGGCTTTTATTTATACATATATTTAGGATATTTAAGAGTTTTCAATTTTTCAATATTTCAAATAATCATTCACAACATAGCTAAGTGATATAAAAATTTGTGTTATGAATGATGTCGAGTGAAAAAGTATTTTTTTTTCGGTTTGCACATTTAGCTCTTTTTACTGCGTAAATGCATATTTTTCGTCATATTTGTACATTAAGTTCATATTTCACGAATTGCATTATTGTTCTTGAAATTATCACAAACAAACAAAAAAAAAATTAGTTGTTTACAAAAAACCCGTTTGACAAATCAATACTGTGTTTTCCTCTGTTGAAATATTGTATTGTTTTTTTTTTCACGGAAGCTTAAAAATGTACTTTTCACAACGTAAAACCGTCTAATATTTCATTGATCCGTTTTTATTTCAAAACTGACGATTTTCAAAAACACATTAGAACGCTCGTGTCTGTTTACAGGTCGCGTTCGATGAATTTTCAAAAGTAGAAAGTAAAAGCGCGTGCGTGCGGCAAGGTTTTTCGGGGTTCGAAGTCCCCAGGCCCGCGCGAGTGTTTGTGAGTACCCGCTTTTGCGTTTTACGGGTACGAATTTAAAATCGCCGTCGTTTGAAAACGCGTCTGAAATCGAATTATCCGTACGATGGTCGTACACGTTGCGTCGAGGTGAATTTGCGCAGCGTACAGTTAGTAAGTATGTAATGCGATAAAAGCCGCTCCGTGCGTTCCGTTTTATCGCCGTCGTATTATATTATTATTATTATTATTATTATTATTGTACGGCTGCACGCACGGCGCGGCGTGTGTGTAACACAGTCGACGGAGACGGTAGTCGTCGGTTAATAACAATATAAATTACGACGCGCCAATTTGCAGGACACGTCGTCGACACGTAAAACGTACACACACACGACACGGATACGTGCTCCTCGGTATACTATTACACACGCGGATAGATAATAATCGAATTATTGAAAACGACACGCGCGCATATAACTTGTGTCCCGACGATCCGACTCCCGCGAAGAGATCCCTTTTTTTTTTCTTCCTCGTTCTCTCCTCCGTATAATCCGATTCCGTTTTAAACGCGTGCAAAGGCCCCGGCGGCGGTCCGCGCCGATCCGTGTAACTAGCCGGCCGGCCGATCCCTCTACTCGCGCGCCGCGTACTTCAACTATTATTATTATTATTATTATTATTACGCTACCGCCGCTCGTACTCCTCTCGGGGGGATTCGATCGCACGCGCTCGATCGTTCACACAGTCACACTTACGTCCATCTATTTTCCGCCGTTCCACGCCCCCGACGTCATATTATCCGTGTGTGCGTGCGTACAACGAACACGAGTGTGTAGACGGTTAATTTAGTTTGAACGATCGTCCTATGGTACACGGAGGGGACGTGCAAACAGTCATTTATTTCAATCGCAGTCGGTTTGTGCATGAAAAAAAAAGACGAAAACGCACGCTATACCTATATAAGTATATTTTTTGTTTTTTCTAAATTAAAAAAAAAAAAACATTTGCAGTCGATATTAATATTTATTTTTTGCAACGACAAAATACACAAGTGCAGTATAATATAAGTGAATAACTATATTATATATAATAACTTAGTTGCAAGCTTATCCATTAAGCATACTCGTATGCATGTTAACGGACGAGCTGAGTTCATATTAAGAATAATGAATCACAAAGAACGTTTTATGACATTAGATACTGATGATGTAAAAAGCAAAAACAAAATAATAAACATTTAAATACAGCAAATTTTGTTTATACATTTTACAAATGATAAAAAATGGATAAGTTATAATATAGGTATGTACTTACATACGTACAACGAGTAAAAAAGCTGATATTCATTTATAAGACTGGACGACGCGACGGAACGGGCTCGGTGTCACTATTATACTTCCACGACAGTACCGAATTATACCTAACTAGCTGAATGTACCCGGCTTCCCGAGTGAAAAATATTTGTATATCACCATACACCTCCCCGTCACCGTACTCGTCCACATCCCATTCCCGTCCCCGTCTATAATATCTTATAATTATTTTACTTTAATATTTGTGTATCCCCGTTTTCATCTCCATACACCTCCTCGTCACTGAATTCGTCCTCGTTCCTTTCCCGTCCCTAATCCCAACTATATATCTCGCCAATCTATACATATAATTTTTCATAAAATGGTCCGCGTTATATGTATATTTTTCGTAACCAATGGCGACCCTATTAAATCAAACAAATATTCTAAATACCCGTTATAGGTTAGGTTAGCTAAATTAACTATTTTATGCTCATTTTTACCCTTTAAAATGCGAATTTCGAAAAATCCTTTCTTAGTGCGCCTACACATAGTAATAAATACATTAACTGAAAATTTCGAATAAATCGGTTCGGTAGTTTTGGCTAGGCGATGATGAATCACCCAGGACAAGTCTTTTTATATATACAGATGTCGAATATAAGTTTGTATTTTTTTATTTACTAATATATTATATAAATATATACGTAATACGTGTAATAGCGTCCGTAGTTGTACGGACGGTGTAAGATTTTTTCAAACGCGCTCGATATCAACAGGTTTCGCGATAAATGCGATGAGAGCTATGTAGTGTATGGACTCTGTGACCGGTATAGGTTTTTTAACCTACCTATAATATTATGCCGCGGAAGTTCAATAACACAACAATACGTTTTAATCGATTTCGATGATTCGGAGATCACCGGTCTGCAGATAACTGCAGCGATACCGAAAAGCACCGTGGCCAAGTCGCCTGTACATACGGTCGTGACAATTTAAGCGCCCACTCACCCACCCGCCGCCGCACGACGTTCGTTTTCCATGATTTACTCGCGAACCGAGAATAATCTGTTTCCACACGACTTACTTATACATCGCGATAATAATCGACAATCGATTTATTCATACCTTATCCTTGGGTCCGGTGTAATGTATTCATACGTCGAGTACGGAGTGATAAACCATCCATTATCTTCGACCCGCCCACTCGTCCGGCAATACGTTTGCGCTGTACAAGGTATGATGGCTGCGATGTGTATGTATACGCGAAAAACGTCACGTTTTTTTGGCGTCGCATGACATTCCCGAGGGATCCGACGGATAAACACGTCAAATAGATCAATCGAAATACACTTGTACTCCGTACGGTGAAATATCTTATATATTTGCGTCTTTCAGAGACCTTCAGTCGCGAGTCGTTGAACCTAGTTAATTACTTTGAACCGGTGCCGTTGGAAACGGTATCTTATAATACGCGTTATGCGTACAACGTACGTGTGCATAACTATGTACATTATCATTACTGCAACGATGCATTGCAAAATCTGTAGTGATTTTATTCAGATGCAGTTCTGCAGGTGACAGTGCATAGGTAAGTTAAGTAAACGAAGCGAAAGATCTCGTGATAAAAAAAAAATAATAAATAAAATGACTAATAAATAAAAGTGACTCATTTTACTCCACACGTATACTATTTAAAGAATTTTTTTCTTAAGCACTTTTTTTTATTTAACTAATATTTATTACTCACACAAGAATAACAAATCTACTCGTATGTACACCAATATATTATATACACACAAAATACATAATATACAATTTATATATTTTTATATTTATATGTTCTGTGTAGTATATCGATCAAAAGGGATACAGCTTATACAGCTCAGAAGCAACTGGTTTTCATCCGTTAATGTTTTAAACCACCGTCCGTCGTATTTACTAATATTGTGCAAACACCGGGCTTTTTGATAATAGTTATATACATATATCCTTATATATATAAAAGAACAGGCCTTTTTTACGTACCAATTATGTGACGACGCTATTTAACTTTTTTCCAATTTTTTTTCACAGAGTTGTTCCAAATACCTTCGTGAGTGTCACTACGTCGTCCGATTTTCAAAATTTTGATTTTAAAAGGTTGTAATTGGCAAAAATAAATTTTTACGTGTAATTTGTATATAAAATATCACCAATATCCAAAGAGATATTAAGTATTATATATTTCTAATCTCTTAGTGGTTCTCAAGCCATGTAGCCATGGAAATTATTATTAAATATATTATTATTATTAAATATTCAGATATAGAGTTAGATTTCACAGCCCACGCTCAAAATGAGGCATTCATTTTTATAGAAGACCAAGTTTTAGTATCATTAGTATCATTTGTAAATACTATTATTATTATTTTTGTTGTCTTTATAATTCAGCAACTACCACTTTTTTAGCACTTGATAGCATTAAGTAAAATACATTTTTTTTCTTCTTTAAAACACAACAATTTGTGTTGATTTAAGAATTTAATTTTGATGAAACAAAAACTACACACGGGCGAAGCCGTATAATTCAGCTAGTATAAATATATATGCTACAAATTTACTACGGACTATTGTATAGTATTTTATACACAAGAATAACAAAAAATTATCAAGCATGTGCACATTTAGGTTTAGATACTGTATTGAGTTCAAATTCGCAAACGTTTATCTGCATAAAATATTATTATTTTATGGGCAAAGGCTAAAAATTATATAGAAGGTAACCTTATAATATCTTTTACTTATAAAATTGTGGTAAATAATTATATTATTTCAATATTTTGAAATATTTGCACGCATAATTACATTTGCAGTTTAAATACAATGCATTTACTTACCTATGGGATATTATTTATACTACTCCGTTTCAAAAAGATCCGTTTTAGTAAGTAGCTTGAATAAGTTAAAAGAATGTGTGTAACCAAATTCAATGGCACAAGTTAATAACCAAGAAAAGAGTTTAAAATAAAAGATTTTGCTTTTGATATCTTATTTAACAACGCCTCTTCAAGAAAAAAATAAAATAAAAATCTGAGAAGCTTTATACGAATAAACCTACATATTTTATGACTGTTTTAGTAAAGCGTTTTTTTTTTTTTTTTTTACATATAATTTGAAATAATAAAAACAATGATGGAATAGTGTGAATATAACATACTATTATGGAGCAAGAAATATTACACGCCTCGATACATCATAATATCATATGTATTATGTGCTTTATGCATAATGTATTACTGAATAATAATTGTAATAACGTAATAATATATAGGAAGTTGTGAAATCGAAATATGAGTAATTCTATACTATACTCCACAGTTAACAAGTAGGTTTTTGAACTCGTTAAATGAAAACAAAACTCTTATGTTGAATTCGTCTTATTGCTATTCTTGGAATCGCCATCGGGGTGATACTTGTTGGACGCCTAACGGAAAACCCATTCATTAACATAAAATTAAATTTACAAGTGCGCAGTGGCGCATCGAGGTGTATCAAAGGATCGGAGTGTAACCAATTTTTTAAGGACTTTATTTCAAAACTCAAGATTCAAAATAATTTACTAAAAGATAATTTAAAAAATAGTTAAAAGAATACAATTGATTTTAAATCAATGTGTGTTCCGTACAACATTATTATCCTTATTTTGATTTCATTTTTAGAATTAGAAAGTCGAAAAGTGTATTTGAAATAAATAAGGGAATACCGATACAACTATGAACTAAAAAATTATGAACTATAACAATTAAACATTAAAAATGACGAATATCAATTTCAGTTGCTGATTCGGACACTTATATTATACTGAAGAGGCTCGACTGCTCGAGTATAACGCACCCCTTGCGACACTCCTAAAAAATGCCACTACACGTGCGTTTACGAATAATCGAACGCGTGGACACAAAGAGAAATCAAGGTGGGGATGTGAGACACCCTCGTAGTCCCCAGAGATGTAATTTCAAACTTTTCTATGGGATGCAAAATTAGAAGACATAATTTATAGTCAGTGGTGCAATTAAAGGATGATAAAAGTAATAGATCTTTCTCAGCACTTTCTTAGATTTTAATTGAAAAAAACAGTATTGTTTTACAGTGATATACTATTGTGTTTTTGTATGATAAAATTCGTCTAAAAGTTTTCTTCATAATTTTTACAGTTCAGAAATTTTACTCACTAGGAACTATTAAAAAAGTTATTTTTCAGCGTTCTCTGCATTATTTTCAAATATAACTAACGAAAATTCGAGTAAAATCACTAAATATGCTATACCTGAGTTAGATATTCGTGGAATCGGTTACTCGTGTCATTGACGATTTGGTAAAGAGACCTTGAAACTTAAATTCCTTTCGTACGTTTAAGTTGTTTCCCGAAATACGCTATATTCATAAATATTTATAGTATAAACTTTAATACCTTGCGTTCTAAAGTCTTATATTTTTCAAGTTGGTTGTACGAAAAATAAGACGCATTTTTGGACTGCAGATATGTGTTGATCAAATAAACGTATTTTGCTCATTATTGTGGTCAATATGGGGCACACGATCTAAAAACCTACACGCGTGAAAAATGTCTGTTGTATTTCACGAAAAAGTTCTGATAAATTTCGAATCACACATTTCGATCAAGAACTGCATAAATCAAAAAGGAGGTTAGGTTGCGAGTAGAAATCGCTCATTAGGTATGAGATAAAATCGTGGAATGCAAATGCACACCATACTGGTATTACCATTGCATCGCACTAAATGATGCTCCTTGCAGTTCTCCTCCTCTTATTTTTGGTACACCACCGTCTTGCGCGACGCACGTGCATTTTATAACGTATAAACCGTAATAAAAATTCGCCGTTAAATACTTTTCACATCCTCGCTCGCATACACGTATACTTACAATGTGTTACACTGTACACACACACAATTTTAAGTCAGCACGTACACCACCCGGAAAACAACCACCCCGTTAGCCGCCGCGACTGGCGTGGAAACTGTTCGAATCGTAACCCTGCGCGCGGCGGGATTGCCGGCCGCAGGTGCGCGACGACCGAATCCCATTACGTACAGTGCCCGAGCTCGGATCCGCCAGACGGGACCTCACACTGCCGCCGCCGCCGCCGCCGGGCTCTGGCGTTTGTATAATAACAGTATGCGTACGTTTACATAATATACAGGGTGATGGTCCGGGTTTTTTTCGTACGAACCCCGAGAACGTTGCCGTGCCCAGACCAGTGGAATCCAAAACAGCCGTTTTGCGTTTGGCGAACGCGGGTCTCGAAACGCTAAAAAGTGCCAATTACAGCAGCAATCTCATTCGATAAAAAAACGTTTCAAAATATAAAACTATAAATACGAAACGAGATAATAGTCTTCCAAAACTTCGGTTTTGATACGTCAATCGATTTTCGAGACTTTTCGCCACCGACGTCACGTGACGTCATGCCGGAGACTAAAGTTTTCGAAAACCCTGTGTCCTGTCAAAATATAAATTTCAAAAACACACGGAAAACTGATTTAAATTATCAAGTAAACATTAAACGAGATATCCATACCGTGAGTATACCTTTTAATTATTGTCCCACGTTCGCGAAATGCATTACAGGTTTTTGATTCCACGCATCAATCCTAGATGTGTCTCGAAGTTCGTATGGAAAAACCTGGAACACGCCTTATGCCCATGTCGGCAGACGAACGTGTGTACGCGCGCGTATGCGAGTGACAAAACTAAAGTGCCATTTAAAAGAAAATTCGAAAACCTTTGACGGAACCACACGAGATGCGCCTGGGCGACTAGGCATAATCAAACGCTCAAAAGCTTTGGTAAAAGTTACTTATACGTATATTTGACTCGGAATGCCTTTCTTTCTTCCGAAATCTTTATGACGAGAAAAAATACGGAAAATATTACAAAAACGATATAATTGACGGGTTTCTACCACCAACCGGTCAATATATAATTCTATATAACATGAAAACTCGATTGAATAATAAATAAACACCGAGAGAAAATTTTTCAGTCACTTTCGTAAGTTTAGAGAGAAAGCTTAAAATAATATTAATCGCAATCGTTGTAAAATCGGGAATTGATATGTTCGTTTAAAATGAAACAAACCCGTATACAACGATATCGTGCCGAGTAAAGGTAAATTACTACTAAACGCGTTTCCTATAAAATTTGGCAAACCTCCGCAAGAGTCACGCGCGTTTTCCCTTCCATTTCCGCGATGTATCACTATGGACTGTTAACGAACTCGGGCTTTCAAAAGCTCACGGGCGTCGAAGTGGGTATACCACCGGCATAGAAACGCTTTAGTTTTATTTATTATATGAATATTTTACAAACTCACGCGCTTTTTGCGCGCTTAAAAAACGTCCCGACCTCCAAATGGCAAAGGCGTCGAAATCCGTTTTTTATTTTTTTGTCGGAGTCTCGACTTTCTCGTGCAGCGCCTAATAAAACGGGGAAGCGTTCGCACTGCACGCGTTCCTTACGAATCGGACCGGTCACTTGGCCACCTCGCGGACCGGCGAAGAGAGTAGGCCGTTTCTTACGAATCGGATGGTTCGACTACAATAATTATTATCTACGGCCGATTAAAAAAATCGAAATTTAATCGAGTACCTTACCAAATCGTATGTTTCCAGTTATACGACTCGTCGTCAAATCATAACACAATATAGATTATACAAAGTCGATTGTAGATGTTCGTTTCTTAAATAGGGGAAAAAATCACCTTCAGCGCGCTGCTATAGAGACGGGAGTGTGACGGCGGCGGTGACGGACAGAAGGAAATACGGAAGGCGGTCGGGGCAGGTGGTGCGGTGCAGGCCACCGTCGACCAATGAGAAAAGCATTTTTTCGACTTAAGTGAGCGGCGCTTAAAAAAAAAAAACGCACAGGCTTGGAAAATACTAGCGCATCGAAATCCGCTCTCCGTCATAATATCATAGTTACGACGACGACGACGTTTGCGTGCAGCGGCGTGTGGAATTAAACGGTCAAATATTTACACGAGCCTCATAACCAGGGGTCGGCAAACTTTCCGTAGAAAAGAATCGTTTTTCCGAAAAGCGACAAAACCCTGATGTTCAACAAGCCCCGTTGAAGGGAAAGAATCGATTTACCTTTTTTTTTTTATTAGCCGTCATACGCGGTCGTTCACCCCTCCTCCATTTATATTTAGTTCTCATCTCGTCCTTGTTACCACTATAGGCAGTCAGTGCATGTTATGAGTTAGAATCGAAAAAACATGTCATCATAGAGAATAAACATCAACAAAAGTATTTTTATATAACAAAGTAATTCAGTGGCGGACGCAGAGCGTATTTCGGGGGTTCAAACCCGCTCCGAAAATTATTTGACCAGTACCTACTTTCAAACGTATATAGATTAAATGCATCTTGACGAAAATCCTAACAGTATATTAGTTCTAATATTCTCAACCTCCCCTACAATAAACGATTCCCCACGTCCGTCTCTGTCGCAATATTATCGAGTAAATGAATAATCTTACATTAAGGAAATTTTTGTTTTCAACTAACATAACAAATTTACAAATATGCGTACGCCTTTTTTCTTTTACGGGTTCTCGACAGTCGACGTCTGGACGCGTAACAATCAAGAGCCGCACGTCGCCGACCTCTGTCCTATACAAGTCATCTTCGCCCGTTTCGCCGCTGTAGAACGGAAAAGTACCATCAGCACAACCTGCAAGGGGGACTTTTGCACTTCCAGGCTCCCTGGAAAATTCAAACTATAACACTAGAATTTTTGTCCGAGTACAATATTAAAATATTGAATTATTTAATTTTTCAATAGTTGATGACAGGATGTCGTTATTGTACGAATCCGTTATTTTAACAATTACTTTTTAAACGTTTTGTATTAGATTTGTAGAATAGACGAGTATAGTTTTATAATGACGAAATGTTACCAAAATAAAATTACCACAGTCGATAACATCACCAATGGTACTGTGTCTTCTAAACTTCTACGATTAAACAGTATAATATATTATAGGCGTTCAGATCGCCTAATATAATTCCTGTGAGCTGTGCAACGTGCGAACGCGATTTTTCAAGTGTACGAAAAACAAAATATTGATTGAGGACAAGTAGGTATACTTCAAAAACGGTTTACCGATTTACATGCATAAATTTTAAAACATACATTTCGAAACAATTTAGAAACAGGGACAGTTTTAGATAAGTATAACTGTTTAAGAACAAGACCGATTATTTCGAAATAACACTTAGTATTTTACTATAATTACGTAAATAAAAATCAAAATAAAAAAATATATATTTATATTGAGTATTAGTTCGAATAAAACACGATGTGTTCTTATTTAATGTTGGTTTCAGTACACGATCATTGATCAAATAATTTACATATCACCGTGTAGAGTGTTTATTTACGGAAAACGTGTCGAATTGAAAACACGTCGAAAAAATCAAACGTTTATAGTTTATACACACACGAGTAAGAGTTATTTGATTTTGATTTTTTTTTTTAATCTAAAATAAAATCGTTTCGAAAGAGCCTGGGATGAGAACCGTTGGGAGGACTGGGGTGACGGAGCCTCCGCGAGCGTGTGAGCTATTTACGATTTTAGCACCCTCTGCGGACCTGTAGGTCTCGTCGTGTCCGTATCTACGAGCCGGAGACGGTTCAATGTTCGCCGCGGGGGACTTGACTTAGCGCAGTTGTACGCACGGTCGTGTGTGATTACGTCTGCACGGGGTTGCAGCGGTACGGCGGTAAGAGGTGAGGGAGAGAGATGCGACCGATCACGCGGGACCGATTGCATCCGACGGTCCGACGAGCACGGACAGGTTGTCCCCTTCGTCGCGCTTCGGCCGTCGGTATATTATATTTTTGTCGAAGAAAGATTCAGGAGTGCAAAACTTAACATTGATCGCAGATCCAATGGAGAGAGTTCCGGGTTTCAATCTGCCTCGACACGTATGGACAGCTTTAAACAGAGCTAGGACTGATCAGGGTAGAAGCAAAAGTCTCCTATACAAATGGGGCATGACCAATTCTTCCTTGTTAGGCTAACGAGTGTCATAATACTAAGTTCAATGGCGGTATAGCAAGACTGCACAAAGCTGGAGAGGATGCAGTAGCATGGATAAACAACCTGGAGATACGTTCGTGAAGACGCCTATATAAAATAATGCTGAGTAATATTTCATATGGAATTTGTCATCCCTTTAAACACTAGATATAACCTGTAGTTACCTCGTTACCTTGTTGTTTTATTTTGTTAATTTTATTATTCACTTGCTGTTAACATACTTATACTTAGGGTTCTTAATTTGAAATATTTCAAAATTGAAAATTTCACTCATGTTGAAATATTTCAATGAAATTATGAAATATACATTTTTTTTTAAATACATAACATGATGTTGGTAAATAATAATATGATATGTATCAGTGAAATGTTATCAATCAGATTCTATCATCCCTTGATTATAGACTTACAGTTTGACCATAATATAAACTAATAATTATTTTGTTACCTACGCACTGAATTTATAAAAATCTATGCGACACGGCGGCGTATTGTGAAGGCTCCAATGGCTCCATGTTTTATACCAGATACCAAATAATAAAGCATATTGAGTTTTATAAATTTTAGGTCGTAACCACGGTCTTACAAGATATCTTCTAAGACCGTGGTTGTATGTAACTATTAATGATTTTTGGAGCTAGAAGAATTTTATTTACTTGATAATAGTTCGTTATTTCGTAATGATTATTTTTTTTTTTTTTCTTGTCTTGTGTTGTAAATTGTAATTTGCAAAAGAAATCTTAAGTGTCTAGTTACAAATGAGATACCTGTCTAATATTGTATTTTTTGTACTTATATAGAGATAATATCATTTCATAAATAATTTTGAGAAAAAAAAGTAAAATCCGTAATAGATAAATAATATTGTTTTGTAAAAAATAAATGTACAGATAACATTCACAAATGCAAGGGTAAAAAATAAATAGTAAGCAGTAGTGTTCCCATTGGGTATACTACATATACGCCGTACACTCTTAGGCTTCGAATAAAAAATGCTTGGCTATACTACGTATACTCTCAAACAAATTCTTAAATAAAGAAACAAAAAATATTTTTTTTTTTGGTTTATCATTTTGGTTTATTTTTTACCTAATAGTTCTAAACTGTTGTAGTATAATATTATAATAGATACTATTTGATATTATAGGAGCTCATATGACAAATAAAATTATAGCGGTTATTCACCGATCTGTCGGCGCCTGCAGTGACGTCATTTCAGTTTTTGTTAGAGTGGAGTAAAGTTTTTGATAGGCCTACATGACTAAAAAAAATATTGACCACTTCGCTTGCTAAATAATTTGTGTTAGGATTTTTATCATATTCAAGGACCATCTAATACTATTTATAGGCACAAATAGCCATAATTTTTCGTGAAAAACTTCATTCGTTCATCAAAGTATACCCTCATAAAAAATGATGGGAACATCACTGATAGTAAGTATGTTTCATGTATAAGTATAACTGTATAAGTGTATATAATTTGGTTCAGGCTATATTTAGGTATCACCTTTATTTATACATTATAAATTTAGTAAAAAATTAAACACTATAGAACTAAAAGTAACATAAAAAACATAGGCATTGGGCACTTTGTGCTTAAAAATTATTTATGTTTTCAATGTTTTCATAGAATAGAATAGATATACTACCTAATTAAAACGTGTTTTCTCATCTTTATTACATAATATAGCTGAATAGCTCTAATATGTATTAATTGGAAAACAACCCTTTTAGATTCTGAACGGAGTGAAGAATGTATTGATTTTACAATGATGTGTGTTTTTTTTTTTTTTTTTTTTTTTTTGTGTCTGTCGACACGATTTGGGGCAGTAAAAATGCTTCGATTGCCTTATATAGCAACTTTTCTGAAAGGAAAGTGAATCTAGTTGGTACTTTGGGGGGTCAAAAGTTAAAAATTTTCAATATTTTTTTAACGCGCCGGGAAAAACCCTTAAAAAATGAGGGAAAAACGGTATATTTTACGCAAAACCAGTTTTCGACAAAATCAAATTTTTTATTTTGCTATAACTCAAAAACTAATCGATGTAAATACTTGAAATTTTCACCAAATGTTTAGATTAGCGTTCTCTATACACCGTTAAATTTTCAAAGTATTTTGACTTTTATTGAGCTAATTATAGACAATTGAAATTTTCAATTTTTTTAAGTATTTTTTTTTAAAATAACGATAAAATTTTTTTTTTTTGCCAGAAAATCTTGAAAATTAAATACAAGGTTTCTTATAAGTTGTTCCATAACTGATAAAAAAAAATCCAAAATCGTAAGTCACAATTTTTTTTTATAAGTGCTCAAAGTTCCAATTTATACGAAATATGTAAAAATTGCGAAAATTTGAAGTTATTTTGCAGTTGAAAATTCATAAAATTTTAAGTATTCAAAACTAAGAATTGTAAATTCGGTACAAAGTTTGACATATGTTTTCCTTCAATTATCTGTAAAAAAATTTGCTCTGGAATAAAATCAAAAATTTTTATGAGTGTTTGAAATTACAATTTTTTCACATAATTGCGTAAAATAACAATTTAGGCATCATTGATTTTTGATATTTGTTCTTATTCAAAAAGTATAGGTCGTAGAAACTTAAAACTTTTACAAAATGTTTAAATAGGCATTTTCTTTACATAGTTGTATTTTCAAAATATTTCGTTTATTTTTTAGCTATTTATAGGCATTTGAATAATTCGATTTAACTTAGATTTTTTTTTATAAAAGTTGATAACAATTTTTTGGCCCTACCAAATCGCTTGAAAATTTAATAGAAGGTTTTGAATAAGTTGATCTAAGAGTGATTCAAAAATTATTCAAATACATAGGCACAATTTTTTTTTATAAGCAGTTGAAGTTCAAAAATCGACAAAATTTGTCAAAATCACGAATATTTGCAAATTATTTTGTAGTTGAAAATGTATAAAAATTTTTGTATTCAAAGATAAGAAATGAAAATATTATGTAATATCACAGCTGATAAAGATAATTAAATAGATTAAGTTTATTATAATGTAATCAGTAGCTGACAGCTGTTCTATACAAAATATTGGTAGATTGTAAACACAAGGTGTATAACGTACCTTTACATGGTTGAATAGAACGTTACTAACTTCCAATTTCCAGTTATTTTAATGTGTGTATCAGTTCCATAAACATGCGGATTTTATATATTATTATTAATTATTAATATTTAAATATACGTAGCCACGGAGCATTCAGCATATATGGACGGCGGGGTCGGGTGGTACCGTCACGATAGTGCATTTAGGCAAATAATATGGTATTTACCTACGCCCTATCTATGCACATCCTGGTTTGTCCAATGCTCACGAGCAGAAGTCACATGAATAGACAAATGTAAATTTAACCCAATCTAGGATATTAAAATAAAATATATATTACAATTTAAGGCTGACATCTTCATCTTCGTTCAGAATCGTTTTTTTTTTTATAATATAAAATAATTCCAAAATCTATCCAATAATGCCTAATCTAGCAATGCATCTCGTGTATCCCACCCAACTACTGTATCCTGTACTTAACTTACAATGATTTATCATTGCATTCAAATGTAAAGTACCATACAACTAAACTATCGTAAACCAGGTGATCCCATGATAGAAAGTGCTATACACTCCTCACCATTATCTTGTCCGAGGAGCGAAGCGACGAAGGACGAACTTCCACCACCATTATCTTATCGGCTTTTTTTTTATTTATTTTGGGAAAATTTTTATTTTTCGTGTAAATGAAATATTTCATGAAACTTTCATGAAATATTTCACGAAATATTTCAAGAAAATAAATTTCATGAAATTTTAGAACCCTACTTATACTTATTCACAGTTAAATTTATATTTATACCTGCTAACTATTTATCTATATACTTATTTATTTATTCATACTTATATTATTTTCAAAAAAAACCCATTTACATACTTAATATTTTATTTTTGTTACCTTATAGTGCAAGTTAGGATATTATAGCCGATGTCATATGCAAAATAAAATAAATAAATTTTTATTAAAAAACGCGCTTGGCTACGGAGGCGAGTCGCGCGACGGACTCGCGATATACGTTTCAACCACGTCAATCATCACGATACGTAACAACTGAGAACGCACTATTTACACGCATTGAAAACCCACGAAACGTGCAATAAACATGCTTGAATGTGCATAAATGCATACGCTAAAAATTAAAAAAAAATTAAAAAATAAAAGCAATAAAAACAAAAATTTGATTTAAAAATTTTATGAAAAAAAAAACGTTGATTTTTGAAATCATTGAAAGGGGTATAGATTTCAGTCGACGTTTTCTTATCATAGTGTTCGTAAAATATTTCTTAAAAATAAGTAGTCTACAATTAATATTAGTCCCCGGTAATGTGTCAAAATGTTTAAATACCGTTAAGGTCCAGTCATTTCTAAGTCCAGAAATCATTGAATACACACATCAATTTATTTCGATATCAAGAAAAATTACATTAATCATTGCACTTATTTTTTATGTCCACAATAATTATTTGAAAAGTTCTTAACAAGCACCTAAATATGATGCGTTGAAAGATGATAAATGCAATGATCAAAACCGTAAAATAAGTCCTGAAAATGGCCAAATGTCGTATTTTTAATCAATATACAACGAAACCAATGTCGTGCTTACCGCGCATGAATTCGGTTGATTCGTACGATCGACCAGAATAAACGAGTGAATGCTTAAGTACGAATCCGAGTCTTAAATAGTAATAGCAAAAAAATTGTTTACAACGCGATCTCCGTGTCGCGAGTCGACGAGAGTCCGCGCCGGATCTTTCGATATGATGCTGCCACTGATACATTTACAACTACCAACGTATTTTTTCTTCTGATATTGTACGTTTAACATTAGAAAATGTAAATTACAGCGAGTATACCATTTAAAAATTTAATAACAAAAGATCAAACTGAAATACGTTTGCGTGGTCCTTCATTATTACTGTAAAAATATAATGGTCACCGTATTTATATTCATATTAATTATACATGACGTATACCTGTATAATCGTCACGAAGAAGACGAATGGACGATGGAGACAATCGATCGCCAAAGTAATGGTTAATCGGATTGATATGTCAGACTTTGTTTTTTTTTCTCTGAGAAATACGCGAAAACCATCTTATTCGATATTTTGTCTTAAAGTAATAAATTTCAAGTACAACAGTGTTTTACTAACCGTTATAAATGATTTGATTTTTTGACGTTTATTAAATTTCAATACCAGTGTATTACAATGATAAATACTAATAAATGTTTACATGTATATATATATATTCATAGGTATTACATTGAAACAAGTTTAATCGTTTATATAGTATGCATAGCAATAAAATTGTAAAAACATGGATAGTTATAAAGATTATATTTACATTATTTATAATATATTTGATCACGATATAAATCACTATCTACGTCGTCGTGTATTAGATTCACTTCACGTGGAATGTTACACGTCTTATACACCCGCGTCTGAACATAACATATAACTTAAATTCAAATATTTATATAAATTTAAAAATAAAATTAAGTTTAAAAAAAATCTATTCTGAGAAAATAAAACGGTACAACGTGTTGTTCATAATTCTATGTTATTATATGTGTCGTAAATTAGTATTTACCGAGTTGATACCTTAAACGCATAAAAAAAAACACATTAATATTTGTATTGCACTTGTTCAGCCTAATAATTATAAAATTACTGCGTCTAATTGGTAAATTTACCACACTTTCGTCTTTATAGTATTTACACGGTTTGTGTGGAGAGATGATAAACTGCGATAATTTTTTTTGTTGTTCTATAAGACAAAATAGAGGATGTGACGAAAAATCAATAGATACCTACAACACGATCCAAGATAAAACCGGTCGATCTATGCATTTACAAAATATAATTAAAAAACAGACAAATAGATGTATCAAATAAAATATTGGTGAAATCTATTATTTTTAATTTTTTTTTTTTTAATTTAATACATATATTTTTTTAATATGATCTATACCTGACTAAGTATGTAAAATTAATTTTCAAAAATCGTAAAACATTATGTGTAACACGAATAATCGTAGTTAATATAAAGTATCTTAACTCGTTGACATTAAGAAAAAAGTTAATTTTGTCACAATTTACATACACCCGAAAAGTATAATATAATAAATAGTAAATACAATGGCTATGAACTCATTTTTACTTACAAACCATTATCAAGCAATATAATGCTAATCGAAGAAGTTATTTGTTTTTCTTTGCGTCAACTGAATTATCGCCAAGTCAACGAAAATCGTTCGCGTTTTGCAGAGTTTGAAATGAGACCGTTGACTATTGTATTATTATTATATGAGACAATATCAACGCTCAGTCCGTACACCCACTACGTCTTACAGTGATTGAAATACACCGTCAAAAGCGATATAATATACAGTGACATGACTGGCATCACTATTTATGATAAAACGTATTGTGAATGATCGATAGATCGTAAATTTAAAAAATAAAACGAATAAACATAAAATATATTATGCGTACTATAGGTATGATACGAGTACTGTTATAAGACAACGCGCAGGGTTTAAGTTTAACAACAACGGGGTCACGAGTCGGCGATATTATCGTGTCGCACAAACGTAAAAACGAAAATTTTGAAAAAAAAAAACAAAAAAAATAAACGTAAATCATACGGCGCCATAGAGGGCCGTATTATTTACGATGACGCGATTCCGTCTTTTTGAAAACTGTTTTTCCTACAACCGTGTCGGTTTCGTCGGACGACGAACGGATCGTGTGCGTCGTCGGACGAGGGCGTGACGACGTTCGCCTCGCACGTCCGAGGTCGGCGGCGCTTAATCGCCACGGATCGCGGACGGTCCGGCGCGGAAAAATCCAGAGGTTCGCGCCCGGGCCCGCGGGACCGTCGCGCGCGGCGCCGTTGGGTGCGACCACGGTTTACGCTTCCAGAAATTGATTCAGATACATGATGTAGCAGATGGCGAGCCGGAGTATCTCGATTTTCGACAGCTTCTTGTCGGGCGGTATGGTGGGCAACAGTTTGCGCAGTTCGCCGAACGCCACGTTGAACGCCTCGACCCGGACGCGTTCGCGCGTCGCGTGCGCCATCCGGTATTTCTGCGTGGCCCGCCGTCTCCTGCGCCGTTCTTCTCTCGTCAGCGTGGCCATCCCGGGTATCGTGGTTTTTTCGCGGCTAAAAACCAATCAAAACCGGGCCGGATAAACTCACACGACTCGGTGTTCTCTGGACGCCGTTTGCGACAGGCGTGAACGTGAACACCAGTGTAAAAATAAAAAAAATCGCTCCCTCGTGCGTACCGATCGAAAAAACGTTTTAAGGCAGTTTTTTATTTTTATTTTATAACTCCTTGGAAAATTTTCGGTAAACACTCGAAATCAAAGATTTGGTTATACATATCTATGTATAATAATATGTTCCTAGTCGAGTGCCCGTACCCAGTGGCGTATTTGCGGGGTTCAACTCCCTCCCTCGTATCACGAGTTCAGAAAATTATAAATTACAGCCGTTTACCAATAGTAAATACACAAAGACAGAGTCAGAACTGTAAGTATTTATTAGATATTATATGGTAGTCGATAGGTAGGAGGCCAAGTCAACTAGGTACCTTGGTACCAAACAATATATTTATTAAAAAAATGATTTCAGTCCCCTCCTCCCCATGGAACATTTCTAAATACGCCCCTGCCTGTACCCATAAAATGTATCATCTTCGTTCATATTATAATAGGGGTGTTTTCGAGTTGATAACACAACCGCCTACCGACACACTTTAATAAGAAATAATGAAATGAGCACAAATTTTACACGTTTTATTTAAAAATATGTATGTCAAAATAATTAAATTGAAAAACTCGATTTTCTTTTTTACCGATTTGTCGATTCAGCATTGATAGGAATATTTGTGAGCGAGCCATTTTAAGGAAGTTATCATTGAACGTTTTATTTACTAAAATTGCAGACAAAAAGCAAAGACTAACAAGCGATCGGCGAATAATATTATATCTATTGTCTATTGCTTTGATTGTTCTCGGGTGTAATTACATTAAACAACGAATAAGTTATAGATTGTATCTAATTCGTATACCACGCATAGTATTATGTGAAATATGTGTAAACATTGAGCGACTACATTAGTTTTATGAGTGTTGACAACGGTTATATTTTTAAGCTTTTTCTACAAATAGTCATTTTAAAAAATTCCATAAAAAAATGACACGGAGGATATAGCCCCCAGATCCCCCTTGTGGTTTGTAATTTGTTTACGCCCTTAAAACGCACGTGTCTATAATAATAATAATAATATTGTTAAACTAACGGGGACATTATATTATATTTATTCATCTAATATACCTTTTCTTTTGAAGCGTGCCGTGCCCGTCCACGGTGTCCGGAAGCGTTGAATCCGCCATGGAGTACATACCGCAAGGTAGAAAATCCATCTAAAACCACAAAAATATTTTTCTGTCTAGAATTCTGTTCAACTAATTAATTAAAATCGTCTAAACGCTATTTGGTAATAATGTAGGCGATTTCAATTCAAAATCAACCAGCACGTCAGCGTACATAAATCAATACACAAAATAAATATAACTTAACGTGTATATTAAAACGTGCTAATGTTACGATCGATTTGAATAATATTCATGTAAGACTTAGTACAGTTAATGCTAAAACGAAAATAGAAACTCTAATCGAAAACATGTTTTCTTCGCCAAAATCGTAATCAGACGATAGAAGAAATAATCGAAAATTGTTACACGTTCTAACGCATAGTATTATAATATTAAACTATTATCTATTTCATACTTGCTCTATACACGTGCGTCTAATGGCTGTTAAAGCTATTGTACCCAACAAATTGATTAAAAAAAAAAAAATCAGAAATCACTACAATGTCTATAAATTTCATCGTTATAATAATATATTATGAATAACTGATTTTTTATTGTGACAAAAATCACTCGAATACAACCGATTACCAATCGAATTACAATAAATAATATGTAGCCTAAAGGAACTTCAAAAAGAGGCACACATACTTAATGGTAAGTCGGGTAGTAAATTTGATTAAAGTGTGTTTTTCAAAAATGTGTACTAAAATCGTGACGAATTATTTTGCCATTATTAAAAAAAAATTGGTCATTTGACGTTTACGATTTGATATCGTCGTAATCAGGGCTGGGCAGTATCTTAGATACTAGTATTTAAGATACGTATCTTAGATACAATTGTATCTTGTATCTTGTATCGAGATACATAATTTGAATGTATCTTGTATCGGGTATTTAAATACTTTATTGACTTGTATCTAGTATCTTTTTATGATTAAGATACTAGATACATTCAAAAAATATGTTTCATATTATTTCATTTATATAACAATTTTCCTAATAACCCAATAAGTAATGATATGTTGGATAGTAATATATTAGATTAAAGTAACTTTGGTGTCTGGCGATAATATTATATCAGAGATAAGACTTCGTTGATCACCGGTCGCCAACTGACGTCTGTCGGTTCATACTCTCTGTCTGTCTCGTGCGTATTATGCATCTGTGCGGTGTTTGTGTAGACTGACAAAGTGACGAAAAAATATATAAATATGAATATTGCAATATATATGTGTTATTAAGAACATGGACAACCATAATAATACAATTGTTAATATTCCAAAATGCTTAGATGGCAAATTACTATATATACTCTCGAAGAACTCTTAGTCGCCGTATAGATGGTGATTATATAAAAATAAACGATGCAATTAAAATTTTTTTTGAAATGACACAGTTGTTGGTCACGACAACTGCTTATATCTGGTCCACAAAACATCGCAGTTTTATGGGTGTTACAGCACACTGGGTATTTAAAATATAAACATATATTATGTATTAATTCAATAATAATTGTACATAATATGTTAATTTAATGATTTTAAATAGACAAATATATTAAGTATCTTGTATCTTATAGGTATCTCAGATACATGTATCTTGTATCTAGTATCTTTAAAAATATTATAGTATCTTGTATCTTGTATTTAGATACTTTTTTTAAGGTATCTTGCCCAGCCCTGGTCGTAATACACGTTAATCGTTATTGCACATTCACAGCCGTGCCTGCGTATTATAAATTATTACGCACGTTCTGATATCCCTGATAATTATTATTATTAGTTCTAATACGATTGTACGACATAGCATTAATGTGTTATCGAAAAGACCGTTCTAATTAGGAAACTATTGTGCTCTCGTCATATATATTTTTTTTTTTTTCAAAAGAAGAGATAATCTAGGCACGGACCTATGAAACGCGGACGCGTATACGACTTACCCATCGGTGTAGAACGATTTATAAGCATAACAAAACCTGTATAAATAGTTTTTTAATTGGACTTAAAAGCATAACAGAACCTGTAATATAGGTTATAATTGGACGTGTAAAAGAGCCAAATCCGTATACTATGTGTGTGTGTGTGTGTACGACGTATTACAAAATAATATGATATCTGCGTGGACAAAAGTTATAATATATCGATTTCCGGGTTTTTCGCATTAACTCGTGTATGAATAATTTAACGCGCCTCCGCGGCAACCAGGACGTGACGACGGATATGATTATAATATTGATATTAATGTAATATTGATGCGTGTTAGGAAAAGGCTTCCCTTCTTTTTCTTCTTTTTTTTTTTTTTTTTATTGTTATTTCGGATATTGGCGACACGTTCCCGGCGTTCCGGCTGCAAGTTCCCCGGGGAAAAAAAACCACCGCCGACCGGACACGTGCCGCCACACGGTGTCGGTAACACCAGTGCTGTAATAACACAACAATGACTTTTATTTGATGATAAAATATGTATGTCTGTCGAGACGATGACTTGATCTCGTGTTGTATCCGTTATTGCCATACCCCCCGATTTAACTGCGAGAACCACGCGGGCGGTAGTCGTCTCTGGGCTCGTACGGCTGTATACGATTTCACGTGATGAAATCGGTTTCGTGGAATCGTACGAAAAAGTCTCAAGACGAGATTTCGCCAAAAATTCAAGAGCGAATAGCGTTTTTACATTCCCAAAGCTGTACGAGCACGGAGCAAGCATTCGTGCATAATAATAAAAAACAAGATATTGGTGATGAATGTATTAAGTTTTAAAGAAATGATGACTCATTTCTTTAATATAAAACGATTCTGAGCAAAGCTTCAGTGTAATATAATATATTATTATTTAAATACTGTTTACGTATTTTACGGTTATTTGTATAATTTTTGGTGAGTTATAATAATTTATTAAAGTGTGTATAAAAAAAATCCTGACTCACGATTTTTGAATTTTTGTAAGAATAATTAGGTATGTATGTGAGTAAGGTCATATTAAATTTTCAGAACTTTTTGTCAAATATTTAAAATTATATTACATAAAAACTTTCAAACAATTTGGTAAATTAAAAGTTCTATATTTAAGTCAAAAGTGCTATAATTGTTCTGAAAATGTTGTCCAATATAAAAAAGTATGTATTTGATATTGGATAAAATTTTCAAGTTTCTAGCTTCAATACTTTTCGATTTATGACTAAATACCTAAAATCTGAACAGTGAAAATCTCGTTTACGGCGGATTTTTACCGATTTTACCGTTTTTACTCAGTTTTTCGATCGTTATTCTTGATTACTGGAAAAACTATGGAGATTTTGGAAAAATGACCTCTCTAAAGTACCATCTCAGTTCAATTTCAAATCTAAAAAGTTGCTGGACTAAACTTTTGGGCAAGGATTTCTATACGAAAAAGTGTTTACAGAAAAAAAAAAATAAAAAAAAAAATAAATAAATAAACATCATTGTAAAACCATAAGATCCTTCGCTTCACTCAGAATCTAAAAAAGTGAATTGATTATCACCGAAAAATAATAGTCGTTCTAATGCGCAATGTTTGGTTTTTTTTAACTCGATTATGTTATAGCTATGCAGTTCTGTTATTAAATTATTGATTTTTGATCCATGATTTTTATGTTGTTCTTACAGTTCTTTATAATATTGACTGTCGAGAAAACATAATGAATGTACTGTAAAAAAATATTTTAAAACCGCGCTTTTTTATAAGTACTTAAATTACGTTTTTTTAAATACAACATGTTTGGAAAAATACGAAAACGCGAATTGCGAAGTGACAGCGTGACACCGTTATTATACCAATAGTTTCAATTTCATTAAAAATGTAATACATGTAACAATTATTTAATTCTTAAATTTCCATTTAGCATTTTCCTTTTTTTTTTTTTGAAGTATATCCATCAAATTTCTGTATTAATCCTCTTCAAAATCGTACTTTGAACTAAAAATGTTACATCTGCATACTCTACAGTTGATAATAAGTATATCGATTTATTTATTGATCAAATAATTATATACACTATGTTATATAGTTTTCAACATAGTATATTTGAAAATTTCTTTCCGAAGCATTATTGCAATTTTTGCTTTTATTTAAATTTAGTGCATTAAGAAAAAAATCGTGATTTAAAAAGTATTTTACTCGCAGAATGGTCCACCCCGTACGACTACCAATATGATTACAGATTAAGTACCGAATAATATATATTATATATTTTTCTTTATCAATTGTTATAATTTATAACAATTATGTGTAAAAACATAAATATTGAGAACACAAGTGAGTATTTTTTAAGCAAAACTAAGCAATGTAAAATAATTATTAAATTAAGTATACAAACATAAAATACACTAATTAGGTTAAAAACATTACACTACCGTAAATTACGTCACTTTAAAAAGTGATTATGACAAATCACAAAACGTCTTATATTATCTTATATCGTTTCCGAATAAACCAAGAATGCTCTAAATTCTATGTTATATCATATGCATGTTTATGAAACATACGAGTACGTGTAACTTTAGAAGAAGTAAATAAATATTTGTCTTATTTTTTTAATTATTAATAAAATTATATCTAAAGCCAATTCATTTGGTTCAATATTTGTTTATACAATCAGGTGTTTGTTCTTAAGTCTGTATTTATATAGTCTATATACTATAGTTCTTATTTTTTATTTATTATTATGAGTGTTATATTGTTAAATGTATTGTTATAATAAAATTTATACTATTGCGTATTAGTATCCAGTAACATATTATATACTGTATAGGTACTATAATCATTTATGAACAATTAAGACATATTTCAAAATTCGTTCGGATTGAAGTTGAATACAACATTTTAGATAACCAAGTCATAAAGACACGTTTTGAAAATCAACATATATACATATATAAGTACTTATCTATGTTTAAACATTATCATAGGCTATTGTATGCGAAATTCCCAATAATTTATTTTTAAATTTTAATTAATTAATTTTGGACTATCTTGATTTAGGTATTTAAATTGATAACTAATCATATTAATATTATGTAAATTATTTAATTGTGATTTCCACTTTATTGACTTTAAGAAGCCGCAACAACTATGGAAATCAGCCATAAAAACATAATTTCTTATTACACGTTTTGTCACTGTTAGAATGGTCGTAAATCATTGAACTTATTATTAAATTAAAAAACAGAAATTTACTGTTTCTTCGGAGTTTTTTCTTTAAAAAGTATTGAAAATGTTTTAAAGGTAATTTTTTTAATTGTTTTTTAAAAAGTTTTATAACGAGGAATCTAAAATAGTTAGGAGTTTTGTTATTCACTTTAGTTTGGTACCAAAGTTATTAATTATCTGTGCACATTTAGACAGCAACAATCCACGAAGTAAAAAAGTGTGAAAAAACATCAATATTAAAATAATCGAACAATTTTCAACGACCTTTACCGGGAAACACTGCAGATGATTTTACAAATGAAAATAATCAATATTTAGCCCGAGGCCTAGAACGTAGAAATTAACTTTCATAAACGAGACTTTTATAAAAGCGATTTAAGTTACTCATAATCCTAAACATAATCTCAACTCCATAAATAGGTACCTAACAGGCAAGAAACTTGAAATTTTCATCAAATGTAAATACAGACTTAAAAAAGGAATTTATGTGTTTGTAATGACAATGAGGAAAGGGATGTTGGTCGGTAAAAAATCTCGAGAAATGGTCATGAGATGACCTGTATACATGGGTTATGCATATTACGATATATGAACACGTCCTTTATGAAATAACTGTATAGGTTACAAAGATTTGCTAAGAATTGTTTTTTTTTAAACAACACTATTTACCAAACGTCCGTATTAATGATTTATCATTGCATTCAAATTCAAAATTATAAATAAAAACTGTCACTCATCTGTAACCAATTCGAATATACTAGTAAACACAACTATAATATATTCATCAAAGTTACTGGCCAAGGTGCTGTAAATACACCCACTACCAAAGTTTCATCCTAGACACGCGAATATTTGAAGAACAGAATTTCTAATAATTGGCCAGCCATTTCAATAACGTTTTAATTTTCAAAGGAGAAGTTTTAATCCCAAAACCAATCTTATTACCTGTATGTCCCATACTTATTTACACGTTCATAATATATGATATGAAAAATATTTTAATGAGGTGAACATTTGAATCATGTCCAGAGTAATTTAATTCGGTTACTTAAAAAAAAAAACATTCGGTGTTTACGATACACGTTAAAAATTTCTATGAACAACAAGAATACAAACTGAAATGTTTTTGTTAGACGAAAGAACATTTAATTGAAAAGCTAAAGGAATTAATTTTGCCGCATAATGTCGATAAAACGCTTATAAACAAATATTAACTAATTTGATTCGAGCAGTAATTTGAACTGTAAACGCGTAGAATAAAAAATGTATTAAGCCATTTTTTTTTAAGTCGCGAACTTCATACATTTAATTTAGAAAAATATAATTTAGTCTTTTTTTTAATATAAAATAATTTAATGAAAAAATACCAATGATCTTAGAATTTTCTTCCAATAATAATCGATGGAATATCTGGTCATCCATAATTTTTTTTAAAACTGAGTTTGGTAATTTACTGAGTTAAAATAAGTACGTACCCAAAAAAGGAACAAAATACATCATAATCAGTAACTATAGACACTCGACACTATATATAATGATGCATAGGTTTTCAGTATCTAAATATTCGTACAAGATACTAGATAGTTTTTGATAAAGTATTTTGATACTTATTATATTGATACTCGATACTTATAATTTAAGTATGTATTTAAATACTAGATAATCGATACTCAATACTCAATACAATAAAATACATTTTTAGAACTATTGTATAAGTATCAATTTATCATTTATGTACACACTCTTTGTATGTAATACATAGAAAGGAAAAGCAACTTAAAATCAGAAAGTAGCCTAACAGTGAAATACATAGGTATAAACTACCTACTAGTAGAACTACTAAAAGATAATTAATATGAAATTGAATTATTTAAAAATATAATTTGACGATTTTACGTTTAATTTGTCATTGTATAATAAAAGTTGTATTATACTATAAATTAAGAAATTCTACCGAGTAGGAAATGCATATTTTAGTAAACAACCCAATATATAGTATTAATCTTTTATTTAGTAAAACAAATGAATAATTTGAATCTATGATGTATTTTTTCATCGTATCGAGTGTCTTTTACTGAATGAATTATATGAAATACACAATAAATCGAGTAAAAAAGCATCGAAATATACTAAATGCTTTCATAAATTGAACCGCGATATAAGATACAATAGATACAACCCTGTGTGCACGAATGTATAATGTGTGATTTATTAAATTGTTAAGTTATAGATCGATTCGGTTGTGCGAGCATAAGCATAAATATTATATTGGTTCATCGATATATACATTATATCAATATTATAACAGTAAAAGTTTTGTGGTAAAAAAAAAAAGTATTTATAAATCTATTTTACTTAAACATTTTTTTTTTTTTTTTTAATGATTAATAATAATCGAGTACCTAATAGTCTGAAGATAAAAAGCTATAACCTATTAAAATATTTTTAGAGGGAAAATTTGAAATCGGTATAAATTCTAGTTGTTTGGACGGATTAAACGAATGAACTGATTAATGATAACTCCGTGGACGTATAACAATACTAGTACTTAGGTACCGCAAAAAAAAAAAATCGACGCGTTAATAATTATCATTCCGCACACGCTGCGTACGGTCGAATGATTGTCACTACGATTAACGATTAAAAATGTCAATCTACATTTTGTTATTATCACGACGTTGGTACTCACGGTCGATATCCGAGTTGAGACAGTCCGAGATCACCCGCGGCTCCGTGTTCGACTGTCGACGGCGTGTGCGTGAATGCGACGCGGAAATCTCACTCTGCCCAGCATCCAAAAGCGCACACTTGCTGCTGACCAATCGGAACCGATACGCCCTTTGGAAATCGTTACGGTCCCCTTCGCGTTGGGCGGAGTTCGTTTATTATCCCTTTTTTTCCCTCTCGTCGTGTGACTTTCACAGGGTGAACAGGTTTTCCTGCGGAACGGCGCCGATCGGTTACGTCAGTTCGTGCACGGGCCTCGAAAACCGAGAGATAGTTTTTCGCATCATTGTCGGCGGCACGAGACGTTTTATCACGCCGTGGCCCGTGATTCGAAATGGCCGCACGTCGAAGTATCATTTTCGTTTCGGCCGACGAAATAAACAAAAAAAAAAAGAGTAATCGGACTTCGGATTCATGTGTATTTACTTAAATGTTACGTTGTATCGGAGTAAATATCACCCAATGTATACGTCCCCGTACATTGTACCCTCGTTAAGCGATATGTTTATTTCGATCACGGAAAATAATAATAATAATAATAAGAAGAAAAGAAACCGTTAAAATCAAATATTTGAAGCTACGCCTTTTACGAATTATGGTGACATTTGTTTTGTTCGGTTAATATAAACATTAAACATAAAACATTTCTAATATGGCATCGCGAAGAAAACAGGCAAACGTAAATAATAGTTAAAATATTCGGACACAGTTTAAAACTCAAAAATGTTCGATTTATCGCCGTATTCGTCGTAAATGCTTATATGGTTTTTTTTTTTTTTTTTTTTAAATATCTAAACGGAATATTCTAGATCGCATGTGTACCGCACGAGAATAATAACATTCTTTTTTTTATCAAAAATATTATTAAAAATATTATGTGTAGCCTCTACACCTACACGTGAATGATTCTAAAATGTATCAACATGTATAATATTTAATACCCACTATTACGTATAAGTACGTACGTATGAAGTTTGTGTCGTAAGTCATACTAAAATATTGTCACACGAGTATTTTGTGTCGTCTACAGTTTTTGAATTATTTTTGTTCGGAAACATTTTTTCAAACGAAAAATCAGTTTACGTGGACGTGAAATAATTGTAAGTATATAATATGTAATCCGGAACACTAGGTACATATTAAAATCTGATAAAAATATCTCTATGAATACATACGTTATCGATTCGTTGAATGTTTAAAGGCACATTTAAATTAATTCGACACACGATCCTGCGAGTGTATGTTTTTGTAAATATTATTTTTACCGAGACCACGTAAAAATGTTCGAACGTTAAAGGTTATGTTTTAATAATTTTTCATTGTTCGCTCACGAATGAGTATCATATAAAAGTAAATAAAGAACCTGCACGTATTATACATTTGGACTTATTTATTTAGTACACTGTACACAGGAAGTAAATTTGCCTTGAATTTAATCGGCTTTAAATCACACACGCGCCAGACACATTCGATGTCTTCAGTGTTTAAACACCACTTGATAAGTAGTTTATTTCGAGTCGCTAATAAATTGATTGATAAAACAAACCGTTAGGTCAAATACGGAAAATTATTTTCAATTATTTCGTCTAGGTTATTTTTTGATTTTTAATATTAACTAATTTTCAATATTGAACGTTTTTATGGATTAATCCTAAAACGTTTTATAGTTGAAATTTCGGCTATCAATATAATACGCTATACTACCTATCAATCAGCCCCTATTTTTAACAAACCCCATTACAAAGTGTGTAGACCGGAATTATTAGTGTGCCGGTACGGTTTGAAGACGTTTCTGATGGTAATAAAATAAACATATTATGTAAAAATTAAAAACCCGTCGTTTACTGTGATTGTTTAAAAATAATAAAATGTAAATTATTTCATATTTATTTCTAATGTTTTTGAATTTTTAAACAAGACAAATAGCTGAGGTAACAAAAAAACAAATAAGTTTATTTGGTCAAATGTCGTCTTTGGCTACATTCTTATTCTATATTTTGAAAACAAATATGAAATTATAGTTAACCGTTACTATCAAAAACTATAAAAATTAATTCAACTTGTATTGTATTAAGCCAGAATATAGTATTGGTACCGTTTTAATCTTCATCTGCACCCTGGCGATATTTCTTTCATCGTAACAGAATTAGTAAACCAATAGAAAAGCGATGTAAATTTAGGTGTATCATCTCAAGGGGTACGAAAAAAATGTTTAATACGAATTTAAAAAAAAAAATTAAATAATTTTAATTGAGACAGTTATCTGCAGTGTCTGTTGGCCATAGGGAATGTAAATTATTATGCGCGTATACAATCACGTGATAAATCGCTCAGAAATTAGTGCTAATGTCTCGTGAGCTTGCGAAAGTCTCATTTTATTTTTAATTGATAAAACCAATGTAAACGTAACGTTTGTATCCATAGGGACGAAAACAGTTATTACGAGCGCTTGTCACGGTATAAAAGTTACCTGAACGCTACAGTCTGCGATGAAGACTCTATTCACGTTTTGAATATTTTATAGGAGACAACGAATTTTTTTATCTGAACACTCGATCGAGCAATAGCGAATTTTCATACTCGCCGCCACGCACAAGTATGTCCGCGAATTACACCTGTAACCAAGTAAGTGATTTACCATAAATAACACTGGACGCTATTAGATAAAAAACTGAAAAAAACCGCATGTAATCGATCGTTTTAACTTTTAATACACGATTATTGTGTATGTTAATAACGATATTGATGAATTTCGAACAGAAATAAAAAAAAATATATATATTATTTTCATATTTTCTTTTATATTTGTTTACCACGCGCTCGGAAAATTCATGACAAAACATTTTTTGGATCTATATTGGGATTAGAAACGTGCACGTTTTAATTGCAGATTTTTTTTTTTTTTGTTGTTTTTGCTTATTTTAATTAGCATATTAGATGCGTTAAACGTCGAATAATTTGACTGTGAATAGAAACAGTTAATTAGATTACGCAGTGCAACATATTAATTAAGAATAATTAGCTACCTATCTATCGCTGAAGATAAAGACTAAAATAGTTTTCCAAATATTTTGACGTCTTATTATTTTTTCCATAAATTAAAAAACGACGCAATAAAAGTAAAATCGCTATCTTTAAACGTTTTACTTTATTAGTAGGAATAATAAAAATAAAAAAAATAATAATAACAAGAAAAGTAACTATAATTTTATTCGTACACACATCACTATTATTTATAATTAGGTAAAACTTCAAACAAATATAATTTTAAAAAAAACCTTATTCAATGTATAATATTTACATGAACAGATCATACAAATTAACGCTTGTGGGTATTTACAATCTGGACTATATTAACAGACAGAACCACACAGACACGGCAATGGGATTAGAGCACAAAGTTTCACCGAGTTTTAAAATTTTTTCGATAAATAATTATTCATTTTAAATTTATTACACTTGAATTTTTTTCACCAATTAATTTTTATTTAATTTGATATCTAACAGACGCCAAAAAAAAACTACGTGTACGTTTTAACAATAAGTAAATAATATTAAAATATTACATGTACGCCAGAGAAACCGAACATCAATTAAACATTACGTGTACATACTACTTTGGTATAATACGACCGTATACAACTGTTCAAAAATTAATTTACGGATTAAATCAAAAACTTCTATCAATTAAATTACGAAGCATCTTACATAATGGGCGCATATTGTATACAAAATTACATCTACTATAGAGATAAAATGTATAAAAGTACATTTTAAATTTATCAATTAATTTGATTTATTATTGAAATTTATTTTATGGTACCTACATATTCATTAATTGTCATTATCATTTATTAGTCGATTTTTCCGCTTCATAATTCCATAAGAAAACCGTCTAATCCACACCCTTCTAGAAAATTAGCACTCAGTAAAAATAGAGGTTTAGAGGTAAACCATCCACTAATTATCTACTGGTTACAATGAATTTAAAACTAAATTTATAATAATTATATAAAATTATAATCAAAAACATTAATAGGTAAAAAATATTCTATTATTTTTTATCGATTAACCCGGAAGTCGGTTCATTTGATTTTTTAAATATATTTGTTCATTAAAATTATCCGATTAGGAATATATTTATACATTAAAAATGGGTTATGAAATTCGTAAATTATGAATTTCATTACAAAGATTTTTTCTCCATCTCCCCATCGCATAAATTACGCCCTCATTCAAATTCCTAGGTATATAATGTTCAGGATTATATTTAAGTATACAATTTATTTCATAACAATTAGGATCATATTTTTTATTTTATATATTGTGTTAAATTCGATTAATCTTAACAATATTGTATACATAATAAATTGTTTATACAACCTGCAGATGCTATAATATATTGTTGATGTTACTCCGCCCTATCGGAAATATGGCTATTGAAAAGCGTTATAATCTGTGTTAGATTTGTTTTTGAAACACCTAAAAAAAAATGTAAAAAACAATTCATTCAATTCTTCCCTCTCTTGTATGGATGACTATCTGCTGGTACTGGTGATCAGAGTGTTGTATAGCATCGAAGGGATGACATAATCCTTTCTGATCATTAATCAACCCCCTCGAAACTATAATGACAAACTATAAAAAAAAAAAAAAAAAAACAACAATAATAATAAACAACTATAAGCCAAAATGACCCATCACGCCTATAGTTTTGCGCAGGTGTATTTTATCCTTTTTGGGGGACCAGTCAAAATCCATAGAATAAACAAGCGCGATTTTTTTTTTTTTACTCGCATGAATGTATACATTAAATAAAATGCTATGTAAATGGAAAAAAACATTCGATAATATCGATTCAGTTATGGCACAATATACGTTCGGTATGTCTTGGTTAGTTATAGATATTATGGTGATTCTAAAAAAAAAAAATTATATATACACGGGTCTATAACGTGTAGTTTGTGGAATAAAATAACTGCGTTCGAACATTTCATACTGCAATACCTAAACAATATAATATGCACATAGTTTACATGAGAGAAAGAGCGAGAGAGACGGAGAAAAAAAGGATTTTTAGTTTACATGTCATCAGTAAACACGCGTAATACGCACGAAAACTTGACTGATGCACGCGGAACGCCCAATAAGGGTGGTTTTTTCATTTTGTTTTTTTTTCTGCTCCACGTGTGTGTGTGTGTGTGTGTGTGTGTGTGTGTGTGTGTGCACTGCACGTTCACGAAACGTCAACAAACACTGGATTGCGGGATTCGATGGGCAACGCCGAAGTCATCAATCAATTTCTTACGTTCTTCTTTTCTTGTCTTTCTTTTCTTTTTTTTTACCCCTTTCGTACTTTATATTGTAATAATAACGTACGAAATGCCACGCACTGCAGTCGTAGATGTTTCGGAATCGATATTTTTCAACTCAGACCGCATTCGGCTATGCCGCCGAGTTTATACCGGAGAGACATCAGGCAGGGGACACCCCGCGAAGTATTTATACATACATTACTACCTGCACTACTGCACCCCACTAACCCTAAAGTTTAGGCGCCCGTCGATATCGGATTGTTATTGCGACGGGTAATAACTACATTGGAAAATTGACATTTTCGAAATAACGCGTTATTCTCATAATCACTGTCCGTACTGTGTTCTATTGTGTTCTCTTCGGAATTAGAAACGAAAAAACATTAATTACTGTTGAAAAAAAACTCCCCGAAAACTTCGTAAACCAAAGACATTAAACAAAATGTAAAAATTTCACGCGCACCTACCCGTTTATAGTCAAGATCACGCCGAAAAATCTCAAAATACAAAAAGTGATCGAAAAAAAAAAACGAGCACACTTAACAAAACGAACGGATTGATTGTTCTGCACGTCAAATACACACCGTATGATAACACGATATCATAATATAGCGTTGTTGAGCGTATTGCATTGTGCATAATATTGATACACACTACGTCGGCAACACGAAATTCAGCACAGTGACTCACGACGATATTATATTCGTTTCCAACGCGATATGGTACGATATAGCGGTTTCGGTACGGAAGTATGAAGAAAAAAATTACGCGATTACGAATATCAGTAATAATTGTGTAATGTTTGAATGTATGTGGAAAAAAAAATAAAATCGTCGCGTTAAAATATAAATATCAATTTTTATTAATTTTTCTGGAATATAACGATTGCATTGGATGTGTTCGTTTTGTATTACCGTCATTGTTGGCGTGGTATAGCGAAAATCCGTTTGCGATATTATTAATACAACACGTGTCGTATATTTACGTACCCCGCGATGTCGTTCAATATTCTTTTGCTCGATTTACACGTGCACCATCGTTACTCTACAATTCGCGAGTTTGGTATACGTGATAGACCAAAATATAAATATTCGCAATAACCCCTTACAACACTAAAGCTCTTTTCCTTTGATTATTTTGTTTTTTTTTTCCTAGTACTTACTTCGAGTTGGGCGCGACACTGGACCCGAGTGCGGTAACCACCCTTTTTAGCGTATTGCATTAGATACAACGAACGATGAATACTAATCTCTTGTTTACAAACAATTAGAGCGCGGGGCCGTTCGTCATTGTCATAAGCGCACGGTTATGGCTCGTGCTATGATAATAATAATAATAATTATTATTATTATTACTTTTATTATTATTGTAATCCCTACGCGTACGGACCGAAATTTATTGAAATAATTATTACGGAGGACCAGCCACAGAGCGTGCGCACGCGCACGCGCACGTCAATACAATACACACACACACACACGCGCACACACACACACACACACACACACACACACACACACACACACACACACACACACATACACAATGAAGAAGCGGGGCTGGGAGGATTCTGCGGCGCGTATTGCTTTTATTGTATTCGCAATTTTGGGCGGGTCGCGACGACGTGTTTGCGGTGGTACACACGCGCGCGCACCACTGTATTTTGAATTTTCATTTGAATAATACGTCGTGAGTGTATTGTTTGTATTCAAATCACCACGTACGCCGTCGTCACGACGTCGACCCAATCTGTCGTGTACGGACCGGACGAAGGAAATTAAATCGCCATCGTATATTTCGTATATATTTTCAAAAAAAAAAAAAAAACAATCGTATACATATAGCGCCAAAATCCGTATTATTTTCGGATTTCAATCGATATGAATTATTTTTTATCAAAAATATAATTGAATGATCGTTTTAAAACGGATTAAAACCCAACTTTGCGCTGAAAGACATATTTTTTTCGAGTTAAAAATATTCATTGATAAGTTCAGTCTTTGGTGATGAAAAAGTTCTTTTTCACTCTCCCGAATGATTTCGAAAATGTCGCTCTAATGCCATTTTGGATTGTCGCCGTCGAACTATACCTTTGTGAGAACGCCGTGTGTGCGTATTTTACTGGCGCGGCGATGAAACGAAAACTGCGATCGCGTGCGCTCGGCAACGATACGGAACAAACCATTCGCGCACATTTAAATTGGTCTCCGACGTCGTGTGACCGTCCGTTCGTGTATCCATTAAAAACAATTATTACCACGACGAGAGCACATTGCGATAATATGATATACCGCGTTTGGAAAATAAATATTTACCAACGAAATACTTTGAATTTCGATAAAGCGCACACGACGGTACTATATTGACTACTTTGTAACTTTAATGCGAAAACACGTCATTTTACTGCCGGAAAAACAAGTGTTCCGCGTTCGCTCGCGCGTAATGAGACAAGTTTCGTCTGCATAGATGTCTGCATAGACTTTGTACTGTGGCTTTTGTCCGTCTTAGAATCGTACACAGCTCACTTCCACGTCATTCCTTTCGTTTTTCCCTAAATCGTTCTCCCCTTTGTACCCTACATAACGGGAATACGGGAAAAAGCTGCAAACGTCCATTGACCTTTTCTATTTTATCTATTTTGAATCCTTCTCTTCGTCCTTGCTGAAAACTCATTGTCACTCCTTTTCTCACTCGGCCACCGTCTTCCAGATTCCAAAGTTCCTATTACAATTCCTCATAGTTCCTCTAAGGCTCTAATATCATCAACACAATATTGTTAACTCTATACCCTGCAGCACTAGGTTTCCAATATAAATGTTCGCACCTAATTATTGTCGTTTACAATCGCTGTAACGTATATAATCCAGGTGATACTTCTCTTTTGCGCTCTGATGGTTGGGTTTTGAATATTGGATTTATGTTAAGTAGTAATCTTGATCCTGGACCACATATTGAATATATTTGTTGCAAAGCATATAAAACTCTTGGCTTTATTTTAAGACTATGTAGAGATTTCCGTCAGATCTTGTCTATCAAGATATCATACTGCAGTGCTCTGGTTCGCTCAATCCTAGAGTATGGACCTGTTATTCGGGACTCTCATACTGCCAATCACTCATTAATGTTGGAAAGAGTGCAACGGAAATTTTTAAGGTGTGTAAGCTATAAATTTAGTATCATATGCACAACCCACAACTATGAGCCTGTTGCAACCTAGCTTGGTCTAGTATCCCTGTCTGAGCGTAGGCGTACAATTGGTATTAAATTTTTAGTCAGTCTGTAACAAGATAATATTGATTCCCCCTCTTTATTATCTTTAATATGCTTTAGAGTGCCTCAACGCTCTTCCCGTTCTACTGCTCCTTTCTACGTTCCTCATGCAACCACTAATTATTCATTAAATGAGCCTATACGACGAATAATGAACAATACCAATGCGGACCCTATGTGTCTCACTGATCTTTTTATATACATATCTTAGCACTAATTAAGTAAAACAATATCTGTAAATTACTATTATAACAATATCTACTTTATATGTATAATATGTTAAAAGGGTCATCCCGTGTACTTAATAAAATATAATAAATAAAATAATAATATTGTACTTAATATGTTCGTGCGCACAAGCAGAGTTTGACACATTTCAATAACGCTAATGAGTATTTTGAGTTTTCAACGTGAACACAACAATATGTGTTTGCGAACACGTGTTTACATGCAGGTGTGCGTGCAAGTGTTTGTGTGTGTTTTGTGTGTGTGTGTGTGTGAGTAGTATCACCATTTTTCGATTTAATTAGTATATCATTAGGCACATGAATCACCAATACGTACCCATATATTATATATTTTTTTATCGAAATCATATTTAGGTGTATATAGCTTTTGGACGTGTGTGTGTGTGTGTGTGTGTGTGTAAGTCAAAAGACAATACACCCGAGCGTTGTGTCACAGATAGCGTTGCGTTGTATCAGATAGCGTTGCGCTACGACGATTTGCGGAAATGATTGCCTACATATTGTGTATACGTTCATGTTGTTTTCAGTTCGATAAAGCTTACAAACCGACGAGATTAGGAAACTGGGAAGTTCCGAAATGGCACCTAAACCGTCCGAAAGGTCGATCGACCGTCACGAAAGTCATCGCGAACGACAGGGGCCATTTGTTGCCCGGAGTACAAAAAGCCGACCAAAAGCATTGGGCGGGCCTTTACTTGGGAACGTATCAGTTACCGAAACGTATCTCGAAAGACACCGGTAATGATACACGCACGGCGTATATATAATAATATATTACGAATACGCTCTCTGTACAGTGATGTGTCGTCTTCCAGGATCTATACCGATCACCCATGCAGAGTGTTGTAGAAAAACGGGAAATTTCGAAAATAACCCTCACCGGAGTAAAAAAGTGTATTTGAATAGTTTTTTTTTCGTTTAAAATAGAATCAACATTATGAGCCGTTATGATATATAGGTTCTAAGACCGGTAGTTATTCGACAGATTTTTGGACAATCGATTTATTTCAGATTCAAAGAGAAGTTGCCGTGGTTTGTGGTAACCTAACCTAAATGTTTATCGTGGAAAGAGCCGTGTAGAATATAACCGTTCGATTTCAGGAACGTACACGCACAAATAAACCACATAATCTTACGGGCATTCGTTTTAAGACGTGACATTTTTAATTTTTAGACTCTGAATGGGTGTATAATGTGGATTCTGTTTCGAATAATAAAAAAAAAATCGACGATCGAAAACTGCGCCCAAATTATAAGTGAACACAAAATCGCACGAGTAAACTGTACCCGAGTTTTTGTCTACCTAGTGTAAAAAGGTTACAATATGTAAAACGTTCCTCGTTCGTTATCACTTATCATCGTCACAAGTACCGACGATAATGATGCTTTTATTCGTTCTACAATCCAATTTTTACGAAATGATCACATGAATTGTTTTTGCCAAATCTTCCCCAGAAAGATTCATGACTATGACTTTAATTTCGTCCCGTTATTCTGTTGTCAAACGTTTTTAAAAATGTTCTAAATATTTTCACTGTACACTGTCACTAATCCTCATTCCTCGTCCGAACTTGGAAGACGATTGATTTCACGACATTTATTCGAAATCGTTTTTAAGCACTTGGCACACTGAGATGCGAACGGTTCGGTCATCGTGACTTCGCTGATTTATTACATTTATTGCGAACCGATGTGTCGTACTTTACTCACTACTATCAATGAATCCATAACGTGTTTGGTATTTTTATCGATGCGAAATAGATACCTACCAATCACCGTGTTTTGAACAAAATCAATATTTTTGTAATATTATTGGTTCGGAAATCGGCTGTAATTTTAAAGATTTCATTCTGGCGCAGTTTACAAATCGCATAACGGACCGGTGATAAGAAGCTAAGCGCAGGCTGTTTTTTTATTTATAAGTTCATGTCCTTTTTGAAAAAGATTATAATGAGGGGGTGGTTCACACGAAAAAACAAAGTTCATTGGGCCTAAAAAATTATGTAAATACATTTTTTCCACTTCTGTGAAAGTTTTATTAGGTTTTCCGTTTTTCTGAAATACCTTATACTATACATATATTATAATGACGATGTATCCACGTACACGTCGTGTTCATAATAACTATAATGACTTTTTTATTTGTTTTCTTTCTTTCTTTCTTTCTTTCTTTCTTTCTTTCTTTCTTTCTTTCTTTCTTTCTTTCTTCCTTCCTTTCTTTCTTTCTTTCTTTCTTTCATTCTTTCTTTATTTTATTTATTTTTTTTATTCAAAAAAAGATTTCTATCTTAACGTATAACGATGCTATTACACACGCAGCGATCGAATTGGCCAGCCCCAAGTGCCAGACGTGGATGAAACGCTCGTACCACCATCCGTTTATCGACCGTGGCCAGAGACATAAAAACGGGAAAGACGACAAACTCGAAGACATTTACGCCAAAGAGCGGCCGGACGAAACGAACCGAGACGCGGACAGAGACTCGATCAAATCGGTCAAATCAGCGGTGAGTCAACGTTAGACGGAACGTGCCGCGTGCACACGGACCACACAGCACACGTCGTTTTACGACATATAATAATAATAATAATAATAAATTGACGTGTAATTATCCAGTGTTATATAAACGATACGAGCCATATGAACTCCGAACGAAGTCGCGTTTAAACAAGTTGGAGGTTTTCGCGTACAAAAGCAATATTGCATTTTAAATACGAATGAAAATTATACAAGGTGATTTTTTTTTTTTTTTAACGTGTTCACTCCGTTTTTAATCCCTTGTAACGTATACGTTTGAATTTTTCTCGTGTGAAATTAAAAAAGTAATAGAGCGACATATTTTTTATTAGAAAAACAATTTTTTTATTTTTTATTATCTACGTATTTTTTTTAAAACTTTTTTTAGTTTTCCTAGACGATAACCATTATTCATAATCTAATATACGAAATATTTTATTTATTTCAATATTATGAAACTGAATACTTTTTTTAGACATTTTTATATTTGAATCCGCATTGTTAAGTATACACGCTAATAGTTTCAGAGATATTATAAACGTATTTACTATTAATAGTTCAGAACAGTGGAGTAGTGTGAAAAAATGTTTACAAGTGATCATGTTACTTGTCATCGCTTTAATACATTTAAAATTCTTAACGATCTTAAATTATTGGTCTAATAATACAGAGATTTAATCTCATATTATCGTCTCATAAAGTATTCTCTTTGACTCTTTTATACGTAATATTGCGTTATATTTGAGAAAACTAAAAAATTAAAAATCACGTTAGTAAAAAAATAGAAAAATTATTTTTTTCATAAAAATGTAGTTCTATTATTAATTTATTTAATTTTTTGATTTTACTTGAAAAATTGAAATCAAAATGTATGCGTTACGCTAGATTAAAATGTTATTAGAACGTATAAAAAATCATCTTGAATTAAATACGCTGTGACTCGACTGCTTAGCGTGCGTGGTTGTACTTTTATGTGAACGAATCTCAACGAGTAGGTAATTCGAAACTTTAACTTTATTCAGTTAAAAGAAAAAAAAAACATAATTAATCATTTTTTATTTATTTATTATTATTATTTTTTTTTACTTGAAAGTTTTTACATCCGCTAGAATTTCAACTGAAATGTTAATTGAAAACGAAAAGTACGCGTCGGTACGACGACTGAAAAAAACCATTATAACGACTCCGAGCGTTCTCGTACGGAATAAAAAATTAACTACGGCTGCGCGCGAGCCGTGAGACACGAAACCGTGCAGTGGACCGATTGTCGCGACGACGATATTCGTCCCGACGAAATCCGATCACGCGTTGAATAATCATCGAAATCATTGACGACGCTTTTCACTCGGAGCGTTCGTGTACAGCGAAACGAAAGAGTTTCGTCGCTGTCGTGGTTCTGCCGAAACACACCTCTGTGTCACGAAAAAATCTCCTTAAAATCGAATTCGAACATTTTAACTATCCCTATTAAATAAGGTGGCAATACACTCGGCAATAATCCATCCGGTATGGCTCTATGGCGTTCAATTACGGGGGTCTGCAAAGTCCTCAAACACCAGAACTATTCACAAACTTTCCAATCGATATGCCTATACGTCTAATAGCCTCCGCCCCTGGTACGTAAGTAATAAAAATCTCCCTCAAAGATTTAAAACTACCCACACTTAACGATCCGGCCAAATCCCATTATACCGAATCCTTTTCCAAATCACACATTCATACCAATCGTCTAATCCAAAAACTATCCTCTGCCACACTCGTCCCCAGTAGACTTAAAAAATCGTTGGCTCAGAGACATGCTCAACAAACGAGTGAAAAAAAAAAACCAAAATTCATTTTACGTGATTTCCTTTTCTAGTCAGGTGGCACTGTTGAGGGCCTCCCTTTTCAAATATTTTTAAACGTTATTAGGTTTGTTCCGACAAGCGGTCTGCAAACTGTCATAGAACTGATGGGAGCATGCGCGGTATAATTTTTGCGTTCCAACACACCCTAAACGCACACTAAAACCATCGGACGGTTGTTCCAACACTCATTGGACCAGTTTTATGATCGGTTGTGGACAATCAAAACAGTCCGCTGATTCCGACGAGAACTAATGGTCAGAGAAACTATAAACATATTTATCATTCATGTTATCAATTATTATTCATTAGTCATCCGAATCGTCAATATCGCTCATTGTGTTTTTATTAACAGCAATAACAACAGCGCACCACAGAAATATAAAAAAAAATTTAAAAAAAAAATATTTCAGATATTTTTATTATCATTGAAAATCCGAAAAGCGTTCCAACAGAGCTCTGAGTCCGTGATCGATCCACATGAACGCATGCGCAGTAAATCAATCACGGATCAGTCGGCAACTAATCCCAAATTCCGTGTTGGAACAAACCTATTATAACACATTGTCATCAAATTCACTCATTACTCATAGAAATAGATTGTGAATATATTTTCGTACAAACATTTTTTTTTTTTTTTTAAATCGAATAATAACTTTGATTTACGGGTCGACCCCGTATGGCGTTTGAAGACGTGGACGGTGCGAGTGCTGTTGTCTTGACCGACGATTTTGTAATATTATCGAATAAACCTAATTTGTCGTGTGTCAAACGAGACACCGTTGTAATATATTTTATTCGATTACGAAAACTGCGACTGATTATTACTGCGTTAAAAAAATGCGACAAAAATAAAGACCAATACTCGCGTACGGTATACAAAAACAATACGTTCACGACGAAAACAAAATTACGGAAACTTTTACGTAAAACTACGACGTTTTGGATCGCTATCTAGATCCTCTACAGTACACAGACATGGCGAGTAACATTTATTATACGCCGAGCACTTTAGTACGCGATTGATAAATATTCGGTTATTTTCTTCGACGTCTCTGAAATAAAAAAATAAAAAAAATGTCATATTTCGGCACGTGGTTTGCATGGTTCGCGTAAATAATATTACACACAATATGAATCGTATTCCGGCGATAACATATTCTGATAACTTTTCATGCGATTCATGACCAATAATATTAAAAAAAAAAAAAAAAAAAAAAAAAAAAGAAAACATAGTAGTTATTACCTCGTTTAAACCACATATCGTTTCGCTACGTGACGTCGTTTCAAACAACAAGCAATTTAATTGCTCAATAAACGTCAAACGTTACGCACGAAACGGAACGGTTAAATTGAAATAAAATTATGATTTTGTCAGATGTATGATAACAAAGAATGAATAGCCGATTATTTCGTTTTGATTTTGTTTTATTTCTCGCCGTCGAATTTGAATTTACGTAGGGAAAAGTTGATACACATAAAAAAAAAACAAATAACAATACTTTCAATCATTTTAAAATTGATAATTCCTTATACGTTTGATGTACTCAAGTCATTCGATGTTTTTATCGTTTCATAACTAAATTTATAATAAAGATGACTTTACCCATTAATTAATTTAAGTAGGTAATGATATTATATATATATATATATATATATATATATATATATATATATATATATATATATAATTCTATACTAAAATAAACACATGGAGATTGCATTTTTCGCTCCTACATTTTCATGGTACTTTTTTGTTTTTTTGCAAGCGTTTAAGTGAATTTTTATATCGTTCTAGATAGACATCAATTTTTCACTTTAAATGCGTGTAAAAAATTATTGTTACACATCCCATCGTTTAGGAACCTTTGGATGCAGATAGAACAAAATGTTTTAAATCTTTCTGTAAAAAAAAAAAAAAATGTCTCCTTTGTATAGAAAAAAATTTTAAAATGGTTTTATAAAAAAAAAATCTACCGACAATTAAACTGAAAACGGTTAAATGTATAAACGGTATATTTGTACACCGAAGCTTTGATTAGAATCGATGAAGAAAAGAAACGATTTATATCGCTTCTTTAAGATTCAATACACTCGTCACCCGTGGTACCTTGTCCGAGGAACGAAGAACACGAACGTTGCGTATGATGGCCGGCTTCTTTTAACAGACTTGTAAAAATATTTTATTCGGATCTTTGGGCGCCACCTAATATTTTATCGTCCGGAGCACGTACCTCCTCATCCCACCCATACCCGTTCTAGATCATGCAATATGTCAACCGTACATTAAATATGCAGGGCCATCGAGAGCCACGTTGGGCCCGGTGGCAAGATTTTTCACGAATCCTCTACCATTAAGTTTAAATTTTCAAAGACATAAATCTATAGTAAACAAATATTTAAAAAAATCTAAAACTTTGTATATTTATGTAGGTAAAAGTAAGTAAAAATACCCAAAATAAGTTTAACAATGGTTTAATTTAAAAAAAAAACAGACATCAACTTATTTTCGGCATTGTAATTAACAAAAAACATAATTACTTTTCTTTTGATTCTAAATTGAAATTTATACATTTTATTCGATATTTGATTTTTGTCCTTTAAAATCTCAAAAATACGATTTTTGTCTTGCAAAGTCTTCAATTGCGTCGTCATGGTTATTAAAATCGTTCTTGACATCTTATCCTCTACAGCCAAACCAGCCAGACCGTTTTGTCTTTTCTGACCTGTCATTGTGGTGTCTGGCGTATCGATACAACATAATATTTACAGTAGTATTTTGCACGTTTATCGAATTCGCACACGTGTCCGTCCGGGCGGTGATAAACTCTCCCGGGTCACTTTAGGACTACTTGAAAGGAGCAACGTAAACTCTCCCGAGCTATGGAGTTAGCTACACCGAGACTGTGGTTATAATTTTATTATAAATATTAAGTGTTATAATGTTATAGTGATTCCGAATGGTTTTTCGTTACTTAACTTTATTATTGATATATTTTATTGAAATCACTCCAATTTAATATTATATAATGGCTCGACTACAATATTTACATACTGTACTGGTCCACGTGGTAAAGAAGTTTTGACATTGAACTTTATTTATTATTATTATTATTATTTTATTTTTTTGGTGATTTATTTATTCGTATATTTTGATTTGTAGGTTATTATTCCATATTACCATAAATATTACAAGTTTATGGTTTAATTCAATTTAAGTAATAACCCTTTATTTTGTAAGCACATCCATACTCTACAGACAGTAGTCTAGACCCCGGATATAGCAGTGTTAAAATCACTACATAATAAGTATGAAAATCACAGTCCTATGGTATTGCCGACTCACAGAGTGAAAATTACATTTTTTAACTCGGGAGAGTTTACGCGTTCCTTTCAGGCAGTAGGTACTCACCCGGTAAAGTTTACCATCGGGACGGTTTACACGTCATCGAGATCGGGAGAGTTTAAAATCGTCCGTCAGTCCTTCGGGAAATCCGGGTCCCGAGGACGACGCCCAGAGTTCCCCCCTCCCCCGTTCGGGACTCGTTTTAATACGTTGTGTACAGTGCTTGAATCGGAAAGATAAAATCAAGGGGGACTCTGTTGACTTATGAAAAATTAACGTCTCCGGCACTTTTCAAAGATTGTTGTTACGCGGGGACCAAGTCCATCCCACATCCCCATAGACTTCCTTTAACGTGGAAAAATAATAGTAAATTATTTTTAATACGAAATGGCTTTTGAAACGAACATTCGTATTACTTAGAACAATCAATTTTTTAAACGAAAATGAATGCAATTCATCCTTCGTTTTTTAATACTGAATACTGATAATAGCCATGCTATTATTTTAATACAATATTATTATTATATCATAATTATTATAGATGATGTCAATAAACTCCGTCAAATGAACTGCACTTATTATCAATTGTCATTACGCATACGTTTCTACCGACTACTATTATTGTACATAACATTTTCTACGTATCAAATATTTGTAAATAATTTTATTAATAATAATAAGTTTATTGCAACAATAATATTATACATTACAAATTTTAACAATATTAAATTAACATTAATCAGTAATTCATAAATTTATAATAATCAAAGAAAAATAATTAAACAATATTGCAGCACTCCCAAAAAGCATAGCTTGTGTTGGGAGAGCATGTTTTTAAAACAAAAAATAATTACGACAAAAGTCTATGTAACACCTGTTAATAATTTGAAGTTAGAAAATGTGTTATACAATAGTAAAATGATAATAAATGTAGAACAAAATCTAAAATAGAGACCAATAATAAGAAAACAACTAAAGTACTTAACAAATGAGTAAGATTACTAAGATATGAATAAGAATAAATATAATTAAATACTAACTAAATCCAATGTTTTTATATATTTTTTGAAAGTAGTTAAATGATTAAAATTTCTTAGTCTAATATTTAAAGAAATACATAAGTGTAAGCCAATATATGTATCGTCAAAAGTTATAATATATATTGACTATAGTTCAAATCAAAAAATACAACAAGGTGTATTTGATCCACCTAGAAAGCCGAAATACAAGTTAAAATTTTTAAAAAAAACCATCATTGGTAACCGATAGTAAGAACCATATGATTATAAACACGGTTCAAAATGTAAAATAAAAACCAAACCGTGATACGAAAAACAATTTTTAGGTTTTTCGTATATTTTGATGGTAAAAAAAAAACATTTAAATATTTTATCGTTGAATAAACCATACCTTCCCTTAGTTTCAATAACAGGAAAAAAAAATTGTAGAAGTACGCTAAATTTAAAAAAAATACTCAGCCCCCCTCCCCCCTGACTACCACCACCAAATTCGAGCGTTGGACTTGTATGACGTGGACTGTGTTTCAGGTCACGAACGCGCCGGCCGACGTCTCGTCGTCAATTGTGCGCAACTGCGCGTCGGCGGACGGAGCGCTGAACTCGACGGGCACGGGCGGACGCGGCAGCGATGGCGGCGCGGGGCTCGCGGTCGTGGGCGGAGGGTGCGGCAGGCCGGGCGCGCGGACGCCGTCGAGCCCCGCGCTGAGCCGCATAAGCGCGAGCGGCGACGATCACCACCGCGAGCACCACCGCGATCACCACCGCGAGCACCACCGCGATCACCACCGCGAGCACCACCGCGAGCACCATCATCAGCAAGAAGGAGGAGGAGGAGGAGGAGGAGGTGGTGGTGACGAAGAGCCACGGGAGGAGGAGACGGGCGGCGGCGGCCGGCGGTACGGCGACGCGCACAGGCACCACGGGCTGCCGGACGCCATCGAGGACGCGGTGTACCGGTCGCTGCAGACGAAGCGGCACAAACACCCGGGGCTGGGGCTGGACGGCTGCTGGCCCAAGTGTTCCGCGGTGGCGTACAAGTCGTTCAACGACCCGGGCCCGACGCAGTGCAGCAAGCTGCGCGTGTACCGTCCCAGGACGTCGTCGTCGCCGGCGGCCCGCGACAACGAGAAGCACGACGGAAAGACGGCCGAGCGGCGGCACCGGGCGCGCGACGCGTCACCGCGGCCCAAGACGTGCGTGCCCCGCGTCACGGCGCAACAGCTGTCCGACATCAGGCTGGCCCTGTGCTGGGACCTGGACGCGCCGCTGGACCGGAACCGGCGACCGGACGAGCCTGCCGTGTTCCACAAGGTCCGGCAACAGCTCGACGAGCAGCACAAGGACGGGCAACGGTCGCCGCGGAATTCGGCGGGCAGCGGCGGCAGCGGCGGCGCGGGCCCTCGGCAGAGGCCGCAGAACTCGTCGGCCGTCATGGGCTTCGTGCGCGCGCCGCCGCCGGCCGAGAACGTCGGCGGCGGCGGCGGCGACGACGACGACGACGACGCGAGGCTCGCGGGGAAATTCGTGCCCGAGTCCAGGCGCATGCAGACGCGCGAGTGTCTGCTCAAGAACCGCAACCTGTCGGCCGTCATGGAACTGATACCGGACAAGGAGACGAACGCGGCGGCGGCGGACGAACAGCGTCTGTCGTCGTCGTCGGCGTTGTCTCGCCGCGGCGCCAAGAACGGCTCGGACGGTAGCGCCAAGAACGGCTCGGACGGTAGCGTCAAGAACGGCTCGGACGGTAGCGCCAAGAACGGCTCGGACGGTAGCGCCAAAAACGGCTCGGACGGTAGCGCCAAAAACGGCTCGGTCGGTAACGCGCGGGACGACGACAACGGCCGCTCGTCGGCCGAGTGTTCGTCCGGCGGGCGCAGGCGTTCGCACCACCGGCGGCACCACCGTCGGCGCGGCGCGCGCCGCGACGAGGAGGAAAAGGAGCAGCGGCCGCCGCGGCACGCTTACCGGCCGTGCGCGGCGTGCGACGACCCGGAGGCGGTGGCCGCGGCGTGCGCCCGGCACCCCAAGGACGACGACTACAAGATGGCGTTCAAGGCGGGCGTGCCGGTCAGCACGCCGGTCAAGCATCGCGCGGCCGCGGCCGGACAGCCCGCGCGGCACCGGCTCAAGGTGCCCAAGCCGCGCACCACCAACTCGGACAAGAAGAAGTACGTGATCGGCACGCTGCTGCCGCCGTTCTCCATGTGGCCGGGCACCACGGCGCGCGACTACCCGGAGCACTGGAGGCTCACGTCCGTGTACCGGCAGGCGTTCAAGCCGCTGGAGCTGCGCAAGCAGCCGCTCCTGCAGACGATCTACCTGTAACGCGGCGGTGGCGGCGCGGCGGCCGCAGCAGGTATACATCGGCCGGTCGGTCGGCCGAGATCGCGGCGCGAGACCGGGGTGTTCCGATCGCGTTAGGTACACGTCGTTGGTTCCCAAAAAGGGATATACGAGGGGATTTTTTAGGATTTCGCCCTCCCTGTCTCCAAAGCTATAAGTTTAAAAAATTTAAAACACTAATAATATTGTACAGATAAATTTTTTTTTCCAAACACCAACGTCCCGATCGCGTCCCCGGTAAACGTAGGTTCCAGAACCAAGGGCTTATCCAAGGGGGGAGGGGTAGCAGTTCAACCCCCTCTCCAAAGTTATGTTTATAAAATTTCAATACCGACATATTTTTTTCTAATTCACATTAAACTATTTATTTCAACTCAAAACCTCCTCCGAAAAATAATTCTGCATACGCGCTCGCCCAAAACGACTTCAAAAACGTACGTCGTATACGAGTTTAAAAAATCAGAGAGATTATAAATCCATAATACGACCGTATTGTTTGACTTGCCGATTTATCAACCTAATCGAGTGGTTTTTTTGCCGCTCGAGTTCGATATATCATTACGAAACGGTGACCAACTAAAACTAAAATTTCGATTAGGTTAACCGCCCCACTGGACTAGCGAATTAATGAATTTTGTCCGATCGATGAATTTTTATAGAGGTTGAGTCTGATATGGGTCCGCGATATCATTGAAATCACCGAAATGGGAAACATTGAACTACCCCTCCCCCTTTTTTTCTAAATATTTTTATCGACATGTCATTACTGTTATTTCCAGCAGCGATAAATATCGACTGCTATGTTCTTTTCGTGTTTTGACGTTATAACTGTTATCGTGTTATTGTTGTTCATACTAATATTATCATTAGTTTTTTTTCAATATCTTAAGTATTCGAAGAAATCTTCTTTGGCAGAATTGTATTAGTCTTAATTTAATTAACATGTATTATAAAAATTAAACAAATCCGCTGTGCATCGGCCCAAAAGCCACTTTGCACACCAATTATCGGCCTCGTAGTGTGTTTTCATACGTCCGACCAAAGAGAATAGAAAATAAATACTTATTACATAGATACGGCAAAATCAACAGAAGATTTGAAGATGAGATATGTACTGTTACGATACGCAATAATTATTTATTCTAATTTCGATGCATCCTTTTATTATTAAATAAGTTATAAAATAAAATGTTTTTTTTCTTATCTTAACCTCTCATAACAACCGGGACAACGATTATGCTGTATCGAGTCTATCGTAAATGACTACCTATATAACACAGATTGTCCAGGTAAACGACGTAAATGTCTGGTAACTTAATACGTTTTTTACTCGGTTATTTGACCCTGAAAGTAAAAAAATCACTGCTTTCACTTGCAGTGTAATATGGATGCGTCATAGTCAAGTATTAATAAAATTAAAACTAATACATGTTAAACAATATGCGTAATAATCAATAAGATATTTTATAAAAACAATTAAATACAAATCTAACTTTCATATCGCACACTCAGTGACAATGGATTAAAGTGTACAGTACTTTTAGAAAATATTGAGATACACTTCAAAGCAAATTTTTTGATCTAAAAAAAAACTCGAACTAAACGATACAAAATGCTAAATTTCTCATGGATCAAAACAATTTGTTTTTTTTTTTAATTCTTAACTTTGAACACCTGTACGATGAATCAAGTATCAACGAGCTCTAAGATCATATGAATTGGTTAAATCAGTTTAGTTCAGACATCCCACACCCTTATCAAAACCGTAACAACTCAAAAATCACTATTTTCAGGAATGTCAACAAAATGTTTGTCATGACAGTTTTATAATGTATTTAAATTTAAGTAAACAATTTTTTCATAACTAGGCAACGTATATTAATGTCAGTTTTACTATTAAAACATCGAATGGTTCAATCAAGCCGATTTGTATTCAATTTTTGAGTTGTAACAGTTTTGCATGAAATGCTTAAATTATATTGTTTTCATTATTTCAACTTGAAACAGTTTTGTTGATATTTTTTGAGTTGTTTCACTTTTATCTGTTCAATGATCGCAGATTAAAGCAATTATCGCCATCAACATTGTATTAACTTAAAATAAAACTTGGAAACCAAACAAATTTTTTCAACAAGACTGTTATAGTTCGAAATAAAACACTTTTGCGTAACTATATAACGTACGTGGACTCCGCTTGATGCCCGGAGAGTAAATTAAGATAACGGCCGTTTTGTTGGTGGGCTCTTGTTATCATTCATTCAACAAAATACACTTACACTGCCATTTGTCGGAGAATAATAAAGATATAAAGATGGGTTTCTGTAAATTGCGTCCCATTTCAAATTTTTTATGTAAATTGCGGCCCGGGTATATTTTATACATACGTAAATTACGGCCCAGGTATATTTTATACATACGTAAATAGCGGCCCGGGTATATTTTATATATACGTAAATTGCGGCCCGGGTATATTTTTGTACATATGCCTATTCTAACTATTTATTATTAATATGTAAATTAGGTACGTCTAAGATTTTTTTTTCTACAAAACCAATATTTTCCTTCCCATTTTTCAGACTTAGGACTATAACTATAACAGACTTAAAACTATCTATACAAATATTGTTATCATCAAATTTCAAAAAATACTTACACGTTTTAACTGTTCATAACGTTGAATATCATTGTTTAGAAATTTATGAAAACGAAATTTGAAACCATCAACTATTTTCAACGTTTTATTCCTTTCACTTTTCATAACGTCCATTTTTATTAGATTGAAAAAAAATACTGTAAACTGTAGAGCAACCACAGATATATAAAACAACTAAATACCCGACTCAACGAATAAAATTGAAGCCTAGAATCCATATTATGCGAACAGGGCAAAATATGATTGATTAACCCATGACATTTTATATTATTCCATGAAATATAATTTTTCTGTGATTGAAACCAAAGATATAATATAAAAATGTTGTTACTTGTTTTATATATCAGTTATCTTTTTATACGGATTCGGATTGAAACACAATTTTTCGATTATAATTTATAAACTATAAAGTGCAATTCAAGTAATTCAACATCATGGTGGTTTCTTGTTCTGTGTCTGGTTGTGTCAATAGGAGACTGAAAGGAAGCAAAGTTCATTTTTTTTCGTAAGTTCCCGGGACGCAATTTACGTATGTTTTAAAAGTACGCGGGCCGCAATTCACATAGTATATGACCATGACCGTACTTATAGCCTATAGGGACGCAATTTACCGACTTCGATAAAGATCGACCTGTTTTATTGATTTATGTAATTTCGTTTGTAGAACCCGATTAACTAGAAACACTAGCTTTTTGATTTATGACAGTTTTGATCTAGATGTGCGCTATCGGGAATTATAATTTTTTTTTTTCATAAAAATACGTACTCACGCCGAGAATTTCATAAAAAATTACGATGATGTAACTAACACCCAATTGTTTATGTGTTTAACGTTATTTTAATTAAGAACGTGCGTCGTCAGGGTTATAATTAATAAGTACGAGCATCTCAAATGTCTTGAAAACGTCGAATAATAATTATTATTTTTATGCACGTTTTTTTTTTAATACTCGTGTCTTATTTCTTTTTTTTCATATTTAACTGTTTTGTTTTATAAAACGGTTTATGGTCTAAGCACGTGCGAAATTGTACTCCTAGTCAGCAGTTACGCCACTGCAGATGGTTTACGAATAGATGTATACGCTTTTACACGCAAATGCAACGTTCACGGTTCAGGTATACACTATACATATATAATATGGATTGTAGGAAAATTACGATAAACAAGCACGTTTATACATAATATTTAGTACATAAATGCTATATAATTATGAAGAGCGTGTGCTTCGCCGAGTATTGTGCCGGGATAAAACCAAATACGTCCGTCTAAAAAAGCGTTTCCCGACATTTTTTTAAGTTACCACTTACCTGAGGAGCAAACTATTTTTAACTCCTTCCATGCGTGAGAATCCTGTAGAGTGAGGTACGGGAAAGGAGATGATGAATTGTGAAATTCAAAAACTAAAACGACCTATTTGCTCCTGTTTTTACTCATTTTTTTTTTTTTTTTATTATTTCCAGTAACAGAAACTAATTTGATAATCACGTTTTCGGAAAACAACGTTTCGAAAATTCTGTTGAAAAAATAATATGCAAATCACCTGACCGATATCTAAATTCGCGATCTACAAGAATTTAAATAAAATAAAAACTTATATTTAAAAAAAAAATATTTTTTTTTTGTTTATTTCGTATCGCCACTCATCAAATATTGCCGCCCTAAGCCCTAAGCCCTCGCGGAATAATTCGGGTCCGGTAATAATACCTAATCATTGCCGTCGTCGTGTTTGTCGTACGCACACGGTGCGAGTTATGCCGGTGAGATGGACGACTTTCGGCGTTGTCGCGTGTCTCGATTAACTCGATTAAGATAACGATCTACAAGCGTGCAGACGGGTCGTATACAAAGATCGATGTACCGACTACACGCGGGCGGCTATCGTGTGATTATTTCAAAAAACAATAACAATAACAATAATAATAATAATAATAATAATACAATAATAATAATAATGATAATAATATCCTTATCCGGTTTTCGGAACAAATGTCAAAGTTCGCATTTGGCCCGTCGTGTGTTCGCGTAATCGGCACGAATCGAATACATCGCCATTCACCCGGATATAATAATATCATCACGTCGAATAAATACGCGAACACGACATTTACGAGCGTTAGCCGAGGTCTCTCGCTCGATCCATGTTATATATTATCGTCATGATACCTATACACACCAACGAATCATTGATGTAGCCGCGATAAAGGCTACACACGACTCTTGTGTACGATACGATGTAATATTATGTACGTATTATAGCACGATACGCGGACGATAGCATTCGATTCGTACGACGATACTAATAACGACGAGAACGAACAATAATAATAATAATTATTATTACCCGTACTGCATTGTTGTTATTAACATTGCCGTACGCTCGCCGTCGTCGCGGTACCGTCTGGTACCGATAAAACAACAATTATAATACGAACATTGCACGTATGTACACTATCGTTATTCGCGAAAATAGTTGGCAAATGTCATATTTTCACATACAATAGATAATAATTTATGTATGAACCTCTTAACCGCCGCGTTTACGTCATCGCGGGGTCTTATGTAGACGTTCAAAACGTATTATAATAACATAATATTATTATTTTAGACCGAGAACAAGCGCACGCACGCACAAAAAACGACTACTCTTTTGCGACTAATCGTACCGATCGCGTATAGTTATACTCACCTATACCGCAGTGGCGGATCCAGAAATTAATTGGAGGGGAGGGGGACAGAAGTAAAATTACGATATGGTTTGACTGAATGTATGTATGTGTGTGTGTGTGTGTGTGAGAGAGAGAGAGAGAGAGAGAGAGAGAGAGCTATGAGCACCGGTGCTACGAATAACGACCACGGTCCAACAATAAAGTAAGATAAGTGAAAATATTTTTCAATATTCCATTGATAAAATTAGGTATTTTGGGTGTTGGTGTATTACTGTGGGTAGCTGGGGGCAGTGGCGATGATCCCTGTATCTAGATCAGTGGTGGGCAAAGTACGGCCCGCGGGCCAACTCCGGCCCGCGAAAGCATATTTTAATCCGGCCCGCCGAGGGTCCATCGATACTATATATATATGGAAAGTTTATATTTAAGATTCATTTTTCGATCCACCCTAATGGATAGTATATGGCCCGTCATAATTATTACTCTTACAACGTGGTGTAGGTAGATAGTAGGTACTATGATAATAGGTATATCATTTCTATTTGTGTTCATATTAATATATTTCCCGGATCTCGGTTTGGTGCGTCCTAATCGTTAAAGTTTAACACAAAATGCATTTTTTCTATAATTCTGGCCCTCCTCTAGAATTTCTTAAACTTTGTGGCCCCCCATTAAAAAAGTTTGCCCACCACTGATCTAGATATTGCTATTGCGATTCCTGTTAAGGATGGGTGGGTGGGTGTGGTAAGGCTGCGGAACACACTAGCTAAAATAATTTTAACGGATGAAAGTGTTATAAATATTGTTTATCATGTCTAACATTATGAATTATGATAAGGATATTCGCTAAACCTTCGAGTAATATTGTAGGCTTATAGCTAGTTTTTCTCTAAGGCATAGGTCAGCAAGAGGCGGCCCGCGGGCCAAATCCGGCCCGCTGAGAGGATATAACTGGACCGCCGAAAATATGTTTCTTAGACCTAGGTTTTCCGCACATATTAGAATTCCGTATAGAATTTAGATATTTGATCCGCGGTGGTTATGACGTAATGGGAGATTACGATAGCGAACACATTAACTATCTTAAGCTATGATTTAATACGAAAATAAATACATTGATTATTATCTAGCTAATATTTAAGTTTTTTCTGGCCCTCGAAAATTTGTTTTTGAATTATCTGGACCGTCATGGAAATCAATTGCCGGCCCCGGGCTCTAAGGTAATAACGCCGTAAGAACTATTGCACTCTTAACACGGCCCTGTTGGCAATCAATACATTTACTTATTACTTGTAGTTATTAAAATTATACATCGAAAAAAAACGAGGGGCAGTTGCTCAACCTGTTGTGGTTAGGTGGACGGGCACTTGCTTTGACGGGAACTTGCTTGTAATGCTTTGCAAAACCTCTAAAAACTGACTTCGGCGGTGTCACTGGCTGGGGGGAGGAGCAAATTTCCCCGTTGAATCCGCCACTGCTATACCGTACACACACCCGTTACGCGCGGACAACATTTTAAAACGGTGGGACGCAAGAGCCTTCAACCCCCTAGCCGCGGTTACGACGTCGTCGTGCAGACATGATAATGACAAAGTGTTTTCCTATACTCGTCCCAACATGGGACCGGTGTCCAAATCGGGAAAATGGCATGACTCTCTGTCGTTCAAATAATTATATTCATTTTCGATATTTAATGAGAACACAATTATTACGTCAGAAGTCGGTTTCGCGTGGTATTTTCTATAAAAATGCAAACAACCGAATCGCATGACATTTTTTAATTTTTTTAAATTTTATACATGTCGTAAACATTTTAAGCTGTAGTTAAAGAACGTACGAAACGTTATTGTTTATTCTCAGCGCATGTTTGATGACGACGTTTACATGCAGACATGCAGTATGCAGGCGCAATAAAATTTGATGCGCGGAAAAATGAAGCTTTTCAGATTTTTAGAAAAGCGTTTAAAATTCTCGAGAACGCTACCGGACGAAACGCTAAAAAATGTTGGGTTACGGATGAATGCAGCTCCTCCCCCCCCCCTCCCGTTGTTATTTTTCACCACATAATAGAGTATTACGTATTCTTGCAGTGGTGTACAAAAGATTTTTCAATCGAGATGATGCGAGGGATTAATGCGATGAATTTGGTAAAAATTGTATTTTTTATTAGGTATACAGATACTAAATAGCATATTTATGTATAAATCATGGACGCTTAAAGAAAAGCCGAAACAATCCGCGAGTGTAATACGACTGCAATATCGTACTCGCATACTGAAAACACCAACTTTATTCTTTAAGTAGAAATAATAAAAATTACATAATACAGCGTCTGATTGGGTATCCTTATGTTATACGAATATAGATTCGTTTCAACGTAACGGCTCACATAAAATTAAACGGCCTATATTTTTTACTATATTTTTTATAATTACGTATTATTGTTTTTAATTAATATTGCCATTGATGACGTATTCATTTTGCTCATACGCAAACCGTTTACAATGTGATCATGTTAAAAATTATTACATATGTATACATTTGTTTTTTTTTTTTTTTAGTGAATACCTAGTTGAAATAAATTATGATTTCTCACAAAACTGTATTGAAAAATTCTTTCATTTTTTTTTTTTTTTTTTTTTTCAATAATGTCGACACTAAGCTTTGATTTGTTTCGTATAAATATGGGCAATGAGCAAGGGACTTCAAACAACTTTGTGCACGTTACTGCGTCGTACATTAATATACCAAATCTATAATAATTGCGCATTCACGAAGTATATAAGTGCTCATTATACGACTCAACTATATGTATAGGCTTCAGTGCAGCGTCCCTACTTTTGTTATCCCGTTGATATTTCAAGGGCAACAAGACTACAGTTCTGCTACCTTCGGGAAAATTTCGAATATTTCTAAATTATCACCAACAGGAAATTTTCGATTATTATTATTTTTTTTTTCAAGGAATATTTTTACGAAAATATATATTCATAAATTTAATTCGCATATTTTCGCTACCTACCACGGAATTAGTGATGCCCAAAAGAGCTCCGCGGACAGAATTTTAAACTATATTCGTCGAGTATGCATACATATATAATATATATTGCATATTTACCTATAAACAATATAGGTACTAGGTAGGTACATAAAGCGAGGATCGGAAAAAAAAACAAAAATGCACAACGCAAATTTTACCGACCCTGAATTATTGTAAGCTGCGACTGCGGTCAACACTCCGTGAAATCAATAAAAGCTGTATGAATTGAACTTTCATATCACACCGACGTAGGTACGTTTATATTGGAGAACATGTCGTGTTTAATAATATTTAACGTATTCGATTCGTTATACTTATGTACATAATAGGGGAGAGTACCCGAATATGGGATAGTTTTTTTAAATTGTTAATTTAAGATACAAAAAATATTTTTTTCTTACAATACCAATGTGCTTTCTTTTAAGTAAAACATATACTGATAAGTACTTACGTAATTTATTGTAAAAAGTAGCACATTTATAATTTGATTGGAAATAATTGAAAAACCAATAAAGTTCACTATTTAAAAATAAGTTCCTAATATAGGATAATAGGTGATCCTAATACTGGATGGTCAATATTAAGGTAGCTTTCAATATAGGATAGGCAGTTTGAATACAATTTTAAAACCACCTCGGTAAATTTATTAAACAAAATAACAATATTATAAAATAATTAATAAAAAATATCTAAATTACTACATACAAATCAGTCTTATGGATTTAAAGTCTTTTAAAAAATAAAATAAAATAACTTTGGTAATTAGATAAATAAAAATAATAATATATTACCTAGCTAACCTATATTGTAGACTCTTTATGTCATGACTACAATTGATAGTTTAAAAAATATTATTTAAAAACAATAAAGACATATGAGAGATTGACAAAATGTACTTAGATGAAAACACTAGTTATATCCTAATATTGGATATCCAATATTAGGGAAATTGAATGTAAATATTATTAAAAATGTTATTTGCTTGCAGTTTTGAATTTGTTAATGCTAACATACATATAGTATAGGTTTAAATACATAATTTAAGACCATAACATTAAATAAATTGACTTAACTCGTAGAAAAAATGTTCATTTGTAAATTACATCAGAAAAACTAAAATTTTGTGATAACAAACAAACCGTTATTATGTTATCTAGGCAACAAATAATTACCGCAACTCACCATAGATTGTAAACATTATGTCTTGGAACATCTTTAATTTAGAAATGGGAATTTCAACTCACTTTGCTGAGTTGACTCTTTTAACTCGGTTCAGTTCAATGAGTTGAATCAAAGAGTCAACTCATTGACTCTTCATGACTCAGTTATATTTTAACCTGATAATTCCATTCAACTCTTGATTGACTCAATGACTCCTAGTTCTTACCTATATAGTTCATAATGTTTATTGTTTGTACAGCTCATATAATCAGAATCATAATATAGGTGTCACAGAATTAATAATAAATTTATATGTAAACACTAAAATATAAAATTATGGATATTTCCTATTGAATATATTCCAATGAAAAAAATAAAATTATTGTAAATCGAGTAGGTATTATTTTAATAGGTACCTATGTATATATTTATCATTTATAAAAATGTATAAATATATTCATTTTTATAATTATCACTATATTGAATATTCACAGTTATCACTTATAACTTATCAGTATTTCTTTAAATCATAGAGAGCTGCAGCTGAATCATGGAGAATCATAGAGAGTCATTGAGTCAACGAGTCACAATATTTATTATTTATATTTTATACTTGGTATATCCGTGAATTGATTTTAATTAGTGGAAACACTGAGTCATTGAGTCATTAAACTATGACACACTGATTCAACTCATTCAATTCACCTAAAAGAGTCATTCTGTGGTCAACTCTTTGAATCAACTCACTCACGAATTACCCATCCCTAATCTTTATCATACTATTTGATCAATGGGTATCCATTTCTCAAGATGATATATTTTGAGTGTCCGATATTAAGCGCCTATGCCTTAACCCTATCCCATATTCGGACATCCTCCCCTAGCAAAAATATGCACACGTGAAATGATAATAATATGAACGTCTAATATAATATCGTGGATCATAAAAACCGTATGTTGATTCTTACCTCGACGCGGTTTGGAGTTTCCGACCAGCCACCAGGTCATCTCGGTCGTCGAAGTTCCCGTCTCTGCTATTATTGTATAGGTAATCGTCGTCGGTCCAGACGCAGCGGAGATGAAGAGATTTCTCGCGAGACTACGGAAGCGGTTACGTTTGTAGTAAAACAAACCACGGTCTAAAATACTGTGTCCCCTTAAAATTAAATCGTGTTCCTTGAGTTACAAATGTGTGTGCCAAGTTTTATACCGTGTTTATAGTTTCGATTGTAGAAATATAAAATATTTTAGCATTTCAACCTACAAGTGTTTTTCATCATTCGAGTTGCTTCATATTACAATTATTACAAAAATATTTTGATCTTTACCTTTTATCTAATGTATTTTTATTCGAAACGTCATATAAAATAATATGAATGTGTAAGATGAGTGGTTATAAACGGGTTGGGAGGATTTTGGGCACTACTACCTTCACAGGTTTTTTTTTTTTTTTGCTATTGAAATCTGTCAAAGATAACAGTAGAATTAAAAATTGTGTTCTCTGAAATCAGATGTATTTTAGGCCCAGAAAGAACCTGAAACCGCTACGACGCGCGCAAAGACCAGAGTCTATTTCGGAGCCAAACAGATCTGGACGATTAACTATTATCATTTTTTCACGTTAGAAACGCGAAAGCTTTTTGTCCGGTTAGAAGTTTGACTCGACTTTAGAATTTTCAACGAACAGGTTGACACCGTTTTAGTTTTGTATTACGTACGTCGAACTCGGATTGTTCCGTTTGTTCGGAAATAGTTTAAAAATCTCTGTACACCTAAAGTACACGTTTAGCTTTGACCAATGGTGTATTTAGAATTCAACGCCACCCAAATGGATTTTTGTCAATACGAATCACAATATTTTGAAATTAAAATAAAGCTCAATCAAATGTATTTTGATTCTTAACCGGCTATTCTCGAAATTAAATTCTATATACGCCTCTATGGCTACCTATCGATGGAGTTCCAAATGATTTTTTTTTCTTATAAATTACGCCTGTGTATAAGACATGGATTTTTTTTTTTTTAATAGACAAACGAAAAAAGTCATCCCCGCCGCACATCAAAAAAACTATGGGAGTACCTATAGAGAGATCTAAGCAAGTCAAGTCTCCGCCTGGTTTCATCAATATACTTTCTCGAGCTGTATAATTGAAACGGTTTTTTTAGGGTAAGGCAGACAGGGCTCAATTAGATAAAATCCCTATGGGTCCTTTTCTTCTTAAAATTGTATTATAACGAAAATATTACATGGATGTATTAATTATAATTAAATATATTAAATCATGCACCGAAGAGGAGAGTGAAGAGCGACTAAACGCTCAACACCTATGTCTTGGGCGCTGAAAATGAAGTCAACTTGATCATTGAAAGATCTCAGTTTCAAAAATTTAGCTAGTCTGCTTTTGTCTACATTTAAATGTGAAAATATTTTTATTTGTCTAATTTCATGGCCATAGAATAAAATTTTAACAGAAGAATTTTCAATCCATGTCTTGAAAAACTTATTTACTGTGAATTGTAATTTCTTTTCAACATTACTCTCATTCTTTGAATGTCGTGTCATCTATGTTCATATTTTATTCTAAAATCTGCCCGTATCTGAGGAAGGTCTATGCCAGCCATACCTCCAGAACGTTTTTTACACAAAACCATAGGCTTACAACAACCAACACAAGTTTTATACATCTATGCATGTGACACATTTGGATTTTTGTTTGATAATTTAATTTGTAGCTTTTACTTCCAAGGTCAACATATAATTTATTTCACCACTAATAATTATCGTCACCTATTAATATTAAAATGTTATGTTGTTTCTCCATAGGTATTTATGGTTTTACAGACCAATAATATACAATACTCTTCAGATATTTTGATGCTTATTAATATTTTTTTTTTTATCATTGAACATGAGAGAAAGCAAACATTATTAAATAAATTTACCAAGATACTTACATTTATTGTTGAAAAAAATACTATACACAGAACCACTTGATTTTCAAATAAAAATAAAAATATTTTAAAGGTATTATGCAGTCAAAAGTCAAATAAAGTTTTAAAAGATGACTACTTTACAAGATGAAATATGTTACTCATTATTTGACTATATAAACTAATGTTAACCCAAACAATGTGTAAATAGATTTATAAATAACACATGCCTACTTAGGTGCATTATTGATTAAAATTAACACAGTTTGGATCCTCTCACAAAAAACCAAAATATGATTTTATTACTTCATGTGTTAATATTTTCAACCATTAGCTCATCTGATGATTCAACAATAAAACAATCATCAATATATATATTGTATTGATTACTTTTAAAACCAGGGAAATAAATTTAATTGGAAAAATTGCTTTAGGAAAAATGGGTAAATACTACTACTAGTATATAAAAAATAAATACTATTCATAAAATAATACATATTTGAAATAGGAAATATTTTTTAAAATAATTTCATTAAAATATACAATTTTCAAATGATTTACATTTTCAATTCTACATTTCATTTATGAACACATAACTTTAACTGTTGGAATTATGAAACTGTGTATTTATTTTAAATGATATAAGATAAATTTTGTTATTAAGCAATTATTATTAATATTTTTATACAAATTTCTTAATATATTAATATAAATGAAAACTACTTAATAACTACAATTAATTAGTATGTAATATCTAATAACTTAGAATATAAATAAAACTATTAACTATACTAGTACAGTTAAAGGGCATAATTGTACTCAATATTATAATGTACGTAAATATATTATACATACACATAATTATATAAATGTATAATAAATGAATACATACTTTAAGTGAACATGATGTACGAAGAGCACAAAAGTTTTAATTTCAAATGTTACAACAATTGCTGTGAAGGTAATAATCTTATTGCCAACATACACATTAAAACCTTAATGTTTGCTATATGTATAAAAAATGATAAAATGTAAAAAAAAAAACACAAGTTCTTTGTAAACAGTAAAGCGATGTCCAATAGAATGTTAATCTGGCACAAAATAAATTCATTTTTATTGTTGTGGAGTCGTCTTTTTCACCACATCAGGAAGAGATTCTCCTTTCTCTTCACGAGGTTTTGCTCCTCCAAATATACTTGAATGCTGAGTAGTGTCAGCCATTTGATTCAGTGGTTCTTTTACAGTTCTCGGTTGTAACTGTAATTTAGGCCTGCCTGGATCACCTAAAATAACATAACGTAAAATTAATAAACACTTACAATTTTCACTCATTTATTATTCAATATTATTATTAATTTTATTAAATAACAATTAAGAAACTTTGGTGCATATACAAATCAAGAGATGAAGAATCTTAAAGCATTTAATTTGCATAAACTATTACATAGTTTGTTTTTTTTTAGACTTCTATGAGAGAAAACAGTTTTTAGGACTAACAATATTTTGTTGTACGTTTTCAACTGTAAAGAGATCAATTTTTCATGTAAAATTTACAGGGACCAAGAAAACGACATTAAGAATAATCTCTTATAGATGAAATTAACTGTACAGCTATTATTTGAATTAACATTTTCAATAAAAAGTACTTGTAATATCTTATGTTGTGAAGACCTCATAAATTAAAAAAATAATAATAATAATTTAAAAATTCAATTTTGTAAGCAATACCAGAATTGCTAAATAATTATAAACCTTAAATACTCAATCTATATTACATAAGCTTGTTAAATACTAAGATTTTGTCAATAATGGGAGATTTCGATTAAATAAAATACACTGTTACTATTATACATGTTAGTGTTTATATTATTAAAAAAAAAAAAAAAAAAGAAAAAAAAAAAAAAAAAAGATAGTTACAGTTTATATATTATGTAAAATATTTAACAATTACTATACTAACTTGGTGGAGGTGGTAAACTTTCAAAATCTGGCCTGCGATCACCGCCACGGCTACCTCCTGGAAATTGTGAATTATTAGGTCGACTAAAATCTCGTGAACCACTATCTGGGTACCGTCCCATTCCTCCACGGTTACCTCCTGGTTGATCCATGAAATTACTTCGTCCACCCATGCCTCCATTTTGACTGCGGAAATTACTACCACCAGAAAAACCTGTGTAAAATAATAATAAAAACAAAAATTAAATTATTTTCATTAATATTTAAAATATGTTTGATACTTAAGTTAATATGCTTAAATAAAATAATTCTCATACATTTTCTCATCAAAGTAATTCAGTTTGTGAACAGCATTGAATATTAATCACAGAATTATTAATTCATACATTAAATTTCTTTTAGTAGATCATCAAACTAGTTTAAAAATTAAAATTTGACCACTTTATTGGTCAAAAATAGTTTTCTTTAGAGTTCTGGACTAGTTTAATGACCATTTAATTAAATCTATAATTATACATTATTCTCTAACACTTTTTTTCAAGCATTTATAAAATCAAATGTACTCAGTTTGTTAACTACATTAAATATTATCTTATATATGCTTAATTCTCATACAATTTCCTCAGCAAATATCTTCAGTTTGTGAACAGCATTGAATAATAATCATAGAATTTATAAATATTATATTATTAAATAATAAATTTCTCATACATTTTACTCATCAAATATTTCCAGTTTGTGAACAGCAATAAGTATTAATCACGGAATAATTATAATTTTTTTTTCTGAGATAACTCAAAATACAACGGTGCAAATATTTTTTTTAAATTTATAATTAAATTTTAATAACATAAAATTCTCATATTATTTAATCAGCAAAAATTTTAAGTTTGTGAACAGCATTTAATATTAATCATAGAATTTTTTTAATTTAAATATTATCTAAAAACACATTTCTCATATATTTTGCTCATCAAATTCATTCAGTTTGTGAACAGCATTAAATATTAATCATAGAATTCTTACATTTAATATTATGATATAACAAGTTTCTCAAAAATGTTATTCAGTAGATAACAATTTAAACATTGTTATGTGACATATTCTATAAATATATACTATATTTTAACAATAGCTATAAAATTTAAACACAATTTTTTTTAAGACTTTTTTGGTAATGGTAAACATAAAATAAGGGCTTTAAATATCAAGTTGCTTATAATCAAGAAAATAATATAATAATTATAATAATACTCAATAAATTTTTGTAATACTTTGATTATTTCTTTAAAAATAATCACAAATTAAATAGACTTAACTAAAACTAAAAATTAATTCTAAATGCAAATAATATTGAATTGGTCAAAACATATAGTTAATGATACTATGAAATAACAGAATATTAGGTACAATTTTTAGTTTAATCCTAACAACATATGGTAATAATTTTGTTAATATTGTTTGAGAAGAATTTTTTATTTCATTATATTTAACTAACCTGCATTTTGGGTAAAATCGTCTGATCGACTTCGCATTCCAGGGTTATTGCCAAAACTTCCTGGACCTTTAAAAAAAATTTAATTATTAAAATTTATATAATTATGAAAGTGTAAGCAGGCACTTAAATAGGATTAAAAATAATTTTTTATCTATATAAGGGCATTCTATCAACATATAATGCATATTTATATTTCTTTGAATTAATGAAATATTTTAAAATTTTAAATATAAAAATATTTTAATACTTTTAAAATGAAATAATCATTATAAATGCATCAGTCGACACACAAAAGCATCAGACAGACTATGGTTTTAAAGTAATGATTAGGCATCCTAATCTTATCTGAATTTTATAACATTATAATGTAGGTTATGTACATGTATATTATGTACATTTATATGAAATTACACAATATATACGATTAAAAGAGATAGGTAATTGGGCATATTTCAATAAATTAACTGTTATAATTTACCTCTACCACCACCTCTTCCACCTCGATCGAATCCTGATCTATCATTTCGCTTTCCAGATGCAACATCAATTTTGATTTTTTGATCTTCGATGAAAACTTCCATTTGAAGTGCCACAGTTAGATGTTCTAGTGTAACAAATTCAACATACCCAAATCCTTTGAACATATCAGTCTCTTTGTCATGAACTAACCGTACATTTCTGATTTGTAACTAAAAAAAAAAAAACATTTATTATTATTTAACATAGGCCAAACCTTTTTCCTTTCTTTTTAGAATCTTATTAAATATAACCATATTATAAACCGTTCAATATAAGTAGTTAAAATAGGCATAAAGTATTTAAAAAAATAATAAATAACATTATGATCTTACATTACTTTGAATGAATAAATTTTCAACATCTCCTTGGGTAATTCCTTGTGGTAGATTTCCAAGGTATGCCATATATGGAGGGCTAGTGGGTAATTGCTTATTGAAATTTCTGGAAAAAAAATCAATACAGTAAAATAATGTACCTAAATTAATATTATTTATACTGTTAAATAACTATGATAAACCTTCAAATAGCTATATAGTCAAATAACAACACATTTTACGATATTAACTAACATAATTAAGCTTGAATCGAGTCTGGAATATAATTAATTATAATTTATTGTCTCAAATTATTTTCAACATCAATATGGTAAATAAAAATCTTAATTTTTAAATAAAATTTAAACTGGAATACAAAAAAATGTAGGGAATCTAATTTCTGACATGGCCTAAAGGTATGGTTTCAAATTGTTTGGTTATAATTTCTAATATGATCATGTTAATAAATCTTCTAGCACAGGCATAAATGATAACAAAATATTAACAAGGAGTGTGCAATTCTTTTTAAAGCTCAAGTCATAATAATAGTTCATTATTGTTAGATACATAAAGAGCTTTATAAAACACATGTTTCAGCTCTTAAATTTCTTGGGGACCCAGATTAATCTCAACGTTTTTTAGGTAAAATAATACTTATTGTTTGAGTATCAAACATCAAAAGAAATATACATAACAGACATTAGGATCAAACTGACGTGAGAATCGGACAGACCATCAGAAGTGATACAAAATCAGTGATGGAAGAACCAAGTGACGCATAACCGCCGACAGGCTACAACAAGAGAACACGGCCAAAGTCGGAGAAACGATCGAATATTAAGAGAAGTGGAAGCCCACTGGTTCTCGGACATGGGGAGGCCGAGAAAGCGAGAACACGTGTGGGGCGCGCACTGTCGTTCAGACCTCGGACATCACCGATATCCGAGTGTGTACCGACATTCGATACACGGACCACAGGCCTAGGGGACGCGAGCGATTCCGGGGAGCCGACGCGGTCCCGCGGGAACACACGACCGACGAGGGCCGGCGGCGGGGCGGTTCGGGTTCGGGACTCAAAAACCCCGACCCGAACAGGGGGGGGGGACGCGCACAGAGCACGTCGGCCTGGACCGTGAGCGTGCTGCGCGTGGTCGGACGGACGACAACCCCGTGGTCTCGCGCGACCGTGTGGACGCGACTTTGTGCACGTTCCCACCGGGTGGCGTGGTCAGAAGACATGAGATGCGGCGTGCGCGCGCGACCGCTCGACACGCGGGTACCGAAGCGTTTACCTGGAATCGAAGTCGCTGAAAACACTACGGCCGGCCATGGTTGACGGTGCGACTGCTACGACGACGACGACGACGACGGTGTGTTTCGACGGGCAGCAGAGAGCAACGGATGCGCGACGGCGGGACGTGCGGCGCGCCGGTCGGACAGACGGAGAGAGACGACGACAAAACGCGTTTGGTGCGTTGGTTGTTGAACTGCACGGCGGCGTCGGAACGCACGAGAAAACAAGCCACGGGTCTGAGCTGCGAGAACGAGTTTTATTAAATTCGTCACTCACACACACGCACACGCAAGCCTGGGTCTGTGCAGTGTTGCGCTATAATACGTGCGTGAATATAATACATACGCACACTCGAGCCAGACAAAAAGGCGAGGAAAACATGAGGTTAACCATGGAGCGGTGAGTTCGCATCCCGTGGAAGAAACGCTCGTGATAACGGTGTCGGTTTACGTCGGCGCGGGAAAACGACGACTGCGACGACGACGCCCGTCAGCGGCGCCGCGATGATGAATGACGTGATGTCGTACACTTGTACCAGTTGTACCACACGCGCGTCGCTACGTGGCGGTAAATAATCACACAAAATATAATAAGCGTCAATAGGTACTCAATGCTCCCGTTGAGAAAAAAAAATTCAATACCCCCCCCCCCCAAATAACGAATTTCAATATTTCTTATACGATTTTTGAAACGATCCTATAACGGCAAAATGGACAAAAATTGTATTTCTTTCGGTTGCTTTGTACTATCACCCAGGGCCGCTCTTAGGATCTACGAGGCCCTGGGCAAAATATAATTGCGAGGCCCTTTTAGTTTTCACTTTTCTAAATACATAAAAATAAATAAATCGTTTTATTTTGACTACACTTTTATAATTTTACAAAACAACTCAAAAAATGAATCATACAATTAATGTTATTATTATTATTGAATTATTATTATCATTATACTTATAAACAAAATAATTTAATATACAACAATTTAAACAAAGTTAATTTTTCTAGCTTTTGCTTCTGAAAATGTTGCCAATAAATCACCATAATCTAGATTTTCACAAATTCCATTTTCGATTGAAATAATGGCAAGATCGGAAAGTCTTTCTTGAACCATAGTAGTCCGTAAATAGTTTTTAATAATTTTTAATTTCGAAAAACTTCTTTCAGCGCAAGCCATAGTTATGTGCATTGTAAGCATAATCCTCAAAGCTATGGAAATATACGTAATAACATTGATTATAGAATTCTATAATCAATGGTAATAATAAAAAATATTAAATAGGTAATATTACTTTTTCTACTATTTATAGTTGAAAAAAAAGTTTTATACACCTATATCTAATGAACTAATAAAATACACAACTTGACTTTCAAGCGCGAGGCCCGGGGCATTAATTAGAAATTAGAATTTAGAATCTAAAGAGAAATAAGAAATATGCCATATTGTGTACCTTTTAAGTAAAATCACGGTTGCCAGAAATTTTTAATTTTCAAATTCCCTGACTTCCAGGTTTCCAGATAGGTTAAAATGTTAAATCAATATAATTATAAAAAAATATTTTAATTATTAACCCAGAAAATATTAAAATCAACTAAAATTGTTAAATATTTTACTAAAACAATTATGTATGTGATGTTCGACACATTATTATTTTTGTATAGGTACGTGAAAATAACAATATTCGTAAATAGGTATTCGACAATAAATAATTCAATTGAACTTATTTTTATCTATTAGCTATTTCTGATCTTTCGGGAATAATATGCATAGATATTAAACTTAAATATCTTTGATAATACGTAATAATTATTCACGCAAAATAGTATACGTATATTCAGGGACGCCCAGAGGGAGGGGCCATTGCCCCCCCTTGAGATTTTTCATTTCAGATACAAAATTGTTGGTTTTTTTTACATGAAGTCGGTCTTACACGACTAGGGCACTCAGTGACCCTCCGACAATCATTGTACCATTAATTACGAGTATAATATTATTATGTACCTACTTATAAAATTAATAGTTGTACTTCTCGAGTCACAATTTTTTTTAGGCCCTCCCCCCTGAGTGACATATCTACGGGTGTCCCTGCGTATATTTCTAAAGTAAATACAGCCAAATCTAAAATACCAAGTTATTTTCAGATTGTTTTTTTTTTTTTTTAATTTTTGTTATAAAATACAATTATTAAACAGAATAAGAAATGTATAACGGTGTTTGTTAAATTCACAAATTTTTCAGGTTTTTTTTGCTTGAAAAATAATTCCCTGACTTTTCCCGGTTTTCCAGATCTGTGACAACCCTAAAAATAAAATTTAAATGTTTCATACTATTGTTTCAACAAAATAGATTTGTTTCAATTTTTAATAAAAGTCCTCAAAACACAAAATCAAATGTGTTATTTTGTTCAGTTTTGATCATGTATAAAATTTATTTTAACTATAAACTTTGATTTCAGTGTGATGCACAAAAAAAAATTAAAATACTTGTATAATAATAATTGAAAAATATGTATACAAAATTCAAATAAAAAATAATTATAAACAAGTAATAAAATTACAGTCTGAAATAAGAATAAAATATAACGAAATACATAAAATAATGAAATTATTTATGACCTTAAATATTTTTTCATATATATTTAACATATTATAGTACCTTTTTAGTTAGAAATTAGTTATAATAAAAGTTTAAAATACATACAAGATTAATTTAAATAAATTATATATTTAAATATAATAAATACTTTGTACAAAATTATACATAAATGTAAAAGAAACATAATTTTAAAATCACTATCGTTTATCACTTTTCTTAAGTTCAGTATTTTGAACATCTGAAAAAACAAATGTTATAATCATTAAATATAGCATATTCCATCATGAATCTAGATATATATATATATATATATATATATATGATATGTAAAATATATTTAAATAATATGTTTAAAGTACTAACTATCAACTGATTGGTAACTAGATGAAATAATTTGTACAAGATTTGGATACAAAGCTCGTTGTTCAGATTTTCTGTGCGACATTATTGGTTCTTGTTTTCCAAATGGAATGTTTCCAGCTAGTTTCAAACCAGCAAAATATGTTTTACCATGTTGATAACCAACTTCCTGAAAATCAAAATAAAAATATATTCAATACATAAAATAGTGTGTTCTTGATAAAAATAAAATAAAAAGTTTAATTTTATTAGTTTTAATAGAACAAAATTAACATTGATGCATTTTGAGATTTAACTATAATTTATCAAAAATATCAAATAATACAATACAGTAACTACCACCAATAATACACATTCATTTTAATTGAAATAAAAAAGTACCTTAATTTCTTCAAAACTTCCAAATTGAAGTGTTTTATACTTGTCGATTGGGGGTCTTATGTACTGACAATAATCACTATTTTTGACCACCTGTCAAACAAATACAAAATATAAGTAACATAGACACAACATGTGGTAACAATAATAATAAATATAGGTTAATATAAATCTTATTACTTCAAGTTGACGAACACATGAAACATAAGCAAGTCGAGATTGTATATCTGGAAGACTTGGAACTTTAACAGATGAGGTAAAAGGATTATATTTTTTCCATAATAACCAAAATCCAGACAGGCTATCTCCATAGTTGGTAAAATCCATATCATCTTGGGCACCAACATCAATAGCAAGAACATATTTTGCTCCAAAGCTCCGCATAACATCAGCTAAAATTAAAAATATAAATTCATGAAATTTCAGGCTTAAGTCAATTTTAATTCATATAACTCACAAAAGAAAGTTTATTTTGTAATATTTAACTTACATTTACATAATACAAAATAAACAGCTAAAAGGATTTTTATAATAAGCATATCTGAATATTATAAATTACTTATAAGTTACATATTAATTCTAGGTACATAAGATACTTATTATTTTTTTTTTTATAAAATAATTTTTTCTTCTATTCACTTCTTCTAGTATTACTGTTTTACTTAAAAGTAAACCAAATAATTGTTAAATTTATATGTAAAAAGTAAATTTTATTCGTAGATTAACTGATTATACTTTGTAAAATATATAAGTGCAACCTTAAATTATTTTATAAAGGTTGGTAAAATTATTTACATAATATATAATTAAATTACTTTAACTTTTAAACCTTTATCAATTATAATTAATGTAAACGTGGCAACTATTGACTTCAAATCAATTATTAAATATTACGTCTAGCTACTTTAAAATCCTTAACAATAATAGATATATTGGAGTATATAATTAGGCATATGTAAATTGTCACTATTAAACTAATAAACATCAAAAACACATTATTGTGATTCCAAATCAGGTCAATAAAATCTGGTGCTCATTTTACAACAATTATTACACAATTATACGAAAGTAGACAGTGGCACACATCAAATACATATAAAAACATTTAAATGCTAGAAAACATTAATGAACACCCACTCTATTATGATGTATTGATAGTTTGAAAATAAAGTTTATACTTATTCACCTGGTACATTGTTCACATAAGAACCGTCCATAAGTAAATGCCCATCAACAGGGTCATACATGGGAGGAAGCAAACTTGTTATTGACATACTTGCGCGAACGTATCTCCAAAGAGTGCCTATTTACCATACACTTTAAAGTCATTAGGGCCACAAAAATATTTAGCCTAAATCGTCTTACCACACATACACATTTCTTTGTTATAAAATGATTGAAACAGTATAAACTTAAAAAAACTATAAGAGGTTTTTATTCGATTTTGTTTTAGATTTTTCAAGAATTTCTAAATTATTTTATACTCCATACATCAAATAAGTATTATATGACATATGTAATTGAATTTATACTTTTTAAATAGTAAATTAACAAGGGTTTTTTACTTTTTACTTAAGTAAAAATAAATTATTTAAATAGGCCAGTGATTGATTTACCTGGTAAATTATTTATGTATCCGCCATCCAATAACAAATGACCATCAATTGGATCGCATAAAGGTGGCATGTAACCGGATAAAGACATTGAAGACCGTACATAACGCCATAATGACCCTAGAATATAAAACCCCTTATTTAAAAGAAACTTAATTATTTGCAAAAGTTTTAATCATAAATAAAATGCTTAAAGTAATTAAATTAATTAGTCATTACACTTTAAATATTTAAATAATTTTGTAAATCAATCACATCAACTTATTTAAATTTTAAATTATTTATTTATAAAAAAATAAAATTATATAGTATATTATACAAACAGCTCTAGATTTTCAAAGTAAAAGTCATTGAAAATATGTATGTGTGATAAACTTATTTTATTTTATGCATTTTAACATAAATTTATACATAAAAAAATAAAATATGAACTTAGCTATACTCAAAATAATATTGCAATATTTTTAAATTTAATTTAAATATAAGTTGAATCAGATTCTGAAACATCTAAATTAATTATAGAATTGTTTATAATGTGATCTCATTTAAAATAAAGAAAAGTATCAATGAGAAATAATATAAAAATAAATTTACTTCTATAATTTAAAATTAACATAATAATACAATTTTCAATATGATATTATATTACTTAATTTAAAAGTAGGTGAAATCTATAATAAGTAGTATACATTAATAACTAATTTATATTTAAAAATTATAATTTTATATAGTGAAACTTGGATCCAAAATTAACATAGGACCAAATTTAAATTTATAATTTTTTTTTTTAATTGTATAATTTAATTATGTGTCAATACTAAGTATTCAATCAAAATTTTTCTAATTCATAGAAAGGAAGAAAGAAAATGATACATTAAATAGTAAATATAATATCTGGGAGTATGAATATTGAATACAATAATTATACCATGAGTATGAATTCGCATTTCACTGGCCGATATATCTGTAGTAACTGTAAAATATGGTAACCATAAGTCTTCAATTTGAGTTTCTCCAAGAGCAGATATCAATGTAAAATTAAAATCTTGACCGGTAAACATAGATGTAACTGGGTAAGTCAAATCCAATATTTGTCTCCACCAATGTGTCATACTCTTAAAAAAAAAAAAAAAATTAATGATCATAAAAATATCAAAATAGATAGTATAGATATTGGCAATTATTTTATTAATGTGTTAACAATCTGAAGGTTAAAAATAATAGCTTTTTTTAAATTTAATAACGCAGCAATTTCTGAGATTAAAGTGTTGATTAGACTAAGATAAAACAGGATAATATTTAATTATTATTATTTTTAACTTATAGAACATATAACTGTTATTGTCAATTAATACATTTTATTTAATTAATAGTAATTTCGAAGGAATGCAATTTTGATCTAGAGAACCTTTCAATACATAAAATTAAATTAAAACCAGTGAAAATAATAATGCTGGATTTCACTTTTCAAATAACTTTTTTGTTTGTGATATTTGAGTAATTAAAAACATTTAATTACACTGTTATTGAAATAATTATATGTTACCAAAGTTCATAGAAAAATGTCTTAATAATTAAGTATTTTCAAGGTTAAAATACAATGATTATTAACTGATATTGTGTAAATATTTATCAATATATTTTTAAATTAATACCTTAGCCCAGTGACCAGCTTTTCGTATTGTACCAATAATGTCTCTTTCGCCACACCACACAGCTCCCATAAAGGCACCTATACTAACACCACCAACCATATCTATTGGAATACCAGCTTCCTAAAAATACAATTTTCGTGTTTAGAAACATATACAAAAACATCATATAATTTTAATTTACTTGAATGGATTTTATCATTCCTATGTGAGCAGCTCCTCTTGCACCTCCGCCTCCTAGCACTAGACCTACAGAAGTTCCTGTCAACCACCTTGCCAAACGACAAAAATCAGAATGAATGTTGACTTCTGTTTGTAATATTTTTTCATACTGCTCACTCTAAACACATTAAAATAACTCATATAATTTGTGATTTCTTTACTTACAAAAACCAGTTTTAATACTTACAATAACAGAAACTGAACGTTTCAAAAATATTCGTTTAGGACACTGTATGTGGTGATGAGAAGATACCCAAGATCTTATGTTCAACCATCCCACAGTATTGGAGGGTAAATCTGAATCTTCTCTATGTAGTAAAATTAATTCTTTTTGAGTACGTAAAGCCAGACGTTCAATATCCTTTTCATACTAAAAAAAGTTCATATTTATTATTTATTAAAATGAAAATTGCATAAATATAATAATTAATATAAATTAATAGCAATATTATAGGTACTGGATGATAATCAAAATTGTTGTATACATATTTATTATTAGAAGAAATAGGATTTTGATGATTTTTGAATTTTCTTTTGCCTTCCAATCTCATACAAAGCTACCTTAACAAAAAAATTGTTTTATGATTCTTTTATTAAGAATTATCAATTTTAATTTTCACTTTTGAGAATTCTTAGCTTATAAATGCATTTTTGGTTTTGGATTATGGGTGGAGCGAAGGATTAATTTGTTTTATCGTGATGTTTATTTTTCTTTTCAGAATACATTTTTGGGTACACTTAGCTTTGTTCAAAACTTTCATCCAGAAACTCTATGGATCGGAAATCACAAGTAGATAGTACATTAAATAATATATAATATAAATTTTTCAGTTCATACTTTAAATCACATAGATACCAAAAAAAAAAAAATTTCAGGTCATTAAAGAATTTTTTTTTTAAAATCATTTTTGATAATTCTTTAGGTATCATCATCATCCTATTTTTAATCATTACAGATAATGTATGAGTATACTCACTTTTCCTAAAATAGGTTGTTTATTTCCAAGAGTAATAAGCAATATACAATCAGCTTGTCGAATGCATCGTTGGGTCCAAGGAGAAAATGAATAGTCACATTGATAAAGAGCAATTTTATGTTGATCTTCTTGTTGAGCTAACCAAGTGGTTAACCGGTATTCATTATTATAATCCATAATAGATTTGCCCAAAACATTTCTAACATAATCTGAAGTCAATCTTAAAGTTGATCCAATAGAACACAATGAGTGGTACAGTTCATATGTAAAACTTGTGAGAGGAACATCATCTGATATAGGCACAATGGCAATAGTTGAAAAATTACTTTGAGTAGCTCTTGTATCAAGTGTTTTACCAATAGTAGGTTTTTGCCAAGTACCTAAAATTCAATCATTTAAATTAACAGGCACTTGTTAATAAAATTGAAAATAAAATAAACAATAAAAAAAGAACTAAATTAGCATAGCATTTTATCATTACACTTTTTAAAAAAATTATAATTAACTCTAATTGCTTAATTTATTTAGGCATAAAATACTTAAGGAATTACCTAGTATTCTATGTCCTAGAAGATTAATTAGTGTAGAAACTACTCCAGGAAAACGTATTTTAATAGCATTAAATAACCCTTCTGGCAATTTAGCTAGTTCTGAATCTCTTACAGCCATGACTGTTGTTCCTCTAGGAGTTTGAGTAACAACTTCTACCTGCATAGACATAAAATTGAATAATACTTAAAATTCATTATAAATTATAAAATGTAATAAATAAAAACAAATGGGACTAAAAATCATAAAACACTAAAACAGGATATTTTGAATGGGAGATATGTTCATTTATTTATTTCTCAAACATACTTAAGTATTAAAAAATTTTCTTTTCTTAATTTAATTTATAACCTTAATTATGGAGGTTAGAATGAAACATTTAAGAGTAAAAATGGTTTTATGAATGGGTAAAATATATAAAATATATTATACTTTAATATCAAAGTAAAATTTGAAACAAAAAAGGTATAAAAATTACACTACTATTAAAGATTTTTAAATGAATTGATTCTTAACTTTATCATTCATAGAGCCAAAAATGAATAGATTACAATATGACTACAAACTATTGCATATACACTATAAATCTTGAACTATTTTAAAATGAGAAACTTACTATGCCTACAAGATCACCTTTACCATACTCAGCAACTAACTCTTTTTTTCCATTATCATGTGTAATAACTGAACGCAATCGTCCACTCAATACAATATACGTGCTATCAGATTCTTCATCTTGCCTAAATAGTAAATATAAAGAATAATTCTAAATCAATAACCATGTTTTCATAAAATGTCATATTCTCTCAACAATAAATATAGATTATTATATAAAATAATGGAAACATCAAGTATAACCAAACTTGTGCAATTAACTATTTTATAATAAAGATTTTTAATTTTCTCAATAAAAAGTCAGAATATTTTGTAATAAATAGAAGACAAAAATAGATAAAATAACCAATTTTCAATATAATATGTGACAGAAGAAAATTAATTGATTTATAAATTAATGTTTTTAATACATAAAATAATATTGAAGGGTTTAAAGAATCGGAATAGACACTATTTGTAGTAAAAATATTTTTTAACAAGTTACTGGTATGAATACAAATTGTATATGGAATGTAAGGAACAGCATATCAGGAAGACATTTTCACTAAAAATAATCAAATCTAACAATTATCATTTTGTAATTATAAATGTAAAGAGTAATTTTTACTCACCTATAAACTGCACGGCCACTTTCAATAAACACCCAATCCAATGCAAAATCTATTTGACGTACAAATGGCGATAAACGATGTACCACTGTGTTAGCGATTGGCAAAACAATTTGTGGTTTTACTCTCATAATCCTTTCAAAACATAAATAAATATATTTTTAAAAATTGTAAGAAATAATATTTCCAAATTTCAGTAACTACCTGTAGCTTTGATATATTTTAAATTTTTTTTTTCTTTTAATTAAAACTTTCAGTAGCAAATGTTATAGCTCGACAATTATACAACGAAAGATAGAGAGAAGTTGGACATTAACAAAAATATCTAAATTATAACTTATACAGTAGAGCCTCGATAGTTTGGACCACCGATAATCTGGTGAACGCGGTAATCCGGACGGCCCATAAATCTATTTAAACATCGGCAGTTTGTTCGGAATTCCCAGAATCCAATATTAATCGATGAAATATTTTTTCGACAATAACAATTTCATCAATTTTAGTACCTACTGTCCCTATTAATGACTAGCAATTAGAAATCGGTGTCAGTTAGTTTTCTTCTTTCTTGTCGAGTGAGAGGTCTTATCAATTTTATTACGTATTACTGTTACAATGGCTCCTCGTAAACACGTAACTTTAAATTTTGAACAAAAAGTTGAAATAATTTTTTTTATAATTTATTATATATAAGAATGTATGCATGTACCAATTTATGTATGTAGAATTTAAAATATTTGTAATTTTCAATTAATAAAGTCGGAGGAAAGAAAAATGTCTTAGTCAATTGAGTAGGAAAAACCTCCGGTAATCCGGACAAATCGCTAATACGGACGAGGCTTGGTCTGAATTCATCCGGACTATCAAGGCTCTACTGTACATAGTTTGAAATTACAACAAAAGTATGTAATGGTTTACAAAAAGCGATAAGAGGTTCCAGCATTTAGAAATAATTAATTAATGAAATCAATGATTTTATTGGAATTGGGTTTTGAGAGTAGTAAGGAGAGTAATTTGAGGTTTAATGATGTTAGTAAATTTGGAAATTATGGAAATATAGATTTGATATATAATGAAATTGGGGAAAATTTTGATTGGAGGAAGTAGCTTTGTATAGGATAGATTGTTATTATTAGGATTGTTGATAATATTGGAATCTTAAGTAACAGAGGCGTAAGTAGGTTAGAGGGGGTCCACAATGAGTTTTATGAAGTTTTTCGATAGTAACTTTGATGTTGAGTAATAATGAAACATTATATATTCATCATTGTTATCAAGAAAAATTAGGTCAGCAAAAAATTCAGGAAGGCTGTATTTGTTTTTATTTTTGACATTGATGATATGTTTTGCTAAATGACCTTTTTTCAACAAGGTAGGTAGCAGAAATTTCCATAAGCAAGGTGGAATGGTGAAGGTTTTTAAATAAAATTCTGAATGTACGATTACAGCAAGGTTGAAATGTATGGAAACTAGCGGTGACTTCTATTAGATCGTCTAAATTGTATTAAGGTAGCTACGACCATTAGGGCGTATAATTAGATAAGAAGTGGACTTACATGTAAAAGATTTTGGATATGTTATCCTTGTTAGTTTGTTTTTGAACGCAGAAAAATGTGTGATGTTTTTTTATGAATTGGTGAAGCTGTAGGCTCTATGTCTTGATTGGTATGTTCCGGTGTTTTATTTTTATCATTAATATTATTCAATGGCATATCAAGTATGCAATCGCTGGAATCGTCGGGAGAAAGAATTTGGTGAAATGAGAGGTTTTGATTTTTTGTCTAAGTCATTAGGCAAAATTGACAAATTTGATAAAATTTGTTGATTGATTTTGGTGAAAGGGGTAAAACTTTATCAGTAATGTTAATGAAATAGTAATTAAATTAATCTAAACTAATTAAGACGATATTGGCGCAATTGTGATAATGGAGTGAATTCACGTGATGTGCATTTATCATGAGTAGCAATAGCAATCAGACTTATGAATAGATTTAACTATACAGTAATAAACAACAATAATAATATATCCATCATAGTATAAAATATTTTCAAAAAGAGCCATGTAACTTAAATTCAACCAAAATATAATATATAAATCAAGGTAAATATAATTGATTTAATTGGAATTTTTAATAATTTTTTTTTTTTTTTTTTTGCTTCAAAGAACATTATTTAAAAAAAATATTTTACAATATTAAATTTGAAACGAGTTTGAAACAGATTTTGATTCATTTCTAAACAGTTAAAAGAACACTTTTGGCTTAAAAATAACATTTGAATAAAAATCAATAGTAAATGATTAGTACTTACGCATAAACAGTATTTTTGGACAATGTTGCTATAACACTAGGTTTATTGGATCTAAAAGTAAAAAACCCTGGTTCTCCAGTTAAAACTGCTAAACCTCCGATTATATCACCAGGATTGACTGAATACATATGTGCTTCAGTCAATCCTTCAGGATCCATTTTTTGTGAAACTATTATTGACCCACTCAATAATAAAACTAATGCTGCATCCTGAAAATAAATAAAATTACATAAAATTTATAAGAGAGAAAAATAATCACAATTGTGTTATAACACATTCAAAACCTATAAATTAATTTGATTCTAAAAGATTTAGTGATTATTTGCAATAATAATAGAATCTTATTTAATTACTAATTATTATATTTCAAAAATAATTAACCCTTTCAATTATAATTATTAAACATTTTTGGGGCAATAAAAAGGTCTAGAATTGTCATAAATATAATAAGTACAAATATAACAAAAAACTGAAAAATTATTCTTTAAATTCACCAAAATTTGAATATTCTAGTTTTTTAAAACAAATATATATATATATATATATATACACACACATATATACATGTATAAACACAAAACAAAAATTAATAAATTTTGCATAAGAACAAATCTACATAGATTAATTTTTTGAAGGCAATACACAATTGTTATTGAAATTAAAACAATAACAGTTCTGTTTGTCAAATATGTAAATATAAGTATTCAAAATCAACTTAGTATCTATTAATAACTTACTTTATGAGAATCTTCTCGCATAATATATGTATTAATAGGAATTTTACGTATTTCAACTTTTCCTTGTAATAAATCATCATTATCAAGTTTAAGTTCTTTGACAAATACTTTTAATGCCATTTTAAGGTACCAGTCTTTTTTATCAATTTTCGCATTATTTTTAGGTTGATTTGAAGGAGATTCTAAGTTTTCTTCTGTTATTAAAGTGGTTTCTAGAAATATTTGAATAATTTATCTTATCATAAAATAAATATATGGCTTAAGACATTTAACTGCAAAATAAATGTGTTAATATGTATTACAAGCATAAAAAACTTACCTTTTTGCAAAAATATAGAAGATTCATTCTTAGTAGCTGAAATGAAAGGACTCATTTTATTTTCATCTAAGCCCTAAAAATGAATATAGAAATTTAATAAAAATTATTGTATTCAAGACATAATTACTATAAGTGGAATTATGAAAAGGCAATCATAGAAATATAAATGTTAATTAAGTCAATTATTAATTAAGTTAACGAAACTTGTAAAACAATTTGTTCTTATATTCTACATTTAATGAGCCCTAAATAGTAAATAGATATTTCAAATAACCAAGCAAAGTGAACAAGTTTCAAACATGTAAAAACTAGTTCTTATGGAAATATCAAATCTAATTTTGAAAAATAAAATTGATTAAATTATTTCATTAATATTTATTCTTACATGTTGCACTAACTCTGAAGAAAGCCCTAAATACTGATGAAGAGCTGTAAATATAACTCTCTGTAGACGGACCATAACAACTTGAATAATTTGAATTAATGAATCTGGATAGTCTTGCAAAACTTCTTGAAAAGCAGCAACTGGTAGTCTTACTATTGTACTATCTTCAATAGCTTGAGCACTAACAGTTTTATACGTTTTCTTGTGACCCTACAGAGAATGATATTGTTTCAATGAAAACAAAATTAATTTAATAGTGCATTAGTTAATATTGTGGCTTACAGTAAGAACATCAATGAAACTTAATAATGATGTAACACTATCTCCAGTTTTGACTAATTTCAGAGGTATTATACTACCATCAATTGAAGTAATATCTACACTAACAAGTCCACTTTGGACAATGAATACATTTTCATCAGGATCACCAACTTTGAATAAATATGATCCAGCAGGTACATTTAATATTTCAGTATGACGACAAAGTTTTAAAAAAATTGGTTTTTCAAAGTGACCAAAAATTCTGTAACAATAAAACTAACTATATCATCAAATAATTACATTTGTAACTATACAAAATATAAATATGTATCATTATTAAAATTTTCAAGTGAAAAATTGTAATTTTTACAAATGACAAATAATGTTATACCTGTATAGTAAAAATTAAAAATAATTATAGATGAAAAAAAAAAAATAAACATCATTGTAAAATCATAAGATCCTTCGCTTCACTTAGAATCTAAAAATTAACTATAAAATCAATCAACCTGACAGTATTTAAATTTTAATTAATGTTGAACGTACCGAATGCTTTGTAGCATGTAAAAAGCATCAGGTGGAACATTTTGACCATCTTTTGCAATCAATTCTTCTTCTAAATACTCTGCAGGCGGTTCTAAGACCTATTCAATGATATAATTTGATATTGTATACTCAAATATCAATTTTAAATTAAGAAAAACTATATTTAATGCTATCAAGTTTCATAATGTAATAAATATTTTAAAATTTAATAAACAAACATTTAATCTTTGAGGTAATGTTTCTTTTTTCATTTGTAGCAAACGTCTAGCGAATTTTATAACTAATTTTCTTTTTTTTCCTTGTCCGTGTACTTGTCCAGATATATTTTTGACCTAAAAATGAATAATAAATCATATATTAGCACACTACTCAAATATAAATATAAGGTTATTTTAATTTTTTGAGAGACAGTAATTGTTGCAAATATAATAATTTAAGTAAATTTGATTTAAACTTCTTCTTAACCTTAAATATTAAATTTTATCCTTAATAGAAACAAATTTATTTTGTAATTAAATTATTACTAATAAATAGTATTTACTTAATAATATGAAACTATTTTAACTAAAAATATTGTTTACAGCACAAATATTTTAATTATGTATAATATAATATTTGTAAATTGACATTATAATACCTTTCTCAACATTTTTCGTCCATAGAATAAAACTTTATCACGTTTCCGAAACCTTGTTTTTATAGGGGCACTGATGTCTTTTCCCCGAGGTCTAGAAACTATAAATAATACACAAAAAAATTTAATTTAATAAGACCTCAATATTTTTTCATTATTCATATGCTATTACACTATTTATTAACTCACATTTTGCTTTCCATTTGTAAAAGGCAACTGTTACTAATAATAGTAATAATATTGTGCATCCAAGCAGTATGGCTAACATTCGCTTTGAAAATAATAATAAAACATAAATAAATTACATATTGAAATATACTTCTACTTATATCTAAAATCAATCAAAATTTAAATAATTATCGATGAATAAATGCCAGCGTACCTACTAATTACATAAATACATTTAACTTTTAAAGGAAAATATATTTATTTATACCACACAAAAACACTTACAGATGCTTAACTAAAAGAAATTGACAGGTTTGACACATACAATAAAATATTAAAAGATTTTTGAAAAAAAAAATGGATTTAAAACAATGACTTCAATGTTTATAAAAACAAGTACAATCATTATTCATGATAATTTGTTTATCATTATAAAACCATTATACCTAATTATTTTTATTTTAATCATTCATTAACAATAATATTTCAAACAACAACATTACCTAATTATTTTTTTAAATGTTAAAAAATATTTTCCACTGAATATCTTTGTTTAGAATACATTGTAAGAACTATATGAATGTAGGGTTCTATGTTTAATTTACAAATACAAACAAATTAGATAACTGAAAAAAGTAAGCAAAAAATGATATACTAAAATCAAATTAAACAACCAATTGCATTGGATCACATCGACCAACATTGTATAGACTTATTTTGAATTTAAGAGAGGTAATATATTATACACATTAGCTACTTAATAGGTACTAAAAAATAATAGTACACGATATTACACACAATTTACAACAATTATTGTGATTCGCTAGACCAAATGACCATGCATCATTGAAGTTATTTCGGCGATAAAATAACGAGAATTACGAAAATATATGACTTTTTGTTATTTAAATCGGTAAACAATTCTATTAATAGATAAATTATACTATGTATTATCGAGTATTTTATTAAATATTCTAAACGAAAATAAGATATGCGACACGACTTACTTCCTTCACCAAATACTGGTAAGTGTACGTCAGCCATTCTCGAAGAGTCGAATAATAAATTCCATCTTGAATGGATCGTGCGATGTCTAGTAGTTCCATGGCTCAAAAGAATACATTTAGAGCGTACATGAATGCTGACAAAGGTCTGCACGTAAATCGGGTAGAACAATAACGAAAAATGAAAATTCTTAAAAATTACTCAACAGCCAACAAAAGACAAAACAAGAACAATCACCACAGGAGAGGCTGCGTACATGCTACAATACCGCATAGCGCTGGTTTATTTCTTCTATATTTTATTGTATAAATAGCAGTATCTTCGTGTTATCAAATACTATATTTAGACAAACACAATATCGCTTGACCAGTATGATAAGAATCATATGCTTTGTTTATCTTTTATTATCATTGTTTTATGATAAGACGCGAAACCGCCGTAGTCGTCCTCATGGCCACAGAGCTACAAAATAAATGACGTGGTGAGATACAGAGTTTACTAACACAACACGGTGATGATAACGTCCGGCGGTCAGTGGTCGCTGGATATGTAGAAATGTGACATGGCTTTAATAAATTGTCGTAATCAAAATCATCGAAATGGAATTTAACTTGTAAACGTGTATTGTACGAAAACATTTCGCACGTCTCGAATTCCCCTAGACTAGTGCATAATTTTTTTTTCTCTGCTAACCCTGAAGTGTACATATTTTTGTTGAAAATGATTTCCACGAAGCTGACGATTGTTTTTCCAATTCTCATAGTGCTGTATCATAAATCATCGGCACAATATGCTCCGCCTGGTGTCAATCCTCAACTGTATCAACAGCAGCAAGTAAATGAAATACAATTTTAAAGGGACTTAACGTGCTAATGTGTAAGCCGTATCATAACCGATTGTTTCCTTTTAGGTGCCGATTCAACAATTACCTCCACAGCAAAATATTCCTCAACAAGTACCTTACCAACAACAACAGCATCAGCAGCAATATCAACAAGTTCATTCACAACAGCAACCGAGTCAACCACAACGGCAACAACCGGTAATTATGACTGCATTTGATTTATCTGTTTACTTTGTAAATTAGTGTGATTTATTGTATCCATATTAGTTAAGCAAACTAATTAATTAGTTCTATTATGTTTTTGTAATATTTAGTGATACCTATTCCGTATATTTGTTAAACAGATTTTCTGATTACCACACTAAGTATACTTGTATACTACAATTAGTATACAACTAATCATCTTCAATAATATTATTATTTTTGAAATATTTTAGAGCCATGGACAACAAGATTCCCATGGACATGCACCACATTCTCAGCAAGTTTTACATGCAAACTTAGCAGAAGAAAGCGAGTAAATATATTTTATTTATTAACTTTTGGTATTGTCTGAATAGTATTATGTATTCTATATTTTATCATCATTTTTTTAAATTTTAGGCACATTAAAAAACATTTAGATTTGCCATCATTAGACACGAGTAAAATGTCTGAACAAGAATTACAATTTCATTACTTCAAAATGCACGATGCAGACAATAACAACAAATTAGATGGATGTGAACTTATCAAGTCACTAATACATTGGCACGGTAATTAATTAATGTTACATTGTAATGTAATTTGAAAGAAGGTATTTAAGTTTGGTTAATTACTTATTACTGAAGGAAGGTATTTATTTTTAAACAAATTTTTTAAGATTTTCAATTTCACGAAATTATTGATAAATTAGTACTTTTTTCTAATTAACTGTTTTACAATTAAAAAGTTTATAATAAATTTTGATGATTTGTAATCCATAAATATCTATACTTATGTATTCCCACTATATATTTCTGTAATAACACAAGTCGATAGTGCTTGAATAATTTAGCATTTGTGTAAAATTGTATTAATTATTGTGATTATTAATGTCTAAAATTGAACTATTGTCTTATAATATATTCCATTGTGAAGTATTTAAAAACCATAAGTAATTTATTCAGTTGACATTTTCATCCACATGTACTACCATCATAATATTCATACTGAATTTTAATCTAGTATATTAGATAAATATTACCAGTTGTGAGGATTCAAATCATTAGTAATATGTTTTGTGTCATTTTTGTTTATTTAATTATAAATACCAAGGAATTAATATTTTTATTTTTATTTCAGTTCAAGGCGGCCATGATCCAGCTGCTGGTGGTGCACCTCCACCAGAAAAGGTTTTTACAGATGAAGAACTCATGCAATTAATTGATCCAATATTAACTATGGATGATACAGATTTTGATGGATTTATAGACTATCCAGAATTTGTTATCGCTCAAAACAAAGCAGGCAATACTCAGAAACAATCAGTTTGAGAAAATAAATATAATTAATTGAATTTTACTGTAACATATTATTCTTGTTTTTAACAAGATCCCTACTATATTAAGATGTTGATTAGGTTTTTTTTTTTTAATCATAAGTATAATTAAATAAACCTGTCATAAATATTTGTTAAATCATTACTATTTAAAAATGGAATTTATTAAAGATTAATAAAATGTAATTATTAAAATTCAACTTTAATAATTAAAGAAATCAGAATATTTTTTTTTACAAAATTTTATAAAAAAAAAGATGTTGAGATATAAATGATTCTTTTATATAATACTATATATATATATATAAATATACATATAGTCTTACTTATTTTTTTTACAAATATATTTCTTATTTTTTTGATATTTGAGTTTACTCATTAGCATTTCAACGTTTTCTTCAACACATTCATCTCGTGGCTTATTTATCTTGCGTACGATTAAATACAAACCAATTAATGTTAAACCTAAAAAAAAATATTTTAAATTATCTGTAAGTGTTACGTTTAGCTATACTATTGGCATGAAAAATATTGGTTTACCATTTAAAATGCTTGGAAAAACAATAAAGAAATTTAAAGTTGTTGAACGGTAATGTATTGCTTCACTGAGGTATAATACAATCGACAAGATCATAGACATAGCACCAATACTGACCATTCTAAAAATTAATTATACATAGATTGAAATATATATATGTAAAAAAAAATTGCTTAGCATTAAAATCAAAGTTTAATCTATAAAATTACTTACGGCTTATAGTGGATAAATAATGAGCAATGTATCAAACATAATGCTTTAAGAAGTGAAAACATTCCTAAGACTCTTGGTAAAGTTGAATCCTCTGTAAATAATTACATTAAAAATTAATATTAATCATACATTTATGCACAGTGATTACATAGGCATGTGTGCAGTTAGCTAGTATATTTATTTTAACGTTTGGTTCCAATTAAAATTGTACATATGGCAATAGACCTAATGTCAGAAGTAACTTAATTGATAACTTTCTTATGTTTTGTGATACTGGAAATCTTGCATCCAATGTAATTTTTCTAATAATTAAAATGGTAAAATAAATAAATGAACCCAGAGTATTCTTTATAATTAACAGTAGATTTAAGTATAATAAATACACGTTGAATTTCTTGGGTCAATAAAAACGTGCAAACAACTTATTTCAATTCTGGTAAGTTAAATGTAAATGTATTTTAATAACGATATTTTTTATTTCCATTGTTCAGATAATACATGATATGTTTTTATAGTCTTGGCCGAACAAAATATTTAACACATAAATGATGTATTGTGATTCATAATAACTTAAAAATTATCTAAAGTATAATTTAATACATTAATATCTATAACTGAAATTTTCATAAGATGATACATTCATTTTACGAATCACAAGAGTTCGACTTTGAAAATGCATTAAAAAAAATAAACAGAGAATTATTCCAACTTAAGCTTAAGCTAGTTAATTATTTAACATTGAAATAATGAGGAAGCCCCAGGAATAAGTGACCACAGGTAACCATATCGGTACCTCAAACATAAATCAGAAATGAAGATTAGCATTGACATGGCAGATGAAAATAAGCCATGCCATATACATCCTACCAATTATTAATAATTTGGGGGTACTGTGTCTAGACTACAGTGTACTGTAATCATAAGTTAGAAAATAATATGTCTCCCTTGAATATTTTCGGTGCTGAATATCATTTTCTCAACACTCATGAACTAATGGATAATTTTTAACAGGAGAGGGAGACAAGAAGCAGGTTATGTACGAAATAAAAGGTAGACACTTTGGTTTTAATCAAAGTAATATACTTACATACCACACATCAGGGATTCAACTGTCTAAATTAGAAGGTAGAGATTTGATATTATATTAAGTTGAGATTTTCCTTTTTTTTTTTTTTTTTTTTTTTTATTAATTTAATTTTTTTTGTAGAAGTATGATTTATATTTTATGTAATTTCTGAATAAAGAAAGTATAGGCAACAAGCCCTAGAGAGAGGAGAATAAACGTTATGAATTGACAGGCTTCATAAAGCGTGATTGTGCGCGACCGAATTAAAGTACTGTTTCCTTACAATGAACAGGGAATAAAAACACGGTAAGAGGTTGTACACTTGTACAGTTACAAAAATCGGTCTAAAAGACTAAAAAACAAAGCTTCGTGGCGTGACGACTAGAATAATATTAGAACAACGATTATCGTACTAAATTAAAGTGGAAAACACTTACAATGTGGCAGTTTTTTACTTTTTAAAGCATAGAAAATTGATGATAAATAATCGAAATAGTTAAATATAATCATTTTGCCATGTACTTAAATCAAAAACCGTTTTTATATCTATAATAGTTTGAGGAAAGCTTCAACATATGAACGGAACATATAAAAATGCGGTAAAAAACGTGTTTAAACGGTAATATTGTAATAAATTAACGAATTTGAACAATCTCTACAGAGAAAGTCTGAAGACGATTCGTGAATTAACCAATGTGGCCCGAGGTCGACAACATTTCGAGAAACGGACTAGGTACCATCTCTTAAGTTTTGGTTTGTTATTTTTCACTGTCGCGGCTTCTTGAGCCGGTCCCGCACGAGTAGAGGCGACTAAAAAATATCGGTCACTGCAGATTGGCCTTGCAGGAGACAAAACGAGTCGGTCACCTATCGGTTGAAGAAACTTTGTGTTGTTCGAAGCCAGTAGGCATATCAGTCGTAAACGGGAGGAATATTGGGAAAATAAACCGGCACACTAATAAGTAACAATATTCTGAAAAACCATAAAGTAGTGTAATTTACAAAACGCATGGCCATATTTGTTTTTACATAATTTCCACTGTATGCAATTAAAGCGTAGGTACTTTATGAATAACGTGTTTCGTGAATCCTCCACAACTAATTTTACTCTGCCTTTCTGGTCAGCATTCTGGCCATTCTAGTCAATTAAGTTACGGATACATTATAAGAGTATAGCGAAAAATTCAAAATTGCACAACATAATGAAAATATCGTCACATAAAACAATGGAGGGGCTCTCCGTTTAAAAGCCGTTACAACCCAACAGTTTTTTTTTACGCAGATTTGCAATTAATTATGACCCACAATACACGATCAGAGAGTTAAGTTAATTACATATTTATACATAGGTAGCCATTATTTACGAGTTATATTATTTTATTAAGAGTATCTCTCATTAATTAATACTGTTTAGTGTAAGAGATCGCCGAAAAAAGCCCGCAGAAAATTAATTGAGAACCACACGATTATACTACACAAAATAAAAAAGATTTTAATTAATATTTTTTCAGTAGACACATTTGAAAATACTTAAAAATGTATTAAAATTATAATGACTTAACACATCACACTGTGTAGGGTTATTTTTGTCTGGGATTTAAAATTCCGGAGGCAATTCTGAAAGATTGGAAGATTGTCCCATTAGAGAATCCCGGTGGGCCCTTCTCTCTGTGAAAGCATTCGTCTTGTTATTTATACACTGATGCCGGGCCGGTATCACTGTGTTCGTTTAACTCATAACATTTTTGTTTTAATTCATTACGAAACTGCACGTTTATAATATTTATAAATAAACGGGATTTACACTTTTGACTTTCTCGTTTTTTTTTTTTTTTTTTTTTATTTTATCGTTTCTGACAAACTATGAACGAAAAAAATACACCAACGTTTTCGCCCATGTTTAATAAGCCGTATTACCCATGGATACGGTAAAAATACCCGGAAAAAAGGAATAAACCTTGTGTGCGTTGGGAGGGTGGAAATTGAGGGGGCGCAGGGTCGGATCGAGAGTGCACACGTTACTCGGAAGTGACCTTTGCACCGTACGGGGGCCGTTTTTGAAAATTTTCCCGGTGACACGGCGCGAGTCTATATCCCGTCCCCGCCTAACCACTGACCGCCGCCGAGGGGGGATCGCGAGCGAGGTCAGCTTTTGTAGCGAAAAAGCCCGCGTCGTGCCCCACGCCGTACCGTGTATGAAATTCTCGTCCGCCTGCAGGTTGGACTGCGGCCCGATGATGCACTTGTTCTCGAAAAACGACCGGAACGTGACGCCCAGATCCATGAAGGCCACGAACGCCAGCCAGCCGCGGAACGTGTACAGGATCTTGTCTTCGACCATGGTTTGTGCCTCGGGGGAGACGGCCCGGCGTCACGGCTAGACAATACAACATACGCGCGCGTGTTACAACAGCGCAGAGTTCGACATAAAATATATAGAAGTATACAGAAAAAAAAACAAAAAAACAAACAAAAAACAACGCACACGAGTGAAAAGACTCGCGGGCCACGGGGAGGCTACATTTTACCAGGTACTATTATTATTACAGTTATGCACTATTATTATACACCGATAACGATGAACGATGTACGCACGGCAACGGTCTCTACTCCGGGCGTGTCAAACTAAAAATATCGAGTGGACCCATATACGTATGGAATTGTTTACTATTTTACGGAACGCGCTTAAAAATGTATAGAAAACAAACAAAAAACATGCTTTAAAAATCTGTTAATATTATTCGTCACCAAACACAACGGGTACGATTAAATGTATTATTTGTGTCATCGTATTTTCGATAGTGTATTAGATTTTAAACATTGAATCGAAAATAAAATCGATTAAATCACTTAAGAAAGAAGTATTAATGAAAAACAAAACTAGAACTAAAGTGGATCAGATTGGACGTTGACTACTGAATCTATAATTTATGCATTAACCTGCATCAATAATACTTCGATTACAGTTTATCGGAGAAAAAGTAACACAACAAATAAATACAATTAAAAATGATCGTATTTCAGACGGATCCGACGTGAAATGAAAACTTTTTATTTCTTTTCATTAATTTTACCCAATTGTCCATTGGTTAGTACTGATGGCAAGTGGGCTACGAAAAAAAAATCGTTAACATTAAACGAGTCTCAAATAGTGTACTGAGTCCCACGAATACTTTTAGGTTGTCAAAATCGAGTCCAAAAAAGGTTTTTCGGTCGTTTGAGTCGAGTCTCTTCAGCTTATTGGCGTTATCCAGCGTGGAGGTTAGCCGATTAGTCTCCCAAAATGGTACCTACATGTGTTGTTTACATTGTTCATGAACCAGTCGATTTTTATGTTTTCAAATTGATTACTATGAACGCGCGGAAATATAATCAGTTGAACTGTGGAATTTTTTTACGGGGTGCATACTACATACCGCCGGGCCTTTGACGAATACACCTCATCGTCGCGTATTCCACGCCGACCGAGGTGCGAGATCGTCACCGGCCAATAGTTACGAAATCTCATCTACGGACTCGCTTTTCACTGATAACCAATAAGACACGATATTAGGAAAATTCAAGCAGGACTCGATTCAGACACCCAAAAGTAGTGGCCTAGACTCGATTCGACGTCGTCCCGCAAAAACGAGCGTCGCGTGTTTAACACGCTTGGTCTACCTACTTCTACGTGGAACGACTACAACGCGAGCAAACGGGTCCGTTCCGTCGACCGACGCAACCAAAAAAAAAAAACATCTAAGCACGACGACATTACGTTTTCTACATCTAAGACGTCAAATAAAAAGTTCGGACGCCAAACGACTAAACACACGACGACGTCGCACCGTGCGTGCGAAACCGCGTTCAACCACACACACACACACGGGCCCACTCGTGGGTATTTCAAAATTTCTGTACTACGACATTACAATACGACAATATCTACGTCTACGGATATATATACTATTGTGTACAAGTGGTGAGATAAATTAGTAGTAAGTCTCGGGGTCGACCGTGTGTCATTACTGGTGGCGATGTGCGTGCGAGCGAAGGGACGAGGCGCAGAAGAAGACGTGTTGCAGACCCGGCGGCGTCGTCGTCGTACGATTTTTACGCAGACATTATCTCTCGCGTGCGGAAAGCTGTTCGACCGCGGCTACAGCAGCCGGCATCGTCGTCGTCGTCGTCCACCACCGACGGGCGCGAGTCTCGGACACAGCTCAACGAGAAACCGGTGAATCGGTGCCCCCGCGAGTCGTGTATTGTACCGGATTTCCCCGGAAACGCGAAAATCGCAGAGAAGCGTGCAGGAAATTAAACGTCCGATGACTGTGGCTCCGCGACAAACGACGGCTGCGGCTGCGAGGGCGATCACGAGGCACGGCGACGGCCCATGATCACACGAGTCTGACGACGGAAGTTTGCAGAAAAATTATTATTATTATTATTATAAGTATTATAATTATTCACGATTACGAATTTACAATAACAATAACAACGTGAATCACGGCTTACCGCGGCCGACGACGACGACGGGTATTGTGTCGATAAAGTGGTCAGGCCGGTCGCTTGATTATTCCATGATTTTTTTTTTTTTTTGATAACGTAATCGAAGTCTTATCTCTTATCTCGTCGTACACATTGGAAAGACATGTGACTGGAACGTCTTGTGTTCAATAATTGTTGATCCGTACGTCGAACATGCGAATATCGGACGCGACAGTATTATTATTGTGAATTATACAGTTCTATAATTTTGTGTTGACTGAACGATTTGTGAACATGAAGAATAAAGTTTTTTTTGCGAAAAACAAATTGCCGAAGAAAGTCAACAACCGCCGGGGAAGACTCATTGTTCGAAACCTGCCGTTTACCGTGAGTCCCTCATTTGATTTTCGTTAGTATTGGTTTATGATAGTTTTTTCTATATATAAGCCAGAATCAATTCGTTTTTTATATCGAAAATTCAAAGAAGGTCTTAGATTTATGTTGGAAACTTTTGATATTTTTCATGGCAAGCATATTTTAACTTTATTTTTTCCAATGAAATAAAAACATTTAATGTTTTTTAATGTGTTACATTTAAAATTACTCAATCTAATTATATGCTCTATTTACTACTTAATGCATTAATTACTGTAAATAATATGAATAGTTAATCTACGTTTAATTAATTAAAACTAAGACATTTGAGTTTACGTAATAAGTATATTTATAATTAAAGTTTGTGGTGTAAAATTAAAATATTTTTTTATAAATGGCTTGCAGACAAATGAAGAACAATTAAAAGAACATTTTTCTAAATTTGGTGAGATTAATGACATTCAACTCCTACAAAAACCGAATGGAAAACCTGTTGGTTGTGGGTTTGTGCAATTTGTGGTTAAACAAAATGCAGCAAAAGCTATTGCCCACACTAGTGGTAAAGATTTTTTAGGTAAGTTTGTATTTTATGATATAGAATTAATCATTGATAATTATTAATTACATATTTATCCAAAGTAGACTGTTCTTAAACTTTTGTTAAAAAAATAATATATTTTATTCTAAAATTGTTGAGTAGATTTTTACGCCCTTAACAGAAATAAAAAGTTTTAGTAATTTATTTTATGGCAAATATCTATCAAATTATGTTGTGTTTAAAGGTTGAAAAGTTTAAGAATTATTAGTATGTATGGTTTCTATTTTCTACATTTTCATGTAAAATAATTTAAATAATTTTAAAGTTCCATGTTTTTATAACTATTTTATTGAATTTTTTTTTTTAAAGGTCGATCTATTGTTGTTGATTGGGCTATACCAAAAAATAAATATGAAACTATCCATACTTCTCAAAAAAATGAAGAAAATAACTCAGTTAAAGAAGAAGCAGGTGTTGATGCTATAAAAGAAGAAGAAGCAGAAATCAAAGAAGAAATTTTTTCTGACGATCAAGACGACACAGAAGAGCCTTCAAAAACTGTAGAAGATTATCTTTCCCTTGACACAACAAAGGTTGAAAATGAAAATTTAGTGGATTTTGAAGCTGAAGATTTTAAGTGTGTTTTTAGTCTATACATTTATTTTTAGTAACTAATCTATCAATTACATTTTTTTTTGTTTTTAGAGATGATGCTCAAAAAAAGAGAAAAGCAATTGATGATGATGAATCTGTTGTATCTACTACTGAAAATAAAAAACGTTTTAAATCTCATGATGTCAAAGAAGGGTTGACAGTATTTTTTAAAAATGTGTCATTTAGTGTTACCAACGATGAACTTAAGCGATATATGAAAGAAAAATTTGGACCAATTTACTATGCACTTGTATGTGTAGATCGTTTAACTGAGCATTCTAAAGGCACAGCATTTGTTAAGTTCAGGGTAATTTCTAATAATTGTATTATTTATTATACATTATGATTTTTTGCTTGAAATAAAATTTGTAAATAAATTTGTAAAATTTAATAATTTAAATACCTAGAATTTTCTTTGTTACTTGAACTTTTTTTAAATGAACCTATGAAAATAAATTTACTGCTATATTGAATAATATAAAAAAAAATGATTATCTGTACTTTTTAATTGTTTAGGATGCGAGCAGTGTAGAAGCTTGCATGTCTAGTACTCCTGAAGAGTTAACTCTAAATGGATCTACCATGGAACCACAAATGGCAATTGATAAAGAAGTTTTAGATAAATCTAAAGGAGACAAAATTATTCATAAAGACAATAGAAATTTATATTTAATTAAAGAAGGAGGTATAGAAATGATATTTTATTTAAAATTATTTCATTGAATCTAATTATAGTTATGTTAACATAATTCTGTGTATGTGAATTTTCATAACTTTTCTATCTTCAAAATTTTTTTTCAGTTATAATTGCTGGTACGGCAGCTGCAAATGGTGTATCTGTTCATGATATGAATAAACGCCTTCAATTAGAACAGTGGAAATCTCAAGTTCTAAAAAACTTAAACATGTTTGTGGCTCGTAATCGACTTATTGTTCATAACTTACCTGCAAGTATGGATAACAAACAGTTAAAAGATCTATTTACAAAATATTCACATCCTAAGGCAGTATCAAAAGTGAGTAAAAAGTAAAAAATATTTCATAATTTTCTTTGATTTGATATAAAGTTATTTATGTTCTTCAAATTCTTCACTAATTAAAAATAAATAATATTTTTAATTAAATTTGTACTTTATGATCAGATTAATTTTAATTCAATCTATTTAAATTACATATGTTATATTTTCCAGGCTGTAGTAATGAGAAATTTGAAAAAAGTTGATCCCAAAGGACAAGCTATATCAAAAGAATATGGATTTGTTACATTTCATCAACACGAAGATGCTTTGAAGGCACTCAGAGCTGTAAACAATAATCCAAACATATTTAATTCAAATAAAGTAATTTTTGTTTTATTATATTGATAATAATTATTTAAAAGTAGTTTTATTCCAAGTTGGTGCCTCATAGTGATTTGAAAGTTCTTCACAATTTGATACATTTTTCCATTTTATAAACTAAATTAAATTTTTTAAATAATATTTGAATTTATTATGATAAAATGTTTAAGTATTTGAAGTTGAATAAACTTAACATTTTAATCCTATTAAATTATGTCTTAATGAGTTTGTCATAACAGAATCAAACTAATATAATTATTTTTTTTTTTTAAACTGGTTCTTGATTTAAACATATTGCTAAATACAAGGTAAAATTGTATGTGATATATATTATGGCCACCGAAAGAATGCAACTAAGTGGTGACCAAAACTGGGTTTTTCTCACCTTTACATCGCATCGTAGTGAGTGGAGGAATTTACGGAAAAAATTAATTATAATTATATTTTAAAAAAATAGGAGAATTTGACTACGAAATTGTAGAGATTGCTCATTTGGATGCACAAACAAATAGCGTTCCCTCAGTGGCCTTAATTAGCCTATAAGTCTTATTTTATTATATTGAATATATAAATAATAAAAATTAACTAAAAATATTTGAAAACACATGATCTTATTATGAACTGAAAGATTAATTTATACGTATATAATTTTAATCTTCAAATCAAAGCTCAACTACACATAAATTTGAATCTTTGTCATGATTTTTAATCATTTATTGTTAATTCAATTTCAGAGACCAATAGTAGCATTTTCCATTGAAAACAGACTTGTTTTACAAGCTAGACAACGTAGAACAGATAAGAGTAAAATCTGTAATCCACTATTTAACAAACAGCAACCAACTCCTGATAATAAAAATAAAAAGTTCACTAACGAAAAAAACAAAAATAATAGTAGAACTGCTCTATCGAAAAAAAAGACTGCAGATCTCCCTGAGTATACTGGTATTACAGCTAAAGAGGTAAATATAACTCAAAGAATAGTTTATTACATTTAGTCAGGGAAAGTACATTTATCTGAGTATGTGTTTTTTTTTCATTTCAGGGTCACACTGCGATTCGATCTAAGTTTAAATTGAAAATTCAAGCTGAAGCTCATCAGAAAAATGTTAAAACTAAGAAGAAATTAACAATGAAAAAGAAACGTGATCTAGCCATCAGAAATGAGAAAAAGAGAGAACCAAAAGTATGCTTCATAAATGATTTTTAAGTTTGAAATAAAATTGTATTTATTATGTTATTTTATTTTTTTCAGATGAAAAGCAAAAAGAATATTACTAAAATTGATACTTCGTTTTCAAAGTTAGTCAATAAATATAAAAATAAAATATCTGCTCCAGAAACAATGAAAAAGTGGTATGAAACTTCTTAAAAACTTGTACAATACAGTCCTGTTGAAAATTTGTATATAATAAATTATCATCTAAACTCTAAAAATGTTGTATTACTTAATCATCTGTTCTAGATTTGTATTTATTATTTCTATTATCTTTTAGTATGTGTTGTTCTAAAATACGATTGTCGATTTCAGTGAAACTTATAGTATTTTTTTCAGACTAGACCAGTCATCTTTTGTCTATGTATCAGTAATAAACATTTTGTCAATTCCTTATTCAATGAATGTTTCCAAATGTTCAAAGTTATTTCTTTTGGAAGTAGGTAATAATGATTTTGAACCCCAACGTTCACAGTTGACACTCAGGGTCACCTCGTTCACTTGAGTTAGAGGACCAAATTGATTGTTAAAAAAGTAATTTTGTATTTGTGCTATTTGAATTTTAAGTTAGAGGACACAAATTGTATTTTAAAACTTATAACTTAGGAATAAGTCAGATATTGATAGAATTGTGTCACTTTAATATATAACAAAGACATACTTATATTATTCAGAGATTTTATCAAGGCAAAAGGACTCTAGGCTAGTGCCTCAAGTGGACTTTGGATAATGACGGAAAATCTTGCTTTGTAAAGTATATAATATTAAAACTTCAACAAATACACTGTTATACATTTTGTAAATCTTATTTATAAAAAATAATAAATATATAATTATAATAATACTTAAAATATAAAAATAATTTAACAATTAATAAAATTTAAAATCAATTACATTTAAAATCACAGTTACATTTTGGACGGATTATAATAATACATCAAAAATGTAAAAAAATCTATACATACAATACTCAAAAAATACATCTTAAATTAGTTTTCATTAAGTATTGATATCTGATAAAAGTTGTTGAAAAGTTTGCTTTGCATAATATCTGTAACAAATTAAATACAATGACTTTTTTTTTCTCAATGATGACAGCAAAAAACACTAAAGCTACTATAAGATAATAGATACCCATAAAATTATACCATAGATAAATTGGTTAATTCCATATTTAATTTAAAAATTATAAAAAAACATAATTTTAAAAAAGACTATTAATATCGTAACAACAATTTTTAAATATTTTATAAGACAGAAAAAAATAAAGAAACATTAAAAAAATAATAATAAATATTTACTCTGAATATGAAAGTTTTAAATAAATGAACTTGTTATATTGAAAAACTTGAAACAAAATTTGACATGCGGAGGATAAAATGAAATAACTTGAAGGATTTTTATAAAAAAACATGAAATATGTTAAAATATTTACCTGATTGTTACCATATTATGTTTCTTTGGATAAGCTAAACATAAAGTCAATCCATTTGAATGTATTGCATAGTAGTTAAACTTAACACCCATACTCGAGACTTCATTTGCTGCAATATCATCTGCCAATAGAAAATATATTTTATACGATTATCAAATGTAATAAAATATAAATTAAAACAATTTATAATTACAGAATATTATTTATATTAATTAAAATATATGAAATAATGTTTAAGAAAAATATTTGATGTACCATTCAAAAGACGCGATGCAATTTTGTTGTAAAACAGTACGATTCCATTTTGGATATCGGAATTCGAATAATAATTTTGGATATATTTGTATGAGTTAGTATTAACAACAATATACCTGAAATAAAACAAAATATTAATTTTTGAACATTAATACTAGATATTGTACAATATAAAATATTGAAACAATTATTTATGAATATATATTTAGTATTTACCCTGATGTTAATTCAAATTTAGTATAGTTAGGCCGAAAATAATTGATAACAGTTCTAAAACTTTTTGCCGCACTAATTTCAATATCATCCAAATTTGGCGTAGGTCCACAAATGGCTGCTGTCCATACACCATGAACAATCATGCAGCATACTAGTCTTAAAAGCACCTGGAATTTATTTTATCAATTTAATTTGTTTTATAATAATATTGAGTGAAAAATAAAAATGAATGTCTTAAAGAAGTTTAAAAATAATAGAATCAAATGATTGATGTTCTTAACATTATTTTATGACTCCCTGAAAATTGAAACTTAAATTAATAACAATCACAAGAATGCATAAAATACCTAAAAATGTATTTTACAAAAGACATAGATATTTCATATATTTGATTTTCATATGAAAATATAAAATATGTCAATTCATGTCTTTGCTCATTAAAAAGTTTAACTTTAAACTGTTTTGGATATATATTAGTGTTGTTTGGAGTAAAACCCTCACCATATTATTAAAAAATTATTGGTACCACAATACACTAAAAAAAAAATATATATATACATATATAAATATATAGATATTTAATTCATAAAAATTAACTATCACAATAAAAGTAGTTATTAATACCTTATTCTAAAACAAAAATGGTTTAATATTTCAAGTAATGTTATAAATCTTTATTTGATTTACCTTAGTACTCGAGTGAGGTAAGAATATAGGTATATCAGCTGATGTATTTTGATCATAACAAGTGGCTAAAATCATTGTAATTAGTAATTTCCTATCACTAATATGTAAATCCCACCAATCTTTTGTTGCTGCACACAATTTCTTATCCACAATGACCCAGCATAGATCACTACAAATTGTTTCTGACCAATTATACAAACAATTCTGAAAATTAATTCAGAAATAATATTACATAATATCCTGTTTTATAAATAGTATATTTAAAAAAAATTGAAAGTTACATTAATTGCTTTATTGTCCTTCATTGACTGTGTTTCTATTAAATTTATCAAATGTTTCTCAATGGAAACCAACGTCAAGCTCTTCAATATATAATCAATAATTGGCAAACATGGCTTGAAAACACAAAAATGTTAATTTTAATGCTGTTTAATATTAAATGTTTAAAACACATACTTTTATCTCCCGTTTTATTCTATCTGCATTTTTATTGTAAATGTTTTCATCTCCAATTATCATTTTTATTAGTGTCGATATCAGTTCTAATCCACTTTTTATTGTGGAATCATTCAAGTCACCAATGCCTGCTAGGATTAAACTAGAAAAATCAAAATAGAATTTCAGTAAAGTTTTAACAATAAACCAACATGACAACAATTTAAAATCTATACCATGCATTTTTATAATAAATTTTACCTATCTCCGACCGTGTGCCAAATAAAAGAGTGTTTATCGGTATGAATAACTTTAAACTGTACATTTTGTACTTCTGCAAATGTAATAACTGCGTTCAACGTTGAAAATGTGGTAAATGGTATCTGAAAGTAAAGTTAACTAATTATTCTAATATGCAATAAAAAACTTAAGTATTGTTATAATAATGATCATAATTGCTCGTATAAATAAATTAATAAATTAGTATTAATCAGTACTATAAAAAATAAAAATACTTGAGTTTTTCAAATAAATTAAACTCATATGGAAATTTAAAACTGATATTAAGTGTTGAAATTCATAAAACATATTTATAGTTTAAATTTATAATAACTAGAAATATTCCAGAGGTTTATTTTTATTCCATAATATTAAATTGATGAAATATTATGTGAAATATTATTTTATTGAAGAAGTATTTTGTACTATTTAAATTTTTTGACGCTACGTCACTGTGTAGAATGATTAAATAAATAATCACTAGAATTTCAAATCACATGCAACACGTTCATTCTTTCACTTACTGGATCCGTTTTACTATTTTTTCTGTAAAATATCGGAATACCGCCGTTAATTGTAGTACACACCACGTCAAACATTATAATAATAACAAATCGCACAGGTGTGAAAGTAAAATTGTTCAATTACGGGACATCACTCGCAGTCTTGGGCTATATTATTTTTCGAATTGCGATGAAATCATGAAACTATTCAAACGGGCTGGTTTGATAGTTATAACGTAAGTTGGGAATCAATAACCTATTACTTAGTCATGGTTTTGAATTTTGATGTTTTATAACGTTTAAATTAAAATGTTTTGTGTTTTTTTTAATATTTAAATTTGTTTGTTTATAAAATGGGTTTGGGTATCACACTATCACTAGAAAATAATATCATCGATAACATAATATCGCAAAAAGTTGTTGTGGGAGATTTCTGGTATTAATGGTATCTCTGGTATTAATGGTATCTTTTCCAGTAACCACGGTACAAGTTTGCCACGGCAGCCATCGATGTCCGTCGGTATCCGGATCGGGTATAGTTGTGCCCCGAATACCGCACACATACACACACTGTACGGTTGTAGGTGCATCGTAAGTATAACCTAAAAATTCTTTTCGGAATACATCTCGTTCATTTTCATCACTCGTGTCTCTTGGTAAGTACATTTTTTTATTTCGTCTACATTTTCACGTCCACGTTTTGACCGACCGTTGTTGATTTTTTACCTGTTTTACTTAGTGTCCTTAATTAAACGCACCAACCATGTCGTCGAAAGTATCTAAGGATACGTTGTACGAGGCCGTCAACGAGGTGTTGAGCCAGGCCAAGACCAACAGGAAAAACTTCTTGCAAACAGTCGAATTGCAAATCGGCCTCAAGAACTACGACCCACAGAAGGACAAGCGTTTCTCAGGTACCATCAAATTGAAGCACATCCCCAGACCCAAGATGAAGGTGTGCATTCTTGGTGATCAACAGCATTGTGACGAAGCTGAGGTAAAAACACTTTCTCCGTGGTTCCGATCGGAAACATTGTCAATTGCGTTTCGACGAACTCGTTATTAATGCGTTTAGTTCTTTTTATTATCTCGATGATTGAGGCGATTGTTTCGAGTACATTAACGATCGGCCAAATTGTATGCTAATGTGTATGTGTTTTGCAGGTAAACAAGGTGCCGTTCATGGATGTTGAAGCCTTGAAGAAGCTTAACAAAAACAAGAAACTGGTGAAGAAATTAGCCAAGCGATACGATGCATTTTTGGCTAGTGAAGCTCTTATCAAACAGATCCCACGTTTGTTAGGACCCGGTTTGAACAAAGCCGGAAAGTTTCCTGGTCTTTTATCCCATCAAGAGTCAATGAACCTGAAAATCGATGAAGTTAAAGCCACCATCAAATTCCAAATGAAGAAGGTTTGTATTTTTTCATTATAATTATTTATTATGTGATTCGTTTCATTTAAAAACGTGACTTTAATTCTTAGGTATTGTGTTTGTGTGTTGCTGTTGGACACGTCGACATGAAGTCTGAAGAATTGGCTCAGAACATTCATCTTTCAATTAACTTTTTAGTTTCATTGTTGAAGAAACATTGGCAAAACGTTAGGTCACTGCACATTAAGTCAACAATGGGACCACCACAACGTTTGTACTAATGTGTAATTCAATTTTTATTATTTTAAATAAAGACCACATTATTAACAAAGTTGAAAAAGTTGTATAGTTAATGTATTCGAGTTCATTTTCCTCTTATAATGTCTTTTAACTATATTTTTTATGTGAGAGTTTGATCGTGATTAAGTTATGATACAGAACTATCATTAATACTATTTCATTATACGTTACTATGGAAATTCATAACATAAATTTAAATGTGATTTTTAAATTATTTAACTATGGTAAGTATTAAAATAATGAACATATTAAGAAGGATAGTGTTAAATAAAGTTTACTTAGTGCTAGTGTTATTACAACAATAATAATTGAATCAGGATTACTTTATAAAATTAAAAGTACTTATTTGAGTTATGAAAAAAAAAGTATTTTACCCATTTGAAAGTGCGTAATTCTTCAAGTATACTAAAGTTTTATTAATTATAATAACATTCATTTTTAATGAGTTGGTGTAAAAAAAATTACCTACAATTTGAATTATTCATGTTTAGAATAATGAGTTCAATAATTCTTAGTTTTTTTTAACCAAACATATTTATTTAATTTTCTTTGAATTTGGTGTGAAATGTACCTTTAGCAGGCGTGAATTATACAAATTATTTAGTATCTATACTAGTTATGTGCTTGCTTTATGTTTCATCAAAACTTTAGTGGGTGTAAATAGAGTAAATGAAAAAAATGTGGCTAAGATATGGAGCTGTTCGAAATGGGGCTCACCTGTAAAAAAACTGAAGACCCTATCAAGTATCAATGTAAAACATAATAAACTTTCATTGTTACTATGTGAGCATAATTTTACTATTCAAACATTTCTCATGTGTAATGTCTGCTAGTAGTAATTAATGGTAATTTAATCAATAAATATCATGTTGGAAACTATCTAGAAGACCACCATGAACTCAAATTTAAAATGTTAAAAATTTTAATTTTCATTGACATTTATGTACAATTTGTCCTTTCAATTTTTACTGTAATGAGTTAACACTATATAGACAACATTACAAGAGCTCTATTCAACTTATATAAGTAATTGAATGAGCCATTATGAACCTTCAATTACAATTTAAAGGTAAAAATATTGTAATTTATTACTTGTTATTAAAAACCATATTTTTACTTGAAATTCAAGTCTTAAATAGTATTTTGAGAAATTTATGTTGAACTATATATTATATATTTTTTTTTTGTATGTATTGTTATTAGAACCACTCAAAAAACATGTATCTACATAGACTTTTCAGTCTTCAATATTTCATTAAACATTTTAAATAAGCATATACCGAAAATACCTTACCTTTAATGCAGTATTAAAATAGTGTAGTAAAAACACCTTAAATAATAATTTCCTTAATTTTTAGAACCTATTGTTGATTTTACAAAATATAATTTATGGGGACACTTGATTAAAATAAAAACTACTTACAACTTTTTTGTTTAATACTATCCTAATTATACTCAAATGTAAATTCTCAACCTTCATGTAAGGTAGATAGCACTATTTCCAGTGGCATATTTGAATAGTAAATAAAAAAATAATTCCTACACATTCTTACATTTCTTCACAGAATCAGAATACTCTCTACCTTTAATATTTTTCTGCTTATCCGTAAAATTAGAATTGAATGTCATTCATGTAATAAAACAACTTTAAATCAAATTAATGTAAATTTTTAATTGATCCTACATAATTTTAACGGTAGTTTTTTTTTATTCGCATAAACCTGATGTAAAACAGTCAATTGCCTGATTATATTATGTACATTGTATATTTATGATTTTTTTTTTTTTTAGATTATGTTTGTACATCTGAAAAAGAAACATTTATGTACCATATGGTAAATAATTTATATTAATAATACGTAAATTATTTTGAGTAGATACCAATGGATGACAAGCTAAGAAACTGGAAAGCTCACTCTACAAGTGTGTTGAATCTTCCTATTTTCTTAACATGATTGAATATAATGCAATAAACTATAATTACATGAGCTATAATTGTTTTCACAAAAAGCTAATAAAAAAAAAAAAAAAAAAAAAAAAATATAATTCCATGTTTGATTTAATAATAATTAGGTAACTTTTATACTGAGGCACTTATTTTTTTGTTTTTTTAACATTTAATTTAAATTGTAATTATTCACTATAATAAGTAGTAACTATCAAATGAATAGACGAACACACCACAGATAAAGGAGCTCTGAACTAAAGTTTGTTTAGAAATCTAAAAAAAAAAAATTTATTTTTTGTTATGTAATGTATGCATATATATATATATATATGCATACATTACTTTATATGTATATTATTATAGAAAGATTATGAAAATTACTATTTTGTTTTAAATGATCATTTTGTAGGTAATAGGTAGATAGACAATCGTATATATAGGCACTGTAAATATTTGCATTTTATAGGCACCATTTTATCAAATTATCAAAGAAATGAATTTTTACATATTGATTTTATAAAAAAAATATGTTTAAATAAAAAATGTTTTTATTATTTAACCTTTATCTATATAAACATACATTGCGTATCCAGTAAAATTATTGTTATTATACTCATTTCTTTTATTTAATAAAACAGTGATAGGTATTTAAACTCATGTAAAATGTGTATCAAATATTTAAAAAAACATAGTAAAATGAAATGATTTTATTGTGAATTCATTGTTATTTGTTAGTATCTAAAATTTTATACTGCAAAATTGTTTTCCCGCCCCTAATATTTGCATTCTCGGACATTCATCATGGTGGCTGCTTTGCGGTTTTTGTTGGTTCAGTGGTGAAATTTCTTTAAAAGCTTTTGTTTTATTATTTGGTTTGTGGTCATTCAGATTCATAATTATGTCATTTTTACCGATTTTACCGTTTTTATTCAGTTTTTCGATCGTTATTCTTGATTACTGGAAAAACTATGAAGATTTTGGAAAAATGACCTCTTTAAAGTACCATCTCAGTTCAATATCAAATCTAAAAAGTTGCTGGACGAAACTTTTGGACAAGGATTTCTATACGAAAAAGTGTTTACAGAAAAAAAAAATAAAAAAAAAAAATAAAATAAACATCATTGTAAAACCATAAGATCCTTCTCTTCACTCAGAATCTAAAACTCGTTTAGTGGAGGAAAAGATTTATAATTTTAACAATACTACTAAATAGGTAGGTACGTAAAATCGCATTTTAATCAAAAAGATATATATAATAATGCATATTGTAGTATATATATATGTAATACATAATAATAATGTAATATATGATACGGCTCAAGAGGGGTGTCATATCCACCAAACACCACCCTTGTATATGCCACTGAAATTATTAGTACCTACTGTTTATTCAATGACACTACAACTTGCAATAAAGACCTATGAAATCCAACAGCAACGAAGACTACTACAATAGTACGATGTATCCGAAAAGCATCATATAAAGGTTAAATGTAGTCACTGTAACATAGATGGTAACGAACGTGCAGACAAGGCCGCCAAACAAGCTCATACAAATACTGATATTCCCTACTCATATCTTTTTACTTATAGCGATATAAAAAATATCATCGAAAGGGATACACATTACACGTCAACAATGGGAAACACAATGGAACAAAAGCCGATAAGATAATGGTGGTGGAAGTTCGTCCTTCGTCGCTTCGCTCCTCGGACAAGATAATGGTGAGGAGTGTATAGCACTTTCTATCATGGGATCACCTAACCTAACCTCGGACAAGATATTGGTGATAAATGTATTAAGTTTTAAAGAAATGATGACTCATTTCTTTAGTATAAAACGATTCTGAGCAAAGCTTCAGTGTAATATAATATATTATTATTTAAATACTGTTTGCGTATTTTACGGTTATTTGTATAATTTTTGGTGAGTTTTTTTGTAATTAAACCCTCATAAAATATTCAATTAGATATAACTCATTTAAATTTCAATTATTATAACAATTTTAACTCATTAGAAATAAACTTAAAAGAAATCAGACAATATCGAAAAAAATCGTATAATAATTTATTAATGTGTGTATAAAAAAAAATCCTGACTAACGATTTTTGAACTTTTGTTAGGATAATTAGGTAGGTATATGAGTAAGGTCATATTAAATTTTCAGAACTTTTTGTCAAATATTTAAAATTATATTACATAAAAACTTTCAAACAATTTGGTAAATTAAAAGTTCTATATTTAAGTCAAAAGTGCTTTAATTGTTCTGAAAATTTTGTCCAATATAAAAAAGTATGTATTTGATAGTAGATAAAATTTTCAAGTTTCTAGCTTCAATACTTTTCGATTTATGACTAAATACCTAAAATCTGAACAGTGAAAATCTCGTTTACGGTGGATTTTTACCGATTTTACCGTTTTTACTCAGTTTTTCGATCGTTATTCTTGATTACTGGAAAAACTATGAAGATTTTGGAAAAATGACCTCTCTAAAGTACCATCTCAGTTCAATTTCGAATCTAAAGAGTTGCTGGACGAAACTTTTGGACAAGGATTTCTATACGAAAAAGTGTTTACAGAAAAAAAAAAAAATAAAAAAAAAAAAATAATAATAATAAACATCATTGTAAAACCATAAGATCCTTCGCTTCACTCAGAATCTAAAATGACCACGAAGCTTAATGAAATCAAAAGGTCGATACTACCCTGGACTTTTCCTGTCAACACCCCAAGAAAATATGAGACTGCTATTAACCGCCTCAGAATCGGACATACACGTCTTACACACGCATACTTAATGAATAGAGAGGACCCCCCCCCATTTGCACATGCTGTGGGGTCCCTCTTACAGTCAAGCATATAATAACCGAACGCAGCACATACAATATGGAGAAAATTAAGCAGCGAATATCATATCACCTGACTGAAACATTAAGCCCTGAACCAGACAATATCGACAAGCTCTGTCATTTCCTCACCGACACACACTTCATCAACCTCCTGTAACCAACCTGTCTTTTTTTTTTTTTGTGTAAAAATGTTTAAGGAATAAGTTTAATTTAGTTTTAGTTTAAGTTTATCATGTACTAAGTCAAAACATTGTAACGTCCAATGGCCATAGAAGCCGCGGATTATATATAATAAAAAAAAAAAAGGTTAAATGCAGAATTATTAATTTAGTATTTCGTATTGGTTAAAATTTGAATCGTATTCTACCATAACTTAGTTCTTATTCTAAATGTATTCACAGATTGATATACATTTTTGTTTTAATGCGTTACCATAGTATTCTCGCAAATAAAAACTTTCATTAATATAATTTATAAAGAATTTAATTCATACTTGCTGGAGATTATTGAAATATTTGTATTATAATTAACATTTATAAACAACTTAATCATTAATTGAACATTTCCCACGATATTAATATTAATATTTAATTAATTTTTTAATTTTTTTTTTAATATTTCCTTTGGTATTAATATGCTTTTAAAATACCATGATAATGAAAATCTAAAAATTTCGGGGAAAAAAATGATTGAATTGATTAATATAAAAACATTATTTCATTGATCTGAAAAAAATATATAGTCGAACAATTTGTATTAGTTCACTTGTTAACTTTACCGTTTTTAAATACTTAATGGCAAATTTAAAACATAATAATCAATATATTCAGTTAAATAGCTATAATTATAAAATTAAATTACCATCAAATATTTCTTAAATTATGTTTGTGGTTATCAGTAAGAATAATGAATTTTTTTTTAATATTTTTATTATTTTTCTAATTTATTCAGTAAGATCGAAAAATGATTAATTTCATTATATTTTACGTAATAAGTACTATTATTACATATTTTGTTCGAGTTCTGGATAAGCCTCCTAAATTATTTTATTTACATCCTATCTCTTTATTCGACAATAACGTTTTCATTAAAATAACTTCAGTTTAATTTTATATGAATTGTATTTGCGTTCATAAAAATTGTAGTCAGTGCAGGCGCAATCAATGAAAATTTTTATTTGACACCCAAACACACGAATATAAATCAGTCTTGGATAATAATGAATATTAATTAATAACATATAATTATCATTTAGTTTTTAATTCAATACCGTATTAATTGTTTAATACATAATTGTACTAGTGGATTTAATTTTGAATTCTCGTGAAATTCCCTATTTTGAAAATTAAGAATTAGGTATATAAGATAGTTTGTGTATAGTAGTATTGATATCTTAAAAATATAATTGTTTTGAAATAGGATTGTATAAAAATAATGCTAATTATAATTTCATTTTCTATTTAAAATAATAAATTCATTTTCGATTATTTTCGTTTATTTTATTAATCACTTCTCCTTCGTTTTTAACCGATCTTGATGAGATAAATATTTCCGTTACATCGATGACTGCAGTGAAATACAGGTATACATAATATTCTATAATCTATGGTTTAATAAATATTAACGGTACTATAAACTACTTTTGTACAACCCGTGTGAAATCACAAAATAAATGTTGGAAAAATTATGGGCTCGTTTTTTGTCGTTGAGTATATTATTTGACAATTACAATGGAGTTCATCGTTGTACTATTACATTTTTTTTTTTTGTTCAATCATGTTTTGCTTATACACAACTGATTGTAATTATAAGTACTTAGTATTAATTCGATTATGTTTATTAAGATTGTATGAAATTTACATAGATGACTGTGAAATAAAGGTGTACACATAGACCTCATACTAGTCATACTACTAGTATAAGGTCTATGGGTGTCACAGTCCACAGATATAGATAATAGTTTATTATCTATATCTGTGATGGGTGTACATAATATTCTATAATCTATGGTTAAATAAAAATCAATTATACCACGGTATAGAAGATAACGGTATATCTTCTATACCGTGATTATACTACAAATCACTTTTGTATAATCCGTGTAAATTGTCGAATATCTCATTGGAAAATTTTCGGCTCATTTTATGTACATGGCAAAATTATTTCACGATTATATTACAGTTTATTGTTATATATTATTCAAATTTTTTTTTCGATGCATTTATTTTTCAAACACAACTGATGGAAATCACTAGTACATAGTATTTACTGTATAAATTACTAAGAATAAATTTGCAATCCAACAACGTTGATGATTAGAACGATCTATCCGAATAATATTCCATAAAGTGAAGTCTACTGTTTTTACAATGATGTTTATTTTTTATTTTTTTCTGTAAATATTTTCTCAAGTAGTTATTCTAATCCAAAAATTTCATACAACTTCATAGATAGGATATTATGTCATTTAGATTGTACTTTGCATAGGTGATTTTTCTACCCTTTTAAATATTTTTTCCGGGTTCAAGGAAAAACTGCTGAAAACCGAGTAAACACGGTAAAACTGACCTTATGATTTTCATAATTTGATCTCAACTCACGTAGTCATGTTGCTAAAAACATTAAATATTAATTGTGTATTATTGCATAATTTATAAAAGTTTAAAATAAAAAAATTGAAAATTATTCAACGAAGTTAATTTAAACAAAGTATTATTACTATCTTGAAAACATAATTGATTTGAAATAGAAATGTATAAAAATAATACCAAGTAGAGTTTCATTTCCTGTTTAAAATAATATTATATTCATTTGAGATTGTTTTCGTTTATTTTATTAATCACCTCCATTTCGTGTCTAACCGATCTTGATGATATAAAAGTTACGTTACATCGATGACTGTTAAACAAAGGTATACAAAATATTCTATGAGTATATATAACTATGTATAATCTATGGTTTAATAAGGATGTTCTATATTCTATATTTATTTTTGTACAATCCGTGTAAAATCTCTAAAATTTCATTTGAAAAATTACTGCTCATTTTTCGTATGTGACTGAATTATTTGACGATTAAAAAACAGTTCTTTAAAATATTATTATTTTTCTGCAACGCATTTATTTTTTATTCATAACTCGTGGAAATTTTTAGTAGCTACTGTTTATACAATGATACTACAACTTGCAATAAAGATGTATGGAATCCAATAGCGGCGACAAGTGACAACTACTACGATGTATCCGAAAAGCATCACATGAGGTTAGATGCAGAAATTATTAATTTGGTATTTCGTATTGGTTAACTTTTTGAATCATACGTATCTACAATAACTTTGTTCTTATTCTAAACGTTTTCACAGATTGATTTAAATTTTTTTTTTAATGCGTTACCGTAGTATTTTTTTTTTTTTTTTTTTTTACTAAGAATAAGGCTTCGACATCGGAGGTCATTAGCCTGAAAAGGTTTACAATGGTAGATTAAGATTAGAAATATTGATAAAGTCTTATGTACATAGTAGCATGAAAATTAAACAAAATAAGTAGATAAATAAAATAAAATAGTAATGTTAAATAAATAGGTAAAACAGTAGTATTTGCAGATTTTTATAATAGGTTGGATATTTTGATGGCATTAAAAAAGTTGAAGATGGCATCGGTGTTGGTTTCGCCGAGTGCTTCTTCGATGTTGGAGGGGAAGTTTTAGATGCTTCGTTCATGGTTGTACTTGGTGCAGCTGAGTGTGAGATGTTCTATTATCAGTGGTATGTCACATTGATGGCAGGTTGGATGTTCTTCATGGTTGAAAAGGAAAGAATGGGTGAGATGTGTGGCCAATTCTGGCTCTAGTTGTGACGATATCTGCTTTACGGGTTGTGTTTGTGGGGGATCGCCATTTCTGTATGGTTTTTTTTATATTTTTTAATTTGTTATCCGAGGTGCGGTCCCATTATGATTGCCATTGTTTGTTTGAGATTAGGTTGATTATTCTTGATAGGTCTTTATATGGTAGCGAACTTATAACAGTTGATTCAGTGGATGATATAAATTGGTTCGCTAGTCGGTCGACTTCTTCGTTGCCTATATCTTTTACCGTAGTATTCTTGCAAATAAAAACTTTCTTTAATATAATTTATAAAGAATTTTATTCATAAATACTCGCTGAAGATTATTGAAATATTAGTATTATAATCAACATTAATGAACAACTCAATCATTAATTTAACAATATTTCCTTCGATACTAATATTAATTAATATTTAATTAATTTTTTAATTTTTTTTAAAATTTTTTTTCTTTTTTTTTTTTTTTAATATTTCCTTCGATATTAATATGCTTTTAAAATACCATAATAATTAAAATCTATGTGTGACTTTTCAAGAAATAAATCGGTCACTAATTGAAAATTACATTTCGTCGGAAAAAAACCATTAAGTTCCTACAATATACGTATTTAAAACAAATTCACAGTCAAAGATTTCGTTAAAATGTTTTATACAAGATCCAATTTTTTCAATACCTGCTTAGGGGAATCGATATAATTTTACAACTAGTAGCATTATAAAAAAAAAAAAAAATAAAAATAAAACTAGTTGAAACGAATTCTATAATATTATTGAAGTAAAAGTCACTCAGAGGAAAAGGGCTAATAGTTTTATCTCTGCGCGCCATGCCTGTCGTAGAGTAAGACGACCATATTATGTCCGTTCAAAACGGGATTGATCATTTTAAATTCTGAGTGAAGCGGAAGTACTGTTAGTGGTTTAAATGCTAATATCCTTATTTTAAATATTAAGAACTAGGTGTTTAAGAGAGTTTGCTCAAATAAATATCAATATTTTAATAATATTATTGGTATGAAATAGAAAATATGTAAAAAAATAATACAAAGTATATTTTAATTTTCTATTTAAAATAATACGTTTATTCATGATTATAATTGTTTATTTTACTAATCGCCTTTTTTTTTTATGTGTTCATTCAATCTTGATGAGATTCATATTAACATAACGTCGATGAATGTGAAATAAAAATACACATAATATTCTATAATCTGTGGTTAATAAAAATCGACTATATACTCTATTTCACTTTTGTACAATCCGTGTAGAATCTCAAAAATCTCATCGGAAAAACTACGGCCCACTTTGTGTAGGTGATCACATTATTTGATGATTAAAATACACGTCATCGTTATATTATTAATTATTTTTCTTCTATGGATTTATTTTTTAACACTACTGATGGAAATGAATAGTAACTACTATTTATTAAATGACGTTACAGCATGCAATAAAGAAGTTTCCAATCCAACAGCACCGACGGCTAGAACGATGCATCCAAATGGCATCGCATAAAGGTTAGATATACAATTATTAATTTACTATTTCGTATTCGTTAACTTTTTTCATATTGCATTCATTAAATTAAATTAATTAAATTAAATTCCACATTAATTTTGTTCTTATTCTAAACGTTTTCACAGATTGATTTTCAATTTTTTTTTTTTTTTTTTTTAATGCGTTACCAATGTGTTCTCACGAATAAAAGCTTTCTTTAATGTAATTTATAAAGAATTGAATTCATAAATACTTTCTTGAAGATTATTGAAATATTTGTATTATAATTTACATTAATGAACAACTCTATCATGAAGTTAACATTTCCTTCGATACTAATATTAATTCATATTTTATTAATTTTTAGAAATTTTATTTTTTATTATTCATATTTGCTTTCATATTAATATTAATACAATAATAATTGAAATGTAAAAATATCAAAAAAAAAAAAAATTACTACATTGATTAAAACAATGTCATTATGGCTTGAAAAAAATATTACGTCAAACAATTTTTTTTTAGTTGACTAACGTTTTTAGACAGTCTATGGCTAACTTTAAAACGTAATCATCACCTCTATGTCGTAATTTACCGATCTCGATGATATAAAATTTACTTTACATCGATGACTGTTAAATAAAGGTGTACAAAATATTCTATAATCTATGGTTTAATAAGGATGATCTATATTCTATATTTATTTTTCTACAATCCGTGTCAAATCTCATAAATCTCATTTTAAAAATTATAGCTCATTTTTCGTATGTGACTGAATTATTTGACGATTAAAATAAAGTTAAAATATTATTAATGCATGTTATTGTATTATATACAACATTTTTAAAATTTACTGATTGTTTTCAATAACAAATTGTTTATGTTCTTTTAATAAAAAAAAAAAATATATTTTTTTTTCTTCATTGCATTTATTTTTTATAAACAATTGATGGAAATAATTAATTTTTAGTATTTATGTATGATTTTATAGTGAAGACATTGGAAATCCAACAACGTTGAAGACTAATACTACAGACCCGAAGAACATCACATAAAGGTTAGATTTAGATTTATTAATTTAATATATGTTTAAAGTGTAATCTATTATAAGCATATTTTGATTTAAAACATTTTATGGATTGGTTTTTAGTACATATTTGTTTAATGTGATATCCTAGACTTCTCACAAACAAAAACATTCATTAAAATACATTTCTAACACTTGCTTCTAATTATTGAAATAAATATGTAATAATTAATAATAATAAACTATTATATCGTTATGATTCCATTTATTTTGAAACTTGGTTAATTTCTTTCAGATGTGCTTTCTAAAAACTGTTTAAATAAATTACTACGCATTTTAATGTAATTTCATCATGGCCTAATAAAAAAATTACGTTTTTATATTACATTTTTTTAAATATTGGGTTATCTATAAGATGATACAGCTTTGTAGACATTCGAGTAAATACTAAACACAGTTTTCTATGAAATTCATAAAATAGTAATTCCGCTTTAATTTTTAAATTCTGAGTTAAGTGAAGGATCTATGGGTTTTACAATTATGTTGTATTCTTAATTTATTTAAAATTTATGATCACTTTTTCAAGAATTTTGAGAAGTCCAAACGTTTCTTAGAGTGACTCTATAGATAGGATAAAGCATTTCGTTTTTTTAATAGCAGTTAAAATTTAATTTTTTACACCTCTTTATTTGTGTAAGAAAAAGCTGCCAAAAACTGAGTAAAAGCGGTAGAATTTCTCGTAAACGACACTTTCACTAAATCGATTTTCGTTATTTGATCTTAACTCGCAAAATGATGTTGCCAAAAATTTGGAATGTTCATTAAATGATAAATTGTTACATACTTTACAAAAGTTTCGAAAAAAATTCGAAATTTTGGGCTTAAAATAGAGCTGTAAAATATCTAATTTTTTTTTTTTTTTTTATTTAAAGAATAAGGCTTCAACAGCAAGGGTTATTAGCCTGAAAAGTTACATATACGTTTCTCAAGATTAGGTGTACATTTATGAAATAATAGTTTCTTTACAATTGATATTTACAGAGTTTACAATTTTTTAATAATATTGGTAATGTTTAGGAATTTAAGGATTTTATGCGTGTTGTGTTCATCGAGTACTTCTGCAACATTGGGTGGCATCTTCAGATCAGTGCGTATTGAGGTGTACAGCGCGCATTCCTCCACTATGTGTTTAACAGTTAGTATTTGATTGCATGTGTTGCATATTGGTTGGGGCTCTTTGCTGATGAGGTATGAATGTGTGAGTGCGGAGTGTCCGATTCTGATACGGGTGATTGCAGTATCTTGGCGTCTGTTGAGTTGAGGGGAGGAGTGCCACCTTTTGATGTTTTTTTTATGTTTTTGAGTTTGTTAGTTGTTGGAATTGAATTCCATTGATTTTGCCATATTGAGAGTATTTTTTCATTAATAGAATTTATTATGTCATTGGAAGATATATGATTTAAAGTAGGGGTTGAAATATTTTTGTTTGCAAGGTTAGCATATTTATCGGCTCTTTCGTTTCCTGGAATTCCAGTGTGGGAAGGGACCCACATGAATTCTATATTTTTTTTTGTTTCGGTTATTTTTGATTGGATATTTAGGGTTATTTCATTTTTGGTGGATATGTTTTTAAGAGCTAGTAAGGTGCTAAGAGAGTCGCTGATTATAAGTATGTCATTAGATTCTAGCGTGTTTGCTAGTTTTACCCCTTCGTAGATGGCATAGTTTTCGGCCGAGAAAATACTGGTTATTATTGGAAGCTTATGTTTGATAATTGTGTCATCTTTTATTACAGCAAATCCTACTCCATGCTCGGATTTTGATGCATCGGTGTATATTTTTGTGTGGTTGGAGAATGAGTGCTGGATCGTATTTTCAAAAAGCGAGGTGATTATTGTATTATTTGTTGCTTTTTTGTTAAGGTCAAGAAGTTCCGTATTCAGTTTCAGTTCCCATTTCCAAGGAGGTGTGACTTTAAATGTAATTTTATTTACGACAGAGGTGTGAATATTCATTAGTTTTTGTAATCTGTTAAATATGTCCCGTATCGTGGTAGATTTATTGTGTTCTATATTTATTGGCGGTGTGATATGGTTGTTGAAGATAGTCTTGTGCCCAATGTGGTTGGGCGTGCTTTTTCTTTTAATGATGTATTTTAATATGTCTTGGTCTCTTTGGAGTTGTAATGGGATTTCTCCTGCATAGTTGAGGATGCTATCAATTGGGCTTGTTCTGAAAGCTCCGATTGCCAAACGGATTCTTTCGTTATGAATAGGATCCAGCATCTTGAGGAGGTTGGGCTTAGCTGAAATATATATTTGTGAACCATATTTAATTTTGGATAAAATAAGAGATTTGTATATGGTGAGTAATGACTTTTAGTTTGCTCCCCAAGTGTGATGAGATAGAGTTTTAATTATATTCATTTTATTTTTGCAGGAGCTTTTTAGTTGTTTCAAGTACGTTGTCCATGTAAGATTGGCATCAAGAGTTATTCCTAGTATTTTAATAGTTTTGTATATAAGAATTGGTGTATTGTATAAAGATAGGTGTTGGTTTATTTTGGGTTTATAATTGAATACGATACATTGACTTTTGGTTGGGGAAAATTTAAAGCCGGTTTCTTTGGACCAATTTTGAAGGATATGTAGCGATGATTGTAGGATCTTGAATGTAGTTCTTATGTTATTACCATCACAGTATATGTAGCAGTCGTCAGCAAACATAATGTGTTTTGTTGGTTTTGGTATTTTGTGGAAGATATCGTTTATTGCTATGAGGAACATTGTAATGCTTATAACTGATCCTTGCGGGATACCATTTTCAGTAAGGTTGGGTTTAGAGACTGTATTATGTGCTTTGACTTGTATTGTACGATTGCTTAAAAAGTTTCTCAGAAAAAAAAATCATTTTGCCATTGATATTGGTCCTTTGTATTATTTTGAAAAAGTGTGAAAAAGTTGGTTGTCTCCAGGTGCCAAATAAGGCGTTTATTTACCATTTTTTCCATTATTTTCTCCATTGTGTTTATGAGTGATATTGGACGATAATTATTATTATTATTATTATTTATTTAAAATCTTTTTATAGATTACTGGGCCTCACTGAGATAACTCGTATTAGCTAAGATAATCCCACGTAAGGGAAAGTCTTGGTGGGCTTTTAAGTTGGTTTCTTGAAAGCAAAAAACTATTGGTTGAATGCTGTATTTTGCTCGTTGAACGTCGGTGAGGTGTTTAAAGAGTCCATTGATGTTCCATTGAATAATAGAATTCATTATTTATGTGTTTTTATAAGTTATGGAATGGGGGATGATGATTTTGTTTGGCTATATGTGTGTTGTGTTGCTTGAGTTTGGCATATGTAGCGTTTTGTTGAGGGGGTAGTGTTTGAAACAGAAGTTGAGCTAACCTTGATAGACGTGTTTTAAGTTTACGATCTTTTACTATTTCTCGGATTGGGTCTAGTAAGTCCATCAGAGATGTTATATCAGTATTAACATTTTCAACGAGCGTGTGAATGTTCATAGATTTTAGAGTGAAGTTATCTAGGATGTATCTGAATTGAAGGAAGGTGATTGGTGAGGGATCTCTGGTAGTAAAAAATTCTTCCACAGTTTTGAGGCCCTCTTCGTATGGTTTTTCTGTTTGTCTGTTGGACGAATTTGATCGCGATCGAATTTTGGGTTTTTTGGTGGCTATTTCCTTGTGTGGAAATATCGTGGAAGTATTTAAATTGTTCAGTGAGGGGAGAGGGTTTGGGGATGACGATTCAGAGATTGGTCTTTTATATGTCTCGTTTGGAGAAACGTCGTGGGATACTTCAGGGTTGATATTTATTGGTGAAGATGGCTCTGGTTCTTTGGACCAGTCCGAGATGGTTTCTTCAAGAGGTTCTAAAACAGGAGGTGGGAGAGTGTCTTCAGCTTGTGCTTTAGTGTTGATATCCAGAGTGTTGGTTGCATTAGAATCGGACATGTAATCATTTTTAGTTTTTACTTCGGTATTTTTTTTACAATTAGCTGTTGTATGGTCAACAGATTTACACAAAAAACAAGTTATTTTGTCATCAGTAAAAAAGATTCTGAATTGGATATCATTTACATTAATTAATAGTGAACTAGGGAGTTTTTGGACATCTTCGTGGTTTATATACATTTGGCGGCGAAAACTCAATATGTGTTCATATCCTTCAACATTAATTCCAGCTTTGAGATATATAATTTGAGAGGTTGGTACAATATCTATGTTTCTTAGGGCGTCTACAATGGTTTGGTTGGGGATGGATGGACATACGTTGGATATAATAAATCTTTTAGCTGGATTTATAAGTTTCCGTATTTGGATAACATGGTCGTAAATATTAATATGTTTTGTTGTTTGCATTAAATTGTCCAAAATTTGTTCATTAGACAAAAAAATACAAAAACGGTTATTTGATATTCTAGATACGAATTTTATGTTTTTAGGTTGTACTATTTTTCCGATCGCTAAGATGTATTGAATTTGAGGTATATCGTCTATGGAATTAAATACGATAGCGTGTTCCCTGCTCGGTGTCTTTTCCATGGCAGCGGCAAGCGCGAAATTTATATTTTTATCTGATTTATTTAATGAGGTACTGGAGGTATGTGCTAATAATGATTGTGAACTGGTCTGGTTATCGTAGTTATTGCGAGACGCGATATCGGCTGTGGCGAGCGTGTTGTCGGCTTGCAGTGCGGAAGAGGTGGAGGGTGTAATGTTCTTATTATCAGTGCGGGAATTGCGAATTGTGTCCGACGCGACCATAATTGCGGATGGTCGACGCGTCAAAAATGTTTTGGTTGTTTGTTTGAGTGGTGATGGTTGGCTTGATTTTGATGAAACGTTGAGATTTGGGCGATTGGGATTAGAATGTTTATTAGTAGAGGTGTTGGTGTTGGGCATCGTGCCCTTTTGTTTATTCATTACTCGAATGATATGGCGTACAGGGGCTATATAATAATCAAATCATATTACCTGCTGGACGTAGATAAGGTAGACTGTGCTATCGGCAGCTATAAAACGTAAACGATATAACACGCGTGTTTCACGGTCGGAGGTCAAACATGAACTGATCTAATTTTTGTTAAGTTTATTACTGACACAATTTTTGATGTATGAGTTGGATTCTAAATGTGACATGTCAATCAACAGGGCCGGATGACGCAATGATCAAGTACTGCGAGGCGTGTCTGGGACACAAGCCGGGAAGAACAAGTGCTCTCAAGATAAGGTAAGGTATATAAGTAGACATTTCCTACAAACGTAGTCTCTTAGAATATTAAATAGTTATTCATTTAATTAGTTCGAATATTAAGTTATCTCATTTATTGTATGTCATAAATTCCATTGACAATTTGTCTTCTTTAAATTAACTTCAGTTTAATAATTTTGTTTTCGTTTATAAAATATATTTGTGTGTGTGTGTGTGTGTGTGTATAATTGTCAAATTCAATAACAACGTATATATCCAGGTTAAATTTAAATTTAAAAATTTATTTCTTAATGATTTGAATCACATAGCTTTTAAATGCAGAGGAAGCATTGCTCAAATTTTAAATTTATGACATACATTTCAAAAAGTAAGATGAAATTTAACCTTATGCACCCAGGATCTCCTGTTCCATTTTTTTAAATTTTAAATAATATCGGGAATAATATTTAAAAATAATAAATATCACCTGGACCCGGGCGCCAAGGAACTTCTCCACAAACTATCATTTTATATCTGAATTTCTTAATAATAAGAATCAATTAATCCTCAGGGGAAGTGAAAACTCTGCATGAATTATATTTTTACAAAACATTTCATACTAATTAAAACCTATTAGACCTCAAGCGCTGGGGAACCTCACTTCAAATTGTTAATATTTAAAATATTCTTTGCAATGATTAAAGTCCCTTAGCTTTTCAGCGCTGAAGTATTTCTGTTCAAACATTAATTATTTTAAATTTATTAAATAATTATAAATACCACTTGGCCCTCTGGCGCCAGGGAACCTCTGTTCAATTTTTTTTATTTTTGTAATGTATTTCATGATAATTAAAGCAATTTTCCCTCGGCCCTGGGGACCCCTTTGCACAAATTTTTAATTTTTTTCAATTTATTTCATTATCATTAAAATCACTTGGCCCTCGGGCGCGGGGAACCTCTCCTCAAATTTTTTATTTTTAAAACAAATTTCTGAATAATTAAAGTCACATAGCCCTCCAACACTACGGAACTTCTGCTCAAACATTACTTTTTTTAAACTTATTAAATAATTATGAATATCAAATGGCCCTCGGCACAGAGGCACCTCTCTTTGAATTTTTAATTTTTTTGGAATATGTTTTGTATTATATTTTGTAATAAGTAAAATCACTTGGCCCTCGGGCCCCAGGTAACCTCTGCTCAAATTTTTAATTTTTTGAAATTTACAAAACAATCCTTTATATAACTTAGCACTCGGGCTCTGGGAACCCTTTGCAAACATTTTTAATTTTTTGGAATTTTTTTTTCTAATAAGTAAAATAACTTGGCGTCGGGGAACCTCTGCTCATATATTTTTTTTTTTGTAATATATTTCATAATAATAAAAGCAATTTGCCCACGGCGCTGGAGACTCTTTTGCACCAATTTTTAATTTTTTTCAATTTATGTCATTATAATTTAAATCAATTGGCCCTCGGGCCCCAGGGAAACCCTCCTCAAATTTTTAATTTCTGGAAACTTACAAGACAATTCTTTGTATCACTTATTTTATGGGCAGCAGGACTACCCCTAACATTTAGGGGGATGAAAACTATCCTATCTTTTAAGTTGGACCAAATTTCACGCGGTGTAAAAAATTTCATCAAAATCGGTTAAGTGGTTTAGGAGTCCACAGGACTCAAACAATTGTTACGGAACAAATGAAACGGCCCTTCTCAGGGCCACCAAAAAGAACAATAAGACGACAACTTAGTGGTTATCATCGATAAGCGACCACACGGGAAAAACCGCGGCGCCTATCGATAATAATCACAACACGCAAGAAATAACGCGATAAAACATCCCGGAACAAACGACATCAAAAAGGGAAAAAGCATGTTTTATGTCATCAATACAACACACGGGTCAACGAGAACGCGCTCGAGTAGTATAAATACGGGTGCGTTCTCGACGAACACCCACTGACTTGGACAGAACAAATCCAATAAACAATCCTTCATAACATTCCATCCACTAGTAGAGGCATACGCCTGGAATAGTAAACGGCACAGCCATTCCCTCAAAGCAAAGCAAAGCAAAGCGAACACTCACTCCATCAACTTCCTTCAAACTGTCAATAACTTTCAAGATTCACTTTGAAGCCCGGAGCCAAAACAAGCAAGCAACCAAGCGCAGCCGATCCAGTATTCAACGGCTCTCTACCTATACGGTATCGACGACTCGGCCCAGCCAGCCCGAAGTGCTCCAGTATTCAACGGCTCTCTACCTATACGGTATCGACGACTCGGCCCAGCCAGCCCGAAGTGCTCCAGTGTTCGACGGCTATCTACCGTTACGCCACCCGCTGCCTTGGCCGGACCTGCCGCGGCTACATCACCAATTTCATACGTACCGGTCACTCTCGCCGCCGGAATCAGTAACCGTCTCTAGGAGATTGTGAGCGTCTCGGCGTGCTGATATATACCGCCCGCTGCCAGTGGGACCCGAGCACCTGCGAAGTGACGACGCCGATCCCGTCTGGACTGCGAACAACCTAAAACGGCACTTTTCAGGGCCACCAAAACCAATCCCCCCGGCGCGCCTCTCTAGGCGATCGTCAAGAAGCCTGCAAAAGTCAACCTGCAACTTCATCGAGTTCGCGGGACGGTAGTGCTGGTTTCTACCCTAATTTGTATTATAATTTATAAGTATATTGATATAACCTGACACTGTTTCATTACTGCGCCTCCTCAGGCCCAGGACCGCCCGTCGCGGCCGCTTCTCCAAGCTTGCCGCGCGGCCCGGGTTAACTTGTCCCCCCCAATATCTTATGATATATATATATTGTGCACACATTATTTTAATATAGATAAAACCTGATTACCTAAACCATCGAGTAATTATTTGCGTACGGCAAGGCCTTCATAAGCCTCCGTATCACAATGTTTGAGGACAAACATTGTGACACGAGATTTATATATATTAGATATATGCATACATTACTTTATATGTATATTATTTTAAAAAGATTATGAAAATTACTATTTCATTTTAAATGATCATTTTATAGGTAATAGGTAGATCGACAATCGTATATATACGCACTGTAAATGAATGCCACCGTTATATCAAGTTATCAAAGCAATGAATTTTTACATATTGATTTTATAAAAAAATATGTTTAAATAAAAAATGTATTTATTATTTAACCTTTATCTATATAAACATATATTGCGTATCCAGTATATTTATTGTTATATTCATTTCTTTTATTTAATAAAACAGTGATAAGTATTTCACCTCATGTAAAATGTGCATCAATATTAAAAAAAAAAAAAAAAAAAAAAAAAAAAAAAAACAGTAAAATGAAATGATTTTAGTGTGAGTTCATTATTACTTGATGGTATCTAAAATTGTATAGGTACTGCCCAAAAACAGACAACGAAATGGCCACCGTCCAAAAAATGAAAGGTTAATTTTGGCCGAAAACGGTTCCTACACTTTTATATTTGGATTTATAGCTAAACATCAAATGAATTTCTCGTCGTTTCGAATTTTTCGATCCTTATACAATGTTCCAGTAGGTATACCATTGGTATAATTTTTAAATTTTTTTAACCTGTAAACGAGATAATAAATGCATAAAAAAAAGAAAAAAACACATAATTATAAAACCAATATTCTCCTTTTTTCCCCAATAAAAAAAAAATGTTTAAAATTGGATTGTCAGATAGGCAAGTGATTAAATGTCTATGCTCCGATCTAAAATAATAATAATAATAAATTCTAAGAAATCGCATAAATAAATGTTAGAAAATAAAGTTAAGAATTATTTCTTAAACAAATAATTCCATTGAAATACCCGGTTGCAGTATATCGTTAGCTTCCAAAACAATGAATTTATAATAGTCCCCAGGGACAAATTTTAAATCAACATTATTGTTTAAAACTTTACAAGTCTTGACTACGCTCAGAGAACGAGTAAGAAGAAAACGGCCCACGTTTTGGGGAAATCATTCATGGATGTTGCATCAAGACAACGCGCCGGCTGCTCAAAATGCTTTATCCGTGAAGCATTTTCTGGATAAAAATCGCTCTTCGGTGCTTCAACACCCTCCACATTCGCCAGATCTCGCTCCATGCGGCTTTTGGCTCTTTCCAAAATTAGAATCCACGTTAAAAGGGACACGTTTTGAGTCAGCTGAAGCTGTAAAAACGAAATAGACCGAGGTATTAAAGGCATTACGAGAAAAGGATTTCCAACACCGTTTCGACCAATGGAAAATACGAATGGAGCGATGCGTTAAACTTGGCGGAGAATAGGTATATAGAAGGGGAATAATGTTAAACTTTCAAAAATTGTAAATAAAAATAATTAACTATAAAAGTCTCGTTATTTAATATCCGCACCACTTATATATATATATATGTGTGTGTGTGTGTGTGTGTGTGTGTGTGTGTGTGTGTGTGTGTGTGTGTGTGTGTGTGTGTGTGTGTGTGTGTGTGTAAATAATAATATAGAATCTATGTCTAACAGAAAATTCTTAAGTATCCGGTACCTATATTTATTCAAGGGATACTTAAAGAATTTATATCAACTACCTATTTTCTTTGATTTAGTATAATCTATAGAATATAGAACTCGACATCTGAAAGTATCTAGAAAAAAAATATGTAGAATTTAATTCAAATAATAAATAAAATTCGTAAATTTTTAGATGTAAAACATACAAGTTTATCTTAAACAATGTCTCCTTTTTTTCTCGAAAATTAAAGCGTTATTTTCTTTTAATTTATTTGAAACATACTCAGAATGAAATTTTACTCCATTCGATATATTATAATAAATTAAACATTAATAAAAATTCGATATGCTGTGACTTATAGTTATTAAACTAAACATATTATATACATATTATGTCAATTAATAGAAAAAAAAATCAAATTCAAAAAAATTTGTTTCCAATTGTACATCTACGTTTCTCAACTACGTTATTGCATAGGCCCAACTATGTACGCTCCATCAGAAGCCCTGTGGGCTGTATTAATCAATAGTATTTTATAATATGTATTTATATGTTATATACGAGTACAACACATATTGAATACTACTCTTATTTGTTGATTTTTTGGAATTTTTAACAGCTCGTTACGAAATCGTAAGAAGAATACAGCAAACTATATGAAAGATTCATCATTCTACGTATTCACGATGGTTACGTGACCATCAGGTTGGAAAAATATTGATATTATGCTATTTCAAGTAGTGTTTGCAGATTCACCGATGATATAGAATCGCCAATTACCACCCCTCTCTGTAGACCCAAATAAAAACCTTTAACATTCTTAATTTTGGTATTCCGGAATAGTAGACAAGGTTTCTATTTCGTTTGAAAATTAACTACAATAGCATAAACGCCATAAACTGCGTAATACAGGCCGTAGTTATTAGCACATTATGATTTAAATTCATCAACGATATTGTGATATTGTAATGGGCGGGAATAGCGGAGACATCAAAAGTTGATTTTTATTTTAAAAAAACGTTCGACAGAACCGTGACTAAAATAAATTTTGATTATTATGTAATAAGTCGATGTATACGTTTTTCCGCCCCTAAAATTTGCGCTCTGAGACATTCACAACAGTCACCCCCTTCCTCACTAAATGCGCTACAATCGTTCAACGCTCTTCAATACAATATCCGTTTTATTCACTGCATTCTAGTCATTTTACAAGAATTTTACTATTTATTTGGGGACTACAATATTTCACGCTCGTCGCTACCATTTAAATAGGTAATTTAATACACCATACCTAGTGACGCGTGGTGGCTGCTTTGCGGTTTTTGTTGGTTGAGTGGTGAAATTTCTTTAAAAGCTTTTGTTTTATTATCCGGTTTGTGGTCATTCAGATTCATAATTATTTTATTATGTCATTTTTCAAATAACATATTATAATTTAATGTAAAATTAACTTTTAAATGTATATTAATTATCATCAAGTTACCTAATGTGTTTAAATATAGTTCGATTTAAGAATTTTCTTCATTGGAATAACGAAAAACCTCGATCATACTTCGCTGCTCGGACAAGATAACGATGAAGGTGTATAGAATTTTAAAGAAACGATAAAATGTAAATCATTTCTATAATTAATCAACGTTGAGCAAAGCTTCAGCGTAAAATATTCTGCTCATAAATTTCACCTTTTTTAGTCTAATAGTTGACACCTAGGTTTGTATTATGAAAGCCATTTAAACATTTTTCCGAAACAAATAAGATGTTTTTTTCATCAAAAGATTCAAAACATTTTGTTCTATCTGTACCCGAAGGCTTATAATGATTTGAATGATTCAAACAATTTTGATACAAATTTGAAGTTGAAAATCGATTTAGAAGTAGTCAATTTCGTAAAAATTGTATATAATATAATTTAATTAAGTGCTTTTAAAAAAGTTTGTGAATAACGATTTTTGAAATATTTTCAGTATCATTAGTCAAGTATAGTAATAATTAATATAGTAAGGTCATATTACATTTTCAGAACTTTTTTGTCTGATATTGAAAATTGTGTTTGAAATAACCTTTAGGTATTTTCAAAGTTCTATACTTTTGAACCAAAATTTGTTAATTTTTTTTTTTTTTTTTTTGAAACCTTTGCTGAGTGTGTAATAATGTGTCTTTTAAATCTCAGGACACAAGTTAGACAAAATATAACATTTTAAAAATCAGCAACAATCCGAACCGAGCACTTTCTCGTGTTCAAGAGACCACCAACACAGTCGGTATGAGAAATGTTCAATATACAGGTAAGAATAACAGACAATACCTACGTTTTTAAAATCTAAAAAAAAATCTTTAAAAAATAATAATATGTGTCATTAATATATAGTGGTGGTCATATAGTGTATAACATTATTATTGGAGTAATGTTGCTAAATAACTTAAATTGATTTAGTGGAAGTCTTGTTTACGGTAAAAATTTCCTGATTTTACTTGGTTTTTTTTTTATTTGGTAGTATTTCTGCACACTTGGAAAAACTATTGAGAAGATAGAAAAATAAGCTCTCCAAGTACCACCTATAGAGTTCCTGGACCGTGTACCAAGTCCCTGGAAAAAAAATCGTTATAAAACCCAACAGATCCTTTGTTTCACTCAAAATCTTAAAATTACATGTAGGTATAATATTTACAAATATTTTCAGCTCAGATTATAAATATTTTTTTTCAACAAATTTTAAACTCAAATTAAGATAGCTAGATTTTGAAATAATCAAACCATAACATATTTTTGAGTGTTAAATGACTTTTAGTTTTTAATTGTATTATTTTCATCATTATAAACTAAGTATACCTACCTAGTACATAGCTATATGTAAATATTTATTTATTAGGTACCTTATATATCATGTAAAACAGACAAGTCAGTTATTCAAAATTTAAGTATACTATCTATATTTTATTGAATACATTATAAATTATTAAAATTATTTGAGATTCAAGCACGGAAAATTTAAAAATATGATAATGCCATGATTAATAAAGAATAATTAAATAGGTACTGTAATAATTTGAGAGAGTTATATTTTAATTGTATTAAAATAGGTATTTCAACCACTAAAATTTGAAAATTGATACATTTTACTGAGTAGTACGCTATTTTGTTAATGTTATGCTATTTTGGAAATCAGAACACAAGTTAAAAATCAGTAGTGTTCCCGTAAATCACAGATATCTGGCAACCCTAATTTAAATTGAACATGACATTGTATTTGGTAGGTAGCAAGGTAATAAACAAAACCAAGTCATTTACTTTAGTAACTTAGCTATATAACTATTAACTTAATGATTTTATAACACGAATTTCAAGAAGTTGAGTTTTGATGTGCATTTAATAAAAAAATTGAAATTATTTTGAAATTAGTTTTAATGGTATTCTTCAATAACAATAAAGGGTGTCAATAAAAACTTTAAACATTTATACAGAATAAAAAATATACAAATTGAAGTATATGAAAACTTAAATAACTCACATTTAATATCATTTTTACATTGAAGAATTACCATTTAAAAAAATAGAGAAATAAAAAAAATAAAAAGGGCTTACTGAGAATCATACTTCACGTAGATGATTAAATTAAAATAAATACATGTTTATAATTTATAATTGATAATGGTTTTATAATATGTGTATGATACAAAAAGTAATACTTTATTAAAAGGAATACAAGCAAAAAAAAAAGATGATTATTAAGATGATAAATATATTATTTATATTATTTTCAGACAAACTTTAACACTGTACAGTGCGTAAATTAATTGGAAAGTCAGTAGTTATTACTCCTAATATAATGTAGATAATGAAGTTCTGTTTTTTTCAACATAATATGTGACTTATAGCCAATCGAAAAAATTTTGAATTCGGTTGAATTTTGAATGAATGAGAGCATTTTATATTTTCAAAAAATAGCAAATTGTGAAATCATATGGTAAATAAAATTTTAAAAATCATACAATTTTACAATTTGCCTTGTTTTTTGAAAATATAAAATGCTCTCATTCATTCAAAATTCAACCGATTTCAAAATTTTTTTTTTTTGGATATTCAAAAAATTATTTTGGTGGTTTTGAATTTTTTTTAACCATGGTCACATATTATGTTGAAAAAAACGGAACTTCATTATCTACATTATATTAGGAGTGATAACTACTGACTTTCCAATTAATTTACACACTGTTTACACACAAAGAAATACATCAACAATTTTAGTCCCATTTCTTCCACTCCATACCTTCCGGTGGTTTAACTTCTACTTTGTCTTTGCCTACATCCTTCCAGTTGGTGCTAAGAACGGTGCCTCCAGATTCCATAAATGATTTATTCATGGCTTTACGTACTTCATCAGATCCTTCTGAGTAAATTTTCTTGAACAGTGAATTAACATCATTGTCATCATCGTCTTTTGTCATTTCATTGACAACCTTATCCCAATTGCGGCCCTGGCTTGCAGAGTTTTTGGGTACTTTAGGGGGAGTTCTTTCTAATGTGTCCCACCTTTCGGCCTCTGTTTTAGCCAGAAATATCTCAAGTTTTGACGGAAGAACTTTATAGCTACTACGTTCAGGTACAATATTTTTACTAAGTTTTAAATTTACTGTGTAAGATTGCCCAGTAGCAGCTAACTTCCCTTGTACAGTTATTTCGTCTGGTTCAAATTTTATAGAACAATCTTCTTTTGATGTGTGTTTACCCAAAATGCCAACTGTGACATGTGTCTCTGATTGGTACCAATCTTTTTTTATATTGATCTGTGTTTCTTCTTTCATACTGCAGGCCATGGTAAATTCTAAAAAAACAAAATTAACTATTAAAAACTGTGTTCAAACTGAAACAGATAAAACATGCACTAACGATCACCTTGACTACCATTGTAATAACCAAACAGTTTAATACTAGTCACCTACTATTTTATTTTTTAATCATACAAATTCTGTCGACTGCCATTATTATTATTATTATTTTAACGACACCTTTTATTTATATGACGTTACTGTAGGTGAACAAAACATATTAAAATATTTTTTTCAGTGTCAAAAAAATAAATAAATAAATAAATAAATAAAATATTGAACTGTTCATATGGTTAGAAAAATGTTTAGAAAATGTAATGTTTTTAGGTATAGATAACCTAATGAATAAATTAATAATCTTGAAAGTTGGCCAAGATAAACAACATAGTCATATTATCATATAATACTCAAAAATAGGTCGATACAATATACAAAATAATTAATGTACCAATCTAAACATGAATCGAAGATGGAAATATTTGGCACGTGAAAAATTTTAGTTATTAAAAATTTCAAAAACGTTTATTTTTGTCAGAACATCATAAAACAAATATATTATACTATAATTGTTTAAACTTGAATACAAATTTGAATGGATTTGAGTATCTAGTAATATTGATTTCTTCTCAAGGAAACGTACAGCGAATCTGTGTTCTAAAAGGTCGAACCGACCGAAAAGAAAAGCCCGGGGAACGTAGACAAGTCCAACACGAATAGCTAATCTAATAATTATTATATAATACTATCACAACCAGTCGTTTAGATCGACTCGGATCTGATTGCTGTAAACACAAAGGTTTGCTCAACGGTCCCTAAACACGAACAAGGCAGTTCATCGGATCTTTAATCATGTTCGATTCCTGAACGAGTTGTGTGGAAATTCGAGAAAAGTCCAAAGAGGCCAAATGCCAAAGACCCCGGAAACGACGGACATGACGATTACCACTAATGAGTTGACGCCGATTGACAGATTACAGCGTTTTCACGATTCGGCAGCTACTTGGTTGCGTACTTGCGTACCGCCGCCGCCACCGGAGACTCGGTCGTTCGCCGTGTCCCTCTCGTCTTTCGCGGAGTTTTACTCGTGCTGTCTGGCCGCGCGCGAACAAAAAAAATTAAGGCGAAGACGATACACGGTTCGGACACAAAGCTGGTTCCGTCGTTCGTCGGTGTCGACTGTTCGGAGAGTCCCGGACAACTTTTCTCGGTCGCGTGGCCGTATAAGTCGCGTGCGCGTAGAACGTTCTAGAACGGTATTATAATCGACTGTCGAACGGACGGCTGCTCGCTTCGAGAGCGTGTATTATTATTGTACCTCTGCCGTGCTCACAGCTGAAACGTAAACAAACGCTCGAGATAACGGCCCGGGGAACGGGGTTCAGCCGTCGTGGGCGGCGTACGGTCGTCTTTCCGCGACAAAACTTCACGGCGCGCGCCTCGACGCGGTTATCAGTCGGGTTTTGTTCACTATCAAACCCGCCGACGACGCCGACGACTGATACGTTTTGATGTCTGATAGCGATTTCGGTCGATGGTCCGTCACCGATCGTCTCGTCGTCCGACTAACCGCAAGTTTTCACGTCGTTGGTCCGCGCGAATCGCCCGTCGAAACACTCGAAACCGATCAGACGCATTATTGATGTCACGCGCGCCCGGGGCGAGTGCGTTTTTTCCGTTGTTTTCTGACCGGGCATTGCGGTAGACTCCCGATTGCGCCACCGTCCGACGTCGGGTCCCATTTTCGGCCGGGTCGAGCGACGACGGTGATGAGAACGCGCGTCGTTCAGCGTGTCCGTGAAGCCTCCGTCTGAACACACGAAAGTCAACAGGTAACAATCCATATTGCGCACGGTTCGTGTGGTGCGACCGTGTACAGGGTCTGTTCTGATTACAGTCGGTGGTAATTTGTTCGGTAAACAGCCGGAGCGAATGAACCGAACGAACACAGGTATTTAGATGGCTGCAATGCTTTAAACGTTCACAGTGATCACTAGAGCTCGGATTTATATGTAAATACATATTTTAACTGTGACTAGATAAATTAATTTAGGCAAGTGATAAATTTGTTTCAAGGGATTTCCAATGAAATGAACTATATTTCATTTTACATATTTTGCCATAAGTACGTGTTTTTACATATTTTTCAATAATTCCGTTTTTTCCGAAAAGTACACGGGAAAATTAACTAAATTATAAATACCAAAGTAAAAAATATTCTACAAAACAAATTTGGTTTTGCACCAATGAAAGCTGTCAAAAATTTTTCACTGGTCGTACTTCTGAAGTTTCTTTGGATGTAGAACTTACTCTTTCAGACATAGTCAAAATTCAATATTGTCCAATAACGTTAGTGGAAGTCGAAAGATCATGTAGTCGGTATAAGTAAGTTTTACGACCAAATCGAAGATCTTTTGAATTTGAAAATTTAAAAATGCATGTTATCTTAAATCGTAATCAAGATAATTAATATAAAAATATGAAAATAAATCATATTAGTGAAATGCATATTTTGAGTTTTTTGCACATATTTATGTAGATATTTTGATGACATAAATACATACTTTGGTTTCATAAATACATATAAATCCGAGCCTTAGTGATCACATACGTTTTTTTTCAAACAGATCTTCTAAACGGAACTTACGATTTGTCGTTTTCCTCATGTGTATTTGTGTTTCATATATAATGTAAAAGTCAAGTATATATTATCAATACCTTGATTTTTTTGAATTATTCATAATTTCATTAAGATTGTTTTACCCCAAATTGTATTTGTTTTTTGTTTACATTATAACACTATAATAATGCATTTAAATACCTACTTAGTGTTTACGGACTACTTGATTGTATAATATTTCGTATGTTTTTGACGTATTATTCATTGAAACTACACCTGTATTTACCTACATTCTAATGTGATTAAAAATAATAATAAAACTAAGGCATTAAAAAATGATATTTTGAGTTTATCCGTGCAAATTTATTTTTCACTAATTACTCATACATATTACCAATTTAATTAATTTCTGAAACTTTAAATAATTTTCAGAATATTTTGTATCATGGGCGATCAAGAAGAAACTATGTCAAAAAATGATAAGTCTAAAGAAAATTGTAAAATTAACGACACTGTTCCGGAATTAGATGATACAGAACCACCTAAAGTTATAATGAATAATCCTCCGACAATGTCTATAAAAATCACCAGTAACAAATTACAAAAGCCAAATGATGTACCTGATGATAATAAAGAATCCGATGATTGTCAGATTATCCTACCAAAGACTGAAATTATTGATATTACTGATGATATTGGGGATAAAAATGATTCAGTTGAAAAAGCCGCTGAAGGTGAAAGTGAAGAAACAAAATTTACTGTAAAGACGAATGAGGAATCCAAAGAATCAAATAAAATGTTTGAAACTGAAGTGATATCTGAAGACGAAATGTCCACTGATGCTGTACCCATCGAAACTGAAGCTGTATCAGAAGATGAATTGCCACCAACTACATTAGCTGACCAAATTGAATCAGTATCTGATGAAGAATTACCTAGTGAAAACAGTACTGGAAAAGCTAAAAGGAGCATGACTCTTGATGAAGAGGAAAAACAAGATAGAAATGAATCTCAGTCTCCGAAAAAAATGAAAACCGAAGAATTGAAGCCGATCACTGAATTTGATAAGTTTTGGCAAGCTGTCAAGGACGATCCTTCAGATTTTGCTGGATGGACATATTTACTACAATATGTTGATCAAGAGGACAATGTTGAAAATGCAAGGGAAGCTTACAATAAGTTTTTAGAACTTTATCCATACTGTTATGGTTATTGGAGGAAATTTGCAGATTTTGAAAAAAGAAATAACAATAAAGAAGAGTGTGAAATAGTCTTTCAACGTGGTTTGCGTGCAATACCTCTCAGTGTTGATTTATGGATTCATTACATGACTTACTTAAAAACACATCATGCCGATGATGTGGATCGTATTCGTTGTGAGTTTGAAAAAGGTTTGGAAATGTGTGGACTCGAGTATCGTTCTGATCGATTATGGGATCATTACATCAAGTGGGAAATCGACCAGAACAAGTTACATAATGCTTTTAATATATATGACCGTCTTCTCCACAATCAAACATTAGGCCACTTGCAACATTTCGAAAACTTCAAAGAGTTTGTGAATAAATATGCTCCTGATAATATCTTAAGTGCACCAGAATATCTTAAGATACGAACGACAGTTACTGAAGGGTTAAGGTTGATTGGTAGCAATGATCTGTTGACTGATGATTCTGCGCCTCCCGGCGAAGAAGAAAACACATTTCTATCTGATGTGTCAAAAAAAGAAGTAAAATTAATTAGAGAAGCTATTATTGAATTGAAACAAAAAATTCACCTGGAAACCAGTAAAGAAATAGCCAAGCGTCAGATATTTGAAGAAGGTATCAAGAGGCCGTATTTCCATGTGAAACCATTGGAAAAATGTCAAATAGAAAATTGGAAAGATTACATTGCGTTTGAAAAAGAAGCTGGAGATCATCAGCGCATTGTTGTCCTCTTTGAAAGGTGCCTGATACCATGTGCTTTGTATGAAGATTTTTGGTTGAGTTATTTGGATTATTTAGAATCTATTGAAACTTTTGACGTGAGTGATTTATTATCCAGTTTATTTACGAGAGCCTGTTTAGTTCACCATCGCAAGTCGACCGAATTGCATATAAAGTGGTCTGCTTTTGAAGAGAGCAAGGGCAACGTAGACAAGGCTGCGCAAATTCTGAAGGACCTCGATGCAGTCGTTCCACATATGTTGCAAATAATTTACAGGCGTATTAATTTGGAGAAAAGACGAAACGATTACCATAAAGTATGTGAATTGTATGAACATTATATAAACACTTCTCACACTAAGTTCCTCACTTCTAATATTGCCATAAAGTATTCACGTTTTCTTTGGAAATGTGCAAATAAAATTGACAAGGCTATTGAAGTCATCACAGAAATCATAGTCAAAGACAAGGATAATATGCAAGATAACGCCAGACTGTTGTTGCAACTTATTGAACTGAAAATGAGCGTGACGCCATTAGATGAAAAATCGGTCATACGGATGTTTGACGATATAATAGAAATGAATAGTGTTAATTTAGAACAAAAAATATTGTTTGCTCAACGAAAACTGGAATTTGTAGAAGATTATACTTCAGATTATACATCTATACGTAAAGCTACCCTTGACTTTAAGGTTTACACTGAGTTGCTCGCTAAAGAGAAGAAAAAAGCGCTGGCTGCGGCCGAAGAAGAGAAAACAAGAATGGAAAAAGAAATGAAGGCGAAACAGGCTCAAGACAACGCAGCGTCCACAAGCTCACAGATTGCTTCTACCAATTACCAACCCTACAATTCGACAGGTTATTATCCACAGCAGTACGCGGCAGGGTACAACCAGACAGCCTACCAACAGTACCCTCCCACTGGGCAAGATTATTCGTATCAGTATCAAAATTGGAGCTATCCACAAGCCAACTACAATCAAGCGTGGGGATCATACAACTATAGCGGTGGTGGCGGAAGTGGAAGTTATTAGTGTAAATAATTAATATAGTGATTAAGTTTATAAAATACAAAATATGTGGACGATAAATGTATATTGTACAAAAAAAAAAATTACAAATACATAACAAAAACTATATAAATTATGTCATAAGGTAAAAATAAATAATAATAATAAAAAAAATATATATCATATTTTGCAATATGTTTTGTTTGTTTGAATCAACATTTTTTGTAATTCAATATTATATTGTAAAAATCATTTTTTTTTTTTTTTTTTTTTTAAATATATAATTTATTTCATAGTTAATTATGAGAAAAAATCACAGTTTTTGTTTCAATCGCATTATTTTGAATATATCTTCCCAAAATTCTATTCTGGTACTGTTTAACCGCTCATGAACTATGCATGTATTATCACCATCTAAGGAGAGGTAACTTGGTTTATCTGCGCTGGTTTTATTCCATTGAATGCTCAAGTCTGATGAGTTCGGATTTCTAAATGCAAAACATGGTATAATTTTATTATTTTTAAACATGAATAAATGTCAAAGCACAATTTCATAAAAATTCATCATAACCTTTATAAAAAAAAAAAAATTAATAATAATAATTAACATACCCAGTTTTTGCAAAATTGCTCCAAAGCTTACTCATTGTTCTACACATTCTATAATCTTCAGAATTGGCTTTAGGTGAAAATCTGAATAACTGCCCGAAAAATAAATAATTCAATTCATCCGCGTGACATGCGCCTACGGATTTTTTAAATTTTTATAATGATTTTAATAAATGTTAAATGAGTGCAAGTTGATTTTCATTACCTTTTAATGAATTAAATAATGGTCTTGTGGCAAAGAGAAGTTTTTTACACACATTAAGTTCCCCGTCGTATTTGAATTCATAATTGTAAACTGGAGTAACATTTTTTTTAAGTAGTTCATCAAACCCGCGGTAAAAGTCTTTGACAAAAAATATATCGCTGAACATCTAAAAGCAAAAACATACATAAAATAAATGAACTATGCATACCATTTACAATAATTGATAAATAATAAATATTATTTTTTCTTGTGCGATTATTTTCAAAAAAATGTTATTAGTATGGTATTTTAATAATTCATTTAAAAATAAACCTATGTATGTAGACAAATATGTAATAGTAAAAACAAAGAATAAATGAGATTTACTTACGTTACATGTATTTTCCAGTTTAACAGTATCGTTTTCATGGTCACTTTCTTTGAAATAAAAGTTCTGTACTTTATTAATAATTTCTTCAGTATAATTACTGTCAAATAATTTACGAATTTCTTCAGTTTTGTGAATATCAAATATTTTTCCTAATCTGTGTTCTGAAAGTAAATGAAAAATAATTCAAAATTAGTTACTTAAATATTAGACCATTTGTAATGGATCAGGTAATAAAAAATATATTGAGTATATTTCTCAAATTTAAAATGTTGACATTCATTTCATAACATAATTTACCTCCAAAAATTATCATTCCTTCCATATTGTTAAGTCCACTAATTATGGGTACTGGAGTTGCTGTTTCGATTAAAATTTCTGGATGAGCAGGTAAAAACCGGTCACTGACATTATCACTTTCAATCGTTGGAACGAACTGGTAATTTAGTAATTCTCTTTGTCCCTAAAAGAAATATGTATAATACTCATAACAATAATTATTCTACAAGTAATTATTATACGTAAGTTGGGTTGAAATAGGGCTGTATAAAATTGGAAAAATTAATTATTTTATTGAAAAGATTTTATAATTCTTTAAACATAGTCAAAAACTGTCAACACAAAATATAAATGCAAAATTAAAATTATCCTTTACACATAATTCTTGTTTTAAGTGGTATGCAATTGAAATATTTTCATAATACGAGTAGTTGATTAGCAATATTTTGGGTGAGTAGTCATTGATTTATAATATCATGAATAACAAACAGTTATTAAAAATTGTACAAATTTTATTAAAAATTTGATCATTTTTTTTAAACCGAAAATAAATTTAAGGCATGTAGAGTTATCAAAACTTTTATTTGCTAGTTAAAAAAAAAGTTTCAACTTTAAATATAGTGCCTACTAAATATTTAATAATATTTTAGGAATAAAACATATTAGATATTGTAGTCAATCATATGGATTAGAAAGTTATTTCTCCTATATAATACTATTTTTTATACAGAAAAATCTAATTATATTAATATACATACTTCAATTTTAAACTTCATCATGGAATCCTTAACTAAATCTACAGCTGGGACATTTAATAAATATTCTAAAATTTCTTTGGGTTCATCTTTTTCACAGCCCAAATGTGCTGCTAATTTAAAGGCAGCTACTTTGTGGTTTTCATTTAACGCCCATGGATTAAAAATACATCCACTTTGCATGATAGCCTTTTGAAATGTTCCTACAGTTAAAAAATATGTATTATAGTAACGTGTATGTATTTAATTTTTCACTAACACAATTTTATTTGTAGGAGGAATGTTCTTTTAAAAATTTTCAAAATGACTAGTTCAGAACAGAATATAATTGAATAGGTATTTTATTTGTTTTTTTTTATACGAAACGATGAGCGTAGCATGTACAATAACACAGAAGTATATTTACTTATTTTTCAATTACTGTTTGATATTTGATGAAATAAGTAGAAAACACAATGAGACAGTTTTCATTTGTACAAATTAAATAAATTAATAACTAACCCGTTGATTGTGGTGAAAGTATATGACAATGAACAGATGCTGATCCTGCACTTTCTCCAAAAATAGTAATATTGTCAGCATCACCTCCAAATGCAGATATGTTTGCTTTTACCCATTTTAATGCAAACAGTTGATCTTTTAATCCCATGTTACCAGGGCAATCATCGATATCAAGGTTTAGAAATCCTAAGGATAAAATATATATTCAATCGTGTTCAAAATTAAATTATAACACATTTTAATAATTCATAATAGTTGTGGTAATCATGTAGATTTATAAATTTATACATAAAAGTGTAATTACCTAAAACGTTCAAGCGATAATTGAATGTCACTACAATGACATTTTCCTCTAGCAAGTAATCAGGACTGTAAAAATCTAATGATCCAGATCCATAATTAAAAGCACCACCGTGTATGAACACCATAACAGCTTTTTTTTCATTAGATTCCTCCTAATAAGAAAATAAAATAAAATAATTTCCAAACATTTTATATTTAATCATTTTATATTTCAACAACCTGAGGTACGAATATATTTAAATACAAACAATCTTCACTTCCGACTATTTGTTTGGTCAGAAAAACGTCATGCTGCATACTTGCTTTTCCAACAGAAAATGCTTTTAAAACACCAGACCATCCAGGATGAGCGACAGGAGGCTGAAAGAAAACAAATCGATGACAATTATGTTAGAAAACCATTAACATCAGGGGCATATTATGATTACGTTTTTTTTAAAATATTTTTGATAAAATAATTGTTTTAAGATCACTAATAAAATTGTAACTATACGACTTGAATTATATTCTTAGAAATATATTTTAGTTAGTAGTATAAAAATGGATTTCATATTAAATCATTGAAACCGTGGAATATGTAAAATACCTCACCTTGAATCTTAAATCTTTGATAGGCGGTTTAGCATAGGGTATGCCTAGAAAACTGACGTAACTCTTGTTAGATATTTGTGTTTTGTAGTGAAGTCCTTGTAAAGTGCCTTGTTCAAGAATGACTGTCATTTTCTTTCTGGGCTAAAAAATAAATAAAAATTAACTAATTGTTTTCTTGAAAATATATGAAAAAATAATACATTTTTTTTTTTCATTTATAGAATCAATATTTTAGTTTTTAAACTATTCATTAGAACATCATACAGTTATATACTATCTGTTTATATTCAAAAAAAATAATTTATATTATGTACTCTGTGTATGGTTATCAATAATCATGTTAATATACGAGCAATACATATTGATAGACCGTAATTCTATTTGTTTCTTTCAAAATTGTGTTTAAACTCTTCTCATTGATATAATTTTGAAATTTCATGAAAACTAATAAATATCATTTATTTATGTCTAGTTGAATACAGGAAGGTGTATAAAGTATAAGTTTATTTTAACTGTTAGTGTCTGCAAAAGTAGAAGGTACCTAAGATTAAAGCATTAAAAACACAAAACTAACTATAAGTGTCACAATGAAGAATTAGACATTTAAAGATTTTTATATTTTAAGTGATAAATTAATAGTTGTGACATTAAATAACATAATGTTATGAAGTACACAAAAAATTAATACATTTAGAAAGTGAAATGAAAATATTACAAAAGTATACAGTGATATGATCAGTAAGAAATAAATTTACTTCTATAATGAAAGTGAATAAGTAAATAGGTAACTAAAAACTTACCTGTAACATTATGGTTGAAAATTATTTATTTTTTTTTCATAAAAATTAAATTAAAATACCTTTGACAGATTAACATTATTCAAAAAAGTATTGAGATACCTAATAATAGGTACCAACAAATTTAGGTAAATATTTATAAAACCAAAATATATTTGATTTGAAAAAAAAAAATTACAAAACACTAAACTTTCACTACATTTTTGCTAGAAAGGATTCTAACATTAACCTTCAGTCTTTTAACTTTAACACTAACAGTTTTAAATTACTGTCCATATTTGTTATCCTTATCACAATACCTAGATAGATAGTACCTGATAACCATAGTATACAACCTGTCACTTTGCTAAAAACATATCGTTCTGTGCTAATAATTACGTAGGTACCTAGTTAATGAAAAATACCAACCAAGGACCTACAATCGTTCTAAGTAGTACATATTACACTAACTACTTTTTTTCATACCCGTATACCGATTAATATTTAGCAATATTTAGCCTCAAATCTCAGTAGAAACATTACTCGCGTACACCAATATAGATCTATAAAACGAAAATAACTATGAAATAGTTATTATAACTATGAAATAACTATATAAGTCCATGAATTTTCGTAAGTTTTGACATTCTTAACACCACGTCACCCACATTGGAATATTACTAGTTTTGAGATAGACGCAGGGCAGTGTTTACTACTTACCTATGTTTCAAACGCATATTAATATTACAACATCCGACACGATTTTATTGGAAATGTAAAACGCCGAATGAGTTTGCTCTCATTGATCAATTGATGAGATCGCTGTTTACATTTTATAAATAAACAAAATAATGATTCATCACCTACGTAATAGTGGCTACTGGTGTTTCGTTTCGGATCATTTTTGATTCATTATTATTTTTGTTCTTCGTGGCTTTGATAAGTTGTACACGGCGTAGGTACGCGATACGTACAAGAGATAATTAATAACGACGCCGGTCGTATTGTATTGTATCGAAGACAAAAGCGTCGTGATTACACGAGAATTATGGTCGGCAAAGTCAAGATCATAATATAATATTTATATAATATTACAGAAGCGAGGACTAAATGTCAGTGCACAGGTGTATTGAAGTGGGCATAATAATATATAACACTTGTAGTTGAGGTGAGAAGTATGCGAGCATCTGTACCATGACTTGAAAAAAAGACGATTAAATAAGTAAATATATATAAATTTAGGCGGGTAGATAGACGGACACGTGGTCAGGAACGATTCAAAATCGAAACTTCACAACAAATATTGCGTTTAGGATGTTCAGATGTGATGTTTTGCTAACCGCGAGCGCGTTTATACTTCACTGTAATAAGTGGTATTGGTAAATATCTACTTACAAAGATTTAATGGTAATAGTATCGTTATATAAACAACAATAAATAACTTATTGACGTACGCGCTGAAATCGCGAGTTAAATATTGGCCAACGTTAATATTTGTTGTTGAAATATGAATTTTAACGATTTGTGTTCGAGTGTGGAGATAATGATTAATTATAGATCATATTAATGTTATCGACGAAACTGTAGAGACTCAACACGGCGATCACGTTCTAACGGCATCGTTTAACTGAATAGAAAAATCACGAACACGGCATACTCATTGGAATAAATGTTAAAGACATTTAATCGCTCAAACATCACAGAGTTACCTGTTTGCTTTCGTCAAACAACTACTATCCTTTGTTCGTGTAAAGGCATGGGCGCCGACTATTGGGGTGCTGCGGTGCTCAAGCACCCCGTGAAATAAAAAGATAGAGCAATACGTAATTTAATACGTTTATAATTTTTTCGTTGTATAATATTTATGACAACAATATATTTTGGATGTTTTGATAACTCGTTCCTAACATACGTATATGAAATGAAAATAATTTTATGTATAATAATTAATATGTATTTAAAAGTTTTAATATATGAAAAAGGTCGTATTAAATAAGGTACAATTTATGTTGAAAAAAAATATTATTTATTTAAATTGACATTTATTAATATCTAAGGATTTTAGGCACCCCGTGAAATTTGGGAAACCTGGCGCCCATGTGTACAGGAGTTTATGATTTCAATAACTATCGTCCATCGACTACATAATTACTAACGGAAGACTTCGATAGCCGTACAAAGGAAACCTTAACATCGCGTGTTTCTTGATCGGCACGCCAAGAGAATGAAGGCGATAGACGTCTACTACTGCCTAATAAGTGCAATTTAATTATTTCTTTATAATGCATTTAAACATATAGATTTTTGCTTATTATTTAAGGTATGAGGCCTATTATTTAACACAATTAGGCGTTTAAGTACTTATAAGGAATACATTGTGATTGAGAACAATTTTTATTTTAGTTAAGTAGGTAGGTACCTATTTTATTTTAACATTATGACTTTATTAAACTCGTCGTAAACTTGATAGTTCTTTCTTTTCGTCGCTTTTTTTACACTGTGATTCAATTACAATTTACGATATAAAATATGGTATACCTATACACACATAGTTATTTATATATTAAATGTGTGTGAGCAGTAGTGGCCTTGTCAAATGTTCACGTGTAATTTTGCTTTTAAATAAAAAAACGAAACGTTAAAAAAAAAAACCTTTAAAAATCGATTCGAAAACAAATTAAATACCACTAATGACACATTTAATCATTACTAAAAGTGTGATTATAGCAAGTAATATGTTTAACATTTAAACATCAAATAACATATATTTAAGTGAAATCTGCAGTAATTGGAAACGGTTTGAATCAATTAATCGAACATATAGTTTTTACTCTCACTGTAAATATTTCTTTTCTCATCGTTATTTTATATCCTCTCGGCCAAAAACCTCTAAATTCTGGACTATATTATTAATATTTATGAGTATTCAATAGGTATCTTGAATAATTAAATTAACGCTGACCAGTGAGAAATTCATGAAATTAAAGTATCATCTATTGATTTTGATTTATGTTTATCATAATATATCTACATAGTAGTAATGAATTTTTCTACAGAACATTATATTATGTTGTTTTGTATATTTCTTATTATTATAAAACTCGAACTGAAATACGATACAAAAAATGTGACGGTAATGAACACGTACATATATTAAATGAAATATTTACATAATTGTCAATTACGTATTCTAGGTGTGGTAGGTCGATAGGTGCATGTATAAAAAAGCCGAAAAGCAAAACAGAAACATTTTGAATAAAAAAGTCTGGGCTCATCTAAGAGGGATCAGTGGAAGCGGTCGCATCCGAGCCAACAAGTTTTGGAGGCTTTCAAAGGTTCCACCGTTTTTAATTTGGGTTATATTTTCAATATTATCAAAACTGTATTTCATCTCGGAAAATTTCCGTCTAAAAAATAAGTAGTCAATATTTATTTGCCATAAAATATTCACTTTGATCTACACGTGTACGACGTATATTTATGGTTATGACATCATGAAGTTTCCTCGTCTAACGTTTGTAGTTATTGTTTGTTTCGAGGCCCAAATATATATTTATATTTATCAGTTTATTGCCGACACAAGCTCTCATGAACACTTACCCTGATTTCATATTAAAAACAAAATTGGTCGAAAATATTAAGTGAAATAACCCATTTTTCATTTTTTTATCTACATCCAATTAGACACGACTTTAAAAAAATTTGCGACATGTCGTCCAATGTCTACAGTGCGGGTACCTTATACATTTGAAACATGTGATAAATGACGTGCACACGCATAATAACACGAAGCAAGACTCTATAAAAAAAAAACGTTAGGTACCTGTGTATGTTTTTATTGTTACCTAGCCACTCGTTTCAATCATCAATACGAATTACATATCATACATAGCCACAGAGGTCCGTCGTATACAATTTATAATGTTCTACAAATAAAGCGTTTAATACGCGAAAGAATCATCACCGTGTGCAGACAATAAATATAGGTACTCAGTGGTCTCGTATGCCAGTAAATTCAGTACTGTATAATCGATGTAGTATTGAGTGACGAATAACAATAAGAGTCGAGTTACTAATGGTTGTCGCGGTCCCGGGGGAGCTTTGTACTATTATACGAATTATTTTTACGGGGCGACGCGATTCGTCGACCGCAGTGTAGTTTTATTTTACTCAGAGTTCGTTATTTCTTACACCTATTGTACGGGAGGTCTTTACTTAAAACGAATAGCCTTTACGAGCTAGACGTCCTTAGAACCCTTCGAAGTTTTCTCGAAACGTATAAAGTATAAACGCATAATTATCTTTGAGGCGGTTAATATCCAAAATCGAAACTTTCGTACGTCGTGATTCCCAACGTCAAACGATTGTTATAAAAAATAAAACCGACAGTTTTAAAATTTCAAAAAAAAAAAAATCAACTTTTCAAACAAAATTAATTACAAAAAGTATTATTACCTGCCTAGGCATACGGGAGTATACGGATAAACCGGCAACTGCACACCGATGATGATGTATAACTAAAGTGAAGACTGGAGAGTACCTACATACATATTTTAAAACGTCTGCAACATAGTATAGACTCGAATATTTGCTTTCTCATTACCCCGGATCACCTTGGACGTTTCCCACCATGTACAAATATTTCGTCTGGCCGTTCGGAAGCCGCGGTAGGTACCTATATGACTGTATGTTTTCGGCTATTCGATAAAAATAATAACGACGATTTTGGAAAACTGAATGTACGTTTTTACGGTACCTACAAACACTTTCCCGTTTCTGGAAAACGGATCACAAGTCACGTCGCTTCGTTTTACACAAGTATATTCGTTGTACAATAGTAGTGACTTATAATTTGAGCAATTAATCGTTACGAAATTAAACGCTAACGTTATTATAAAAAATAATTACATAAATTCAAAAATTTAGAAGTCAGCCGTGAACTGAAGGTTGTGGAATTTCATAAAATAATTATAACACTCATCACTTATACCTAGACCTATTTATATTCGTGCAAGAGTATTATAGACATGCACATTTTCAATATTAATAAATATCAACATAGATACACGCGGTCAAATGGCATATTATCGTTTATATTTTTACATTAACGTTTTAACAATCGGATGAAATGTAGGTTAATAACTGATTTATAAATCGTCGTAATGATTGCAATTTCTTAAAAATTCATGAAAATAACACAATTCATAGTATTTACTGCTGTAAAAAAATCAATAAAATCCTTACAAATTGTATATGAGATATCGTTACTCTTGATACTTGACAATAGTGATAAAATATCGAGTAAAATATCGATAATTCGTAAGATTTTATAATTTTCATAAAAATATTTATCTCATATACCTACCTACTTACAAGATTTACAATATTATAAGTAGATTGAAACGGTTTGAAACTAAAGTTATTTAATGATTCAATATTACGTGAAAATGATAGTAAATAATAGTTATTTTAATTACATACGAAAAATATTGAATATTGTTAAGCAATAATTTTGGATTCAGAAAATAATTCTATTTCGTAACGATTTTGACCAACAGGAACAGCTAATTTTAGTAATAATACTGATAATTTCAAAGTTGATATCACATTTTGAAATATATTGAAGCACAACTTTTAACGAAATCGATGAAATAATACGATTTGATTACTTAATCAAAGGAATTTTTAGATAAACCGGTAATAAAAAAGGAATGATAATATGTTAGCAGCTGTTTGAAACACCATCAGGTACCTATGCTAAATGTCAATTTCTTTTTACAGTTTCTATACGAGAAATGGGCACAAGTGTACAAGCCAATAATAAGAACGTTTATGAATCACCATACACATTTATTTAACATAAAAGATACTTAGACAAATTTAAATTTGATATTTAAACAAACTAATAGTTTGGATGCTATATTTCCAAAATTATATTTATCAAGTGAAATAAAATGTCAGACATTTTGCAACTATTCTTTGGTTATAGCTAATAATTAAATAATTATTTACAGTCGTATAGGGTAGATAACTAAGTTTTTTTACGGTCCAGTTCATGGCTAACCATACAATACATTTGTAATAATACATAAAGCTGGGATTTTATATAAAGCCGAAAAACTTTGATAAATAATAAAACATCCTACTTAAGATACAATTTAATTTAGAATTAAAAACAAGAATCGATTGATTTTTCGCCATGTTAAGAAACATATTGGCTTGTTGTTAGGTTTTACAGAGAAAAAAAAACATGAAATCATAGAAAATTAATTTATTCAGTATAGGTAATGCTGATAGTAAAAACAGAAACTTGTCGACAATATTGTGCAGTTCGCAATGATTCTCGGCTGATAAAAAAATACGTTTTTACGTATTACTTTGTGATAAACAGACGTGTAAAAACAATAATTGAGCAGATAAAATATGTTTTCAGTCGAATAATAAAAGTTTTACGTGCAATAGATTACTAATACGAACACCCGAGTCCGCGAGCACATTATTATGGTTTATAGACACATAACCTGAAGGTACCTCTACCTACCATAACACGTCGGACATGCTCGCGTATATTATAATGTTTACACGCTCATAACCGTATACGGTAGAGTACGATTATTGTGGTCACCGGGTAAGTATTCGCTACTATATTATTATAATACCGACAACATACAGCCGGTATGTAATACAAAAGTATTTTCAACTGTCTCATTGTCTACGATTGAATTGTACGGTATAGTATATTGTATTATAGTACTTACGTTTCCGGCGTAGTGCGCGTTAATACACTGTTGCGATCACGAAATACGAATATTCATACGTCTATTGTACATACGGCGGTATAGTATAGAGTGGCACGAGAATAACAATTCGGACAGTGTAAGCGTGTGTAGTACATGTGCTATATTATGTTATACGACTATACATATTATAAATACGATACTCATACGATATATATATAATATATAGGTTAATTTAAAATTGATACGGCCCGATCGCGACAGGACGACCTGTGAACGCTATGAAACATACGACCGTTTACCGTAAAAAACTTAATTATAGTAGAAAAACGGAACGAAAAAAAAAATCTTCGTCTTAAAGACAGCGTGTGCCTGCGGCTTTTACCGTTTAGTGTTTAAAACTTTTCCTCTATAGCAATCAATAATACGTTACACCAGCAGAGCCGGGAGGGGGGGGTCGTATCTACTCACAGTTACCGACACACGTTCCACCAAAATTTGTGAATTTAAAAGGTAAATGGTCGTACATTGACGGCATGTTTTCAGAAAATATTTCAGCGCGATTAAACCCTCAACCCTCGTCCTCTTGTACACGCGATTTTACGCGTTGTTAAATATATAGTTTCAAAAACAAAAACTGGTGGTAGTCGAGACACGGTTGTTTAGTTCGCAGGACACGAACGACTCGAATGCGGCTAACATTGGTCGTACACTATTTACGCGAGTTATAATATTGTGCAACGAATAATCACAGATCGCGTACATCAAATGAACCGTCTAAAAGAACCGCGTACGTGCCGTACAGTTATACCGCATAAAAATATTTGAAAAACAACACGGCGAATTAAAGTCAAGGTTTGCATAGTATAATTGTGATTATTTTGATTTTAAATTATAACGTCATCATGATACTTCGTAGGTAAATATTAGTCTGTTTTGTACAGTTTTCGATCAAGTACTGCGTGTGTACACGACATGAATTTTTAACAAAACAGAATTATTCGTAGCAAAGTACGAAGAAGGGCGTTTCCGCGAGCGAGTTTTCGTGTAACGAAAAAAATTCAGGAACGTTCGAACGTTATTCAGGTCAGGTACACTTCTTTTTAGGGAATATGGTTTTCCACATTATACGGTTGAATTCAAAAGTTCAGACATTTTAAAGTCACGGATTGTTGCCAGTCGACGATGAAAGGCACACGAAAAAAGGTAAATGAATTTTGAAGCCTGACGACGAGTGATAATAATATAATTACACTACGACGGATTCGTATTGGTTTTTTACGTTGATTACGCAGTGACTCGTTATTTTTTACGCGTTGAAATCATAACAAACGACAACCGTCATCGTTCGTCGACTAAACCGTTGTTTACACGTTGTGAAAACATGATTGTTTTTGCACGACGATATGGAAATTCTCTCGGGACAGGCACCCATCTTATTTGCCCACGAATAACATATTTAGCGCATGGTCTAAACGAAAGTTATAAAAAAAAAAAAAAAAAAACGTACGCAGTGGGCGGCAGTGCGAAATATCGTTCGAATGACAAAAATTCAAAAACAATAGGTAATACAGTTATAATAATAATAATAATAAACGTTTCGTTGGACGACGGCGAAAATCACAGATCGCCGGTTCGTGCCGTTCGCGGGATTTACACTGTCGTTATCGCTGCCGCTCGGACGGAGATAGTGGAATCAGATGTTTTTTAGCGTCTTGCGTCGAAAGCGGCGGCAGCAGCTGCTGGCGAACGTGCACGCGCGCGATCTTAATATTATATTGCACGTTATACATTTCATCGCGACGCGGCACCGAAAACCCGAAAAACCCGAAAGATTGTGTGTTTACCGACCCGGCGAGGGGAGACACGACCGCCGGGAGCGTACGTACACGACGGCCGGCATTACGGTCCGTGTTTCTAACGTTTCTATCGCAGCCGTGGCGACGGACCGTGTCGCGTAGAATTTTTCGCGTGTCACGGGCGGAACGAGTCGATCGATGCGGCCACCGCGCGACGTTTTACGACCGTATCGAATGCGCCGACAGAACGATATCATCTCGTACGCGGGCAGAATATGATGCGGCGTCGTGAATTTACGGTGCCGATATCGATTTTATTATCCGCGCCCGTCGTCGATAAACAACACATTATTATTATTTATTACCGGGTAGGTACCGTGCGTCGGCGTTATTGTGCGGGCGGGCGCGCGAAACCGACGACTTTCGGTTAGTATGAATATATCGTACCGATGGCGGTGCTGCGAACGAAATACGTCGACGGCTCGCGTTTTCTCGTCGGGCCGAGTGTAGAAAAAGACGACGAAAAAGGCGTTATTACTATTATTATCATTATTATTATTTAATTATTATCGTGCGCGTGTACTTACGACTATCCTGCTCAGGAACATGATCAGCTTGTTCAACAGGATGATGGCGCCCAGGCGACATTTGTAGAAAAAGTTCCGCAGTTTTCCCATGACGTAGGTACGCCGTTTTTTTTTTCACGAACCGCACGCGACCGACAAGACCGCGAGAGATGTTTCACTACGGCCCGTGTGTTACCGTTATCTGGAACATTCGGAGGAGCGACGACGACGACGACGGCCACGGAGGACGAGGACGACGACGACGCCAGACCGGATCGTGGCGAGCGGATGCACTCACTATCGCGTGACGGCGGCGGCGGCGGATCCGTGTCGACGACCATGCGCGCCGTTTTTTCTCTCTTCCCCCCACCCCACCCGACTATTACTGCCGCCGCCGCCGAGTGACAACGAGTCACAGACGACCGCTATATTTACACGTTCACGACGAAAATTCTCGTATTTAATTATTATTATTACTATACGTTATGAATATTATAATATCACGCGTGTGACCGCACACGATAGTAGTCCTCTGCAGGTGAACCTAATAATAATATCTGATGTACACGTGTCTCGTGGTATTCGGTTACCCGGTTAATGGTGGTCGTCCGCAGTTCTGCATTCCAGCGGCGACTGCGGCGAGTAGCGTACGCGAGATTTCGTTTCGCTCGATGTTTTCCACAAAAACCGGTCATAAGCTCGTGGGGGGAGGGGCTGGGTTAAGTGGTGGATATAATCGAAGAGCAAGGTGGTAATGAAAATGGTCGAGTTTTAAAAATACGTAATATACCTCCGTCCCTTTCGAAAAAAAATCAAAAAAAAAAATAATCCAAAACTAATATTAAACCATTTATATTAGATATCTAAATAGATGATACATGATGAACATTTATTTATTTTAACACATCAGTTTAATAAGTTTGAATTATAATATTACAATATATTAATGTCTTAATAGCTTTATGAGCTGAACGTAGGTACTCAAGTTGCGTGAGTAATAGGTACAACGTATATAATGTAGACGGTTGTTAATCTATAAGTGTCTTTAAGTACACGCGATAGAATATAATTTATTTTAAACGCTAAGAATACGATAATTTGTTGTTGTTACAGATGATGATGAATACTTTAATAGAGCAATTAAAATTAAAATTGATGTTATATAAATAATATAAGTATATAGCGAATAAGTGGAAAAAAATTAAAAATGATTCATAAAGGATTTTATTCATTGATAAACTTTTAGTAAAAGAAAAATGATAGCGTGTTTATTGTTTAGTGCTCCATGACTCAGAAATGAACAGTGGTTTTAAATAACTCATCTGAAAATATGGTAACATACGAAAAAAGAACACACAACTTTTAAACCAATACATTTCTCGTTTCGACCAAAATCTAAAAAAAAAAAAATCATTGATATCCTTACAGTATATTTTTTTATAATATAATGAGTTATAAATGGTGGTTGTTGTTTAAAAAACTGTAAAACTTAAAAAATCGCACTAATAAAAATATTATAAAATTTGTTTTTTGCAAAAATAAAAATATTTTAATTTTTAAAGTACCAAAAAAAATTAAAAATCTAAAATTGATCAAAACAATGCGTGTAGAACCATAAAAGTATTTTTCGTTTTAAAATATTTAATTTACAAAACTTTGTTCTTTCATGTTCTAAAAAATTAAGGCTGGTAAATTTTTCTTTTCCCGTGCCAAAATGTCTTAGAATCTTACTAATCCGCCGTTGTCACTAGATGTATATGTGTATGTACTGGAAAAAAAACTGTTAATAATTCAAGTGTTAAACATAGTATTTATATCTATACAAAATACTTAGGTGACGATAAATATTATTTTTACATAGTGGAAGTTTAAGTCTCAGAAAAAAATGAAGGTATGATTCATATGTGAACTAAAACTGAAACTACGTATTATTTCGAGAAAATAGTAATTTTTCTATAATGTTTCCATAATAATGAAATCAGTGTCAACTTCAAAATAGTCATCAGGCGATTTTACCCGCTGCAGTCACCGTTGTTCTGGAGTCTCTGACTCATAGATCGCACACCTCGTGCATAGGCGTACGCGCGTATTCGAGCTAATATCAGTGTCGGCAGAAATGTTTTTTAAGAATAGAAGGGGAATCTCTATTTAAAAAAAAACAACAGCAGTCATCATCGTTAGAATATAATAACATCAAAAACGTACTTCCAAAACTCCCGAGTCTAAAAGCAAACGCATCATGTCGACCATTCCAGCTCTTGTTCCTCCGAGCATTTATGTCTACCATGACCATACTAAATACATTTAAAAATATATTTTTTCTAATCATCTTATTCCTCTGTATAGGTGTCGTACCCCTGCGTATATTAATTATTAGACTAAAATTATTTCGTTCTCGATTTACATTTTGGCAATGCTTAAAACCGTCGCATTTTTACCCATTTTTTTTTTTTTTTTTTTTTAATTCTGAATTCAGATTATTCTTTAATACTAAGTTAATATCGCGGCTGAAATTAATGATATAGCGACGATGGTATTTTTCAATGTTATTTTAAAACCGCAGGCGTTGAAGATTGCCCTATGTTTAGTAATATTTGAAATTGATACGCTCGTACTGTATTTAACAAAAAATGCAGCCCCCGGGGAGGGTCACCGCCTCTCCCGCGAGCGCGTCCAGGTCTCCGTGTAGTCTCCAATGTTATCATTATGTGATATTATATCAATTTGTTGCGCGCTCTTGGCCGCCGTACCAATGGCGAAGGCCGTTACCGTGCCCACGAGGTTGCGTTCGAAACATTCGTTTGATTATCGACGGTACGTGACGGCGTGTGGCCGACGATAAGAATCTGAGATCTACACAGAGATTGTTTAATTAGTCTGTAAACACAACTACCGTTGCGGCCGAGCAGTCTGTGAGGAGCATAGACCTCATTAATGCTCAGTGTGCGTATAGTCAGTGGTGTATTTACGGGGGGGGGGGTCTCGCCCTCCCTTCATAGAAGTAAAAAAAAATTAAATTTACGTCTGAATTGAAATGCATTATATAATAACATAATTTTTTTTTTTTTTTATTGATCCAAAAATATATTTACAACCCGGCATCTACGGCCATTAGTTACAATTAATTACAGAATATTTTTAGATTGAGTTGAATAAATTGGTTGATTTTAAGAATTCTAACATCTTGATGTTGTCCTCGGTTTCTGGTCCCAGAGCGGTGTCGAGTGACGTGTCGATTCCGATCCTTTGTCTATCCTGTTAATTTTTGAGACATTCTGTTATTAAGTGTTTCACAGTCAGCCTGACACCGAATAACATAATTATATTACCAAGATTCTAAACTCAAACACAAAATATATTATAAAATTGCATTTAGAAGTCATAAATTACTTATTACGTAAAAATAGAGGAAGAGAATATTAATTTACTACCCATGTATATTAATATGTATATATTATGATTTTATAACTTGTAATTCAGCGATAATGGTAAAGGGGGTATCTGAGAATATAAAAAGTATATTTAGACCCCCCCTATAGAAAAAATTTGATTATACGCCACTGTGTGTAGTGTGTAAATTATAGTATGTTATGGTATTATATGATCGCGTACTATACGTGAGCGAGCACGATGACGAACGAAAACCCTTTGTTATATATTAATTACGGCGCGATAACGTACCGGTGAAGTTTCATAAAAAGTATATCCTCTAAAGTTTAAAGGACGTCTGTGTACATTCCGCTGCAAGGAGTTGATGTACTCGAGTCTCGAATCTCTCAGATGCTCTGGGACGAGGACGAAGAAAAAAAAACTTTTTGTCTACTGACGAATTGTATACTGACATATATACTTTTTTTTATTACAATAAGATAAACTCAACTAAATGAATGTAAGAGGTTCTGAAAAATGACTTGATAAAGAAAAGAGATTCTGAATTAATTCTACGTGGATGCTGTGTACTGGTCACTACACGACTACTTGATCTCACACTTCGCGACGGGTGCGTGTCTGCGTCAAATCATCAGATTCGCTGGGTCACAAATACCGACGATTCTCACAGCCACGCAGGCCAGTATTTCGCTCGAATTCATAACACGAAGTAAACACTAACATATACTGAATGTCTCTAAACTAACATATTATATTGTACTGGGTATAACCAGTACCATAGAAAACAGATATTGCACCCGAGGTGAGACTTCAAAATGCGCCCTTATGAACTGCTAATCATTATAAAACTCAAATTTGAAAGATTTTCACAAACGTATGCATTATAAGTATTTGAAAGGACAAAAGGTTGTAAGTCTTATTCGCCTATTCAGCTACTGTTAATTTTGCGGTACTGTCCGAGTTGCGGTCGCAATAGACGAATTGCGGTCGTAATAATATTGAAGGTAAAAGGTACTGTCCGAGTTGCGGTTGCAAAAAAATTTAATTGTTTAGTATTATAAAGAGGTGTCGTTGTTGGATTTGTATTTTGCATAAAAATTGCAGAAAAAATATTTTTAAGTTTATTTATCAATAGCCAAATCGTGATTTAAAATACTATACAATAAATAAATAAAATAATTATTTATAATTAACTTGAATACATTTTTTCTGCATTTTTTTCGTCAATTGCTTTAATTGTTTAACTAGTTTTTAAAGGTGCGAATCTTTCAAGAACCGGATAATTCTGTATGACGTATAGTTTACAAGCAGTCTAAGAACTTGTTAACTGTAGGCATGTCGGTAAATGTAGGACAAGTACCCCTAGTTCCTAGAGCATAAATGGAAAAATAACTAAAACACACCTTCTCAATTTATTTAAAAAGTAGGTTAATTTCATCAACGATTTTTTATACTTATACGAAAACGCATTATGGATTAATTAAAAAGCAATTTAATTTTAAAGGTCAACCTAAAAACAAAAAACTGTGAGTTGCTCCAGTTTCATCTATTTTTTTAGCGTTATCTACTACTCCTAAGAGACTATAGGGAGCAATTAAAAATTTAAGCTATTACAGTAAAAACAAATTTTGATGCGAGTATACACCTATACAGTAGAGTATAACACATACATTGTTTGTTGTTTTTATTTTTTGAATCTATGATACATGGTTTATGAAATACATGAGTTGGCGTGTGTTATTTTTAATGATAAAACAAAAAAAAAAAACAATAGTTTTGGTGGTGCCTTCTTAAATCTGGCAACCCTGAGCTTTAGCCGAATAGTGGCCTAGTCAAAAATCAAGTCAAACCTAAATGAATCATTTCTTATGTGTAAAGCACTTTCTAGGTAGTCAAAAAACAGTTTTATTATGCCTACCGAGAGTAAAAGTACAAGGAAAACCTGTTCTATGACTAGAACAAAATGGTATTTGGTTACGTTACTGATCGTTACTCAATAAGTAACATAGATAACGTGCGATGGATTTTACTTGGAGATACCACCGGTGTGATGTAACTTTCTACCACGTCTTTACAAGGTCTTTGTTCGCGGTCACCACTACTACGCATCTATGTTCACGAGGTTTTAATTATTCAGATTTTTCGATTTCGTCCCGAGTGTTTATGATTTCTAGTAATGATTCGGGATGTGGTAAATAATATTGAATTAAAAGTTCTGTTCATTTGGTTCGTCGAATCAATAGTTTTTTTGAGTGTTTAACAAACTTAGGCCGGTACGCGAAACGTGAACATAATGTATCATGTGAATGCCGTAGACTTATTTTCACTGTGCCCTGGTCCGCTGTATTTGCACACTCACCGAATTCTGTCACGCAACAGTGGATAAGCCAATTCCAGTGCGATCATTCGGACTATTATTTTGTTTACGGCCGCGTTATTCGGAGCCGGCTGCACAATATTATTAGTCGATGGTAACATGTTTTCGGTCGGATTGTTTTCAGAACTGTACACTGTAAATAACAGGAAGCTTTAGGTATGCAGTTTCGCAATTGATAAATAATTCATTAAAAATTTCGTATAAATGCTCGAAAATGTACGAATAATCTAATCTAAAAACGTTAACGAGAAAAATTCAAACGGGTTTTAATTTTAAAAATGAATTTCGTATAATTTCACTATGCGATTTTACTATATATCTATTGCGCGTACAATTATACTCTCTACATTTATTAAATGGTACGCATACCTATAATCCAGTGGATATTTTAAGGAATTTCCACTGGGCGACATAAAATGTACATTTTATACATCATAATAAAAGTTAACATAAGTCTAAGGAAAAAAAAAAGGAAAATTTCAGAGTTTAATATACAAACCTGATCTACTACTAATATTATCATCATAAAACATCAATATCGTCAATGTAGTGAAAAATCATCGTCGCTCAGTAACATAACATCTACTAGGCAACAAAAAGTTTTCACTGGGCGACATTTTTGTCGCCCAGTGTGTTAGTTAAAATATCCACTGCTATAATCCAATCATTTGATGAACTGATAAAGTCGTTCATTTCATGCGAATTTGACCACCTTATGAGATGAACACTTTTCTTCTTCATAAATACAAAAAAAACTAAAATTTTTTTAAGTGATAACTCAAAATGTATGATGTTCCGTTTTTTTTTTTTTAGGTTTTTAGAGGATCCAAAATAATCCAATGGATAGAGTCATTCATTAAACAAACATTCAAATGTAACACAGCATAATTTTTTAGAAATAATTATTTTAAACTCACTAAAATACTTCGTCTAGTGAGATATTATGATTTAAATGATATTGTTTTTTGTATGGTGAAGCCAAAGCTTTTTTAGACATTCATAAACATGAGGTTTGAATCAAGTACCTATCGCAGTATTCGATTTCAGAACTTTAATATTGTATCTGTTTGTTTAAAATCTTATGTTTCACTTCATTTGTTTGCTTTTTAAAATTATTTATTCTTCTTTCGTAGCATTTTGGTATTTAGATTTGAGGAGAACAAAAGATATGTTGGTTTTACGTCTTTACGGTGATATTCATTCATTTTATTTTTCTGGAAACATTTTTTTTTTTTTGGCTGTAAACGTCATTCGATTCAGACCTTCTATAGTTTAACAATTTTATCTACCAAGTGAGTATTTAAAAACCTAATTTTTCTTTAGTCTCTATAGTTTTTACAAGAGAAAGAAAAACCTGCCTAAAAATTCAGTACAAGGAGTAAAGTATGCCACATAAATGAGATTTTTAATAAATCGGTTTTAGTTATTTACTTTTTGACATACATCTTTTAGATTCTGAACGAAGTGAAGAATGTATTGATTTTACTATGATGTGTGTTTTTTTTTTTTTTTTTTTGTTTTTTTTTTGTTTTTGTGTCTGTGTACACCATAACTACTCGAAATAATGCTTCAATTTTGAACTTCAGGGTATGTTTTCGGTGGCAAAACGAATATCGGAGGTACCTTAGAGAGGTCACAAGTGAAAATTCCCAAAAGTTTTCAAATGCCACGGGAAAAACAAACAAAAAATGAGGAAAAACCGGTACTTTTTGTGCAAAACCCGTTTTCGACGAAATCGATTTTTTTATTTAGCCGTTACTCAAAAACCAAAAATTGTAGATACTTGAAATTTTCACCAAATGTTTATATTGAAATCATCTATACGTGGTAAAATTTTTGAACACTTTTGACTTTTATTGAGCTAATTATAGACAATTGAAATTTTCAATTTTTTTAAGTATTTTTTTTTAAAATAACGATAAAATTTTTTTTTTTTGCCAGAAAATCTTGAAAATTTAATACAAGGTTTCTTATAAGTTGTTCCATAACTGATAAAAAAAAATCCAAAATCGTAAGTCACAATTTTTTTTTATAAGTGCTCAAAGTTCCAATTTATACGAAATATGTAAAAATTGCGAAAATTTGCAAATAATTTTGTTGTTGAAAAATCGTAAAATTTTTTTCTTTTATAACTAAGTTTTGAAAATTTGGTACAAGGTTTTTCATTAGTTTTTCTTCAATTATCTGCAAAAAAAACTCTACCGGATTCAGACAAAAAAATTTTATGAGTGTTTGAAATTTAAATTTTTACAAAAACACGTTAAACAACGGTTTAGCCTCAAACGATTTTTGCTAATTGTTTTTTTTTTCAAAAAGTATAAGTTGTAGAAACTTGAAAATTGTATCAGTTGTTTATATTGGCATTTTCTTTATATAATTTTATTTTCAAAAGATTTCACTCATTTTTAATCAATTTATAGGCATTTGAAATATTCGATTTTTTTTATTTTTTTTTTTTATAAATGTTGATAAAAAAAATGTAGCTCGGACGAAATACTTGAAAATTTAATAGAAGGGTCCACATAAGTTGTTCTAACTCCCATTCAAAAATTATAAAAATACATAGGCACAAAATTTTTTTATAAGCGTTTATAAGTGCTAATATTGACAAAATTCGTCAAAATCATGTATATTTGCTATGTATTTTGCAGTTGAAAATTCATAAAATTTTAAGTATTCAAAACTAAGAATTGTAAATTCGGTACAAAGTTTGACATACGTTTTCCTTCAATTATCTGTAAAAAAATTTGCACTGGAATAAAATCAAAAATTTTTATGAGTGTTTGAAATTACAATTTTTTCACATAATCGCGTAAAATAACAATTTAGGCATCATTGATTTTTGATATTTGTTCTTATTCAAAAAGTATAGGTCGTAGAAACTTAAAACTTTTACAAAATGTTTAAATAGGCATTTTCTTTACATAGTTGTATTTTCAAAATATTTCGTTTATTTTTTAGCTATTTATAGGCATTTGAATAATTCGATTTTTCTTAGATTTTTTTTATAAAAGTCGATAACAATTTTTTGGCCCTACCAAATCGCTTGAAAATTTAATAGAAGGTTTTGAATAAGTTGATCTAAGAGTGATTCAAAAATTATTCAAATACATAGGCACAATTTTTTTTTATAAGCAGTTGAAGTTCAAAAATCGACAAAATTTGTCAAAATCACGAATATTTGCAAATTATTTTGTAGTTGAAAATGTATAAACATTTTTGTATTCAAAGATAAGAAATGAAAATATTATGTAATATCACAGCTGATAAAGATAATTAAATAGATTAAGTTTATTATAATATAATCAGTAGCTGACAGCTGTTCTATACAAAATATTGGTAGATTGTAAACACAAGGTGTATAACGTACCTTTACATGGTTGAATAGAACGTTACTAACTTCCAATTTCCAGTTATTTTAATGTGTGTATCAGTTCCATAAACATGCGGATTTTATATATTATTATTAATTATTAATATTTAAATAGACGTAGCCACGGAGCATTCAGCATATATGGACGGCGGGGTCGGGTGGTGCCGTCACGATAGTGCATTTAGGCAAATAATATGGTATTTACCTACACCCTATCTATGCACATCCTGGTTTGTCCAATGCTCACGAGCAGAAGTCACATGAATAGACAAATGTAAATTTAACCCAATCTAGGATATTAAAATAAAATATATATTACAATTTAAGGCTGACATCTTCATCTTCGTTCAGAATCGTTTTTTTTTTTATAATATAAAATAATTCCAAAATCTATCCAATAATGCCTAATCTAGCAATGCATCTCGTGTATCCCACCCAACTACTGTATCCTGTACTTAACTTACAATGATTTATCATTGCATTCAAATGTAAAGTACCATACAACTAAACTATCGTAAACCAGGTGATCCCATGATAGAAAGTGCTATACACTCCTCACCATTATCTTGTCCGAGGAGCGAAGCGACGAAGGACGAACTTCCACCACCATTATCTTATCGGCTTTTTTTATTTATTTTTGTAATCTTACTTGATTCCACAGAAAAGTGGAAATTTTCAACATACGTATACATCAACAAACGCCTGTGTAAATATGAAAAAGTTATTTTTTGGGCTAAATGTATACCTTTATCGAAAATATCTCGTTTTTTTTAAAGTTCTTATACATTTTTAATTCAGGATATTAAGACGAGAAAATTTAATATAATTTCAAAAAATTGTTCATTAGAATTTTTTTTTGAAATATTTAGTTAAAATCTTGATGAAATCGATTGTTTTAACAAACATTTCTAACTTTACATTTAAAAAAGTACGTTAAAAAAATGAATCATGTTTCGAATATAAAATTTTATAAGGATTTAAAAAAAAGCCTTTGTGTCATTTGACTATAAATGGTAAAATATGTAATTAGCACGTATTAGCCCGAAGCTTTGCTCTGAATCGTTTTACTGAAAAAATGATTTATCGCTTCTTTAAGACTCGATATATAGGTACCCATATCTATTAACTTACCGATTTTTCATCAAATTAGTCTATTAAAAGTTTGTAAGAATTTTACAAGTTGTTGCGATTAGCTTGGACCGGTGTTAAATTCCGATGTTTTTTCTAAGGGGAAGGAGCACTCAGACACTAAAAGAGACGGAATTAATATCAGACAAATTCAACAACTTTACGGTGTATTATTAAAAATACATCATTAAAATGGTAATTGAAGGATACGAAATGAGATATCACATTTGTAGAACATATGTAAATAAAGCATAATTATCAATTTTATATTGTATAGAATTTAACAATATTGTGCAGTGTATAAATATAATAAATTTGTATTACAAAAAGTCGTATATTTGATTGTTATACAATTAATTTTTGTGTGTTTTAATAAATTATTAATTTACCTACATTTAACAAGGGGACAAACAAAATGTCAGTGGGGTAATAGCCAACCTGAATCCAACGCTTGCTTGGACACAGAAATCAGCTAAATTGTGATTCGTTGATCATTTTTAAATATCCGATGTATAACTATTTATTTATTTTTGTAATGCTCCCACACGAAAATTGTTTGCGGCACGTTTTACCTTTTTACAGAACTTTTGCGTATTGTATATATTATATACAGATTGTAAAAATTATAATTAAATTTAAAAAAAAATGTAAGTTCAGTAAATGAAAATATAATAATACTATAATTTACAAAATAATGTCATGAACCTAACATTTTAATACATACAAAAACATATTTTCAGCTTTTAAATAACTCTACAACTGATAGTCGACAGGTATGATTTAAGCATGAGAATATATGTTTACGAAACACACAAAAGTAAATAATTTATAATAATCAGAAACAGACGACGTGATGTATGATTGGAGGATGAATGTTGTAAAAAGACTGCACATTTACACGTAGATAAAACGAACGACGTAAACCACAATAATTTATTCCACGTATCGCAGATAGTAAATTATTTATTACACCTCTGAAAAATAAAAACATTTTTTTCAGTCTACTTGAAAATATATTTTTTCGTAATTTATCTCCATACGTTTTTTGTATTATTTTTTTGAGAGAAATGCTAAAAAGGTACAAAAAACTTGAATATAATTCATGTAAATATCTTAAAAACAAACACACACACACACACACACACACACACACACACACACACACACACACACACACACACACACACACACACACACACACACACACATACATAGGTAACAATCAACAAAGTGCAAACATGGAAATATATATGCATTCGTTACTTTGTTAGGAGTTTCTAAGTCCGAGATCGACCGTAGGTTAATTCTAGCAGAACTAAGAAGTAAAAACTAACGAAAAGACAATAATGTATTTTTGAACTAGATGGTCGACACGAGCATGCACTTTAATTGACGCATTGTGTACAATTTCATAATTGGTTATTTTATTTAATAAAATAATTATTTGATACATATAATTATATAACATGTTATTTATGACTGTTATAATAATGTATTTGATAATATTTTGTTCATTGCTGTTTGAAATGTTAAATCGTTTGTGTAAGAGGACAATGGATATATATATACTATACGTCACACAAGAAAAATATTGTTCTATTTTGTAAACAATCGCTCTCGACATTTTGTAATTTTTTAACATTTTATAGTTCGTAAATCATCTGAGAACAACCGTTTTGTTTTTATTTTCACATCAATCACAAGTTTGTTTTCTAGAACGTATTCACGTGAACTTATTTAAATATCAACAAATCTATTAACAAAATATGTACACGTTCGCTAAAAATGTAGATTAACATAATAATGAATACACAAACAAAAAAACGATTTTTACATTATAAAAATACACACGAACACACCACACATATACACATGCGCACTCTTACACATATGTAATATTATATTTAAACTAAAACTATAGCATAATAATTTTTATCAATATCAATATTTCGTTATGGGATACCAAGAAAATTGTATACAAGAAATTTGACAAAATATATCGTGGCACAACATTATCATATGCTAATGAAAACAATTTCTGAGCATTTGAATTAACATAAAATAGTCATGATTAATATAATAATAACAACATATATAATAGATATACTAAAACATTCGTTCGTCACTGAAAGGTTTATTCTTGGTCAGAGGTATATTAAATAATTTTTAGCGCAATTCAAATGTTGAAATTTGCAGTACAATAATTTGCAGTTGTACATTTTTTAATTAACATGTCGATATCATACAAGAGGAGTACATTTTAAAGTCGATTAAAGTCATACAAAACTATGTTTTGATGACAGTTTTGGTGACAGTTCGTCCATAAAAAATAATTTATTATGCGATCGTGGATGGTTTTAAGAATTAATATTTTAAGTGAAATTGATGATTTATTTATTTTTTATTTTTTTAAAATATTGTCAATAATAATTTTATCAATTATAATGTGTAATTGTGTTGGTTGTATGAATTAATACAAATTAAAAATAAATAATACTGTTTGACGCATATAACTATGATACGTTAAAAAAAAAAAGATAAATTTTTAATTTACACAAGAATTAAAGAAATATTAGCTTAATAAAATATGTTAGTTATATAGACTATAATTTAGTACCTATACATACAGATTATCATAAACCGAGTTAAAAATAATTTTTACAATTGTACATCACAATCGATTACAATTAACCTTGTATTATAATAATATATTTTATATTTATAATTTTTTTTTGAACATACATTTTCATATTTATAAAAATAATTTCGTTTGGTAAATTCATTGTATATATTTTTTTGTTATCTACCTGTAATATTCTATTGTAGGCAATAGACATGTATATTAGATTTATAATTATAATATGCAAATGTTTCATGAAATCGTTCAATCAAATTCATAATTGACCATCATTTTTCAAATTTCAACTGATCCTCGAGGTAGTGTATGTTTAGTTGCATTAGTGAATTGCATTTTTTTTTTTTTTTTTTTTTTAATTGTATACTACGTTATAAGAAATATAAGTGAATAAAAAAAAAAAATTTATTTCATAAAATACTTAAACGCGTCTGCTCTTACTAAAGTTTACATTGAACGTTTACATTTAACTCGTGGTATATTCAAATTTTTTTCAATGGTATTAATATTTAAATTCAAAAACCGTTCATGTGTACGGACATATTTGCCTTTACCACGCACTGACATGCACACTATTACACACCGTATATTTAGTTCTTCATGTATTTATTATATGGGACAGTGAAATGTTCGTTGTGTTTGAAAAAAAAGCGTACTTAATTAACGGGACACGTAATTTTGAGTATATATATATACTCACACAAACATATTTACACGTAAGTAGCGCATCGTTTTGAACTTAAAAACATTCGACACGTTACAGATTAAAAAAATCTCTTTTTACTTCTCAGTATAAGATACTTATTATTGTGACGATGACAATACTACGACAACAATACGATTACAATAGATAAATTCACTTTCGACTTACAACAATTATTTTAACACGAGTTTTTAATGCGAACACGACGAATGCGGAATGTAAACGGAAAAAAATAAATAGGTCGGTGATAGATATATAAATGTGTACTAGTGTGTATAATATATTGTATCTATTCTTCATTCAACGCACGTAATGAGTGGCGAGAGAAAGAAACGATAGACGTTCACGTCAACCCATCTTTGTAAAATTTGAATTTTTTCGCTGTGGTGTACACGGGACATAACAATTTAAAATTAATAATTATTTTCCAATTTATATGTACATTGTATGGAATAAAACGTTTTGAACAACGTTAACTTTGTAATTAACATAATATAATACAATATAAATTGTCGAAATTAATAGTTTACCTACAAAGTTTCTAAATAAAAAAAATAATAATAATAATAATACAATATAAATGTAAACATCCAGTATAATACAAATTTAGTTAATTTTCAGTGTTTTGAAATGATTTCGAAAACGATACTCGCCTAACTGCTAAAATGTACTAGTATTTTATGAGTACCGAACGGTAATCGAAAACGATATTGTATTAATAATTCGTAATTTATTTGTTCGACGCGACTTTGCCCGGCACTGAGTATAATATTACGTATTAATTTTACACGCAAACACACGCGCGGGATCATATTGCACGGCGGCGCACCACAACCCCTAAACACGGTGCAACCTGCGGTCTGACAGTTGGTTCCAAATGTGTTTTTTATCTTCTAAAACGAATGATTTATCACTAGATTATATTTTGGGGAAAAAAATGCGAACACCGATAGTATATAGTAGTACGTCTGTGTGTATTAAAACGGAGAAAATATTTATTCAGTTACACGAAAAGTATATCACTGTTTATCAACGCCAGAAAATCAAGCTATTATTATTATTATTATTATCTTCGTTAATCGTGAACATTATTTTACATTAATCGAACGAAAATCGTTTTTTAATAATTATAAATTGAAAAACTTAAGCCAAGTATAAATTTGTAAGTTTAAACGAATCGTATCCCCGACGAGTTTTCTCGATCGCGTACTGACCGACTTTTGGGAGGAGGGGCAGTATATAGATTGATAGATGAACGCTGAACAGTGTACTCCCGATAAAGATTTAAAATAATTCGGCTTGAACCCGATTCCGCGAATTGGCGGAACAGTGTAGACTTTAATAACCATTTACAAACGTACACGATTCTACAAATTGTATTCATATACGCTCGATTCCACACGATTTTCAATTAACAGCGTTGCTGTGTTTCGTTGGTCGTTCTTACCACGTTTCTTATGTACAGAAAATCATTTTCAAAGTTTTAACGTAAATCTGATTTATCATTACGACAAAACAGCAAGTCATTGGCTATTGTCAAACGGTTCAGCACACGTTTACGTGTTATACTCATTCAGTCGGTGATATACTGTTTTGCCTTAATATCGATAGGTACCACTAACATAGAAAAACTTCGAGAAAAACGATCGGCTCACATTTGCAATTGATTTTGAACGAGGTGAAGAAATAGCAGTTTTGCAGTGGCATTGTTGATAGCTCATCTTTGGGGGGGGGGGGGAGAAAAGGTGAATGAGGTACATATCTCCGAAATCAAAAGTAGTTATATGGTATGGTAAAACGTCAGTTTGATGTATAAAAGATACCCGATCAATTATTTTCGAGATTTTTTTAAAAACTAATAGTAAAATAAACGTTATAGGTATTCTTGAATCAGTAAGTTTAATGTATAGAAATCAAAACATGATAAGATGGAAACTTTCAAAAAATATTTCAATATTTTCAAAGTTTTGATTTACTTTAAAAATGAGTAAGAGCTTTCGAAACTTTTGTCTAGTCAACTGTATATTGTATGACTATTTTTGATATTTGGTGAAAGTTTCAAGTTTCTAGTACTATTACGTTTGAAGTTAGATGATTGAATAACTAAAAATCGATTTCATGAAAATTTCGTTGACGCCACATTTTATTGGTTTTATTAAATTTTTTCCCAAAGATTGGTATATTTTTCGAGAATAGAGGAAAATTATCTGTTCAAAGCAACAAGAAAATAAAATCACTGATGTTTAATAAGATAGAACATAACTTTTGGATGAATTCTATGCTTACGAAAAAAAAAAAAAAAAATAAAATAAAATACCCTTTTGTACGATATGCTTTTCTCGGATTCTATAAACGTTATTGTAAAATCAATGGATTTTTCGATTTACTCTTGCTAATGAATTACTATCGATTAATTTTGTGTTACTGATTGAATAAAAATATGTTGACTGTAAATGTTGAGACTTGGAAAAAAATCACGAGAAACATAGTGCCTCCTTAAAATACTGAAATACGCCACTGGGCAGTTGTCGACTTTCACAAAATGAATGTTACCTATATGTGATTGAAATGCAGAAAGTCGAGTTTCCGATTAAACTTTGAAAATTAACTACTGCATAATATAACTAGAATCGAAACCAGTGAAACACTGTGACGTGGAATCGCGTGGTACCGAGCACGCACAATTTGCGGAATCGCGCGCGATCACGGTCATTAAGATCTACACGTCACCATGATAACGTCATCCGTCCCAGTCTAGATCAGGGGTCGGCAATAAGCGGGCCGCGGAATCGAAATAAACGGACCGGCACATATACGTATTTCACACATTGTTTATTTTTTGCATTATTCGTTTCTGGTATAGACCCAGAATGACTTACGAAAAAAAAAAAAAAAAAACGTTAAAAAACTGGATCTGGAAATTTTTTTTTATTTATCTCATTAAAGAGTGAAACAAATTATTATTATTATTAGGGCTGGGATTTTAATGCAAAGGCATCTTTTTTTCTGATGTTTTGAAACGTTGATCCGTAAGTATAAAATGTGTTTTGGGTGATACTGATTATTTTAAAGCATTTTTTATTTTGCATTTTTTTTTATTTTTTGACAAAATTAACCTTAAATGCATTTTTAGGACATTTTTTGACGTTTTTAGTGCATTTTCTGGGTTTTTAGAACATTTTTCACAATTTGTTCATAAAATGAACGAAAATAGTTGCGATTCACAAGAAACTTTAATAACATAAAATTATCACCGTTATATACCTATGTATTATGAATTATTATTTTTATTACACCATACATACATACAAAGGTAAAAGTTATCGTCGATAAGAATTTTATCATAGCTAAGCTTAGATAAGTATTTCTGAATAAGTATAACCAATTAGTTCGTCCGTCGTCGTAGTCTCGATAGCATTCGTTGTGTTTCGTCGTGTCGTGTTTTTTCGTATGATTCATTCGTTCAATATGCCGAAAGTAAAAACATCAAAATCAAATCGATTAACGAAATATGTAAATGAATTCGGTAAAGAAGTTTTTTCTACAGACGGTGAAATATTATTTTGCAAAATATGTGAAATAAAAGTGGCTTCTGAAAACAAATTTAAAAAAATGTTTTTTCCAATTTTTAAACTATAATAAATATAACATAAATGCATTTTTTTAGTGCATTTTTTGAGTTTTTTAAGTCATTTTCGAATTTTTTAAAGGCATTTTTTGAAATTTTTTAGAGCATTAAAATCCCAGGCCTAATTATTATTATTAAACTTCGTAATATTTTTATTCGGTTATATTCACTTTTAATATAGCGTTTTTGGTAAAAAATAAATAAATCTATCGATTAGTATTTTGTTTGTTTTTTTCAAATCGACCTAACCTAACCTGACCCAACGCCGACCCCTGCGCCGGTCGAGCGCCCCTCCCCCGGGGGCCGGGGCGGGCGCCTCCGAGCCGCCCCACACGCCGCGTTAAATACAAGTTTCTATTTCGACGCAGTGCGGGCCGTTTTCGGCGCCGCGCGACTCTGCGGCGTTGTAACCGTTCGCGCCCGCGGTCGTCGCCGAGGCCGCGGCGGTCGAAGTCACCGCGGTCGGCGCCTTGTTCGAGCCCTGCACCGTCACCCGGAGCAGCGTCTTGTAGCACTGCGCGTTCCCGTTGGACGGCGAGATCATGACCAGCACGTCGGCCGCGTTCCCGTCCGAGAGCAGCGGCTGATTGGACTGCGGGAGCGGCCGCGACGACGGTGACGGCGACGGCGACGGCGGCAACGACGGCGACGGCGGCGGCGGCGGAGACGAGTCCGCGGACGGCGGAACGAGCTGCGGCTGGGCCACGGCGGCCGCGGGGCGCGAGCCGCCGCAGTACTCGTCGAACGCGCCGGCGGCGCCCGCGGCGTAACTCGCGTTCCGCGTGCTCCGGTGCACCATCGACTTGCGGAACTCGGCCGCCGCGGTGCTGCACGTGGTGGTCGTGTGCAGCGGCACCGTCGTGTCCCGGAAGCTGGACTGCAGGTCCCGCGACATCCGGTTCCGGCCCAGCCCCGCGTAGCCGCACAGCGTCTCGCGGAACGCGCGCCGGTACTTCATCGACATCAGGTTGTACAGGATCGGGTTGACGGTCGACGAGAAGTAGTAGAAGCAGCCCGCGATCGTGTACAGCAGCTCGTTCACCTGCGGGTAGTACGGCGAGTCCTTGGCGTACAGGTAGAGCAGCCGCTGCGCGTGGAACGGCGCCCAGCACAGGAAGAACGCGATCACCACGGCCGCTGCGAACGGGACAGAAAGAACAACAAAAAAAAAAAAAAAAAAAAACGTGAGAAACGCCGGCTTTTTAAATGACGATTACGATACCGGCTGAATTATTATTATTATTATTATTATTATTATTACCCGTCGTCGGCGGGTCGATAGAGTGCAAAAACACTCACGAACAATGTTAATAATTGTTAAACAATGATCGTCACGCGTCCTCGATAAACTATCTAATGTGATGTTTTGACCCTTTGAAATGTGAAAAATCCTTTCTTTGTGCGCTTATAAAGAATAATGAGTACATTTCCTGAAAATGTTTAACGAATCGATCCGATGGTTTAGGTATGATTTGTTGTGCCAAGTAGAATTTCCGATTTATCAAGTGCATATTATGTTATGTTTAGGGCTCGGATTTTAAAGCAAATGCTACTTTTTATATATATAAGATATAAATCTAATTTTTATATATAAATTCATTTCACAGCATTCTGATCCCAAATAAACGAATTTATTTTTGCTTTTTTTGGCTTTTTTTTGTGTAAATGCTTTTTTTGCTTTTTTATTGCTTTTTTCGGATTTTCTAGCTGTGGAATTTTCAAATTATGTTTTTTATGCTATAATAATAAAAAAATGTTTATTTAATTAAAAAGAAATGTGAAAATTTCGAGTAAACTAAATCGTGTTCTTTTGAAAAACAAAGACTGGAAACAATTACTGGACATTAATGCTATACTGTGTGGCGTTTCAACAAACGAAATTAAATATCATGGGTTTGATTTAAACGAAACCTCCTGTATGAAGTATGCACCGTTCACTTTGGTGGATGTAGAGCATTCGTTTTCTCTTTATAAAAACATCCTATCGGACAATAGGGTCAGTTTCAGTAATGAAAACCTTGCTAAATACATGTTAGTTAATTGTTTTTTTAACTTAAATTAATTTTTAAATTTTTTTATTCAGTTTTATAAAATTATTACTAATTAATGTTAATTTTTAGTCATGCTTTTTTTTGCTTTTTTAAAAAATAAATATGCTTCATTTTTGCTTTTTTACAACAATTTTGTGCTTTTTTTGTTATTTATTATGCTTTAAAATCCGAGCCCTAGTTATATTATATTATGATTATCATTATTATCATACGTGTATCGTTATGAAAGCCCGATGATAAGTAAACTGTACAAGAATGCACTCCCCAAGTAAAGCTGACATTTTCCGAAAAAACTTTTCAACTCTCTACCACTTTAGGGGATGAATTAAAAAAAAAAAAACTATATTAGTTGAATTTTCAAAAACTCTGTCTTGGCACTCGTCTAAGTTGTATGACGAATATCTATGCGAAATTTCAAATTTTTAAATCCAGTGGCTTAAACCGTGCGTTGATACATCAGTATTATATTCTATATTTATTATAGATTATGAATCATACTACCACGTCGACAGTGTATAAAAAACCATAATTATTTTGACTAACGGTAGGTCATGTCCTACGCACCTGACTGACTGAAATCGCTAAAAAAACAGCACCGCCAGAAACTGTAAATCGATTTATAAATACATTTGAAGAAATAGTTAAACAACAGTTGCTATAATGGAATTCGTTGAAATTAGTTTCAATAATATTTACCAAATCAGATCATATCGGATTATTTCGAACGTTTTACACAATACCAGCTAGGAGAATCTTTTTAGAATTATATGAGAAAAAAATATTGTATATTATTCTATTGTAATTTGTTTTGTCTTTATTTGTTTTGTTCGTTTATTTTACTTCTTATCTTATTTTACTGACCAAAACTGTGCCTAGAATTTAAACTCGATTACACACACTCAAATATTAACAATTATACAATATTACACCTAAGAGTTCGGATTATTTTCTTCCGTATCACCAATAAGAGGTTTTCTTAGTGATGGACAGGGCCAAAAATAATGTAAAATTAAAAAAAAAAAAAAAAAAAAAATATATATATATATATAAATGTATATAATATGTAATTATTGTATCTTGGCCGAAAAAATGAATTATTTTTTTTATAATTATAATCATATCGTCGTTTTGTTCGTCACAGCGTTAGCGTCTTATATGAGGCTGGAAAACGTTGATGTGTTTTACGTTACGGACTACACATAGAAAATTTAACATGATATACACTGTCCGGGCATCGCATGTAGAATGCACTTTGTTTTTGGGTGATTTGAATATAGTTGCAGTTCAACGATTTTCCAAAAAGTGCTAATTTTTTGATCGAATGGTTGATTTATCACGAGCAAAGTGAAATTAAAAAAAATATACTCATACATATATTATATTATTAAAATACGGTGTAATGTTTTGTGTTTTCTAAAATAAACATTATGAAACTGAAAATTCGAAGCTAAAGGACGACTTAGTTCACAAAACGTCACGGCAGTAGTAATTTATGTTCCGACAAAATAATAATCAACTATAAACTGTTTTTTTAAAAACATTTTTAATCAAACATCGATAAACTTCGTTGATATAGTCATTTCAATATTTATCAATAGTCTAAAATTTGATTTCTTAAATTTCTTGAACTTGAAAATAGGCCGATATTAAAGTATTTTAAGCCCTTGAATATTTAAAATCTGTGAGGTTAAAGAGAGTAAAATATTTTGATGCCGTAAAATTTAGCCGTTCTGTGAACGCAAACGGTTTTACGGATGAGTGGAGTACCTGTATTTGGTCCAAAGTCGGTAAAAGTCATCGTTGCCCACGACACAACCGCAGTGGTGTATTCATTGATAGGTAGAGAAGGGGTGGGCTGATTGCTCTCCTCCCCTCTGTAGTGGCTTTTTCTCAAACCAAAATATTTACCATGACCCTCGAGATGAATTCACGTTATTGCATTGTGGTATAGTTAATTGTCTTTAAAAACTTAAAACGAAAAAGCTTACGGAAAAAATATATTTTATTTATTTATAAAGTTTAAAATTATCATTTTTTTTTTGTTCGGCGTATTTATTCGAATATTTTTTTCGAAAAGATTTAGTGACTTTATGCGTGATAAACTTCATCTAAGTTATAAAAATGTCTAGAGCTTATGATTAACGATCTTAATTTATTTGTGAAAAAAAATCTACGTAATTAAACAAACGATCAAATTCAAAAATATAGAATTTGACCGAGGTTTTTCGACATGTGTTTTGAATAGTGTCAAAGTTACGCGTTATGCGCGAGCCTTTATTAAAATTTGAAAAAACTAAAATTCTGAATTTTATGAAAAATCATAGTTATTACGATATTCTCCTTACGTTTTGGAAAACCATTGGGAAATTTCGAAAACGACCCGTCAGACGTCTCGTACACGCACACGTTAAACTAAAACGGTACTAATTCATTTCTGTTGTAGGATATGTACATGAAACGTTTACTTCGATTTTACTCCCGAAAAATTGTGATATGCATAAAACATACACACATCACGGTAACACCGATATTACCGTGTCTTCTCGCTCTGCTCAGAATCCGAAACGAATGAATTATGCAGTTAAATTTTGTTTATTTCGATTATCTTGCCGAACAATGCCGGGACAATAACGCAAAAAATATTTTTCGAACAAGTCATAACGACGTATACCATTACAAGGTTTAGTTTTAAAACAAAAAAAAAAATGTCCAGGTCAGGCCGTATAATCAACTTATTTACATTTTTTATTATGCGTACAGAATTAATAAATAATACCTCCGAAAGGCGAATATTCGGAATCTAATAATTGAAATTAAAAATGATTTTGCGACTTTTTGTATTTTCGTGACTGGGAATTCAATGTTCTTGATATTTTCGAATGCATTTATTTTATGTTGTTCCGCGTGCACAAAAGAATATTAAATTTATATGATAAAATATCAATATATTTTATACTGCTTATGCAGCGCATTTCATAACACTAAACGTGTCTACTGCATGAACGTCAACCTTTTCAAATATTTTATGCAATATATATATATATATATGTAATGTAAAATTCCACGACTACGTGAAAAATAATAACAAATTGATTTCATTTGAACTGTGTGTTTTATTTAAATTTATAAGTGACAGACTAATTTAAAGATTTCGTATCAAGCCGTGTACCGTGCAATTTTAATTTAGGCGTATTTATAATATTTCCGCAATAGTGACCGATAAAACAGTACAAGTCGAATATTTTTCAACTTGTAATTTTTTCAAACTGTAAATGTAATTACAATAAATTAATATTCACCGAGCATGTTATGATAACATTGAACATGTAATAATTATTTAAGGTTCATTATTTTTGTTATGTTTTTCGCAATAACGTTACTGTGATACGACGATATAATATATACACTATATTGTTTATTTTCGCTGGGTACATACTACTTTACTGAATAAATTACGTTTTATTTTCTTCACATGTAATAACGTTCTTTCTCTACCTCTCTTTGTTTTTTTAATCAACTCAGGGCTTCTGCCGGTGCTGTGTATGGTTGTAAAAATAAATTTAAAAAAATAATTATTATTACATTGAGTTTAAAGAAAACGGATCACACCTATTATAAAAGATATTTTTTATTTTTAGACGTCTGATTCGTATTGATGATACGTATTCAGAAAATATGTTATCGTCTGAATTCGATACATTTTTTTTTCAAACAATAGAGTAGAAAATCATATGTATAAATGCGAATAAGTTGCCTACACGTTTTTTTGCACGTAACGATCATCGTCATATTATTATTATAATTTTTGTAATAATAATTACGACCAAAATTATCGGTCGTTCAGTGTGCCATCGATCTGTTCTGTTAAAGTCCAGTATGATATCTAATGATTACGTTAATAGGTAAATACATTTAAAAGATCAATTTACACTCGCTAGAAGCTCGATTTTTTTTTTATTTCCAAAATAACCAGTTGCATTTATATTACTCGGTAGTGATGAAAAACACTGTAATATGAGAAACACAATTTAAAATTTAATCTATTCGTGTTATGAAATATATTTAATACTATAATTGATCACTAATATAGTCGTGTTCTATGACTTTACTATCATTACGCTGAATGTATGTGTTTTAAGAACTTACATAAAATTACATATAGACAGATAGCGCACTGGACGACTGCGGTCCAGTCTTATAACTAGAGTCCGGATTCGTATGCACTCAAAAAACCTAAAATAGTATGCCTTTATGCATCTAAAAACGTTTAAATATGCACTTGATATGCTATTATTTTTTAAATAATATGCAAAAATATACTCTTGCCCAAAATATATGCATTTATTTGCATAATTTTTTATGCACTTAATTATCTTTTTGTTATTTTTTTAATTTCTTTCATAAATAATAATTCAACTAAATTAGATAGGTAACTTAAATTTTTTATTGCAGACATCAACTTACAATATTGGTTGAAGAATACTAAATATTTAAAAATGTATTCAACAAATAAAACAAATATTTTTATCAGGAATAGTAAAAGATAATAAATATAATCATATTAAATCCTCTTGTACCATTTCTTTGGTAAATATTTTTGAATAAAAATACAAAATAAAGAAATTAAAAAAAAAACATGGTTTTATAAGCTTTAATACTTTAATAGGTACCAAATATGCTTGAATATGCAAACATTTTAAAATATGCCGTCATCCCTGAAATATGCATTTATATGCAAAATTAACTTTTTCCTACGCATTATCTGTTACACAAATCGTCCACATTTCTTACTGTCATCGAACTGCATACACTCATTACAAATATGAAAATCCATACAAATCCGGACTCTACTTATAACGTATGATATACGTACCGAGCATTCTCACTATTGACTTTTTCGACTGGATCTGTTTGGTCTCTCCGTGCACGGCGCCCTGCATCTGTTTGCCCAGCGAGTGCCTGGAGCTTTGTCTGATCTGGAGCCCGATGAGCACGTAGAGTATTATGATTATCATCATCGGGACGAGAAAGAACAACAGCGAACTCAGCTCGTAAATGGGCATTCCGGTCGGCACGTTCTTGTCCAGCATCGCGCAGAACGCGCTCTCGTACACCGGATCTCCCGACCCTTAACGACACCACAACGTTATAATAAGTTAGAGACGATCGAGAGACTGCGTTGAAGAGTGAAATTATTGTTATTGACGGTTTGTACCGCGAAATCCGTACTTGGGGTACTACGAAACAACGAAAAACGCGTGTAGAGATCACGGTACAAAATCGATTTTTACATCTAGTTTTATTTTTGCTATTAATGATTCACAAAGTTATTCGATTTTTTTTTTTTTGAAACATTTGCGAATAATGCAAAATACCACATGTCTAATAGACGTGAGGTTCAAAAGTATTATAAGTCGCAATTCATTAGTAGTGAGGTCGGTGGTAAGTCTCGTGATATGTTTGCCTTTTCTAATAACACTAAAACTAAATTTTAGCAAATACACAAGTATCGATTGTAAATTGTAATTTTTTTTCGTCTTCTTTTTCTTCGAAGTCATAACTTTTAACTTTTAAGTGCTTAATGTAAGTTATACGAAAATAAAATAAAATATTTGATGTTTACTCGTAAAGCGTTGTTCATGATTCCGGAGTATGCGGCTAGATAGAGCTCCACGACAGGAAAGTTTATAATTTAGAATGCATTTTAGCATCTGCGCGAGAGTACTATGTTCGTTAGGAATCCGTAAAATAGTTCGATGATGGGAGAATATGGACATTTGTTCGTTTTAAAATCAGCTTAACGCAAAAAAATATGACCACAAAATGTTTTTATGAATTACGATAGTGCGCGGAACTTAATCGTTACGTCAAAAGATGATAATTTGTCATTCGTTTTTACAATGCGTAATTTTTATGTGAAACAATTATAATAATTAGTATACGCCACAACATTCATGGTGGTGTAGTAACATGATTTTATTTCGAAGGTAGTTTAAAATTTAAACTAACACGTTATACATATAAAGTAACTTTGGTTTTTTTTTTTTTTGATTAATAGTGACTTTAAAGAGTAGATTTAATTTTTCATACACGCTAATTCAGATTTTAATGTAAAAATTATATATCATAAAAAATAATAGCAAAAAGTATTTGAGTTTTTGATTCAGACGAAAAAATTCGTGGATCATGTTTTTGAGTAAAAAATGTCAGTTGATTAAAATACTAAATTTTCGAAATTCGTTATTAAAACAGAACTTAATTTATCACGACTAAAAGAAAAAAAAAAGAAAAATAAGCGAGTGAAATCAGTGACTGGAAATTTCTTCAGTAGTCAATTTAAATATTTTTAATTACACAGCTGATTTGTCGGAGTGTTCGGAGCTCCGAGGCCACGATACATTTATAATTTCTAATAAATAGCGATTTAGAAATAAAAACAAAAAAGGGAAAAAAAATCGCCTTAAACACACTCGCACTAGGTTGGTACTTATATGTCTATGAAAACGTACAGTAAAAATATGATTATTGTTATAATCCCGATAATCGCCTGTACGGTGTACCGGCCATCGGAATCATATGAAAATAATGCGTTGAGTGTAGGCGCTTTTAAATTGCGTCATTATTACAATACATTGATAATACCTTATGCATATTAGATGCAACACACACACACACACACACACACACACACACACACACACACACACACCGGTAATGCGTACAATGTGGAGACTTAACGTGACAATAATCATAAAAACGTCCCGAGGTGCACCGGACCGGCTGCAAACCGTTTTGTTACCGAACAGATTATAAGGCTATTCGCACGGTTTTCCTATAATTTATTCAACGTCGCCTATATCTGCGGAATAGGTCTGAAAAACGATTCGGGGTCAGGAGACTAGAGAGCTTTCATTCATAAGAATCCAAAGAGTATTGTGTACAACGTCTTATATTGTTTTCTGAAAAAAAGGAGCTTAGTTATTTTCTTTTTCAAGTAGAAACGTTCGCCCCGTTTGTAATAAAAAATTATTACACTATGAAAAGCACTATCTGATATGTATATATACCTGTATAAATACGAATATAACTTAAGACTGTAATGACTTTTAATTTTGAAATTCTTTCGAAACCGAAAAACTTCTTACCACTCTGAACAAGTTGAAGGAATTAACTCAACTTTGTTTCGTAAAAAGTAAATAATTTCAACTTAAAGCTGGAAAATATCGTTCGACCCTCAGGACAAAATAATATCTCCACGTCACTCCATCGCCTAGCGAATCGTCGGTATTTTTTTTAAGGAACGAATAATATTTTTATGTACAAGGTGATTTTCCAAACATCATCCGTTTCGTTTTCAACCCTATTTAACGCACGAATTTGAATACTTAGTTATATAGTTATAGTAAATCACGTATACAAAAAAAAATTATTTTTCTCATACAAATGTAGTTCTATGTCGGTTATTCATTCTATAAGAAAACAATTTAATGAAAGTAGATAATTCGTCCCATGGGGTATTCTTCGCTCCTCGGACAAGTTAATGTGGATGGGCGTATTGGATTTTAAAGAAATGATAGATAATTTATTTAGGTAATCGGTTCTGAGCAAAGCTTCAACATTTAAATTACCGTTTGGATTGACCAATTTCTTTAAATAATTGTTAAAGTTGAAAATTGACGTAAAAACAACAATTTATTACGTAAAAATAGTATAATAATTTACTTAAACGTTTACAAGAAAAAATCCGCAGTCACGGTGATATGAAATTTTCAAAAGTTTTTGTCAAATATTTAAGACTTTATAAGAGATACTTTTAAAGAACAAGGTATTTTCAAAGTTCAATTTTTAGCCCAAAAACTGTTAAGTTTTAAGTTTTTTTGAAACTTTTTAAAGCATGTAATGATACGTTAATAATATATGGTGAAAACTTCAAGTTTCCAGTAACATTATTTTTGGAGTAACGATGAAATTACTAAAGTCGATTAATGAAAGTGTCGTTTACGGTTAATTCCGCCGTTTTTGGTCCATTTTATTAGACTGTTTTTCCGCTCACCCAGAAAAACTATTGAGATGAGAACTTAATAAACCCTTTAAGTATCACCTGAATCGAATTTCCGATCTATAGAGTTGCAGTATTAAACTTTTAGACAAAGTGAAGTTGAGCAAAAAGTGTCTCCAGAAAAAAATAAAAATAAACACCATTTTAAAACTATGAGATCCTTCGCTTCACTCAGAATCTAAAACACGTATGCATTATACAGAATTAAAAATGGATTTGGCAATGATCCTGCATAAAAAAAACCTGTATGTATCATATTATTACCCACACACACACACACACACACACACACACACACACACACACACACACACACACACACACACACACACACACACACACACACACACACACACACACACACACACACACACACACACACACACACACACACACACACACACACACACACACACACACACACACACACACACACACACATACACACACACACACACACACATACACACACATGCTTATACATGTTTTAGTATTATCGATAGTCCTATGTAAATAAGTACGTTTGTACGTAAAGCGATAGAGATATTATATCGGTGTCCTGCGTTTATTTTCGGTCAAGCCAGAGTGTTTTTAAATATTCACACCGACCGTCTCGGTTCGATCGTCTCGTCGTCGATCGGCCCGTACGTCAGCCGATCGAACCGCACGCGCGTATTACCTGGCGGAAAGTCCACGTAGTCGACCGCGGTGAACATGGCGAACGGCAGAGCGGCCAAAAACGAAATGACCCAGACGACCGCTATAATGCGCACCGCCCTCTTCAACCCGGACATGGCGTACGAGTGGAGCGGATGACAAATGGCCAAGTACCTCTCCATCGAAAAAGCCACGATGGTCAGCACCGACGTGTACGAAGTCCTGTATCGGCACACACGCGTTCGCATGTCGTTAAAAATTAGTCGGTTGGTGTTAAAGATCGGTTTGACGTGCGCGTGTACACACAGACACACACACGCGACTACTACACTACCACGTACGTACAGCGTTTTTTTTTTTTTTAATAAAAAATATATAATTACGTTAATATGTGTTAATGTATCACATTGATATAAGGAAAAATAAAGTGTATTATTGTGATGGTTTTATTTTTTCAAACTAATTTGTCGAGTCCGGTATCCTCGAGAAAGAGAATGAGGTCGTTTACGGGTGCGTAAACAATTAAACGACCGATGTACAGGGCCATGTACTTACATTTCGGAAACTAGAGCGCGACATTTGCAGAGCACTTCGCCCAAAGGCCACGGATATTGTTGCCAGTATACGCTGAGATCGTTGGGCAGTCCTGGAAGAAAAAAAAAAGAAAAAGAAAATAATTAGTTCTCGGCAGTTTAAAATGATCGTTCGCAGCGGTTTAGAAAGAACGTGGATCGCAACGAAGACTTCCACAGACGTGTGCTTTAAGTGTACATTAGGGTGGTCCTTATTTTTGAACTTTATGACGTAAAAAGGCTGTAATTCCTGCTTTTGATACAGCTTTATCTGGGTACATTGATAGTTCTTTTAATAAATTTAAATCGTTTACAGGAGCTGATACAGCACAGGGAGCTTTAAACCAATAAAATACATAAATTTGAACAATAAACAACGAAAATCTTTTCATATAATTTATTGTATTTTTAGACGTTTTGAATTGATTTTTAAATATACGAATTTTAATGGCGTAAATAGCGCGTGCCATCCATCGTGCCCGATGAACTGCTCCAGGCTGATTAAATATTATACCTCTTGTAGGAACACCCCCAAGATAGATAATTATGAGTTCTAACAGCTCCCTGTAATCGTCACGCGAATGAAATGAAATTAATTGTTCTTTGCAAAATATTATGACTTCGTCTCGATTACTTATTCGATTTCTTCTAAGACTTGAAATTTATTCTTATCAATATTTTTCCACTGCTGTTGAAATGTTAGAAATATCTGAATGTTTGGCCCAGTTGATGGACTGTTATAACACACAGTAAAAATAGATCCTAAAACTATTTTTAATATATGATGTCGATATTTTTAAATTAAACTTAAAAATTGACGTATCAAATTTTTCAATTCTTTTGCGACACGTGAAGGGGGTGAGTAATCATGACTACATTTAACATAAATTACTTACTCATAGTAATGAACAAAGTTGGCGGGTAAGATATTAAAAATATTAATATTTTTTTTTTCTTATAAATAAGGACCACCCTAGTGTACATACGTGTAATATTATATTGTAATAATTGTTCGAGATTACATTACAGTTGGATCATAGAAAATCCGCGTGACCAATAAATACTTTGTACTTTTTATAGTGGACCTAGTATAGTATGTATTTTTGCACCTCGAGGCTATAGATAAAATGCTACCCCTATTTTAGAGGTATAAAAATAGACCCGAGGGAATGTTACGGGTTTCATAAAATATTATTATTTATCGTGTGTAATTATTTTATTCTACGTAGCCTGATCTAAAGCCGTTCAAACACAGACCGAACGAATGTATGACAGGCCTGATTACGAGAATTTGTCTCGATTAAGCATGTATTTGTTCCGATCAACCTTACCCTAAGAAGTGGAGGTATTAAATTGATATCAAATCAAACACACGTTATGAGTGAACATCGTCACAATTGTTAGCGTTTTCCGTAATGATCTAAAATTGAATCTTTGACTTGGGAATACGATCTTATGTATTATACAGGTATAGAATGTATGAATGTATGATATTGAACTATGTATTTTCTTACTTGACACAATGCTATTATTTATAACGTCCTCCGTTTTCAAATACATCGGTTAATTTATCATAAGCAATTTAACTCGAAAAAATTGGTTTTAAAGTGAGCTCCTAGTTTCGCCTATAGTACGTCTTATTGGGCTCAACTGTGGTTCCACGATAAGCCCGAGTTATATGATTTAAAATTTGAGTCGAAGGACCGGCGCATGACGTACTGCAGTAGATATAACAATATATCTAATAAATATAAATATTAGATCGTAACAATTTATCGTGTCCAAAGTTCTTGCGCCTAGCCGGGTAATCACGACCAATCGTGTAGTTTGGACTCCGTCATACCTAATTACAGGGACTTGAGCGAAACCTATGTATTTGGTTGTTAAAAAAGTGTCAAATAGGTCCGCGCTGTACGAAATATTGTTTTTTTTTTCATTTCGGTCGTACATATCATGTTTTTGTTGTTGTTTATACTTTTATTTAAATAACACGTCACTATTATAGGCGTGTGTAGACTCAGATTCCAGCGGGAAAAAATGTTTGTCACAGTTGCCCACTAACATCAGTGCCTGTAGGATTGTTTTCTTAGACGATAGAGGCCAAACTATATAAAAACAAACGAAAAATCTTCATTTGACGAAAAGTATCGTAAATCTAGAGTTCAGAGGCAAATACCCATCTTATCCCAATATATCTGGCAACATTGCCACCCTTCTACCCCTCAAATTATATATGTCCACTAAGATTTTATCAAATACGTAAATATTTATGTAAATATCATCTATATCGTAAAGATACCGAAGTTATTATTTATTAGATTAAAGTTACACGGTAATAAGATATTTTTTATTTCGCGTAACATTAGCACAAATTTAAGATTTTCTATCGTCTATTCCTAATCGGTTAATATCTAATAATATATGTGTGCTTCTAACTGGAAAATTAAATTCGCACGAAGGGCTACTGCCCACCCTATCGCTTCTCCGTGTGCCCATACGTCGTATCGTCGTGATAATCTCTCGGCCACGAGCTAACGACGCGCTAACAACCGTGCGGTAATAACTTACTGCCAAGACGTTATAAACCGATAAAACGCGTACCTATTAGACGCATAGCGGTTAAATGATAATAATAAATAGTGGCACGTCGACCCAACGCGGCGGCGGCGGCGGCGGCGATACTCACAGAAAATGGAATTTTCATGGCGTAGCGTCGTCGTGGAAATGAATTTCTGTTTTATTTCGTGAAAACGCACACTCACACACACGCATTCACTCGTAGGTAACGTATATTGTATTATTTTCTTCACGACGACGACGACGACGACGACGTTATAATCGGACCTAACCAAACTGTCCCGAAAATGAAAGGTTTCGCAGTGCTCATCGCTGCGACGTGTCTCTAATACTTTGCTCGTGTACTTCGAGTATAACACACTATTTGTGACGACGACGACAAATACACTGCGCGTCCAACTAATATAATTTCCTATACGGACGGGTATTTCATCAGTAGCTGTACGTATATTCGTTTCCTTTATCGGTATGATGAGTCCGGCAAAAACGTATTAAACGTGTTTGTTTCGAGCGCGCCGATTTTCCGAGCGTCGCAAACGTATAATTCATTATACTCCGGCTAATTTAAGGAGTCCTCTGGCTGCAAGACGTCCCTCGACCTCGCTACGGGCAATGACCAAATTTTCAAGTCAAATTTTAAAGATCCGTTGAATTTATCAAAATGTCGCGAAATCTGCAGTAGACACGAATGGAAACATAAAGATAAATTCACCATATAATCAAACACATATACTCGTATTGTAGACTATAACATACACTAAAACTTAAAGTATAATCAGCCCCGTGTATAATTTGATTTTTTTGATCGATAATAATTAGTGAACACATGCGCACAGTCAAATCTTACCCTTTACAGCGTTAATAGATTACTAAATAATTTTTTTTTTACATTTGGAACGGCTGATTTACTACGTATAACTTTGGTTATGAATCTTAGAAAAATCAAGTCATTTTATTCGCTTTGAAATTAACGTATCATTTTTTTTTTTTTTTTTATATATTATATATAATTTCGAAAGTTATCTTTTTTTATATCCCGTATTAGTTTTCATTTTAAATCCCAACAGTTTGGATTCTCGGTGAGTTCATACTTAATTAGTTTTTTTTAAAACGTTTTCTTTTAGTCGAGTTAAGTGACAAACTCATTTTAAAATTTTTGTTCTTTCATTTGTATTCCGACTTTTTTTTGTTTTCTATTTCACTTTTGTATTTTACCCTTTTTGTTCTCACTTTTGTGTTTCAACTGTTAACTTTTCCTGTTAATTATTGTAATTAAATTAATTTTCTTGCATTGTTTCCTTAGTTTCTACTGTGCTTAATCCGTATTTTAGTCTGGCAAAAGACAATAATATAACGATGCACGTCTAATGTTTAGGTGCATGTTGCTACAGTCAAATTTTTTAAATTTATTCATTTTGTTAATATTATGCAATCAGTAAAAAGTTTTTTTTTCAAAAAGTACTAGCGAGGAGATAAACTAAAAGAAAACAAAACACGTGTCAGAATACACGTTCAGAGACACCGATCGTTAATGGAACCACCCGTAGCGGAAGACAGTTGAATTGTACCAGTAAATCTCGCTAAAAATGTAAAATACAATATATTATTTCCATGTTCGAGACTTATTCACCACAATCAATGTTTTTGACACAAAAAATTTGTCATGCGTCAATATTAATTTTTTTTTTTATATTGATTATTTCGGCAACAGATTTTGAGATATCGCAGCGTCTTGGTAATAGATGGTGGTGTTAGTGACTGAATATTTGGAGACTTTTATTCACATTCATTTGGTGTTTTAGTTATATATATAAATCGAGTAAAAACAAAAATAACATATAATGTACGAACGCAAGAACATTGAAAACGAAAAAAAATTTACGTACTAAGAGGTAAGTGTATTGAGTTGTTTTCGACGAATTATTATTTTATTACAAGACTCACGAACATCCTGCGTGCGTGCGGTCGTATTTGAATAATAATAATAATAATAAAAAAAAAAAAACTCTCGTTAAATAACGTGATTCAAATCGTTTTCCCGTAAATTTTCGGTACGTTCGCCTCGAGCAGTGGAGTCTGTACTACAATGCTCTTTCTGTTCGGGACGCGGTCGCTCGCGGAATTCGACGTCCCGCTCGAAAAGCCACGCATCCGTCAAATTTACAGCGGACGGCGCGAGTGTCTGTACACGGTTAAACATTTCATTTTCGCCCTGCAGCTTTAAAATTGCTCAGGCGCCAACATCGACCAAGCACTATACCAGTATATAACGGCATAATTTACGAAATTCGTGCGCGGGTAAATTTATTATGATATGATGTCTGTTGTCTACATAATTTCCCCAAGTAAAGTCAGTAATAAATAAATAAATAAATAAATAAAAAAAATAGCGAAAGAATGGCAATTAATTTTTACGACGTTATGAAAAATTGTTTTAAACCGAAATGTAGGTCGCTGCACACATCGAGCCCCCTACCACTTTCCCCCAACACCCTTAGAATAACGTCGGTTTATTTCGGATTTTTAATTTACCAGGCTGGAAAAAAAGTCACGAGTGAATTATACGCGCGTTATATCGGAATTTAAAAGTGTTGTGAATAATTATTATTGTTTGGACGTTTGAAGTGTTTTAATTTAATAGACTGACGTTCGAGGAGAACGTTTTCGTTTCCGTAGAACAATATGACGGTTTAACACAAACATTTGTACTGCTATATGATGTTCGAATGGTCATCGAATCGATCGATTTATATTTTCGCGTCTCGATTCTCAATTAGTACCGTGTACTCATTAGAACAGGTGTTTTTTTACAACACATTAAAATAGCACCGTGCTGGTGAAAATTCGACGGTATAAAACGATTTGTAGATATAGTCACGAGCAGTGGCGGACTGGGAGAAAAAACAGCCCGGGAAAATCATAATTTTAGAGGCCCTCAGCGTACTAACGGCCCCTTAAATATATATATTTATATATACATTTTTTTTTTTGTAAACACAATTTAGCTTTTAAATATTTTAATTGATTATTATAATACAAAATAAAATAACTATTGTATATTTGCATAAAGGTACTAAAGTAATCATTAATAGTAAATACTAATAAAATTTATATTTTATACTAGCACCGGCCCACCGGGAAATTTCCCGGTATCCCGGTCATCCAGTCCGCCACTGGTCACGAGACCGGACATTAATGACATTAATGAGTTAAAAGTTAAAATGAAGTTATTTATATTGTGTTAATTTTTTCCAAATTTACTTTTAACTTGATATGTCACCTTTTTTTTTTTAATTCAACGTGTTAACTTCGAGTTAACTGTTTTTCAGTAATACCTAAATCTAGTTAGATTTCTCCCAAAGAACAAATCAAATTTTCCGAAAGAATTTTTTAGTTTTTTAGTTTTATTTTAGACATTGGCGATATAATACGCATACCACGTATGTACATTAATTATATGCGTGAAATCGAACATAGATTAATTATTAATTAAATAAAACCGGTTTGAATAACTTTAATCTACGTTGTAATCGGTATAAAAACATAGATATCTTGACGAGTTTTTTTGTTTCCAGTAAGAGAATTTCGACTTTTAATCAATTCGAATTATTTTTTTCCCTAGTCCATTTCCAACCCGATTGAGTTAAAATAAAACTAGTAGTGGCTTTTAACTCGAGTTGAACAATGTCACGTTCATTTGAAGAGTTTAAAAACAAGTCGACTCGGCCGGCCTAGGACACGGATCGCGCACACGGTGTTGCACGCACGCAGGCGCCTAGTCGACTACGGCAAACTGTATTTCGTCCGGATCCGAACGTACACGTTCGATGGGAATTGAATTCGTGTACGACCGTGTAGGTGAGGTGACGAAGACGACGACGGACGTTTTGTGTCGTTACGACGATGATGAATGGAGAAATCCGAGCGCCCGCGTGTACACAGAACAACTAATTGTTGTCGGAACATATGATAATAGCAATAAAAGCATCCTGTACATATATTTGCCTATACATAACGCCGCGCAACGTCGTCATCCATCATTCGCGTGTAACGGCCACAGAAACCCAAGGATAAGGACTCGAACACGACGAGGGCGGGGAGGTGCGAAAAGAACGTGTGTGTTGTGTATTTTATAAGAATATATCAGATCGGTTTACGTGTAAATTGAACGAATTTTAATGTGCTTCCGTCGAACTCCGGCGGAACGTTTTACACGGCGGCGCGGGGTGACGACGACCCGAGGGCGGCGTCACACTGTTTGTTATGTATTAAAACGTGTCGATCATATCGGATGGCGCACGGAGGTTTTCGCGTTTAAAATGTAAAACGTGAAAAAAAAATTATAATAATGACAATAAAAAGTGAGATGATGGTGGTACAAGTTCGTCCTTCGTACCTTCGGACCTCGGACAAGATATTGGTGATGAATGTATTAAGTTTTAAAGAAATGATGACTCATTTCTTTAGTATAAAACGATTCTGAGCAAAGTTTCAGTGTAATATAATATATTATTATTTAAATACTGTTTACGTATTTTACGGTTATTTGTATAATTTTTGGTGAGTTTTTTTGTAATTAAACCCTCATAAAATATTCAATTAGATATAACTCATTTAAACTTCAATTGTTATAAGAATTATAACTCATTAGAAATAAACTTAAAAGAAATCAGACAATATCGAAAAAAATCGTATAATAATTTATTAAAGTGTGTATAAAAAAAAATCCTGACTAACGATTTTTGAACTTTTGTTAGGATAATTAGGTAGGTATATGAGTAAAGTCATATTAAATTTTCAGAACTTTTAGTCAAATATTTAAAATTATATTACATAAAAACTTTCAAACAATTTGGTAAATTAAAAGTTCTGTATTTAAGTCAAAAGTGCTATAATTGCTCTGAAAATGTTGTCCAATATAAAAAATTATGTATTTGATATTGGATAAAATTTTCAAGTTTCTAGCTTCAAAACTTTTCGATTTATGACTAAATACCTAAAATCTGAACAGTTAAAATCTCGTTTACGGCGGATTTTTACCGATTTTACCGTTTTTACTCAGTTTTTCGATCGTTATTCTTGATTACTGGAAAAACTATGGAGATTTTGGAAAAAGACCTCTCTAAAGTACCATCTTAGTTCAATTTCGAATCTAAAAAGTTGCTGGACGAAACTTTTGGACAAGGATTTCTATACGAAAAAGTGTTTACAGAAAAAAAATAAAAATAAAAAAAAAATAAACATCATTGTAAAACCATAAGATCCTTCGCTTCACTCAGAATCTAAAATAAAACGATACGGAATAAAACGAGAATCGCTAATTTCCGAAACACGCGCAAAATGTGATATGAATTTAAAACGAAGATTAATACGTTTTCATTTGCATTAAACGTAATATTATGCGGCTGTAATTCGTTCCGACGAAACGGTTGTGTGTCATTCGAGTTATTCAAATCTCTCTGGTCGGGCCTTTCGAAATCTATTTATTTAATTTCCATCGATGTTCAACGCGTTATGTACTCGCACACACACACACACACACACACACACACACACACACACACACACACACACACACACACACACACACACACACACACACACACACACACGTAAATACACACGCACGCACGCACGCACGCACGCACACATATCGTGTTCATATTACCGACTGCAGATCGGCCGTTGTGTTTTTTAATTTATTACGAACGTCGGTGTACGAATCCACTGCGAGTCCGTAATAACTGCAAGAATTAATATGAATTGTTATTGCGGTGCATTGTTTCGACTCGTTGTCGTAACATTTTACATAATTAAATAATTATACGTGACGGTCGCTGTGTATAATTCGGACGAATCGAAATAAGTATAATTCATATTGCGTTTTATTATCGTTACATCATCTATACACATACATGTGTATATAAAGAGGAGCGCAACAAAAATATCGGCTCGTCAACGCAAAAACCGAAACTAGGTCTGAACAACTAATGTTCATGTTGATTCTTTATGGAAACACTGTTTCACTAGACAGATAAATCATTTTCACCAGAGGATTTCCTCTTCAAGGGATTTTTCTCGTATGTACGTTTCGGAATATTTCGATCCGAATAGAAAATCACCAGGTGTTTTTCAAGCGTGTATTTTTCGTGGAAATTTAAAAAACTACGTTGGCGTTTAGATAATAATAAACGAAAATGTTCACAATATTACACGGACACGGATAAACAAACATAAAAATATATGACATACCAACATTTTCGATAAACGCAAGTTAGTACAATATATAGTATTACTGCTATATATAGTACTGTACTTACACAGATATTATTATAGTATGTTGTTAAAATGAGAACGCGTAAAATTTAACCGGAAAAATGGTATAAATGTTACATTACACGTCTTTTACACTCATACCGCGTCGTATTGTACTGTACAGTGAACGTAATACATGTACATTGTACACGTTAGACATCGACATTTGTTTCGACATACCATAAAAAAGACTATACCCGTCTACCGTGCGTTTTATAGGATGATCGCTCCAGAATGAAAAAATAGCTCTTGACGGTTAATCAGTGAAGTGCACGGGAATTTTCAACGGGAGGAGACGTTATAACTTATAAGCACGGATCAAAAGTTATTTTACTTAAAAAGTTAAATTTTAGCGCTTTAATATGTTCTTTTTGAAAAAAAAAAGTGTTTTTGACGTTGCGCCATTAATTAAAATCAAATCACATTCCAAAATATCTGTTGTTATGAATCGTAAAATAAGCATTTGTACATTTTGTCTTTGCGTATTAAATTACTGTAAAATTCGTATGACGTGGTCAAATTAAAGTCGTATTATTCATGATAAAAACACAGATTATACATGATTATATACATATTATATTTTCATATAATCTGTGATAAAAATATATAAATATATGTGTAATTCGTGTAATGATATCATTTGCATACCGTATTTTGACGGACGCGACGGGCCCATGGAGTATAGTATCGCGGTACTACTTCAGCTCTACGGTTGATCCACGGTATAGAAGATATATAGTTCTCTTCTATACCGTGGTTGATCCACAGAGTAATAAGAATATAGAGATGGCAATCTGTATGATAACTAACAATATATTATGATGCTATAAATTGACCGCCATATGTGTCTATTGATTTATGCATTATATACTAGATAGCAGTGCGTTTTATTTACTTTACAATGATAACATTGTCTAATCGGTATTATCACGCACTAAAATCATTAAAATTTAAAATATTTTTTTTATTTTGTTACTTCTTAACTTATTTACTATTTAGTAATTAGTATTAGTATTTAAAATGCCTAGCTGTGTGATTTGCTGTAGGTCGAGAACTTTAAAATAGTATAACTTAAAAATAATATAACTTTAAAATATTTTAACTTAAAAATATATTTTTATAATCATTTATTATTGTTTTGATCATTTTATGTATAGTATTAATAAAATTAGACAGAAAACATATTTAGAAGAAAATCTTTTTAACAATTCCAAGAATATATTGTCATCATATCTGTTTAGTTTATCATGGTATAACGTATTCTAGAAGTTAACCATAGTTTTTTTTATCTACAATGGTCACACTGCATCGTGTACACTTGCGCCTCAAAATAATTTAACAATGCCATCTCTATATTCTTATTACTCTGTGGGTTGATCCACCATTTTTGATGCGGCTGATTACCATAGAGATATAAAGATAGTTACATAATACGTCCATGTGTGTATCTATGTTTGCCACGTGCATGCTGTGTGATCTGTGTATTGAATATTGAAAACGGTAGTAATACTAATAACTTGTTAAAAAAAAAAAAAACGACTAGGTATCAGCTGACAGCTCTAATTAGTAGGTTTGAAAAAAAATAAAATAAAACAATACAATGTGATCAATGGGGGTGGGGTATAACTCTTGAATTCCTCCCCTGGGCATTGCTGTTAATGAATTCGGTCGAATCGAATTCAGCTGTTTCGTTGTCAAAATCGAGACGAACGTAGGTATTTTATTACCGGGAACGATTATGAACTCCTAAAGTTGATAATCTTCTACGCGGCGTGCGGGGAACCCCTATCCCGGGACGCGTTAATTCCAAACTTGTGCGGCTTGACGTCCGAGAAAGATCTCCGCGTCGGAGATTACACAAAGTTTTTATTTTTAGGTAATATAATTAAGTTATTTTCACAGGCGTTCACGTCCAGTCCTTTGTCACAATGTCGCTCGCGGCGTATAGCGTTTCGATTACACGCCGTGCCCAAACGCTGGGCGTAATATAATGTGTTCACATTGTTGACGTTTTAGTGGTAATCAGCCGACAATAATCGTTCCGCTCGTGTCCGAACGCTGTATTTGTTTTTATAGATCGTTAATAATTGACAGTGCGCGCGTGTGTAACAGTTGTGTAACTGTCGCGCCGGCCATCGTTTTCGTCCTTTTGGGCTCTGGCCAACACCACGGCGACACTAGACTAATATGCTGCACAAACACATAAAACTCAGTTCCTTAACTTTTTTTTTTTTGTAGCACTCGTTTGTCATCGCCTCATCATCATATAGTTGATTGGTAATTTATAAATAATTAAACTACAAGAATAGATTATTATTAAAAGACTTATGGATAAAATTACTTGAGAATTACTAGTTTAGTCGCGTCCTCCACGAGGATCCCACCAAATACGCATGCAGAAATCTTCTGTTGGTTTCATGACGGTTCTCACGTTGTAATTCAGAACAATGCAGTAATTATTATTATAATTTTGCTAATTTATTTCAATCGATAGATACTATTCGTCCGGCGATTTGTAAGTCATAAGATTCGATCCTGAGAAAAGCGATCGGACAGGCGAATACGAAATTAGATCAAACAATGAAATCAATGAACTTTCGGGAGAAGAAGGCATCTTAAAAACCTCTTAAAAGAAAAAAAATGAGCTGGCCAGGAAAAATATGGAGATCGAGTGGCGTATTGAAGGATGCGCCGAAACGGAAACCAGAAAGTAAAAAAAGACTACGGGGCAGGCCGAAGAAAAGGGGGATAGACGAACCCGACCGGACTCTCCGAATACCAGAGGTTGATAACCCGGAGGAATTGGGAAACGATAGAGAGAAATGGAGGAGGCTGTATGGATCTGTGATGGGTCCTAATAGCCTATAAAAGCCAAAGAAGAAAAAGAAGAAGAAAAAGAAGAAGAAGAAGAAGAAGAACCGATTTGAAATATTGTATTCATTATTAATGTAATGTGTCGTGTTGTTTTCGGAGTTGGCCGTGACCGTTATCACGCGACGCGGCGGGGTGACGACACGAACTAGATAAATTTATTGCGGCCCGGCGGCGGAGCGAAAACAAAAACGACGGAAAGTGTCTTTTTATTTTCTCTCGTGATAATATGATATTCTCATATCATATATTTTATGAAACGTCAACACACGTGGAAAAGCGGAAAGTCGCCTTGAGACGTGAAACCGAAAGCGTCGACCGTCGAGAACGTTTATTCTCCAAGTTTTTTTTTTCGAATTCGATAATAATACATGTCGCGGCCCGAGCGCAATTTATCAATATCACGTTGCGTCACAGTGCAAACAATAACGATAATGTACACAGCGCGCGCACGGACGCGGCGGTCATCCGTTTTTGGGATCCGTGGTCGCGGCTCCGATCCGTTTGTTTAAGCCGTAATAACACGGTTTCCACTAAATCCGGTTTCGAAGTACGAATAATTTGCATACGCGATTCGCACGAGCTAACAACGTTTAAGCGTGTGTCACACGAGCTGTCGTGTCGAACGCGTAGGTACGGGGCGGAATGAATAAACAATTAAATAATTGCCTCTCTGACGCCAAAACGTTTTATCATTAAAACGTAAAACACACACGTACACGCACGCGTGCACACACACACACACACACACACCCACCCACACCCACACACACACACACACACACACACACACACACGCACATACATACACACACACACACCAGGGATGCAACTATGCCAGATTTAAAAAATGAAAATAAGAGATCAAAAAATTACCAACAACTAAATAACATATGAAATTCGTTTCTTTGGTTGTAAAATAAAACAAATATTATAAAGAACTTTTTGTTTATAGAGGTAAGATATTTATCTCGATAAAATTTAATACCTAATAATTATAATTAAAAACCTGGGTCTTAGGCAGATTGAAATCGAAAACTTAAAAATGATATTTTTTGTTTTCTAAAAAATTCTTAAATAAATGTGAACAATACCTGTACAACAAATGAAAATGTATCGATTTAGTAATATGTTATTATTATTTTATCAATAGTTTTTTGAGCTCGAGGCTATGCCATTTAAATTATTTTCTGTTGTATACATTTTTACTTGATATTTTTGAGATGAACTAATTTATTTCAGTAAATATTTGTTGACAGATAAAAATTTATGAAATACAGGACAATTTTCTTTGAAAAACGTTTTCGTTATTATCATAGTTTTAACGGTTGATATGTCGGGACGATTTTTTCAATATATTCACCCTCCACAACATGGTATCAACTCAACCACGATATTTAAATGTTTAAATATTCAAATGGTCAAATTCAGAACTTGTTTAGATATAAAAATCGTTTACCCAAACTTCGTCTAAAGACTCCTTTTCGACGCTAATATTTTTCTTATCATTTATGAGTAATCTCATCAAACAATATTTTGGTTCGTCTATATCATTATTGGTATCGACTATCGAGTAAAACAGATTTCAACTTCATGAAATATTTTCACCGATTCACACGGGAAACTGTTCCGTTGAAAACATATCGAACGAGAAATACAGGACACTGGACAGATATATATATATATATATATATATATATATATATATATATATATATATATATATATATATATATATATATATTACATATTAATTCTCACAAATATAATAAATACGCCGGTATGTAATCGCGAAATACGGGACGTTTTCGTATGAAACAGGACGTATGACATAATACCGAACACACACCCCCCATGCGTATTATTCATAGGTATTGACGTATATCACGCGTATAGATGAATCTCCTGCCGTTTTCAATCGCGTCGGTGACTTATCGTCGGGCGGTATCAACTCGTGGAATAATGTCGCGATTCAGGTTATCACTGTAATTTATACCGTCTCGTTATTAATTTGACGCGCGAACGATACGACGCACGAATGTGTATAATAAGCCTACACATTGTACGCTGATCCCGAATAATCCGACGCGTATCTACAGTTCGGCTTACAACGGCGTATAACCCATTATAACACGATTCCGCGTACAGGCATAACGTGATTTCGATGAACGCGCGTGTGGTTTCGACTGCGCGGTGAAGTCGCCTCCAGTCTATGGCCCGAAACTCGAAAGTATAACACGACTGTCCGAACGATCCGTGACGAGTCGGAAAACCGTCTTTCGGATTCTGAGTGAAGCGATTGGGTTTTTTTTTTTTTTTACAATTACACGCGTTTTGACGTCTGTTTCCACGTTTCGGGCCGCTAGAGTGGCCCAAGAGTTGTGTCCGACTCGTTAAAGATCTAGTGAGTTTATCTGTTATTGGTACGGTCAAGACGTTATTCTTCGAAACCCCCAAAAGTTTTTCAAGCGCACAGAAAAACCATCGAACATATTAGTAAAAATGACGACGGTAAAACATGCCAAAAAATATATAATGTCACTTCGTACGACGTCAGTGTTAGTACGTTGAGCATTATATAATTCCAAACGGTGCTCGAAACTCGAAACGTTCACCAATATTATCAACGATAGTATTCAACAGACTGTTTCTATACCGTTTTCAAAAAACGTTCCCCTTTGGATAGGGTGACCAGACGTCCTGTTTTTCACAGGATTGTCCTTTATTTTAGAGCTGTATCCTGTTGTCCTGACGAATGTCTCTCAGGACGCTTTTTGTCCTGTTTTTTAGTCACTCTTATAAAGCTACAAATATGTTTGTATTATATAGGTCCAATATATAATACAAAATACCCAACATTATTAGATTTTATAAGTTTTTTGGAAAAAGATGACAAATTAAAATAGGTATGTTGGCATGCGATCCGAAAAATTGTCATCATTATGAATTAAAAAAATTTTAAGAAAAAAAGTATTTCAAAACATTATAAAAAGATTAAATTTATTAAGTAACTACTATTTTTATTTATTTATTGTTTTATGTATTTATTAAAAATGATGTATTACTTTTATAACTGCTTTGTACGAATAGAAATAATATTATATGCATATCAGATACTAATTTAGGTATATCAAGTTGTATTTTTATAAGATTATAAATTGTGATAAAAAATTTGATTAAAATTATTTAAAAAACTATGTAAATTATTTTAGTCCTGTTTTTTATTTTGTTTATTATGGTCACCCTACCTTTGGAGCTTCACAAAGAACCGAAGACGTCGGAAATATCTCGTCGTTTGAAAGTTTTCGTCCGGGTAGTTAAATTTTGAATCGGATAAACGTTTTTCTTACACTACGAGATTCATCACGTATTTGTCAAAACTATTTTTTCCAACATTTAAAAGATTGCCGACCGGTCGGGACTACGCCACTGGTTTATCGGATGTATCCATTGGATTGTGGAGGTTTACATGTCACTTGTAAATGAGTTTACATAATATTATATAAATACTTATTGTAAAACGCAAAAAAAAAAAATAAAATAAAATGAACACGTTTCGGCCGGTTTTTCTCTGTTGTGTTCTGTTAGTTTGTTTTACGTGAAATAAATTCAGATAAATTAGCAAAATATTGTTGTGTTACGCACTACGTAGGTACGTGTGTTCAATAATATATTTGAAAATAATTGACAGGTGTACAGTGTAGAATTGATTCGTCAAACACAACATTTTCCAAGAACAGTCGTACGGTTGTGTTTGGAGTCGCACATTTTTTTATTTATAAATTCACGTGATAAAAAAGTTAAATATTTGACGACTTTTCGATTAGCAAACTTCCGTTATTTCAAAATCGTACCCTGTAGGCTGTACGAATAGGCCGTCATTGGGGTCACTTGAGTTTTCGCGATAAAAAATATTTGTGACTTTGTGAGATCGCGGTATGAACTGATGAATTTTAATACACGAAATAATTGAACGAATGTATAAAATGTAGTTTTACAGGCAAAACGAATCGAATACGAGGGTTCATCGTTCAAAACGTACGGAAATCTAACAAGAATACGCGTGCTATTCAAGGACAAACAACAAATCTAGAATGGTGTGTTCTTGTATACGTACTACCAAACGATACAGTTCGTGTAATTTGTCTTTTTGCTTACACTGTAAATATCAAATATTTACAGACTTTTTGAGGATCGTCCACTCGTGCGGAAAAACTAATCATAGTTGTTCAAATGAAAAATAATATTAAGGTTAACGATCTCTTCAAAGGACGTCGAAAGCACTGAAGCATCGGTTATCACAAAGACGGGCGAATGTGTATTTCGGTGTATCGAAAATGATTTGTTAAAATAATTTATATTTAAAATATTTTACATATATTTCATAAGACTTTGTACGTTTAAATCGGCAAAAAACACGATCCAGGGACACGGACCCACATAACGAGTTTGTTGCCGACGCCCTGAATAGCGGAGCCGCGGTTCGGTGCACGTATCTACGGCTTTGTACTTGTATATATATATTATTAGCTCGTATTTTGTCCTGAATTATCTAAATTATATAATCTAAAATCTTAAATAATAAAAAATAACGTATTTATTAAACAAAATATTTGTTTGTTTTATGTCTATGAATTTCAAAAATTTTAATTTAGTTATTATTTAACGATGATAAATGAAGATTTCATTTCAAAAGTGCAAAAAAAAAATGGTTACATTGAATCATTGCTTATTATTACCAACTCGTATTATTATTTTATTACTAAAAATACTCATCTTGTTCGAGTAGAAGTGATTATAATAAAACTTCTTATACCAATTGAGTAAAAAAAAAGGGCGTACTCTGCACCATAGGGTATTATTTGATCCTCAAACAAGATAAGTATTTGAGTATGATCATTTTAAATTTTTTGAACTTTTTGATAAATATTAAAAATTTTACTAGAGATAAACTTAAACAAAGCAAGGTATTTTCAAAGTTTTATACTTAATCCAAAAGTTATTAAATTTTTTTATAAAACTTTCGATATTTTTCGATGCAAAAATATGCCATTAACATAATATGGTGAAAATTTCAAGTTTTTAGCGACATTACTTTTCTAGTTACGACTAAATTACAAAAATCGATTTAGTGAAAGTGTCGTTTACGGCAAATTTTACAATTTTTACTAGGTTTTTCAGCTGTTTTTCCTCACGCTTGGAAAAACTATTGAGAGGAGAGATAAATTACCCTTTAAAAGTACAATATACATGCAATTTTCGTTATATAGAGTTACCGGATGAAACTTTGTACAAAGTTAAGTTGCACTGAAAAGTGTCCCTAGAAAAAAAGAAAGATAGAAAGAAAAAGAAACGTCATTGTAAAATGTTTTATTCGCTTCATTCAGAATCTAAAATAAAAATGGATGCAATTTATACTTAAAAGCTTTAATGGTGATAACATTAATGCATTTATTTTAATAGAACCAAAAGTAAACTAACAAATGAAAAACATGTATACTTATATTAATTACTCACATAAATAGTTTCGTATGGTCATTATGGTCAGTATGCAGATATTTAGTAATCTGATAATATAATTCTATGATTGTGAACTAATTTTATTACTGGCTTCTGTTTGTTCTCATATTTATTTTTGAAATCACAATCATTATTATTGAAAAAATGAATAAAATAGGAGTTTATTATTTGGTTTTTTTTACCATCCCATGAGTTTCTTTCAAAATTAGTCAATGGACTCTGAAATTTCTGAAAAATGTACTGATGTTCTCTGCCCTCCGATTTGATTGCTGAATACGGGTAGTTTTATATTTAATATAACATTGGTTACACATAACGAATCATAATAATAATTCATTTATATTCATTCATTTATTTTTATATAAAAACAAAATAAGCCAGGTATATACAGTAGAATAACTGAAATTATTTATAAATTTAATACGTAAAGTGAGTAAAAAACAATACGAAAATGTCGCAGGTTAATTTGTATCTATGCGGTAAATATTAAAAGAGATATATTAATACAAAAGTATGAAAACGACAAGTTCTCGTTTCATCATTCGAAAACAGGACGGTTATACGCATAAAGTTTGTGATACACAAAGGTACAAATAATGGATTGTATTTAGAAAATAATAATAATAATTGATAAAACTCGTTACTGGCCAAAAACCGACGACGCGTTTTTGTTTTAGAGCTCCGGACGGATACTTTTTGGTTTTTTTTTTTTTTTTTTGTAAACTTTCGATTTAAATATCGAAAAACGATTACCGCAGGTGTTGAAAACGGGCGACACACGAATGACTAATGAAAACGTGCGAGCGAACGTGACGACTGACGATATTTCGGTCGCGTCGTCGATAAAAATAATTTTTAAATTTAAATATCGTCCGTGCCAAGTGCGAACGGCTGCTATAAAAGTGTTTGCAGATCCTCAAACGACACGCGCGTGTACACGGAGAAAAGACTGCGACGACGACGACGACGACTTGAAATGAAGTGCTTTTGTTTTATTTCCCGGCGAATCTCGAAACATCAAATATTATTGTCGGGCGGCGACCGTACACACACACACACACACACACACACACACACACACACACACACACACACACACACACACACGCACGGTTTACCGTCAAGACCGACGTACCCGTCAGGAATCCCGTCTAGAACCCGAAACGCCGTACATAACCGAGAGGACGCGTTCGTTTTAAAACCCTCTTTGGACAAAGAACCTTCGGTGTACGTGCGTCGGCTAATAATCGCTGTGATCGCCTCCGTTATTGTATAGTGATATCAGTTTCGGGTCGGTCGACGAGTCAATCGCGCCGGGTCGCACCTGCGGTTGAAAGCAAAATGATGTCCCGCGTGTATACGCCGCGAATCGAATGCGTTTGAATGTGAAATTTCGCGGCGAATGGTACGCACTTTTAAACTTCAGATTTCAGATCGGGTGCGCGTGCGTGTGTGTGCGTGTGTGTGTGTATGTGTGTGCGTGCGTGTGTGTCTCCTCTAATCAGAGTTTAGCCAATAATTCGTCAAGCCGGTTTAATAGTTGTGTTATAATCATTACAAAGTCTCTGATCGAATTCATCATTTTCTCAAAATTACTAATTAATAATTAATATCTCAATATAAAACAATGTATAAACAATTAAATCTATACTACAACTATATAAACTATTTAGTAATGTAACGTAAAAAAAAAAAAATAAAAATATTCTCTTGTAAATCCCAATGGCCAATGACGTCGAGGGTCACTCCAAAAAAAAAAAAAAAAAATGATCACAAATGAAACGTTTTGTGATGAAAAATAAAAATGTATTATATATACATACAATGTGATCCCAATAAGTGGAAACACTTATTAACTATGCATGGACTCGTTATATTTGAGTTCTGTTTATTTTTGGATAACTTATAAACATAATCATACGTTTTTTTAGTTAATTACACTAAGTTCGTGTTAATTGAATTTGCGCATGTGCGTAGCAATTTTATTTTTTAAATGGTATTAACCAATTTTGACCACACACAGTACAATCCTTTGTACTTTTTTATTGTATTTCAGTGGTTAAATTTCATTTTTAAGTCAAAAAATGCATAGTGCACAGTGAAACCTCTCTAAAGCGGAAGCACTTGGGATCAATAACATATTTTTTGCTCTAGAGCAGGGGTGTCCAACCCGCGGCCCGCGGTAGATTTTGGTACGGCCCTCACTTCAATTTAAAAACCATGAATTAATTATATATAATATATTAATATGACGAGAACAAATTTATTTAAAAAATATAAACCATCAAATTAGATTTTTATAAATTATATCTACCCAAAGAAACATATCCAGTCCTTCATGACCATGCTTTATTCATGTTCTCGCTTTTCGGCAGTACTTAAATTTGCGAACAATTGTTTTTAAGAATGAAAAACACAAAGACTAAGAATCGGTCTACTATATCAGACAAGCACCTTGAAAGTTGTTTAGGGATTTCTACAACTTCAATCAATCCGGATATTGATTCATTACTTTCACTAAAAAAGCAATTTCAAATTTCACATTAAAAAAAAACTAATGACTTTTAACTTTTTTAAACTAAAACTTTTTTTATCATAAATAAATTTATTTTTCTGTGTACTTAATAAATTATTAAATATTAATACTTGTAAAAATATTTCTGCTTATTATTCGCTATTGTAAAATTATAAAAAAATCTATTGTTGTATTATAGATTATAATTTAATCATTAAATTTGAATGTATTATTATTTAAAAAAGTATGTGGCCCACAACAACTTCTACCTATATGATGTGGCCCAGTCTTCACAAAAGGTTGGACACCCCTGCCCTAGAGAGCTGTCCGTTTTAGAGAGGTTGAAAAACTGTAATAGTTATTCGAACCGGAACTATATTGATATTTTCCGTTTTAAGGTGAATTACGTTTTACAGGAGGTCCGACATGAAGAGGATCGTGATTAACGATTTTCTCGTGTGACTCGGGAAATGTTTGTGTTTTAATTTGATTTTTTTTTTTATCATTATTTGGTTTACGATCGAACAATGAAAAATAAAACGTCAATGTTTGTACACGGAATATAAATATTTTCGATGTTTTTTTTTTGTTTGTTTGTCGGCAGAACATAAAGATGGTTCTTACGAAATTTAGGAATTGATGAAAAAAAAACTAAAGTTTTCGTACCGATATAAAGCCGTATCATACGGCTATTACAAACGGCATGTTTTGTCAATGGAAATGTTATTTTTCTTCTGGCGTCGGTGTTTCGCGAAATCGAATCCTGGTCAGACACTTATGAACAAAACACGCGTCCCTCGCTTTTCTCGAAATCCAAAAAACCTAATACAATCACATTCGCCGATCATTATCGTGATCGTCGGCGGTGGCGGTGCCCCGAGGCGACGAAAAACCACGACACGGCCGGTATTCACGCCGTCGCGGGCTCGTTCGTTATAACTTATAGACGCATCGCGTGAATTCGATCGAACTCGTAATGAATCACGTCGTATGAGCGAGTGTACACACTGCACGGTTGTGTTGTATGACTCAAACGACACGTGATTCATAACGTTTTCTCGTCATCGTGAACGGCGATTCATCACGCTTTCGTTTCGCGAGTTACGCGAGACGGGTGACTAATAATTCCTACAAAATGTATTCCACGATACGATCGTGTTGCAGACGAGGGCTTAAACAAGAGGTCGTTTCAGAGGTTTAACCCCCACCCTCCTCGAAATTATGAGTTAAAAAAATTAAACTACTGACATATTTTTTTCGATTCACACAAAACTCTAGTTGTTTTAACCCCCTCCGAAAAATAGTTCTGTATACGTACGCACCTGATTGCAGACGACCGTCATTAACGTCGTCCAAAAGATTATTGTCCGATTTTCGACACTTGTATTTCACCCCTTACGAACAGATCTCTAATTGAGGAAGCTATAGTCTATAATTAGGGACCCGCACACATAAATTTGGCTTAATAAAACAATTCACGTTCAAATTATCAAAGTGTTAAAACAAATATTTTTATCATTTTCTACGGAAATCTAAATCGTCGACTTGTCGATAAAATCGTATTTTAAAATAAAATTGTTCAATACTATTGTACGCTTCTTATGTCGTTTGACTTTTTTTCCATAATATTAAAAAAAAAAAAAAAAAACGAAAGACTCAAGTGGTACGGGAAAATCCAAATCAAAGTGACACAATTCAATTTACCAGCAGAGTACAATTATTTCTTAAGTGGAGAGTACCTACAAAAATTAGTCCTTGGCTCCGAAATCCCTAAACAGAGTTCCGATAACATCGTCAGATAGACAGTTACACTTTCAAACACACGTTCAAATATAAAATCGTGCGACCCGTCCGATTTTCGAGCGCGCTTAATTACGTCGATTACAGTTGAGATAAATCGCCAAACGTGCACGCCAATCGTCATCTGCTATCACGCAGCATCCGGGGATGATATCGTTACGTCATGTTCGCGTGATTTTTGCTGCGAACGAGTCCGAACGGTATACCCCGCGAGAGATAAAATATGACTCGCACCGATGCGTAGATATCTACGTGTGTGAAGTTGGCCCACCCATGTTAACCAATTAACTTCAAAACAATGCCATTAATTTGCAAGTAATTTGCAAGAATTTGCAAGTCTATTTTTAGAATTTGCAAGTAAATGGTTTTCCCGTAAACACAATTATACTGAAAGGTGGGCCAACTTCACGTGGCCCACCCAAGTTGTCCTAGAACTTCGAAAATGGTACCAAACGATAGCTTTTGATTTGCAAGTAATTGCAAGTCCATTTTTGGAATTTGCAAGTCACCCGTGTGGCCCGTACGAGCTTTCAAAGTTGTGAAGTTAGCCCACCCAGGTGGTCCTAGAACTTCGAAAATGGTACCAAACGATAGCTTTTAATTTGCAAGTAATTGCAAGTCCATTTTTGGAATTTACAAGTCACCCGTGTGGCCCGTACGAGCTTTCAAAGTTGTGAAGTTAGCCCACCCAGGTGGTCCTAGAACTTCGAAAATGGTACCAAACGATAGCTTTTAATTTGCAAGTAATTGCAAGTCCATTTTTGGAATTTGCAAGTCACCCGTGTGGCCCGTACGAGCTTTCAAAGTTGTGAAGTTAGCCCACCCAGGTGGTCCTAGAACTTCGAAAATGGTACCAAACGATAGCTTTTAATTTGCAAGTAATTGCAAGTCCATTTTTGGAATTTACAAGTCACCCGTGTGGCCCGTACGAGCTTTCAAAGTTGTGAAGTTAGCCCACCCAGGTGGTCCTAGAACTTCGAAAATGGTACCAAACGATAGCTTTTAATTTGCAAGTAATTGCAAGTCCATTTTTGGAATTTGCAAGTCACCCGTGTGGCCCGTACGAGCTTTCAAAGTTGTGAAGTTAGCCCACCCAGGTGGTCCTAGAACTTCGAAAATGGTACCAAACGATAGCTTTTAATTTGCAAGTAATTGCAAGTCCATTTTTGGAATTTGCAAGTCACCCGTGTGGCCCACACGAGCTTTCAAAGTTGTGAAGTTAGCCCACCCAGGTTGTCCTAGAACTTCGAAAATGGTACCAAACGATAGCTTTTAATTTGCAAGTAATTGCAAGTCCATTTTTATATTATATTTTTTTATATTACGTATATTTAACAACAGTTGATGACAAAACGATCTCATTTATTAAAAAATGAAATGTCGTATAGACGATATAAATACTATTTGAGAACAATAGACTGCAAAACGAAATTCTGAAGTTTTATTTTGAAAAAACTGTTATATCTATAAACGATATGTGGTAATATTTATAATAATAATAAATCAATGTTCAGTAGAATTAATAATATTAAGTAAAAACTACTGTTTTTAAATTTGTCACAAGAGTTACATGTTTGTATACAAAGATAAGCATGCAGTTATCGAAGAAGAACCACTGAATTCGGTAAACAAAAAATGTTATCATCTAAAAATAAACGAAGAAAGATGTGTATCTTATCGTATTTTACGGCGATAATTTTTCGGTACAATACTAGTTTATTACTATATATTAATTCCTAAATATTCACTGGGCTTATTGGTTGCTATTCTTTCATTCTTTTAGTAATCCGTTTTATTGGGTACCTCAAAATATTCAGTGGTCAATATTGGTCATTTGTTCTTTTTTTCTTATTACCATTTGTATTTTGATATTCGTTATTTACATAAAATTTAATTATTTTAATAGTGTGTACATCATTTTGAACATGGAAAATTTAAGGGTAAGTTGTATATTCTTTAAATAATATAAATAAGTTCTTAATAAAACTGTCCTCAGTGTAATATTAAATTGTATTACAAAAATAATTGTACTTTTGTTTGATTTTAAAATAATATCCAGCATGTAATGTTTCTAAATATAATGACAGTATTATAGAATTATAATATGATAATAAATATAATTTGTATATCTGTATGGGATATATATCTGATTATTTTAAATTTTAATTCATCTACGGCGACAATCCAAAAGGGCATAAGTGACGCATTTTATGAAATTAACACATTGGAGACGAAGGCCGTGTTAGACACGGTCTGTGTTTTTAGATAAGAGAGACGGATCTTTTATTATAGTGTTACTACGTTGGAGACGAGCACCGCATTTAACGCGGTATGCGCTTGTCACATACACAGACGGTCATTTCCCGCCAATTAATTGTTGTATGGACGGGCTGTTTTCACATGTTTTCATTAGTTGTTTACTCGATATTGTATCATGCGATTAGGTATATTTTTAGATTCTGAACGAAGTGAAGAATGTATTGATTTTACTATGATGTGTGTTTTTTTTTTTTTTTTTTTTGTTTTTGTGTCTGTGTACACCATAACTACTCGAAATAATGCTTCAATTTTGAACTTCAGGGTATGCTTTCGGTGGCAAAACGAATATCGGAGGTACCTTAGAGAGGTCACAAGTGAAAATTCCCAAAAGTTTTCAAATGCCACGGGAAAAACAAACAAAAAATGAGGAAAAAACGGTACTTTTTGTGCAAAACCCGTTTTCGACGAAATCGATTTTTTTATTTAGCCGTTACTCAAAAACCAAAAATTGTAGATACTTGAAATTTTCACCAAATGTTTATATTGAAATCATCTATACGTGGTAAAATTTTTGAACACTTTTGACTTTTTTTGAGCTTTTTATAGACAATTTAAATTTTTGACTTTTCTTAGTTTTTTTTTCTGAAAAGTGGATAAAAAAAATTTGGCTGGACAAAAAATCTTGAAAATTTAATATAAAGTTTCTCATAAGAAGTACTTATCGGTATAAAAAAAAAATTCAAAGCGAAATGCACACCTTTTTTTTTATAAGCATAAAAAGTTTAAATTTTTATGAAATATTGAAAAATCGACAGAATTTTAAATAGATCCAGAATGAGATCTCATAAAAATACGCTCATATTTAATGGAAACATTGCACCTCAATGTAAACTAAAAAGTGTTACTTACATTGTAAGTAACACTTGTGCATTCGATTCAGTGGTGGTCGCTATGGCTGTGGCTTACAATGATAATTATCATTATAAAATATTTATCGATCAAACCAATAACAAACTTTTAAACTTTTCAAGAGATTTGGCAAAATACGGTGCAACAAAATCGCTGTATAAAAAACGTGTTGAATTGTTGCAATTACATTTTGATAAAAATGAAATTTACAATAAAGTTTACACAATAAATGGGGAATGCAATATTACAAAAATTATATATGGCTACTTAAAAGATGCTCCAAGTGCAATTGAAGTAATAAGTTGCAATGAATGTAATTACGAAAAAACTCGCAATTCTGCATCAATAATTTTGAAATTGAAAAACAATTTGAATGCTTTGGAAGAAAATATGAGAAATTATACTTCACCAAAATATTCATCTTGCAAAAACTGTAAAGGTACTAGAAAATCAAGTCTGACACTCCAACCGCATATATTTATAGAGACTGATTTTGTAGAATCCCCAACAAAATTTTGGGATATTCCACAAATCTTAGACGAAAAGTAAGTATTATAATAATAATCTAATATATCGTATATTCAGGCAAAGTTACTTTAACTTTAATCGAGTTAAATTTGTTTTCATTATAATGAGCATACACTGTATTCAATCACACTATTCGTAAAATACATGCATGTACTCTCCATAATTAGTACTTACAAAAAAATCCTCATTCAACAATTTCAATATATTTTTACATTTTTTATTACAGTACCTATTTTGATTTTCTGGAAAGCGTATTTTACATACATTTTGAAAGAACTCATACGTCATTTTCTATCTATATAGGTATTAAAATTAAAAAAATACTACCCTCCTCCCCTACATCACATCATAAACATCAAAATATTATTGTATACAAATTATTAAATATTATCATTCAAGCTTATTATATTTGATTGGAAACATTAGAATTTATTTAAATCCTTGTAATACATAATGTAGTCATTTTTAATAGAAGTATATTTAATATTATATTTTAGGTTTATTCTAGTAGCTGTATTAGACTACACCCATGGACACTACGTAACTTACATAAATCGAATTGGAAAAGATTCTTGGGAACTTCATAATGACCTGAATAAAAAAATATGCACAGTGACGAAGAGTAATTTTGATGTTCATCCACACCTGCTCATGTATATACAGACAAAATAATTTTGGTTATAAGAACCCTTGATATTTTACCATTATTTTATATTTGTCATATTATACCTTAAATTTTTTTTAAGAATATTATGTTAGTATAAAACTCGTGCTATTGTACAAAAAAGTGGTATTTACTGCTTTATTATGATTTTTCTATAAAAGTTTTTTCCTTTATAATTATTAAATGTATGTACCTTTAAGTTTTAATGTAGCTATACTTTATTTGTAGGTATGTACAATCCACAGAAAAAAAACTAGAAGATGTTAAATAAATGTGTGTTTAATTTTGAACTTCAGCTAATAAAATAATTTTTACGGTGCCAAATTAGAAGAAATACTGTTTAAAATAGTTTTTATATTATCAGTATTCAAAAAATGTAGATATGTTATTGGCGTTATTGCACTTACTTTAGTCCTGCAATGCAATGTGAGTCAGTGATTATGAATATTGTTACAGTAATGAGTAAGTATCTAATTTTAAAAAAAAAAGGAAAACAAAACAGAAAATTCTTGCCTTCTTAGAACTTTATAAATTATTATTAGCTTCGGAACATGTGATTATGTTAATTAAATAATAATTTACTAACTTAACAACTTAAAAAGCATATAATGGATGCCAGCAGTACCTACATGTAAAATCTTGAACATAGTGTAGTTTAAGTGTAAGTTGTATTATAAAAACGGGATTTTCTATTTATCTATTTATAATTTGGTAAATATCTTATCGCACATGACATTTCCGAAGAAAATCAGTTCAGCTGCCCATACACGAGTCTGGCTCTAATGATAAATGGAGCTTGAAAACTTGACAAATAATATTTTTCATAAATTACTTTTTATACGGGTGACTTGCAAATTCCAAAAATGGACTTGCAATTACATGCAAATTAAAAGCTATCGTTTGGTACCATTTTCGAAGTTCTAGGACCACCTGGGTGGGCTAACTTCACAACTTTGAAAGCTCGTACGGGCCACACGGGTGACTTGCAAATTCCAAAAATGGACTTGCAATTACTTGCAAATTAAAAGCTATCGTTTGGTACCATTTTCGAAGTTCTAGGACCACCTGGGTGGGCTAACTTCACAACTTTGAAAGCTCGTACGGGCCACACGGGTGACTTGCAAATTCCAAAAATGGACTTGCAATTACTTGCAAATTAAAAGCTATCGTTTGGTACCATTTTCGAAGTTCTAGGACCACCTGGGTGGGCTAACTTCACAACTTTGAAAGCTCGTACGGGCCACACGGGTGACTTGCAAATTCCAAAAATGGACTTGCAATTACTTGCAAATCAAAAGCTATCGTTTGGTACCATTTTCGAAGTTCTAGGACAACTTGGGTGGGCCACGTGAAGTTGGCCCACCTTTCAGTATAATTGTGTTTACGGGAAAACCATTTACTTGCAAATTCTAAAAATAGACTTGCAAATTCTTGCAAATTACTTGCAAATTAATGGCATTGTTTTGAAGTTAATTGGTTAACATGGGTGGGCCAACTTCACACACGTTAGATATCTGTTATTTTTCGCGTACGTTTTACGTCGACCGATTTCACAAAACCGAAAAACGCTAAAAGAAAAATCGTCGGGGACGGCGTGAACCGTGTCTGGGCATAGCTGTGTTCGGACGCATCCACAGACGTATCGAATATACCGGGTGTGCAAGGTATGCACCGCTCACGGGTCCCAAGTTTTAAAGCGGCCCAATCTCTGTCTTTTACTTTTCGTAGTTTTTATTCTGCACATTTTTATAGTTCACTTTTTTCCCGTCTGTCACGACTAAAACCAACCGACAATTTCACCAGACCAGCGGTTCTCAATCTTTTTATATTCGCGTACCACCTGGCACCTACACAGTTCGAAAATTTTTACGTACCACCTGACGTTTTTTTTTTACTCATTAATAATTTTAATGTTTTTTTTTTATATATATATAGAATTTCATTTTATTAAGAACTACACAATTATGACAATATAAATATTGAATGCACAAAAAGAAATTAAATTACATATGTATAGGTACAAACATTATCATTATTATTATGGTTTATTTCATAATTCAGTAAGACGATTGGTGTTGTTTTGAACGGACGATGACGTCTATATCGGGCTCCATATTGGTAACTCAAAGCCTTAAATCACTTTGTACGTTCAATTTATTTCTATATTTATTTTTTGTGTACAATAAGTGGTAAAATGTATTTTCGCACAAATAAGTTGACACAAAAGAGATTAGGAACCGTAGAGCTTGTGAATAATGATTCACTCTAATTTTTTTTTTTATAAAAGGAGATTTTCATCACGTGCCACTTACGAGCTTTCCAGGTACCACTAGTGGTACGCGTACCATATTTTGAGAACCGCTCCACCAGACTAAAAACGGTAAAATATGTAAACGGTGTGTGTATTATACCGAGGTCATGCTCAGAATCGTTTTACCAAAGAAATGATTTAAAATGTATTAAATTCTTAAAAAATTCAATACTATTTTCTCACAAGCTTTTCAACCATTGGCATTGAGGCGACAATTCTTAGTTTTATATAATTTAATTCGTTATTTCAATTCAATTTTTATGTTCTATTTATTTTGTTGATTTGTGTTATAAATTTGTAAAATGTACAACATTATAAAAGTGGCTTTGAAATTAAAAATTTTAATTTTTAAAATAAAAGTTCATTATTCCTCCCCTTCCCTCATACATTATGTATCATAATTATAGTTGACAAGGTCGTTTTTAAATCATAAACACTTGGTAGTTGGTTAAAAAATCTCTGGTGTGCTTGTGTACTCGGGCTCCCTAACATGCTTCGCGACACTGCTTATCGACGTAAAACATTGCGGTTTTGCATTCAGTAGAACCGTTCGTAGCGCTGTAAGCATATAATATACGACATATTGAAATTCATCGTAAGTCACTGGACGGTTAAATTGTCGTAAAAACCCCGTCGCGCGTCGTAGGAACTCAACTCGGATAATGTTCTTACTTTTAAGTTAGACAATAGGTACTCGTGGGCTATATTTAATATTATAATGTCGATCGGTCAAAGCTTACGACACGACGTTTCGGGTTTTATCGTGCGAACATGTGCTGTGTCGTATGTTGAAGAGGCGGCCACAATACACGTAAGCATATTACTTTATTGCACGTGAACGTGCTGTTGATAACCAGAAAAAAAAAATGTTTGAAAAATTCTATTGAAACATCCATCGGATTTGGCAAATCACGAGTGAAATATTTCTAATTCAATTTTGGTCAAGTGCTATTTTAGAACTTTTTTACGTCGAACTTGATTTGTTTGAATAAAAAAATTATTAATCTTAAATTTTAATAATCTCGAAAAGAAAAAAAAAAGATAAACACTCGTAGATTCTTATTGGACTCGTACACTCGTAGATTATCATTTATAATATATGCTCGGGGAAAAGTAAATGTACCAACGGCTAAAAATGTTTGTTTTATTTAACGTTTAAAAATTAAACTGTGTGTACCTTAAAAATAACCACGAATTGCGGTCCGACACGTTGATCAAATACGCTTACGAAAAAAAAAAAAATACAAAAAATACAAAAAAACAACAAATTTCGAACCAAATCATCTTGAACGGTGCAATTTAAAACTAGGTGTGCATAAAATGAATTTTACTAGAAAATCATTTTTGCATTTGGCGTTGATCGAAAAATATAAATTATTATTATTTAATAATATTAGACATTATCAACAACATAGTGCGTTGATTTCGTTTGGTTTTTTACGGTTTGTTATACAAATATACCTATAATACAAGTAGCATGCAGTACTCGAATCGAAGACGACAGGGCAAATAGACACTTGTCCGTTGTCCGTAAACGATTTTTAACGCACCCCGTGAATGATTCGATTTATTCCAATCGACGAACTGAAACGTAACACGCCGTGTCCTGTCGTCGTCGCTCATCGGACGTGCGTTTCACTCGCACGGGTCTATGTATAATGTATATTATGACGTATGCAGGGTGTTTCACGAAGATCTGACATGTTGAATAACTTTTGTTTTGTTTAATATTTTTAACTTTTTTTTTTTTTTAATGAATTCTATAGCCTAGCGCTACAATAAAATTATATTGCAATTTTTATTTTATTTTTAAAACTCAAATTTCAAAATTAAAAATTTTAATTTAGAGTTTGAAAAACAAATCAAAATAGCCATTTTGTAAACATGATTTTTAGAAAAATTTTGGTGTTTGAAATTCTTATAAAGGTTGATCCGTTAATTTTCTATGATTTTTTCAAGTTTACGAAAAATCGAATTAAATTGCTTAATAGTTCAATTACGACTGATAATGACTGATAAACGATACACATTATTATTACATTATAACGGCTGCCGCCACACTGCCACAGCCAACAAAAGATCGGAACGGAACAGGATATAATAATGAAAAGATGTTCAAAAACCACTTAAAATATAATTGTTTATTCGTATTTGCATGTATTCTTTTAAAAAATCAATTTTATTTTAGGATTCGGGACTACTAATTGAATAGTTATTAGATGTTTATATTTTATATTATTAATTTAGTTGTTAAAAAAAAAAACAAGAAAAATTTCAACTAAAAATACAAAGAAACATTTTTTTCGTAATTATAATTTTAAATTATAAATAAATACGAGTAAACATACATATACAGGATGAGTCAGGACTATTTGACAAATGCAATAACATTTTTTTCTGTTTTAAAGTATTCTAATTTCTAATTAAAAAACATATTTTAATGCAACTTTAATGTAGAGCAGTGCCTTGGTATTGATTTTAAAAAGAAAAATTGAAAATAATGAATAGAAAAAAAGTTATTACATTTGTCAAATAGTCCACACTCACCTGTATATACATTTTTTTAGAATTAAATGTCTATTTTTTCATTTTTCGTGCATATTTTAATGGTTTATTAGTACATATTTAAGCACTTATAATAACGGTTTTAAGTCCAATGAATGTTTATTTAAATATACTAGCATTTATGTACCTACAATATTTAATTCTTTAAGATACTGAGTACTGAGTAGAGTAGAGCGTATGATCTGTTGGTTTTACAATAATGATTATTTTATTTTATTGCTTTTATTTAATTACATTTTAAACAGTTTTATAAGCCAATATTAATACCTGAATTTTTATTTTGTATAAATACCTACTTAATAATAAGTATACATAGTACATATTTATGTTCAGAATTAAATATATTAAGTACACATCTTCGTGGTACCTAACATAATTACGGTAAGTTAACTATATGATATTGTACCTGTGATAGGATGTACTTGTATTTCCATCTCTTTTGGTTATTCGTGCATAATTTTTACACGTTGCAACTGCGCAACATGATCCTCCGGTTTGTTTGTTTGATTCAGACATTCTCATAAATCAACATTAACATAAATCTAAGAGCAAACAAAGACAATCGAATAGTCGATACTTCAGATTTCAATGGACAGCAACGGGCAAATAAATATTTTGTACTTCGAGTGACGTCATGACGTGGTTACCCCCACTGCGCCATATTTTTAATTATTTCGAGATGAGGCAACCTCTACTATCTATAAACCTTGGGCGCTGGCAGGCTGATCGAGTGTCTATAGTATATCACAGAACAAAATTATAATATTCTTCTATGATAATTTAACAGATTGTTATCGAACAATTTATCAGTAATATCACTGTAAGATTTTTAACGCCATTTGTTGGGCTAAATATTTTATAATTTTTAAATAATAGTAAAATGCATTATAAATGTAATTATTAAAACGAATAACTGTAATAATATAACATTTCGAATTAAGTTTCAATTTGAGGGGGCTATTGAAATTTCTGGGGGGACTAAGCCTCCCCCCCATAACATCATCAGAATCTAAAAAAAAAAAACGATTGTTTCGGCTTATTCGCTGCATTATTTGTAAATATTACGCTTCACTTTGCACACACGAATACACTATGAGTACGCTACACACACTTTTGAGTGGGCCAAATTAACTGATAAACCTGCCTAAATGTATGTGTTATTGTTATTATTGTTATTATTAATATTATGCGTAAACAACGAACGCGTGTGGCTACAGGTTTAAAGCTCTGACGATCAGTCCACCATTAAGCAACTCTCGAGTCCGGCACGGGGTCGGGCAGGTGTGCTCGCAAACGCTAATTTCGCCATGTTTACCCAAAGATTGTTTAATGCGATTACGAACGTTTCGAGTGTTTTCACGGCCGGACGGACGCGTTTGATCGCGCGGCAACAAGACCGAGACTCGTTACTCACACGCGCGCAGCGTCATCGCTTCGACCGGCTGCACACAGGGATGCGCATATCAATTTACAAATCGATATATCGATATAATGATATATCGTTGTAAACTATATCGATATTCGATATAATTCAACTTACAAATATCGATATATTGATATTTTTTACAAATTAATAATCTCACAAAACTTAGAACCTATATTAATGCCTGTATTATTATTTATTATTACATTTACGAACTTAATTTATCAATATAAATGTTGATATTCATTACTATATATCAATTATCAACAAAGTTTGTACTGTTGATAGCAAAATATTTTCAACACAAACTATGGTTTGTTAAAAAAAAAAAAAAAAATCAGATATAAATTATATTATGGTTATAATGTTGTACCATTGTAACCAAATTTACAGCATTTCCGGCTGATCGGTCTGAAAATAAATATTCTACGAATTCGATGAATAACGCAATATTTATGGCCACAAAATTAATTTGTATAATTTTTACAGTCGATATTTTTGTTCTTTGAAAACAAATAAATACCTATATATATAAATATAAATATTATATAAATGTACCAACCCCAAGTGACCGGACGGACCAGTGTTGCGTCAAGACGCCTGGAGTCATCAGTCAACATGTCGATCAAAAATTGAATTGATCACGATTTAGACGAAGAAATTCCCGAAATTTTTCATCGTCGTTAATAAGATGTCCACTAATCAAACTTTTAAAGAACCCTTCAGATTTCCTCGTGGAAAATAAACTTTTGAAAGGTTTTCTTTTTTTTTGGAATTAAGTTCATAAGTAATTCGTTTTCAATTTCTTCATTACGAAACAACAATTCGCAAAATAGTATTATTATTATTATTATTATTAATGATACTGTTCAAAATAAAATGTTGATTCATTTTGAAAAATCAAAAAATCAGATCTGGAAACTACGTTTGGAAGAGACAACGGTCGCAGTAGTACTAAAAGAACGGGATAAAATAATAAAATTTGCAGCGTCTGACGCTACAGGGAAAACAGGGTAAACGCAGCGTTCTATCGCGTCTAGACGCTGCATGGAAACCGTACCTTAAACGAACGAACGAACGAAACGACGACGGCGCGGCGTTCGCACGCCGACGGAATACAACAAACAGCCGAAACGAAAACAACGACTGGGAAACGGCAGCAACGAAAACAACAGCAATAACAACGGCTACGTCGTCGTCGGCCCCGTACGAGGATATTGTATCCGTCATCGGACCCGCAGCCTTTTCCGACGCGCGTCCCGTGCTCCGGGACGTACACGGCGTCTGTTGTTGTTTTTTTTTTTTTGTTGCGATATCATCACTTTATTATTCCGTGCGCCCGTGGTGTTTTTCTTGCGCTCCGGCACACGGCCGATCAAACCACCCCGGAGGCATATTAACAAAACACACATTGATTCGGCAATGATTCGGAATTCGGCATTTTGATCGGTCCATTTTGAATTACCGCCAACAATACGTTTTCATTACCGTGATGACGTATAATGTAACCGTGATATTATAATGATAACAACTCTATTTTTTTTTTTTCATGAAAAGTGGTATAATTAATATTATTAAAGTATAGTAATTCCCCTGTCCCTCTTTCCGCAAATCTTTTTCTTGGATATTTTTCGCCCCTGAGCGTATGTCTAAAATATTGCGACTTCTTAGATTTTACCATCTTCATCACCTCCGGTCCTTTGCCTATTTTTCGCTCAAAACTTCTGCGTTCGTAACTTTGATTAAAAATTTTTTTCAGATTTCAATTATAATTATATTCCTTTAGACATTTATGCTTTGCTAATATCACAAGTACAAATAAATCGTCTACATTATGGAAAAGTGGTGAACAATGCAGACATCGAAATGTCGGAAGTCATGCAATTCACTTACTTTTATTTTATTTTTTTCATTTTTTCTTGAAAGTTTATAATGTGTAGTGAATTTTTTCAAGTCAAAGCAAAAACTACATGTTTTACCAAAATTAGAAATTTGGATATTCTGTTATAAAACTGTTTACATGAAAAAATGGAACAAAAGTTCACATATTACATATTTATATTTTTAATACGATTATTCAATATTGACATCTGATTCAAAAATATCACATATAATTTGTAAAATAACCTACACAAATATTGTCTTCATTAAACTTCCTTTGTGTATGTGTGTGTGCGTGGGGAGGGGGCACGCGAACAGTTTTAGAAAACTTTGTTTGGAAAATTTTGACACTCGACTCGGAAAAGGTTCGCCACCCCTGGTATAGTATAATATAGTGGTTAGAATATAACAATAGTTTTAAAAAAATGTTTGACAAACTGCCCTTCTTCTTTTATTAATATTATTAGTAATTCTAGTAAAGAAAATTGTGTAATTAAAATGATAAAAAAAAATTACATACATTTATTATTAGTAGTATTTAGTATTATAATCGCACCTAATGAATCAATTCAATAACAAGGACCAATTTTATTATACATATTTATATTATATTATGTACTAAAGGCTATTTTATGATTTTATGAATTCAGTGTTTATTTAATCAGCCGAAGCTTTAAGCAATTTAAAAATATCTGACAAAGTCAGAAGAGAGTTTGAAAATTACTTCAATGGTGGTCTAAGTAAGATATTGTGTAATATACACAGAGCTGGGCTAAATCCTAAAAAAAAAATGGTTTTTAAAATCCAAGTCAAAATTACCAAATAAATGATTTTGAAAATCCTAAATTCAAATCATTTAAAAAATCAATAATCGTTTTGATCCAAAATCCAAAATCTATAAAAATCAATGTTTTAAAAATCCAAAATCATTCTATTAATAGTATTTATAATCAATGATATTTATAACCAATCAAAATGCCGAATTCCGAATCAATGTGTGTTTTGTTAATATGCACCCCGGAGACTGCGCCGAGCGCACAGTCCTGATTATAGTCAGCGTGCACTTCAGAGCACTCCGCAAACAACGCCGCCCGTTTTTCTCTTTCCGTCGATCTGCGAAACGGTTCACCACTTCACCCGGTACATCGTCGTTCTTCACGATACGCCTAGCGGTTTTTTTTCATTTTTCTTCTGTCGAAGGTCGGCGGCAATCATCGTAGGTAAACGTTCTTTGTCCTCGGCCGTACTGAATAGTTTGTATCGGAACCACTCTCTTGGATTTCGCACCCATCTCGTTCTATAGGTATTATTCCCCTGTCCCTCTTTCCGCAAAACTTTTTCTTGGATATTTTTCGCCCCTGAGTGTATGTCTAAAATATTGCGACTTCCTAGATTTTACCATCTTCATCACCTCCGGTCCTTTGCCTATTTTTCGCTCAAAACTTCTGCGTTCGTAACTTTGTCAACCCGAGACATGTTGAGAATCCTGCGAAAACACCATATCCTTCAAATTCTCGGACTTTTCGAACGCCTGCTTTTTTTAGAGTCCAAGTTTCCATTTCGTGCAACGAGGTGGAAGTTATTTTTTATACGCGGGTGTTTATATTACTCGTATACATATGGTTGCACTATACAAAAATGTCGATTATCGACTCCGCTTTTAATACAATAACACGCGTTTAAGTGTAATGTTGGCAAACGACATTAAAAAAATGCCAAACGAACAGCACTACAATTATTTTTAATTCTGTCGTTGATGTAATATTATAGAACAATAATAAATAATGCTGTTTTATACTCGTTTATAACGAATGATTTATATAGTGATTTTTTAAAGAAAACATTTGCAAACATTATTTTTGTGATTATCAAAATTGAAATAATTTCTCTTTACTTGCCTAGATGTATTGACATAAAGGAAAATATGAACGTCATGTTTAATTGTATAAACATTTCTTTGTGCTTTTGTTTTTGTTTTTGTTTTTCGTAAAAAAAAAAACGTTTTGATGGCTCGACCAAAAGCTTATGAATTATGATTAAATAGCATCACTTTCGATGGACGACAAAGACGATTCGTCAAAAACGTTCCCGTGTCATGCGAGACGGAAGTCGCGTTTTCATTCTTTAGAGTGCCGAAAAAGATCTCTTTTCAAGAAGGATACGCGACACGGTCGCGACATTATACGTTTATAAAATTATTTCGATATTATGAAAAACACGACGTGTGTACGCCTGTGGGGCACTTGCGTTTTGCGGGCCAAGTGTACGCGCGCTTAATCCGGGCCCGGGTGTACAACTAACCCGCTATATTAGATCTGGTCTTGCACCCCGCAGTGTTCCCATGCGCGAGGCTGTTGGCGTTTTCGTCCCGTTTACGTATATTCGTGTTTTTCAACGAAAAATGCCATTTTTCACGATCGTCTTGTGTACACGCGCGGTAACGTGCACGTCGTACTTGTGTAACGGCATCGCTGTACGCTTTTCCAGTTTTTTTTTTACGCGCCTGCCTTTCGTATATAGCTTTCGATCTAGCCGCGTGCGAACCGACACGGTATAGTACCGTCGATTTTTGTGTCGTGAGTGTTTTCGATCGTTAGACGTGAAACGGGATCACTCAATTCAATAAAGAAATAGCATTTATCGTTCAAACGTTATTGATTCACGGCGAATTCGTTGTTATGCAATTTCAAAATTTTTTTTTTTTGAAATTTATGAGGGATCTCCATAAACGCTATTTGTTTTATTTTTGTTTTTTATTTTTTTATTTTTACGGGAAATTTGTATAAAAACCATTGGAGTAACAGAGTAAGTGCTATATGCATCAGTGAAAGGAAGTTTAGGGTTATTATGATATTGTATGTAAGTATCTATAGGTACCTACGTTTCAGGAGTTGAACATTCAATGCAAATTGCGGAGATTACACGATCATTTTCTATAACGTTATTTTTGAGTTATTAATATTTTAGTAACCACCATGTTTTAATAATACAATAATCAACTTCTTCAACTTACAAACACAATAATTTAACATGAACGTTATGCGGTAAATAAAGTATAGTTGATACCTAATCTCGGTAAGCAATGTTTGTAGTAAGATTAAGGAGTCTATTAATTAATTAAAAAAATGAATATAAAAAGGAAAAAAAAAATTAAATATCACTATTTATAACACTACTGTCGTAGTATAATATAATAATAGTAGTAATAGTATTTTATTATTTTACTGCTGTTCGTGATGCGAACAAAGACAAATTACAAGAATATAATAATTATTAATGTTACACTGTTCAGAGATTTTATTTAGTTGTATTATGTAGATAAAACGTTCTGATTTCTGTTAATCAAACTGAACTCGACGTGTTGTTTATAATACGCAGAATAATAAGACGCGTTTATTGTACATGCAGAATATACGAAGACATATTATAAAAGTCATACGCGTCAGCGGAAAAACATATACTTATAATGAGACGAAAAATATCGTCTTTAAATTGGACAACTTGACAAAAAGTGTTTTATTTTCCGATGTATAGTTATTTTAACCGTTTTTCTCTCAAATGTCATATTCGCTCTTTCGTATGTTTTTGACCCCCCCCCCCAAAAAAAAAAGATAAACACGATCAATAAAACTAAGATATTTACAAAGTCAAATTGGAATTTCAAAATAATGACCAGGTACATCGGCACGTCCGATTTATGTGCATGCATATACGTACTTATAGTACTTAATCGTAGATCACTTAAACTAAAATATGGACTCATATTATTCATTAGGATCATTAAATCGTCTGCCCTTATATTTATTAGGATAGTTGCTACACAAGTTAAAATAAGGGAAACTGTTTGTAAACAATATCGAACTTCATAACACACATTCATCCGATAAATATTGAAAGGGTTTGTTTCACCGAACTATACGCAATATTAGTGCAATAAAATTTCATAACTTTAAAGATGACTTTATTGGATTTACCAGTATTGTGGTTAAATTTGACCTCTTTCGAATTATTAAAATACATATTGATAAGATTTCTTTTGCATACAATTGGTTTAATTTTAATAAGTTATTATATTCATCACACAATACATGTACATCATTATTTATTATTTATACGTTACGGGCTTATTTTGAGTTATTCTATTATTCTAGGTAATGTTTCGATCGTCGTGCCAAGAAATTCTGAATGTGCATAGACAGATTGTACAAGCGCACGATAAACTATTCGCCAAAGTATTAGGTGGTAAAAAGCCATTGACAGCTTTTAATGGCATGCCCAAGAATTTGCAATGGGATGAGAAGTTATAACGCGTACCTATGAGCATTGCTTGAAAGTAAAATTATTACACAATAAGTTAATTTTTAGAGTATTGATGTGCACTTAAAAAAAAAGTGTTTTTGACGCTGCATTATATTAACCCTCAACAGACAAGGCCGGTCACCCAAGACCAGAATGATTTTTAAAGTACTCCACATCAGAAAATAGTATCAATAACGGGTCTTCCCTCTCCATACCCTTCCATCGACCATCCTACCACCAGCCTGAATGATAAAAAAAAATTATATTTTGAAAAATCAAAAACGTTTGAATTCATTAAAAACTTTTTTTAGTGATTCACGTTAAAAACACTTTTAAGTGGGTATATATTCATAAAACAGTCAAAGTTAATGTATAAAAAGTGCATTAAACGATTTTAAAAATGAATGAAAAGCACTTGGATCACCCGTGATCAGCCTTGTCTGTAAAGGGTTAATATTCAAATTAAATCACAGTCACGAATATCCGCGAATATCTCTAATGAATAATTGTAAAATTAGCATTAGTACATTTTGTCCTAATGTATTGAATAACCAAAAATTTCATATTACACCGGTATAGTTAAGTTGTAATATTCATGATTAGGGTTCTTAATTTGAAATATTTCAAAATTGAAAATTTCACTCATCTTGAAATATTTCGATGAAATTATGAAATATAAATTTTTTTTTAAATACATGACATGATGTTGGTAAATAATAATATGATATTATGTATTAGTGAAATGTTATCAATCAGATTCTATCATTCCTTGATTATAGACTTACAGTTTGACCATAATATAAACTAATAATTATTTTGTTACCTACGCACTGAATTTATAAAAATCTATGCGACACGACACATCTATGCTCCATGTTTTATACCAGATACCAAATAATAAAACATATTGAGTTTTATAAATTTTAGGTTGTAACCACGGTCTTACAAGATATCTTCTAAGACCGTGGTTGTAACTATTAATGATTTTTGGAGCTAGAAGAATTTTATTTACTTGATAATAGTTCGTTATTTCGTAATGATTATTTATTTATTTTTCTTGTCTTGTGTTGTGAATTGTAATTTGCAAAAGAAATCTTAAGTGTCTAGTTACAAATTAGATACCTGTCTAATATTGTATTTTTTGTATTTATTTAGAGATAATATCATTTCATAAATAATTTTTAGAAAAAAAAAGTAAAATCTGTAATAGATAAATAATATTGTTTTGTAAAAAATAAATGTATAGATAACATTCACAAATGCAAGGGTTAAAAATGAATAGTAAGTATGTTTTATGTATAAGTATAACTGTATAAGTGTATATAATTTGGTTCAGGCTGTATTTAGGTATCACCTTTATTTATACATTATACATTTAGTAAAAAATTAAACACTATAGAACTAAAAGTAACATAAAAAACATAGGCATTGGGCACTTTGTACTTAAAAATTATTTATGTTTTCAATTTTTTCATAGAATAGAATGGATATACTACCTAATTAAAACGTGTTTTCTCATCTTTATTACATAATATAGCTGAATAGCTCTAATATGTATTAATTGGAAAACAACCCATTTTTTAAATTTATTTTGAGATAATTTTAATTTTTCGTGTAAATGAAATATTTCATGAAACTTTCATGAAATATTTCAAGAAAATAAATTTCATGAAATTTTAGAACCCTATTTATGATCGAAATTTATAAAGAAGTGTTATTTGTATGATGATATTATTTGCTTACAGTATTTTGGCAATTAGGCCTATAGAGTATAGACCGCAGTTGTACGACTCTATGGTTTGATACAGATGATTACCATAGCAATAAATAGATGATTAAATCGTACATCCATGTGTATTGTGTATATCCGTGTTTGCCGTGTGCAATGTGTATAGTGAATATTTATAATAATAACAACGATGAGTAATACTAATAACTAGGGCTCGGATTTAAATCAAACTTAGGGAATAGAATATATATTCATTTACTCGAAGTTGAATTTAGGTCGAAAAATTTTTTTTTCTCTCGAAGAGACGAAAACATACGTATTTTCAATTTCACGAAGAGTCGAAAAGACTCGAAATTTCAAAAAGAAGGTTTAAGGCGACGATACGAGTTTGACTTTCCTCCGTGATAATAGTGTCATCCTTTTTTAATGAATCCTTCACAACGTTGTGACTTTGATTTCGAAACAACTCTCGAACGGAAGGATATTAAACGGCGTTACGAGAGAAGCCGACGTTTTGCCTACTCGCGTATACCGAACCTCGGAGCAAAACGCGTTCGCTTGTGATTTAACGTCCGTAAAAAGCGCCGTGTGTACAACGTTAACTTTTACGAACAGTAATATGGCGTACGTCAAATGTATTAATAATTTACCTTCGTTAACGATTCGTTTTCAACACGGGGATTTCGAAAAACAAATCGATTTTAGAGTAGCTATTGAACAAAACGCTTGTCACGACTAACGCACAGTGTTTTAAAATAAAAAAAAAGCTGGATGAAAACAATTAAACATTTTTTTTTTTTAAATAAAAAAGTACAATTATTTTAGTATATTAGTTGATGAATTGTGTTTTCAAACAATTTTGAAAAAAAATTGATCGAAGAAATAACTATTTTAATTAAAATCTCTGTTTGTTAATCATTAATAAGTAAATTCTAATGTTATGATCCAATATCAAATTCGGATTCTTGAACTTCAATAACATGCAGTATGTAAAGTAATTGGAAAGTCAGTAATTATTACTCCAAATATATAATGCAGATATTGAATTTTCGTTTTTTTTTTAAACATAATACGTGATTTATAGCCCATTTTTTACCATGGTTAAAAAAAATCCAAAACTTTTAAAATAAATTTTGATTTTTTCCAAATTTTTTTTTTTAATTTCGAAAATAGCCAATTTGTAAAATTATTGATTAATAATTATATATATATATATACATATAATAACACGGAGAAAAAAAATTGAAATCCGTTGAATTTTGAATGACTGAGAGCATTTTATATTTTCAAATAACACAGCAAATTGTAAAACCGTACAGTTTTTAAACTTTTTACTAGACAACTAATAACATACTAATAGGTAATAATGTATTTGCATTATATTTGGAGTGATAACTACTGACTTCCCAATTAATTTACATCCGGTATATCGATATGCCACAACATAAATTACATGAAATGAAAAAAAAAACCTTTAATTCCCCAAAAAGGGGTGCATTTTGAAGCTGATATCAGATTTGATTAAGAGGACCTTTGAAAATCATAATCAAATTTTTTTTTTGATTATTATGGTGTAAAATTTAGTAATAATTAATTTCGGCCAGCTTTTTCCAGTTTTAAAACGCGCGTCACGGCGTAACGAGTAGAAAACGGCCGGGGATTTACGACGAACAGGTAACGATGTATCGATCTTGTCGATGAATTCGCCATTTTTCCGTTGGCGTATCGAGTCCAACTACTAAATCATTGGGGGGAAAAAAAAGAGTGTTTTTTCTAAAACGATTTTGAACTTTGTCGAGCAATCAATACGTATCAAAAATATTTTCCGATCTCGACGAACACAAAGTCCGACCCGCACGTTTCGTCGTATTACAATTTTTCGATCGAGCACACAGTTTTGTCGTTTCGTTGCCGTCGTAATAACTAGGGCTAGGATTTTAATGACCCAAAAAACCTAAAAAAATGACGTTAAATTAACCTAAAAATGACCTTAAAAAATACCCAAAAGATAGAAAATGATTTTAAAATGTTATGAAAATGCATTATAATTATCAATTATTATTTATTAATTAATATTTCGGTACAAAATTATTTAAATTATAATATTATAAAAAAATAGCAAAAAAAAATGTTACTTTAGGATTTTCTTGATATGAATAATAAAGTTTGAAGTTTGGACTTATCATGCACTATTATGTGACTACTACACACTGTACTCTTCACATCACTGTCATTTAATTTACCGATTGAGATAACTCGCGGTATCGAAGATTATTCTCTATACTATCTCTATAATTGAAATATTGAACATGATATTATTTCTGTTACAAATTCAAAACTGTTATCGAGAACATCTAGTGTAAATGAAAATGTATAAAAATATTACCTAGATTTCAGAAAAGTATAAAAAATGCCCGTAAAATTGAAAAAATTACCTAAAATTGCTATAAAATGACCCTAAATCCATAAAAGTACAAAAAATGCAAAAAAAAGCAAAATAATATTTTTGGACTAGTATATGACCAAATCACATTTTGTGCTTGGAAAGTTATGTCCTGTAAATCCTAAAAAAAAATGAAAAATCCTATACTATCCTAGCCCTAGTAATAACAATAATAATATCTGCGTATACAGATCCGAAACGCGAACCGATAACCGTTTACACTGCCGTGACTGTGTCGAACCGATGCGTCGTAGTACGAGACGTATCGCGAGCGTCCGCCAAACACAGATCGTAAAAAATCGTTACGCCGCGAATACGATTACACCGTAATAAAATTATACGCATTCCGGCGGACGGACGGGTAGGGGAAGGGGGACAACGTGTCGTTCGTATTAATAGCCCCGTCGGTACACAATAAAGACGTGTGTAGGTACGTCGAACGCGTCTGTATTATTATGATGCGGTCTCGTCCGTTGCGAATATCACGAATAACAATATACATACGAGTCGCTTTACAACGACCATATTATTGTCCTAACCGTCATGACCGTGGTACAAGCACAGGACGCCGTAGGACCTTTGAAAATATGATTTCGGGCCGACGAGCGGAATCGGAAAACTGTTTTGCGTTTGCGTACGTGCGGATCTTTGTCAAAAGTTCTCTCGGTAAACGTGTAGGTATCTCATTTCATATTCGTTTTTATGCAAAATCGCATTTCAACGAGTTTTCCGAGTTGCTGTTTTTATTAAATTCTATTTTGACGTGTAATTCGATTTTTTGGGATTTTCGAGTGGCTCTTTGTGACGTCGGCGTAAAAAATCTCAAAAATGATCGAACAAAATTAAAAAAAAAAAAAGGAGGGTTTTCGGAATACGATAACACTGCCCCATTTATTTTTACATTGTAATCAGTATTTAACGAGATTGTTGCCTTCAGAGTTCTTCAAAGATCCTCATTCGCAGAACGCAAAACAGGATTTCGACTTTCTCGAGATCGTTCTCAAAGTATAAGAGGAAAATCCCGGAACACCCTGTACTGCAAAATGGTTTCGACCGGGGACGTATTTTCCGCGAAACAAACGCTGGGTCTTTACGGGTCGACGTTTAAGCGTTTAAGTTTTCGCGCCCATCTCTCGAGAGTATATCACTCACACACACACACACACACACACACACACACACACACACACACACACACACACACACACACACACACACACACACACACACACACACACACACACACACACACACACACACACACACAAACACACACATGTTATGGAGGTTCTTTGAAACGTTCTACGTGCCGCAGTAGACGAGGATGGCCGAAGAAAAATGCCACGGCGCGTACCATGTGCTTCGTCGTTTTACTGGCTCTACACGAATGAGTAATAGTCGTATCAATATTTTAAAGAATTTCGACTGAGGCGAAAACGCGGTGGCGTACACGAATTTTCTCCCGGGCACGATATCGGTTTGTATTTTACGACGAAATAATATTATATAATAAATAAATAAATAAATATATATATATGTATATATGTATCCATGGTATCGACAAGTCCGAGTTTGAACTTTCGTTATTATTATTGTTGTTCGAAATAGGGTAATGAGTCTCGGTGGGTATTTCTTTCGGTTTCCGAGGGAAATAGTTTTAAAAAGAAATAAAACGGCAATATGTATGATACGTTTGCACTCGGTGTGCGTGCGTGTGTGTGTGGTACGACGAACACTGCGCGGACCACAGAGAAATAAATGCTGCAATAAATATGTGTTCTAGTTAGGTGTGCTTCTTTTTTTTTCTTTTACGTATTTTGTACCGAGAGAAGAAAAAATAATATAAATACTCGGGTAGGTATTTTATATTATATACCCGCACGAGTGTTGAATCTGCTACAATCGCAAACAATTTACACGACGGGCGTATATACGAGTACAAACACACACACACACACACACACACACACACACACACACACACACACACACACACACACACACACACACACACACACACACCTGTAATTTGTCATGTTTCCCCGAGTAACAATTTTATTATAATATTTATACGACTACCTACGCGTACGTCGTTTGCACAATTAATCGTGTCGTATGACCCTAATATTATTCGGGGTAATTTTTGTTCTCGATCTTATGCAACACAGTTCCCAAAAGCCGAGTATAGCGTTTATTGCGTTATTTTGTTTGTAAATCCCTTGCACACACGTATATTAAAAATATATATACATATTATAATATAATATTTATTATATTTATTTATTATGAAAGATACGAGTCCTTTGTACAAAATAATATATATTATATATTTTAAGCGCGTGTGTATATCTCGTATGCGAGCTCCCAGCGACTCGTAAACATGTCACAGAACACACCGGACCCCCGGGGAATAAATACACACAGACTTCCGCGGTCGAGCAGACTGTCTCTCCACGCCCCGGGCTATATGCACAGTGATACACTATTCAATTACAGTCCACAGTCACCCGTTAGTTCCTCACATATTATCGCAATCGATTATCACAGTGACAGTGTTATTTATTCGTCCGGACTCCGGAGAGAGTGTGGAACTCGTGATCCCATTCGTTTTCACCCCCGAAATGTTTTCCAATGCGCGTCGGATACTTTTAGAGTAGTCTCCTTTGAAACGAAATAGATATAAGCCATCGATACGTGTGTGTATTTTACCATAAAGACAATTTTGTACAACGTGTTAAATCGTTTGACTTTAATCCACACCGTACAGTTATTATCTGTCTGCATTAACTCAATATTAATCGTATAAATTGTAATCGATATCATATTCTTATGACAGTTTCATAAAACATAAATGATTTTAATGTAATGATAATCAAACGATTGTGCGTAGTAAATAGGCTTGTTAATTGTTGTGATGTTGTTGATTTGGATATTTTTGTTAGTTGAATAACCTATGTTAATATTTAATTATATTCATTCTCGGCTTTAAAGAAACAAAATGTATTCGTTCGTACCACTTAGTTTTGAACTTGATATCCAAACACGAATCGAAGTAAAAAAAATAATAAAAAAATGTTATAATCTCCGTGAGTATTTGCAAAAACAAAAAAAAATAGAAACTCTGTAACACAATTATTATTATCTACTCAACATTCGAGAACGGAAGGAAAATGTGTTTTGATCGCGGCCTGTGTTTTGGATCTGCAGCAAAGCCTTTAAGATCTAATACGGCTTTACGGCTTGCGCATTTTTCATCGACGGACGTTCGATATCGTTTCCAAAGAAATGTCGGTCCCAGGCAGGTTTTGAGATCAATGTTTACCGTCTTAGTAAGTACGTTATTATCAAGAACGAGTTTACGGTGAGACGTTCTGTCGTTCCTAATTGTCATCCTGTTTACACCGTACGCGAAACCGGGGTTTCGTCAGAGGGAGGGATTTATAACGTACGATGTGAATTCGTTATAACGTTATTCGGTAGAAGGGGCTAAGCCTCCTTAGCCCCCCGATCGCGTCTATACAGGTATGCGGCGATACGCGACGCCGACGGACGAAAAAATAAACGATTTCCGTCATCCCCCCTCCCCTCAACGCATTTACACGTCTTATACGTGGACATTGTATATATGCATGCAAATCGTTTTTAGAGAGCTTAAAACGCCATTGGGTTTTATAGTCGTAAACTCCTGGCGTCAGTCACTACGAAGATCCGGTTAGGTTGGAATTTCGCATTTTCCCGACGATGTCGACCTTTGTATCGCGTTTAATTTCTTTTAGTTTTCGACACCGGAAAATCGCATAATTTAAATTTGACATCGCGGACGTATAGCCAGCCGTTTAATAAACGACAAACTTCGCGAGAAAAAGCAACGGCGAAAACTTTGGACGTGCGATCCGAATATTTCGCCCGAAAAGTGACGTTCAACCTCCTCCCTCGGGTTAGCGACGAGTGATGGCTGACGGGTGTACACCGCACGTAGTACGCACACGATAACGTCACTCGTCGCGTGTGCGGCAGTGAACGAAATTCATACGTATGGAAAACTTTGAAACAAAAAAAAGGCCGATACGCCGTCGATCCCGTCGAAAATAGGGCTGATTACTGCAGTCCCGGGATTTCCGAAGACGAACGCAGTCCGAAATTAACGTTTTGGCAACACAGTAAACTGATTCTTATACCGTTTTGAGCTCGCGCGTGGATTTGCATACAAGAATACGTATTATAACGTACACACACACACACACGTGCAGGGACAACGCGGGGTCGGGAAACGGTTGAAATTTGACCGTGGGTCTTTATTAGTATTGGCTCGGTATGCCGGGGCTAAATTGTAAAATGCTAATCCTATATTTCCAGGCGCCAGAGAGCGGCCGGGTTTAATTAATATGCGCCGTAATAAATGTATACGCGCGCCCACGCGTGTAGGTATAAACTATAAACGTTATTATGTCGGCGAAACACGACTCGTTTTTACTGAAGCCAGGGTAAAAGTGTGAAACGTTTTTGTTTTTTTGTTTTTTTTTTTGTGTTTCTTTTCGCTACGTCCATAATAATTGTAATAATCATTTCAATTGTACTACTTATAATAATTATAACAATAAAAATAATGATTACAATAGCAAAAATAATAATTACGTACAATAAAAATAATAACATTACAACACGGGGCGGCTCGGAGAAGACCGTTGTTTACCAACACGCGTTACGTTTCGTCGAGAGTAATAATACAAAAATGAAAATGTAGAATAATTAAATTATTTCAGAATGTCCCCGATGAAGATTTACTCAGTTATACTATGATTTAAAACCACGTTTAAGAACGAACCTAGATACATTCAAAAATGTATCGTTTTAATTTTGAATTACAAATCATAAACTTACCGAATTAAAAAAAAAAAAAATTCAATTTTTTTCAGCTACACGTGTTTATCAACAAGTTTGTTAATATTTACGTCTCTTTTTATTATTATTATTTTTTTTTTTTGTAACTGAATAGTAGAATAATAAAATAGACTCACGACCACAACGGTTAATGTGAAAATAATTTCAGTTCGTTTAAACAAAAACGATCGTGTATCGGTGTTTTATGAAGATGTTTTTCAGATCGCTGCGTGCAGCGTGTATCGCAAAGCTCAAAACAATTTATTAATATTACTTTCATTAAAAACATTCGACTAGATACGGTTTTGGAATCGGTCCAATATGTGACCAGCTGGTGAAAAATTCACTATGTGACTTACCTTAATATTTTCGCATTTAATACGTGGCCTAAATTCCACGAGAATCGTAAATTGTGTACAGATAAAATTATATATCATAAATATATATATTTATAAATCCGCGTGAAAAAAAACAGTTATACACGCCCGAGTCGAACACCTGAGGGAAATTTTCGTATACAATTTTTACTCATGACCTCCGCGAGTCACACAATTCGTTTTGTGACTTGAATACAGGCGTACGCGAAGAACGCGAATTTTTATCTCACTACGATTTTCGTCGTCGACGAATAAAGTCGATCGGTACGTGCAAAATCGTGATGGAATGTGCAGCCCTGTTTACAATAATAGCGATACATTATTATTCAACAACAAGAGAGAGAGAGAGAGAGAGAGATTGAAAACTAATAATTATAAACATAAAAAAAAAATGTTATACGGAATATCGAATGTCTACGTTATTATAATACAAAATGCGCTATACATTTTAGGTATGTTTAATGGATTTTCTTTTCATCCCGAGCCCCTTTTGTGAATATTCGAATCGACGGCATTGCTATTTACTGGCGATACAATAAAACATCGAGTGGCTGGCAGACGAGGAAAGTAATTTATCAGACAGACCGGCCGCGTGGTCTGATGATAAGTATAGAATGAAATTTTTGAAAAAAAAGAAAAATCCCCGTTTCCGAGATTAGTGCTTTGTGCGAACATTGTTTTCATCGAGTACAGATAGACGCATTTGACGACAGCCACACCGTCCCGGACGCTTTGGTTTAGTCAGATTGATTTTAATAATGGTTTGAAAGTAAATCGGTTTAGTTTTTATGTATGCATACAGGGTGATTCAGAAATTATGTTACGGCGACTTTATCGTGTAGACACTTAAAATTAGAGTAAAATTTTTTATCGCGAAAGTTCCTTTATTTGGTCAAATCTAATACGATAAGCGAGGTTCATGTTTTTCAAATACCCTCAACGGGTAGTTTTGCGGGTCGTCTTTTGAAAATCAAACGGGAACTTCAAATATTTTTTCGTCAATAAGCTGTGAAAAATTTAGTGCTTGAAAAACATTAATTGTTACAAAACTCAAGGTATGAGAGTGATCCTCAATTTCACGTTAATTTTATTACGACCGCACGTACGTATAATCCCCTGGAACCTAGAGTTTTGTACCGATCAACATTTTTCAATCACTAAAATTTACTAAAAAATTGCTTGGCAACAAAAATATAAGTTCGTGTTTGACTTTAAAAAACTAACCCCCAAAACTCCATTTTGAGGGTTAATTTCTATATGTGTTTTTTGTGTATTTAAGTAGCGTTTCAAAATTTACGAGTTCGACAAATCCATTAACTTAAATCGATCAACATTTTGAATACGTAGCTCAGGTCACGTGAATTTCGAGTTTTGGATTATAACCGATTAGTCGAAAAAACACTTACTCGAAAAAAATAAAAATATCACGATCTCAATCCGTCGTTGAAAATAGGCCTTCATATTAAAAAAAAAAAAAAAAAAAAACAATCAAATCCAAAAGAAACACGAGCTACGGCGGCGCGTACCTACCGAGAACGGTAAAACCAAGAAATCCGTAAAACACATACGTCGACTATAGGTACTCGACGTCCAACTCACGGAACCCGATTTCAATCCGGGGTCACGTGGCCGAGAAATCGAGTTTAGTCCCTGAATCCGAGGACACGCCGCACATAACAATGAGCCACTCGACCGAGGAGCGTACGGTAAACGCCCGACGGATTTTCCGACGAAAAATATTATTGCGTCGTCTCGTGCAAGGCTCTCGGAGAGGAATATATTATGGTTCTCTTCCCAACCACCGCCCCAGCTAAGATCCGATTTTGGGATTCGACGACGGATCCGAATGCGGCGAAAACCGCTCTCCGCGCCGCCGTTTAACGATGTTCGATAATGATTCGTTTCACAACCACCGCGATTCTTCGGTACTCACCGACGACTCGTTATTACGACGCGAATCGGCCTCCGGTGGTCCGGTAACGCGATTAACGGCGGACGCGTAGTCGGCCAGTTATGTGCGCGCGAAGCAATATGATAACAAAGTTATTATGGCGAGCGAACAGAATATACTATTATCGTTCGTCTCGAGCGAACGCGTACGATTCAGCAAACGTTTAACGAGCACGACGCGACGCCCGGCCGAGCAGCCGCGGCGTTTGTCGAAAATTTGATTAAGATTTTCTTCTATAATCAAGCAATTATCGCGCGGTTTTAAGATGGAGTAGCCACTCGATTCGTCCCGTTAATCGTTTTTACACTCCTCCGAGTGTCCGAGATCGAAAGTGCGCATCACTTTTTTCCGGCCGCTTCGGACGCTCATTAGTCGTTATTATATCGTCTTCGATCCATAGCGATCGCCCGTGATTCCAGAACAATATCGCAGCCATTTTATAATGTCGAGTTTGCGAAAAAGGAGAGCGAGTCGAAACGGTACAATCTCGTCTTGGAGTGTACGCAGTGGCGTATTTTCAAATTCGTTCTCAGCAGGGAGAGGTCCAAAAAATACTTTTTTCGTATTCTGAGTGATACGAAGGATGTATTTATAATAGTTTACATTACAAAATTATTTTTATCCTAAAAATTAGTTAGTTTTTAACATTGAAATCAATATCTATAATACGCGAGGGAAGAAAAAATTAAAAATAATAAACGGATTCAGAATCGTATCAAGTCTAACGAATTCGCGACTGGCTGACTGTTTCGGACGATGAGATAACGACTCTACGCGGCGTGCTCGCGGTCGCTGTGTACGGCTGATACCGAATCGGTTTCCGGAGAGCGTCTTTCCGTATAGAGACTCGAGCCTTAACGACCGAGATTCGTGAGACGAGGTCATATAATATACTGGACGCGTCGTGTCGTTTTAAATCGGTTACATCGACGAGACGAAGAATGCATTGGTTTTACAACGACGTGTTTGATTATTTTTGTCTTTTTTTTTTATGATATCACGTTTTGAGTAGTGATATTGGTCCAGACGTTTCATCTAGCACCTCTAGAAATCAAAAGTCGTATTTAGTTGGTACTTTAAACAGGTGATTTTTCTCTAATTTCGATGGTTTTCTCCAGCGTTTGGAAAAACTCACAAAAAATCGAGTAAAAACGGGAAAATCGGGTATAGACACGATTTTTTATAAAATTAATTTTCGATGTGTAGCTGCATAAATCCAAAAGTAATGGTTATGGACATTTGAAATTTTCACAAAAATCAGTATAACTTTTATAATATAGACTCGATAAAACATTCGAAAACATATTACCATTTTCAGCCTATACTTAGAACTTTTATATTAGGTATTGAAAATTTCTGGGTTTTTAAAAGTTTTTATCAAATAGAATTTTAAATATATTTGATGTAAAAAGCTAAAATGTATTAACATTTTATTCGTATACTTAACTAGTAGTACAGGAAAATTTTCTAAATTGTTAGTAAGATTTTTTTTAAAAACATTTTTAGTTGATATTACGGCTGAAAGACATCTTTTTACGTAAAATGTATGATTTATTTTTATTTCATAAAATTTGTAGTTTTTGGTCGTAACGTCTAACTTTTTTATAAGTAGTCGTAACAGTTTTTATATTTTTTGTAGCTGTCGGTTTTGTTAATTTTTATTTTTTTTTTTTTCGTATAAGCTACAAGTGTCAAAATACGGTGCAAATAGAGCATTCCTACGAATATTTTCAAATCGATATTGATTATTCTCGTCGTCATTTTTTACTTGCAACTCGAAAACATCATCGATTGTTGATCGTAAAGTTTTTTCGTTTTTTCGAAAACTCGTCTTTTTAAAATTACCCACGGTTAAGCCCACGGAACACTAACCGAAAATCACACGGCATGAATACACCTTACGAAAAAGGTTTACTTATACGTTTTATATTTTATAGAACGTTTTAAAATCACAACATACGTTTTTTCAAAATCATAATCAAGTAACACATTATATGTGTGCGTGGTCGTTTATAAGGGAAGTCGTGTGTGTATTTTTGTTCGTATTATTTAAGGACCGTTCAGACTAGCCCGCCGGCCATTAGCGGATCGTGGCGACGGCTATGTTGACGAAATCGTAAAACCGCGTGTTTTCGTGCATTCGACAGAGTGGATAAATGTTTTTTTCTGGGAAACTTTTTCGTCGCCTGAATGCCGTTGTATTTTGCTTATACGGGAACAGGCATCTTCGAACGGAAGTCGAGGGTTACTTTCACCCACTCCGAAACGTTTTTGGGGTAGCCAGTCGGTCGTTTCGCTACGCTTAAAAATGTTATGATTTTTGAAAGATGGCGCTTGGGAATACGACGTTCTAGTCGAACATACGACTTGTTCTGCAAAACGGTTCTCGGCCATCATCGATACGGTCATTCGTCAGTAAAAAAACTGACTATTGATCGCAGAAGTCACTACAGTTACAAATTATGTGTAGTGTATGACGATGTAACGTATTAAAAACGATTTCGGTAAAAAAAAAAAACGTTGTTTTTCGCGGACCTTGACAGCTCAGGATCTGTTGAAAAAAACTTGGGAGGCAACAGCCGCGGTTTAGCTTCCCCAAATCGGGCAAAAGTATTCATCTAACTTTACGAAATACGTCTTCACACCTCTAAATTATCGCTTTAGCAACGTTCATACGGACTTTGTCAGTACGCCTAACCCGAGGAACACTGCGAAATCATTGCCCTACATCGCCGCGTGCAAGCGATACGATTTTTAATCACCGGTCTCCAGTATATTATCATACCAATGGTCTTCTCGTGTCGACAAAATATTCCATAAGTAGTTCTTACCTGCAACAAAAAACAAAAAAACACTGTTTAGTCACGTGATACGGGTGAAAATGATTCGACGGATGAGTTTAGTAGCAAACATACACGCGTGGCTTGTGAATTTTATGCGCAGCAATGATACGTCCGGTAGACGGGATATACTTATTACCATTATACTTATAATCACACAGCAAAATTCGTGGTATACCGTATGTACGTAGCCAAATTTAGGCGTGCGATGTATATTTGATTCACATAGTATTTTAGAAAACATTTTTCAACCCTTAAATCACTACACTCGTGTATGCGGGGGTGGAGGCAAGATTAGACGGACGTGAGTCCGAATTACGAAAGGGACACGGGGCGAGGTTTATCTTTGAAAAAAAAGAAAAAGAAATATGTTTGTGCACTGCGTTTGAAATACTTAAACTAAATGATTATTTGATATTTGAGAAAATTAAAAAGCTTAAAAATCACGTGCTTAGTAAAAAATTAATATACATAGATAGGGTAAGACAGATTGTATTTGACAAATGCAATAACTTTTTTTTCGAATATTAATTTAACTTTTTTTTAATTTTAAAATTATAAAATTTTACTGTACCGTTTGCCAAAAAATTCAAAATGGCCATTCAAATTTTGTGTAACAGATTTTCAGAAAAATATTGGTCCTTAAATCTCTAATAATGGTTGATTCGTTAATTTTCTATGATTTTTTTAAGTTTTCGAAATAGTTAATATTGTGTTTTACATAATTTTATCGCATATTATTGTAATTAAACAGCCGATCGAAATTCAATTCGTTTCGATAAGTTTTCGTTATCACTAGTAGAATTAAATGCACAGTGCAGATTAAATTATGGATTATTATCACACCGGTATCTTAATATGCACAAAACAATATTTTTAAATCACGTAAATGAAATCACTGATTTAATCTTGATAGATCGTACAATAATTTTCACTATCGAATTCGCACTTTCGAAAAGTTCAAAAATCATAATAAATAGTTAATGACAAAACATATTTTAATACGATTTTTTTTGTATTGCATTACTATAATATTTATTTAAAAGAAAAAACAACAAATATCAAAAATAATGAATGGCAAAAAAGTTATTGCGTTTGTCAAATAGATATGACCCACTCTGTAGGTATCTGCAGTTTTATGTGATTCAAATCAAATACGGGAAAAAGTTCAAAATTAAAAATTCAACTATCCAGGATTAAATCACTCAGTGTGAATCTCCGCGGGACACTCTGTATTCATATTACATAATATTATATATACGTTGTATCACACTTTTATTTCAATAGGGTTTTAATAAATCGCCGTCTCGTCTATTTTATTTATGTTTTTTTTTTGTTTATTTATTACGGGTAAACGACTGTTTTTATGTATTATGGCTCACGTACAATGGTAATTGAAACATCCAATAAGCACGGTAAGAATAGAGATATGTAGGTACTTTTTTCTTTTGAATAATTTATTGGAATAAATCTTCCGCCTTCTCGATCAAATATAAACTAATTACAGATGTGGAAGTGTATCATAAGTTCTATACATTACTTTTACTCTATCGTAAATTCTATTACAAAATAAGACAGTAATTTACTTAAAAACTCTGAATTTTGATATTTCTCCTTCCCAATCAAAAATATTTTATATTCGAAAACACCATTTAAAATTTTTCTAAAACGCAGATTTTCAAAAAGTTTCATTTTCTAAAATATGGATTTTCTAAATCTTGTCATTCTAAAACTTGATTTTCGAAAACATGCACCCAAATTTAACAACAGAGGTACCTATAGACAGGGACGGATCCAGAAATGTTCTTTGGGGGGGGGGGAAGTCATGTAATATATGATTAAGCTGTGTAAATTGTAACCCAGAACCTTCTACCTACCGTAGAAAAATTAAAATCCAAATAAGGTACAAAAAAACTTTTAATTACTTGAACCAATATAGATTAACAACTTAAAAAATTAACAAATACAGTGAGTTCCGTTTAATGTGATCACTGGTTTATAGAATCAACCGTTTATTAGAATCAAAAATGAAAATCCCAAACCAAATTGTATGTTACTAATGTTAAATTGAACTTTTATTAGAATCACTAAGTACCGGATAATTGAATCACTTTTATGATCAATCTTATCGTTTTTATGGTATTACAAACTGATTAATTTATAAAACCCATTTTATTTTTAAACTTATCAGTATGTCAGTATATTGTTGTACATTATTACGTAAATTATCCTTATGCGTCGTGTTCTTGTGTCATTTAGTTCATGATCAGACGTGTTTTTTGAAATGTCGACCAAACGAAAAGATTTAACAATAAAAGAAAAAAAAAGACTTACTCGTTCGTTATGATAAATTGGATAAATGTTCTCAAAGAGAGGCCACATTAGCTCTGAAAATTCTTCGACCAACATTAATGAAAATTTTAAAAATCGTGAGAAAATTGCTGTACACGAAAAAAAAACGGACAAAATGCCGTTATGATTATAATGAATATTAATTTGATTTCATTTAATTTCAGGCTAATATGGAAATGAAATTAATAGAGAGTCAAGTACAATCAAAAATACCTATATAGCTTCTTTAATTTGTTTTAAATGTATTTTTATTTAATTTTAATTTTAGTTCCAGCATAAATGTATACCTAAATATAGAACCATTAAATAAAAAATGTAACAATAAATAATTTTATGTGTTATAAATTATTAAATGTGTAATTATAAATAAAAATGATACTGTATTAAAAGATTGAATAATTTAAAAAATGTTGTAAATGTTTTATAGAATCAACTGGTTAATAGAATCAAAGTGACCTGCACCAAAGTAATCACGTTAAGCGGAACCCACTGTATAAAAAGTTAAATATCATAATAATAAATAATTAATGCATTGAAACATAAAATAACATAATAAACTGGTATTAATACAAATGAAAAATACTTTACTTTTATAATACAAAATCAAGTTTTCTTTGTTTTTCTTTAGAAAATGTTTCAATTACATTTTTTATGTTATTTTCATTGTCAGTATTAATATCTTTATGGATATACATTAGAGCTAACCCAGTTAATCTTTTCTCTCCCATTCTCATTGCCAATAATAGCTTAACATTGGAAAAAAGTTTTTTTTGATATTTGGAGGGGGCGCACGCCCCCTTCGCCCCCTCCTTGGATCCGCCCCTGCCTATAGACTAAATAACACGATATAGAATAAATTCGCAAAATGTATAGCGATAATTCAGTGATGTACATGGGTTTAAAGAAGATGAGGTTTTAAATCAAATAAATCGTTTATGCTAAACAAATGGGAATTTTTTCAAATTAATGCACTCTCCTGTCAGTCGATCAATCGGGTTATTAATGCCGTATGATGTACGCTGAAAAATAATTTCAAATGTGGGACGAAAACGTGAATGGAATGTAAGGACACGAAAGTTTACGAGCTGTAATAGTTCCGGACAAGATATAACGCCGTTCAGAAAATTTGGACGAAAAGCAAACGTCTATCACGACGTCGTGACGCGCCTCGAACATCGGTTTGGCCTTAGGCCCCGCCGACGATTTAGTGAAATCCTACTGCGCTCGGCGGTTGTACCGACGACGATCGTTTCGTATCGTTATCGTAATAACGCGAAGCATAATACGACAACAATGCAATATCGTTGTCGCGCGGTGGCGAGGCCAAAGTTTTCGGTACCCTGCGGCGAGTTAACGATTTCGCGCCTGTATTATGATAAAATCGACGACGACTCTCATCATAACGTCTCGATTCAGCGGAAGTGCTCCAAATACTACAATTACGACGGATAAAAAAAAAACAAAATCGTAACTTTCTGTCTTGCCTCGGACACCCGCTGATCACGGCTACGACGACGTAGCTGATCGTCACGTCGTACCGGGCGCCCCTCGAGGGTTCGCACATTGTTGCGAAATCTCGAGGGACAGAGAAGATAATCGAATTCCTTTTTTTTTTCTTTTTTTTTTTTTACATGACTCGCAGGAATAAAAAACTACAAATATTCATATTTTAATTAAAATCGTATGTTTTGGCGCTACAATTAAAAAAAAAACTTTTATTTTCGTGTTTTTGAAAATTTGGAAGTGGTTTTATGGGTTTAATTTATTTTTGTTTTGTTTTCTGAAAGTGTTGACGTTTCAACTCGTTATTTTCGTTCGACGATTTGTTTTGTAATTTTAATAGTTTTTGGTTTTGATCAAAGCAGAATGAAAAAAATTTGGTCCTTATTCGATCTCACGAGTCTTATTGTAAAAGAAACACAATTAGATTAGACCTTTGCACGTACAATAATAACCCAGAAGTCACAGTGGCGGCTATCCTCAAATTAATATGTGTTGCTGAAAATATTTTTGAGGACCCACCCACCTTCATATATTTATTAGAAAATATAATTACCAGTTATCAAAATATAACTTGTAAAAAAAAACATTATCCTCTATTTTATAAATTAGTTACAAAATTAATAAATTATACTTATAACTATGAATTAAAACAAGAACAACCGTTTTTTAATTACAAAATATACATCGTGCAATACCCTTAGTACAATTAAATTAAATGTTTGCTTAAAACCACACTTTTTTTAGTACTGTTTCGTTTTTACTTATATTAAACTTATAAGTATTAAGTAATAAGTTATTATAAATACTCTAACACCTAACATCCATTTCACCACCAACCCAGGTACCCACCCACCTACCAAATTTTGTATGTGTTGCTTAAGCAACACATAGACCATAGCTGATAGCCGCCACTGCCAGAAGATATTATTTAGAACTGGAATCGAAAATGAGCGAATCTCCGACTAGCACCCTATATTGGCGTACGGTGATCTGCCATCATCGTATCTGAGTGAATAAAATTGTTTGATCGTAAACGTTTTTTTCCCCCTCCCGTTTAAACTACAATCAAGCTACTTATGCGTTACGCCACGGGTGGGAAGTTGTTATGGCTTTCGACTGTAGAGGGGCCGACTTTACGCGTGTATTCACAGTTCGTACTATTTATAATAATAATATACAGGTACCCTATATCCAATGGAGGATTCTCGGAGGTGGTCCACGGGGTCTTGGACTCCTCCACAGGCATTGATTTATTACGTGGTAAACTCCTCTATTCGTGTTCATCGTTTGTCTTTGAACCGTAGATTCTAGAAGAACTAGATGAAACGATAACGATCGTATTTTTAATTAAAAATCAACGCGGTTATTTTATAAGAATAAAATATAAGCACTTGTTGTTTTATCTGGGCCACTGTGCGAAATTTGTTGAAAATCTCCCGCAGGGTGTATCATTATCGACATCGATCACGAATTTCATCTGCGTTCGGTTATTATCATTTATATATACTCGTATATATATTATATGTATATCAATCGGCTAATTTGTTATTCACTAATTAATATCACTCAACGGAACACGAGTTGTTTAAAGACTGTATAAAGTGATGAATAATTAATCACTTGATATGGCGGCCCGTCGTATTGAACAGAAGCCGCCTAGACGACGCAAGGTTTCATTAATAAATACAAAAACAATTTAATTTTAATTTGTAGCAATTTCAAACGAAACGTATAATATGTTAGAGTGTACTGCGGTTCTGTCTTGTATTATAGATAGCGACCGCGTGTTTTATATTTTCGTACACATCTCAGAAAGCAATAAACCCTTAATATAATTACGTGCGGTAGTGTTCTCTGGAATTTACTTTAAACTCAAATGATATATTTTGTCTTTGAAACTATCATTGGTCAGACCATAGAGGTTTAGTGTCGACATTTCTCCGGATAATTATTCTCTTTCACGTGATATCATGTAATAAATGGTGGCTACCTTTTAAGAAAACTCTGGGATCTCACATAGGTGAAATTGCACAGCGCAGTTCCATAAATATATGTACAGAGTGACTTAGTTTCGAGTCAGACTCAGAGTGAGTCTATTTGACGAATGCAATAACTTTTTTTCTATTCATTATTTTTAAGTTTTTTCTTTTTTTTGTTTATTAAAATTATAATATTGCGCCACAACAAAATCGTATAAAAATATCTTTTTGATCTTTGAAATTCAAATTTTTAAACTTAAAATTTTATTTTACCATTTCAACAAAAAAAAAATCAAAAAAAAATATCGAAATAGTCATTTTATAAATAGGATTTTTGGGAAAATTTTGGTATTATAAAATGTCTTATTAAAGTTTGGCAATTTATTTATTTATTTCATTATACAGGCGAGGCCTTTTTAAAATATAAACATTTGAGGTAACAATTAATGTACATAATACAATAACTATAACACAGAATTTTACAGTAAAATTTTTAACAAATTGTTGAAGTCAGGATCGGCATTGGCAATTGACATTAGACGCCTTAAAGGTTCATTTGCAATATACCTAGTTGATGGTAGAGTGCGGGATATAAAAAGAGGCTGCGGAACGAGATGAATGAGATGAATTTTTAAAACAGATTAGTGAAAGCAAGACAGGTGAATCGATGTCATTTTTCAATAACCCAGCAAGGAATTTAGTACTAGCGATCAAATTAATTAATTATGATTTGTCTAACTCTTTGAAAATGCAAATTTAACTATTAAAATTATTGTACGTTCTGTTAATATCGAGTCAGTGATCTCGGTCAATCTTTCCGTGATCGAGTGATAAATCGCCAATTTCGATATTAATCATTATAGGATTATAGCTACGAGTGATATCTTGTTTATCGCACTCGTTAAATAGACCTGACTCGTCTCGTATCGAAAGTAAACCGTAACGAGCACATCAAGACACGTCGTATTTGTCAAAATTCGAAACACACGGTATAAAATACATAATATAATGAAGTACGGTGTCGTACGATCGTTTGTACGTATGCACGTGTTATCGTGTGCCCGCGTGGACGTACCGTATGGACCGTTTACGCCGCTCGTAGTCGTCCTGGAAAATGTCCGCGGTATTAATAATAATAATAATAATAATAATAATTGTTACGATACGGTAACGGTGAAATTCATGGCGAAAAAAAAAACAACAACGTCTTTTATTTATTTATTTATTTTTGCGAAAGTACTCGTGCAATATTAATGTTAACCGCTTTTTGTTTTTCGAGTAATAATTTAAAGCGTTTTGACGTATCCCGTGAAGAATATATATATATCATTACGCGCGCGCGACGTATGTTCGGTTATTATAACATAATAACGTAAGTGATCTGTGATAGAACGTTATTATTATTATTATTCCATTCGAATGAAAAAAAGTTTCGAACTTTTTAAGCAGAGTGAAATATAACTTTACTTTTACACGCCGTGTAATAACTTTTTATTGTTTTAGTAGTGCTTGTGTGTGTGTGTGTGTGTGTGTGTGTGTGTGTGTGTGTGTGTGTGTGTGTGTGTGTGTGTGTGTGTGTGTGTGTGTGTGTGATGCAGGCGAAAACGACGGTGTTCCTTACTCTCGATGTGTTTATAAGTTACACGATAATATAATATTTTATACGTGCGTGCGTGTGCGTGTGTATGCATGTGTGTGTGTGTGTGTTTTTTTTTTGACAACGTCGAGTACAACTTCGATCTAAAGCGGTCCCTACACGATCAATAATATTGAGTCAATAAAATTGTGTCAATATTTTGTTCAATATTCATTTCACCCAAACCTCTCGATATTATTTCACAATATTCAATTGAATTCGTTGGCCAGGTCAGCTGGTGTGTACTACGCTGTGTATGACCGCTTGTGTTGTTTATGTTGTTTACGCTGTCAGTCGAAAGGCAGCATTGACCATCTGCTATAAATTATATTATAACTATATTATTATAGTTTTAAATAAGTATGCGCTGAGTTAAAGTCAACTCATTGTTTTTCATAAATCGTTTGAATTTATTAATTTAAATTAATTTACCGCATTCGTTTAACATAATATAATATATTAAAAAACATACAAAAATTATTATTATTATTATTACTATACATATGTAGTCAAAAATAACTTTTATATACGTTATTTTTATTTAGGCTAATGAAAAAGTGTTTCGTCTTATTTTTGTTTGGTTAATAAAATTGTGTATAGATTTTGATAATAACAAAAGAGGGCCCGACTAAAGATTTTCGTGGGGGGCGGAGCCCCTGTTTTATTATTTCATGGGGGGCTTCAGCACCCCAGCCCCCCGTACTTGGCGCCTATGAATACATCAATCAATAATTTTACTATCGATTAAGAAAACTTCGGCGACGAAACATCACTTCGATTCGAGAAGACGTCACGACGTAATATCATATTAAATATAAATACACTCGCGGGTTTTTTGCCGTACCAGTTATTTCTCACGGCCCAGACGCAATTTAAGGGAGTCGGTTTGAATTTTCAAGGTGTCCGAGCTCTCCCCCGTTCCGGCTCGCGCGTTTTAACGAGTATTCTCGGGCCGGGGGAAAAGAATAATAGTCGAGCTTAAAGGATACGGTTCCTCTCTTCGGTCATACCTTCGCGCGCGCTCAACACGTTTTTATTGTTATTTATTCGTTTGTTTTTCGTTTCTCGCGACCGCACACCGTCGTCGCCGATTTTCGAAACGACCCGAATCCAGATGTTGAACAAACAACGTGGTACGAAATAATAACTCGACCGGCGCCCGAGTCCCGTGCGAAACATCCTCGTATAAATTACACGGACAGGCGACTACGTCATTTTGGCACTGCTTTCGCGCGACAAAAGAAATCTGTGGGCCGAATTGTTTTTTTTCTCCAAATAATATGATAATAATAATCACACGGGACGAGACCTCTCGACCGACGGAGAAATACCGTTTTTCTGTTTTTTTTTTTTTTTTTAAGTTTATTTCAGTTCCCGATAACCCTCGACGAAATAGACTAAATAGAAAATCGTGTAGAGATCTTTTGTCCTAGCATTCTAATAAAAATACATTTAAAAAAACAAAAACCTAATAACTAACATTAGGTACTAATTAAATAAGCTCGTGTGCTTGGCGCTACCACTGGGTAATTTCCGAAATAATAGGGATATTCGTATGTTATTATATTTTTTGAATTGTTTCATCTCATCTGCTTATTGTGCCCGGTATCGTATAGATTGTAGATCAGCGGTTCCCAACCTTTCAAATACTATTGCCCATGAATCAGGTTAGATATTTATAGTAGTAGAATAACTACTCCTCCCCCCAAAAAAATGTTGAGCAATGAGGTCATAAAATTATCAGTGTCATTAGAAGTAGGATCCTAGGTAAAAACCATTAACAGCGATATTATAATATTATTACAATAATATCAATCATAACAATAATAATCGTTGCGACAATTATTGTACACGCGATCGATTCAGATTTAATAACAATATAGCGGAGTCGGCTAAGTACGGCTAAGTGCGGCCCGCATACTTTTAAAACATACGTAAATTGCGGCCCGTGTACTTTTAAAACATACGTAAATTGCGTCCCTGGAACTTACGAAAAAAATGAACTTTGCTTCCTTTCAGTCTCCTATTGACACAACCAGACACAGAACAAGAAACCACCATGATGTTGAATTACTTGAATTGCACTTTATAGTTTATAGTTTATAAATTATAATCGAAAAATTGTGTTTCAATCCGAATCCATATAAAAAGATAATTGATATATAAAACAACATTTTTATACAATATCTTTGGTTTCAATCACAGAAAAATTATATTTCATGGAATAATATAAAATGTCATGGATTAATCAATCATATTTTGCCCTGTTCGCATATTGATTCTAGACTTCAATTTTATTCGTTGAGTCGGCTATCTAGTTGTTAAAAAACGTCTAAAACGTTGAAAATAGTTGATGGTTTCAAATCTCGTTTTCATAAATTTCTAAACAATGATATTCAACGTTGGTGTTGCACAGTTAAAACGTGTAAGTATTTTTTGAAATTTGATGATAATAATATTTGTATAGATAGTTTTAAGTCTGTTATAGTTATATTCCTAAGTCTGAAAAATGGGAAGGAAAATATTGGTTTTGTGGAAAAAAGACTTAGACGTAATTTATATATTAATAAGAAATAGTCAGATAGGCATATGTACAAAAATATACCCGGGCCGCAATTTACATAAAAAATTTGAAATGGGACGCAATTTACAGAGACCCCAATATAGGTATTAAGAGCACAAAAACAAAAAAGTTTGTCTAGTTTTACTCGTCGAAAAATCCCGTATTACCCCTTAGGGATAATTACCTCCAGTTCGAGAATCACTGTTGTAGATCGTCTGTTTTCGAAAAAAAAAAAAGAAAAAAAACAGTTTATTTCGAGGGGAACTTGTGACCCCTATCGTGTACCATCGCCGGCGTATGGCCGACGGAAAAAGCGCGAAATTTGAATATCAGGTGACATTACCGACGAGACGGTAACACGCGGCACGGAGTGCGATCGGGTGACGTAGGACCACCACTCGTCGTATATACGTAAGTACGTCGCACCGATCTAGGTTTTATGCGGGACTGCTGCCGCGGACGTGCAGAGATAATATTTTATGAAACTAACGACGACGACGACGACGACGACTTACCGTCGACAGTCACGCTCGGTGTTTTCATTTTTTTTTTCGCACATGCCCGGTATAATAATGCGGAATCCCGACGATTCCCCGTGTGCGTAGGCACTCGTTTCGTTATCCGAACAATAGTCGTCCAATAAGTCACGCGCAAACGATTTCTTCGGTGTGAGGAAAACTATTTTCCATTTTTCGGGACGACTCGAGGAAATTCGAAAATATCTACAGCCGACGAAATCCAGAGATTCTAGAATCGCAGTCGCGGTACACGTTTTTTTTTCTTTTTTTGTTGTTGTTACGGAAACAGAAATGCTACGGATGTAATACATATATATATATGTTTTAGCATTCTTTTGAAAAACCAAGGGGTGTGATGATATTTTTTCGAACAATGAAATAATGATCTAAGATTTTCAAAGCTTTTCGACCGAGCGACTTTTTAAGAGTAGGAATTGCTTCCGAGTATTTATTTATTATTATTATTTTTTTTTTTTCGTTCACTCGAGTAGAATCGGAATCGATTACTCTTTGACGTGAAAACGTTTTGAATATTTTATGATATTTCACGGAGAAACCACGATCCGGCGTATAATTACAATATCAACGTCAAGTCTTATTTTATTGATTACACGTTATTACCCTGATGAGCTCGGAGATACGAACGCACCGCCCTCGAAAACTCGGGCGAGTACTAATCACTATCCTCCGTCATATAATATTAATCTCGTTGTTTTCGCGGTAAATGCACTCAAACCTCAAACAGTGAATTTCCAAGGCGATGCGTGTAGAACTAAGGCCGTAGTTCGCCAGTATAAACATCATATCGTCGTTCATTTCTAACGTACCGAATCGACGTTTTTCATTTAAAAGGATACGTACGGTATACTATGCACGATTTGGCTATATATAGTCACTCGATTAAAAAAAATAAATAAATAAATAAAAGAACATTGACAGACCAATCGATTCAAGTTTAAAATTACGTTGATTACTTTCGTTTAATTTTGAAATTTCCAACTAGTAAAAATTTAAAAATTAAAAAAAAATCGAAAAATGCACCATTCCTACCAGGGGTATTTGTCTTTTTAGCGTAAAAAAAATATCACAGCGCATTAATTTATAGACTTCCGAAAGTGTAGACGTGTTTGAGCAGTTTATCCGTGTAAAATTTAGCTGCTTCCGTTCGCATTGCCTTAACGAGTTTAAATAAGGATTAAATATTTTAAATATGTATTCACTGGTACAATATACCCGGAGAGAGGTGGAATTCGATAAAATTGCATTTTTTTTTCGTTTTTATTTTGTCTACAACAGTTTTTATCCAATTAAAAGTGTCCTAGTAAAAACGACTAAACATAATGTGTTAAATAACTTAATTATAAATACATTTGACCATCTTCATTTGAGTATTTAACAATTGTTATTACTATTATTGTTTTTTTACTCGCTATAAAAATAATAGTAAAATATACGATATCATTATCTTGTTGTTTGACGATAAAGCGTTAGAATTCGATTATATACCTACGTCATATTGCGAACTCTACCGGTACAAACTCGTCTATAAACAGCCTGTTCGCGCGACTCGCGAAAGTATACTATCGAACTTTGAAAATCGCGTAGACATAAATCGCGTCCGGAGAATTGGCATCGCCATTGTATTTTTTTCATTGTTAAATTATTTTCGACCGACAGATAGTAATTTATCGATTTTCAATCAATTGTTACGGTTCTCAGACCCGCGTCTACCGTTCGAGCTTAATTTTGGTTCTACCGATTTATAGTTTTGATCGTCCTTAATAATTAGATTCGGTCCGTTTTATAACGACGCGATTAATAACGGATGGCTGGCCAGTAGATTTTTATTGCTTTGTAAATCATTTACAACGACGGCCATAACGACGTCGTGTCGTGTGTGACGTGTGTGACGTGTGTGACACGTATACACACCGACGCGACGCTATTGCCTATTATTGCAGTTCGGACGTCCAATTGTCGCGATTCGTATGCGATGCCGCCACGTATCGATCGGCGACGTTTTAACGTTTCTCGACCATTGCAAGACGACTTAGTGCTCCGCGCGAATTGGTCTAGACCGGTTCAGTCTTTTCGGTCTTCGTGCATTATAATTAAAGCAAGGACTTTTATGCACCAAAAACATCATCAAATATGCATTTAAAAATATGCACTTATGCATAACAAAATTTTAAATATGCCCTTACAAAAGTTAATTTTATTATTATTCTATATAAGTTTAACTACATTTATTTTATTTAATTGATTTGGAATCTTTTTTAAATGTTGGATCCCATTCTTCTTAATTATTATTTTGCACCTAATAAAACAAAAAAGGTATTTTAAAATAATTGTTGAATTATTCTCAAATAGTATTTACCTTACCTAAATTAGATTCGCACTGAATAATCAACATTTCTTTGATATTTTCAAATAGCAGAAAACGTACCACTTACCTACTATTTGTTAAATAAAAATACAAAAATAGACATAATAAGTACTGACCATTATTATTATTTCGATATAAAATTTATCTTGATCGTCTTTATAAGTTTATAACAAATTGTTGACCTTGATTCATGAAAAATATTCTCCAAAGCGCTTGATTTTCGATAAACCATCAAAATATGCACTAAAAGCTTAAAATATGCTCTTATAATCAAAAATATGCCCCTTAAACCAAAAAATGTCCAAATATGCAAAAATATGCACTAAAAACTTTGAGTATTTTATCAAAAACGTTATGAAATGTATTTTGTACTTAACAAGCATATTATGATAAAGTTAATCAGAAAAAATATGTAAATGCATGAAAGTCCTTGCTCTAATTATTATAATATAAAACGGTTTGGTCCGGTACGGTCCGCCTTCAACTCAGTTAAGAATACGTTTTTAATGACAGAATCGCGGTCTGGTCTGGTTTATTTCAGCACGTGACACAATAATATAATATTGACACGTTCAATTCGTCTATAATTGTAATTTTTCCCGGAACGTAGTGGTGGTGCAGAAGGGACGGGTATTCTAAATTTACTTATATGAAAGAAAGACATTTAATTACTTTAGTTATATATATATATATATATATATTTATATATATATATATATATATATATATATATATATATATATATATATATATATGTATAAGATTATTTTTTTACTTTTTTTACAACCGGTCCAGCTCGGTTTTATTCGTATGTTTTTTTTTTAATCGGTACAGTCTTGATCTTTTCTAATGCAATAAAAATGAAACGGTCCGGTCCAATTCAACTTAAATTGTGTTTTATCGGTCCGGTCCAGTCCTGGAATCGGTTAAAATGTATCGGTACGGTCCGGTCTGAAAAAAAACGGACCGTGCAGAGCTCTAGGCCACTAGACGTTTGTTTGCGCTTTCGAACAGACGGTTGTAGTCGAATCCGAGAATTATTGTTTAAATCAGAATCGTTTCACCGAAGAAATCATCTATCATTTCTTTAAAATACAACACGCCCATTCCCGTTATCTTGTACGATGACCGAAGAATACCACGTAGTGCAAAGTACGCTCTAACAAAAAAAAAAAAAAAAAAATTAAGTTTTAAAATCGTCGCAATTAAAATTTATGATTCTGTACGGGTGCTCAGAGAACACGGCAGTGAACGTAACGCACAATATTCGCGTCTAAGAAAACCGCGGAGTTCAAAATAAAATAACGAACGAGCGAAAATGTCTATAAAACATACAGAGTATACTCATTATAATGAATACGAACGTAATATTATTTCACTCTCTGGGAAGAAGTCTTATGAATGCTGTTTTACGTCTAGTGGGCTGATTATTCAACTTAATTAGTATTGCGACTATATAGTAGAAACGAACTAATACGCCTACATACGGTCGTACGTCTATGTGGTGGCCGGATATAGTTTTGAAAGGAAATTGTTTTTATAAAACATACACCCGAGCGTTCGCTCTTTTCGAGATTACTCATTTATTCCAAAATTCGAACCCGCGTTGAACGCGCAAATTTTGTGCTACCTACACGCGTACCAGTTCGTATACCGTATATTGCGTATGAGTGTATGTGTAGGTGCATCCGTTTAATTTCGACCGAACGGGCGCGATCGTTCATGGTTCGAATCGCTACTCTAAATCGTAAAACATATGATTTGTATAAAAATTCGTCAAGTCAAAAAATAAGACAAATTTGATTTCGTCAATTATAAAATACTTTTTGTAGTTTTGTGAAAAAAAAAAAAAATTCAAAATTCGCCACCTTCCAAACGTCGCGCCCTAGGACCCGGCCTAACACAGGGCCTGTGCCTAAATACGCCTCTGGTGATAATACGTTATATGTTCCGGTGGTGGCGAAAGTGCGGGTACGTCGGCCAAATTTGAATGGAAAAGGGTGAAAAAATGGAATTTATCAACATTTCTTATATAAATCAAAATTCGAATTATATAACACACACGAGAAACTGTAGCCGAGATGAATTCGTCGAGACACGTTTTTTTTTTCATTTCAATTATGATTTTATTCCTTTAGACTTTTATGCTTAACTCTCACGTTACGAATGCGAATAGAAATAAACCGTTTACGAGGAAACTCGGTGAAAAATATCAGCACTGAAGTTTCGAAAGTCTGAAATTCGTTATTCAGATATTATATAATAATATATTATGTATTATATAATACGTTACGAAAGTGGTTGATTTCAAAGTTTCAGTGTTTTTTTCGACTTGCGTTTGAAAGTTTATTCTCTGTAATGAATTCGACGGAGTAGACGTAGAGAAACACTACGACCGTCAAAACTATATTTGTTTTTACTAAAATCGAAAATTTAAGCATTGTTATGATGTAAAACTTTATTCGTTAAAATACAGCGACAAGATTCGCACCAAAGTATGATAATTCCATTTTCAATACTTATTAATAAATATTGACATTGAATTTAAATAAATATATTAAACTACAATTTGTATGACGAAAACAAAAATTGACTTAATAAAACTTTTTTTTTCTGTGAAGGACGGGGCACGTAAATGGTTTCAGAAAACCTTGTTTGGACAACGCGCTGACGCTTGACCCGGAAAAGGTTCGCGTCCCCTGCGTTATGCCCCGACGTGCTTCTCTATTTTTTTAGCACCGCGACCCCGATTTTCCGCCCTCAAAATTAATTGCGACTCGCACGGTTTTACAGTGAGTAAAACTGTCCGTAAAAGACAAATATTATACTTTAAGTGATGAATGTTTTGATCGTGCTTGGTATATTATGGTTATAACATATTATTATAGTGCACACCGTGTTTTGTGTGCATAACGGACGTAAGTTAATTTATATTAAGGGGGCTGTAGACGATGCGAAAAATCACGTAAAACAGGCCATAAGTTAGACAAAACTGTGGGACTTGGGCTTGATGGATTTTAATTTTGAAAACAAATTTAAAATCTTTAACACCTTAACTAAAGTTTGATGGAAGGAATTTTCATTATCACAAAAATTAATAGTGTACTTAAATACATAAAATACATAAATTATTGTTTTCTTAAATTGTCAATATCTTATTACTTGATAAAAATGTAGAAAATTCCTTCGGTCATTCCCTAGGTAATACGGGGACTAATTTAAATCTGTTTTCAAAATTAAAATCCGTCAATCCCAAGTCTCCCAATTTTGTCTAGCTTTTTAGCGTTTTTGACATTTTATTACCGTGGCGTAAATTCGATCAAATTGTTTTCTTGACATACGCCTGCGCAGGGTTAGGTTAACCTAACATAACCTAAGCAGGGCTCAAAACCGGTAAAAACCGTACATTTGAGAACCGAAAACCGATAACCGCTTTTAGTTTTGGAATGCTGGAAGCGGTTATAGGTTATCGGTAATCAATGTAAATATCTAAGTATTAACATCAAAGCGATTACCTCGTATTTTCAATTCCGGTTCATAACCAAAACCTATTCCCGACCAAAACAATGAATGGTTTTTTGTGGTAATTAATACTTGACATATCATGATTACGTCATTATAGTTGAAAAATGACTATTTTTAAGCTTCAAAATGTTTTTTTGTTTTAAATTTTTAATAAATAAAAATCGATTCAAGTTTATTACACTTACCATCTCCACGGAATACAGAAATAAATATAAAATCTGGTTTTTGAATAATACGCGTTTTATTTTTGATGGGGGTTTACTCGACCCCAAGCGCCCGTTAAAGGGTAAAGAGGTGTGTGCCGATATCGATTCCCTTGTCGTCGCACAAAAGTTACGAGATCGATATTTTTTCTCGACGATCGATTCAAGACGGCAGTTTTTTTTTTTTTTAGATTTTTTTACGTTTGAGCGAACTCTACGTGGTCATCATAATATATCATGCCGTTTTTCAACCATAAACATACGATTTGTTTTTTTTTTGTTTTTTTTTTTTGCGATTTGCGTTGAAAATCGAATCGCATGTTTAAACAATATAACAACAACACCCGACACGCGCACATCAATATTATCTCTGCCAATGTTGTTGTTGTCTTTTGGCCGGCCGCACACGAGCAGTGTTCGCCCGTGAAACCGCTGGCCGACGGTTCAAACAAACAGTACGAAATAACAAATCATTATCAATATATTATGAAAAGCGGATTTCCACTACATCGCGGTCGCACGCGATTAAATAATAACCGGAACCGGTCGATATATTAGCATTGACAACTCCGCCGATACTGTTGCCAACAGTGTTTTCAAACACATACGTTTTTCGTACACACTCACACACACGCGCGTACAACGTATAAAGTATTTATACCGAGTGATCCCATTGGTTTTCTATCCCGTAAGTTTTTTTTTTTTTTTTTGAAACTTTGTAGTTGACAAACAGTCTCGACAGTTATTTACTTAGCGATTTTATACAAGCAGCCCAGAGTTTCGTATAAAAGAAATCGTTGCTATGAGATGGCGAGAGGTGTTCGGGTCGATAGTATGTGATGTTGATCAAGAGGGATGTTGAGGGGGTGAAGGAGATGGAATAGTCGTAGGCGTTCGGCTGACAGGGCAGGACAGTGGAAAACGATATGATTGAAATCACAGATGGCTGGAGCATGGACAAAATATGTACAGAAGGGTGAGTCGTTGAGGGATAATCTGGAGGAATGTGAAGGGAGAAGGTTGTGTCCAAAGCGAAGACGGGAGTGCCTACGAATATGTTCTTTTCTAGACGATCCCGTAAGTTTCTTTGCCGATTTCTTTTTGTTTGAGTTTTTTTTTTTTAATTTCACAAGTTTTAAACCAGTTCCCACGTCGTCGACAGAAATCCAATTTTAGTTTTCTTCTAAATAAATAAAACACGGCAAACGCTGTTGTAAACAAATATCACGAGTGACAATGTCGACTTCCGTCTGCGTTTTTGGGAACGTTTTTATCCCACAAAACTTTTATCAGATATTTAAATTGAAAAAAAAAACATATTAAAAAGTATCCCGATTATCCCGGAAAATAGACGAGAAACCACAATCATCAGGCGTTTTTACGTTGACCTCCGTGAACACGCACTCGACCCCGCACAAATCCGTACGATTTTTCCGGCTGACCGCGGCAAACCTTTCACCACGTTTCGGATCACACCGACCGCGCTGACCGCACCAGACCAAAACAGGACCGTGGACTGCAGAAATTAAAGGCGTCGGGCACAAACATATCCGGGTCTCCTACCGATGTCTGTACGTAGTGGTAAATCAAAAGATCGTTATCTTATCGAGGGGGGGGACGGTTTTTCCTTTAAAATTATTTCATCCACGTGTCCACACTGATTTCGGAGGAAGTCAACGAGCTTTATTATGTGGCCGGTGGTTTTGTACGTTGGCGGTCTGGCGGGTTTGCGGGGCTTGTAAAATTTACAACGACGTAGTGATTATACCGCGTCTCAAGCATATCGATGACTATTGTTGTTTATTTAAATGTTAAATAAAGTTATTTCGTCTGTTTGCGCCATCCATATCGGTAATATGGCGACACCATTATTGTAAGCATTTTATTTTCTCAGATACGTCCATCGCCAATCAACAGCCGTCTGATTTATCCACCGATCAATACCCATGTCCGGCATTTAATTTTTTAAATGACATTTAGTGTATTTTTTCAAAGAAAAATCAAGATTTCAAGCCACAAATAGTTTTCATATTATTGTCAGACCCGGGCCCTAGGGATACAGCCCTGGCTGCCCACCCTCATCTCGTAGGATCGGGCCCGAAAACCCCGCTCGTTGTTTTCCGCTCCCCGTGTGACGCGTTCGGTAAAAATAATTTCACCGAACTCAACGCTCGCCCACGTCCGAAACTATTTTCGAACGTCTCGGACTTTTTATAAATAACGCCGCGACTTAATGCGAATTCTCGTATCGCTCCGCTAATCGTCTGAGAAACGGGCTCGAATAAATCGCGAGACCTCGAGCTTGCCAAAGATGACCGTTTAATTAACACTCTCGCAGTTTGCTCCGCCGCGGTCGCTCGTCAAAACGACTAGTGTAAATGTTCTGTGTACAATAACGCCTCGTGAGCGTTTCATGCGATAATTCTTATGTACGCGGACAAATCGTCGCGTTCGAATTGAAAAAAAAAATTAATTTTTTCATTTTAATCAACACACGGCCTCTATATCCTTTCATTGTTGGTACGCAAATCCATAGGCGCAACTAGTGGGGTGCTAGGGGGAATTTAGCACCCTCAGACTAAAAATTAGCACCCCCAAAAATTCAAACTCCAATCCTTGATTTGTAAGCTGTAGTTATTTCATCAATTCATTCCGAGTCATGGCAGAGATAAGGAAATGTATTGATCTCCATGAAAATTGTTAATCATGAATCATGATATTAATCTATTTATATTTTCCCGCCTTACTTTAAGTTTTATCATGCGAAACGTACATTTTTATAGTGCTACGATAATTTCTATTTTTTTATAATATTATTATAAACATCTAACATCTAGGCTATAAAATATATAAATTGTATTCTATTTTTTATTAAGTTATTATCAATTGAATATTATTGTCATTTATAAATTTAGTTCAATGCATGTACTATATAATATACTATATAAAATGATGATGGTTCGTAAATGTTGTGTTTGCTCACAAGCTAATCAAACAGTTATTAGCATGTTTAGGTAAGTCTCTTCGATAAATAAATAAAAATTATATATAAACGAACATTGCGGAAAAACATATTATATACTTTTATTATAATAGAGTTCCTCTAACTGATCCTGCTCGTACAAAATGGTTTGAAGTAATTGGTATTAAAGAATCTATACCAAATAAGTTGTATTTTGTGTGTGAACGTCACTTTGAAGAACATTATATTCAAAATTTAAATTCATACACAAAAAACTGAAATTAACTGCATTTCCAACGCGTTTGTTGGTAAACAAATAATACTTTAAAATTCATTACATTTATAGCTTTTAATTAGTCTAAAATTAATTAAAAATTAATTTAATATAATATATAGGAAAATAAACTAAGTGCTATAATAACTTCAGACATGAATAATGATGAAAATAAATTGAACTCAAATCAGTTATCTCTTAGTACAAGTTGTAATACACCGCCTGGCATTAGTAGTGATGAATCAGTTAATGTGTTAGAACAACAGGCATTAAATGTAAAGATAAATTATATTTCATATTTATACTTAATAGTTTACAAATAACAAATATAACAAATTATAAATTAACAGATATTTTTATTAATATAAAATTAGGATTATTATGACAGCAATAAAAAGAATAATATTATGTTAGCACCTAAAAGAAGTTATGAACAGCAATTAAATATTGTACAGGTACCTATAAAATATATAAATACTACCTAATAAACTATTTTGATAGTAATTTTAAATTTAAATTATTGCATTTTATTGTTATTTGTTAGTCACTGGACTTAAATAGTAGTGTACTCGTATGTTCCATTTGTGATACAAGAAAACATTTGCTAAGTTTAAAAAAATATTATGAGAATAAAATAGCTGAAATTTTGGAAAAAGAATCTGAATTACCGATTGATTATGTGGACGGTGTTTGTGAGGAAGGGCATAAGTCAAAACTCGCTAGTTTTCAGGAGACACAAAAAATGTATAATTCAAAAGGGTTTTGCTTATAATTATTAATTATTTTTTAATTAATACAGTTTATTTTTTAATAGATTTTTTAAAATCAATATAAATATTTTTAATTTATTGTTTTATTATTTTTAATGACTTGTGACCATTATCATATCGAATTTAACAATTGCATGACTTGTGCCTTTTCTCACATATTGACTTGTATCTAATCGCACATAAATAAAATCAAAATTTTTGTGATTAAGGACACATGTCATAAATATAATAATAATATTATATTATATTTTTTTCACGACATATACCATTTTTATAACTCCATACCATTTACAAAAATAATTAATTGGCAGGCAGCACAAAAAACATAAATTATAAAATACTCATTCCCTTAAACATAAATAAAAGAACATATAATTAGAAATTTATTAAGATATCAATGGTTTATTTATTAAACACTTGCAATATACTTAAAATAATATTTAATAATATAAAAACACAATTAAAAACAAAATATGTATATATTATACATTTTTTAACTTATTAGAAAACAAACAGATTTGTAATATGACAATATGATAAAAATAGATATACATATAACTCTGTAAGCTATATTTAACTGTTAATATACAATATAAATCATTATTTAAAAACCTTTTAAACAGAAAATAATAACTCCAACAAACATAACAAATAAAGTTAATTTTTTAAAATAATTTTTAAAAAATAATTAGAAATTAAAAATAATGTAGAAATATAATAATTGAAGTAATTTAATAATCAGTACCATTAAGTTGATAAATAATATTATTCAACAAAATTTCTTCAGGAATAGAAACTTCAGTCTAAAAAAATAAAATACTACAAATATTAATAAAATAAAATAGATATAAGTTAACAATAAATAATTTTAAGTCGATAAATTGTTTATTTATTTTATAACATATTGCAAGATTGGGTTTCACATGAAACAAAACCTACAATACCAATTTAAATCAAATTTTAAAGTAAAATAAATAATACATATTTTAATTACCTGCACTTCATGAATTGTCAGAGGTTTATTTATAATATTGTTCACGCAAGAAATCTCTTCATCTATCTCAATATTATCACTGCTGAACTCAATATTATAATCCACTCCGTTTAAGGTTATACAACCACCAGCATTATCACTTTCATTAAAATTGGTTTGATTAACCCAGTTCTAAATTAAAATGAACATTTTTAAATTAAAAAACTGGAGACTGGCTCAGCTGTATAGTAGATGTCGGACTTACTATTGTTTTTTGTCGTTTGTATTCAGATTCAAACTGATGATTTAAATTTCTACAAAAAGCTTTTGGTTTTGGTTTAATGTTTGAGACTTCATCAGTTTTATCTATTAATATAAATTTTCAAATAAAATAAAAATTATATTTTTGAACATGTAGTAATACTAATCAGTCATAAGTAGAGACCGGATTTTTAATGTTTTTACATCTTTTTACTGAGTATGCAGCTCCAATTGGATAAGCTTTCTGGACGATTCATTTACCTATGATCTGATATAAAAAAGTTTTTAGAGCATAAAAAAGAATATTTCAAGGTTAGAGAATATTTTGTGCAAAAAACATGTTTTAGGAATATATTGGTATATTGGGGTTTAATTTGAATATTTTATAAAAAATCTAATAGTTTATAAAAAAAATCCAAAACAATTTTTATTGTAGTATCATATTATTTATCTTGACGAAAGGAATATTGAAAAGAACATAAATTATTTGTGTTATATACTGTTATTTTATATTTAACTATTTTATGCAATATTATTTAATTTTTTAAATTCAAAAGACTGAATTATTTAAGTTTAAATTGTTCCGATACATAATATTATTTTGTTATTTAACTATATTATGAAATACATTTTTATTTTTTGATTTCATAAGCTTGAATTATTTTTTTTTGAGTTGTTTTAATACATAATATTATTCTGTTATTCAACAATACACAATACATTTTTGTTTTTATTATTTAAAACATGTTATTATTATTGGTAGTACACTCACACATCTAAAATACAATTAAACAATATAGGTACACAAGTATATCATCATATTATTACTGTTATTTATTTTTTCAGTATTCAATATATTTTTACGAAAAAGAATATTTTGATGAAATTATAGAGCATAGAAACATCTTATTTCTATGGTTTTAAGTGCATATAAATCCGGTCTCTAGTCATAAGTATATAATATCATTAAGTAAAATAATTGTAATAATATGAAATACTTACCAATGACCATTTTCAATAACTGTTCAGTTCTTTTAGACGTCATAACTAAATGTTATTTTTATAGTAGCTATTAGCTATTTTTAATAATAATATTAAAATTTATAAATCGAATGATTAAAATAATATGCAATTTAAAATAAAACACCACACACATTGGACTGATTTTAGTATAATGATTATGCCGTATGCATAATATTATTGACTTATGCCCATTCTCACAAACACATTATTTTGTATTTTTATTAACCATGTCTAAACACTCTAAACGCACATGGATGTTTTTGTAACAACAACAGATGGACACTTTACAGTAGTACCAAACGACACGGCTTGAAATGTCTTACTAAATTAATGTATAATATGAAAATGTCAAAAATTGACTTATGCCCTTTTTCACAAACACCGTCCATGTTAATATATCAATATATGATATGATGTTATATCCGAATAAAAGTTACTGTTTTATCACTAATTGAAGTTAGTTACAATCAATGAGATAAATCAAACGGAATTCATATGGCGGCTCGCGTATCCGCTCATTTTTCATATATGAGAATTATACACAATACGCGTACCATGTATTTACTATTTAGTTCAGTGTCAAACACGTCGAGCGATCAAGTCCAAAAGTGAGTTCTACGAAAGCACTTCACGTGATAAATTTTTGCTACATACTTCGTACATAATTTAATGTTTATACGTGTACAAATTGCAAAACTTAGCCCTTTATAATATTCACTCCCGTCCCCCTTAAGTATATATTTATTCAAATGGTGACTCGTATATCACGCGCCGTTTTACTTCATCACATTGTCTCGGCGACACACGGTTTTCACTGTCCCATACGTTGTAGTCCGTCGACGTCGTCGTTTCCCGGCCAGTTTTTCGATTCCGCCGAGTGTCATAATTCTGTCGGCTTGCCGTTTTTTTCTTTTTTAGATTCTGAGTGAAGCGAAGGATCTTATGGTTTTACAATAATGTTTTTTTTTTCTGTAAACACTTTCGTATAGAAATCCTTGTCCAAAAGTTTCGTCCAGCAACTTTTTAGATTCGAAATTGAACTGAGATGGTACTTTAGAGAGGTCATTTTTCCAAAATCTCCATAGTTTTTCCAGTAATCAAGAATAACGATCGAAAAACTGAGTAAAAACGGTAAAGTCGGTAAAAATCCGCCGTAAAAGAGATTTTCACTGCTCAGATTTTAGGTCTATAGTCATAAATCGAAAAGTATTGAAGCTAGAAACTTGAAAATTTTATCCAATATCAAATACATACTTTTTTATATTGGACAACATTTTCAGAACAATTATAACACTTTTGACTTAAATATAGAACTTTTAATTTACCGAATTGTTTGAAAGTTTTTATGTAATATAATTTTAAATATTTGACAAAAAGTTCTGAAAATTTAATATGACCTTCCTCATATATACCTACCTAATTATCCTAACAAAAATTCAAAAATCTTGACTCAGGATTTTTTTTTATACACACTTTAATAAATTATTATACGATTTTTTACGATATTGTCTGATTTCTTTTAAGTTTATTTCTAATGAAATATTGAGTATTTGTTAGAAAGTTCTGGAATTTTAATACAAGTTTACTCTTATACTAAACTATCAATACCGAAAAAATATCAATAATCGTGACTCAAGATTTTTTTTCCAAGCATTTAAGTAAATTATTATCACGATTTTTACAGAATAAACTGTTTTTATATTAATTTTCAACTTTGAATATTTATATATGAAAATTGGTTCATTATAATGCAATTTTGGATTCAGATATAACAACATGTTTAAATCTATTGTTAAAAAAAATCTTCTGTTTCAAACGAGAACACTTTTTTTAAATTTATTTTGATTGTTCGATTGAAAATTTGTATCTTATAACATTTTTAATATTTGTTAAAAAGCTCTGAAATATTAAAATGACCTTACTTAAATAGCTATACTTTCTTAAAAATTCTAAAAAAAAATTTGAATATCGTTAGTCAGAATTTCTTTTAATACATTTTAATAAGTTAATATAAATTCGTATACGAAAATATTGGCTGTTTTTACATTAATTTTCTGCTTAAAATCTGTTTTAAACATTTTTTGGTGTATCTGATCACAATAAAACTTGGAACATAGTGAAACGGTCCGTCTGGTTGGACGACCCGTATCGTAAATAAAATAACACTTGTGTGCTCTGTAATTAAGTTATTCTATTGCTATGTTGAATTATAATTTTATATGTACAATATTGGGGGCGAGTAAAGCGTCGATTTGTGCCGACCAGACTTAAATAAGTGAGTCGGCACAATCGGAGGCGCTTGGGTATTATGGCCGGACACTTGTCGGACCCTATATTTACAACGGTTTTTTATAATAGTTTATATAAATTCACAATACGATCGGCTAAGGAGCCGGCCGTCGTCGGTGCAGACTTAAGTAAGCGGCACCCCGACGACGAACCAGACTCGGGTCGGACAACTTAGTTAAGTGCCGAGGTTGGAGTTGTGGTGACCCTAAAAAGGGCCATTTACTGTTGTCACGCCGGGAGTTGTCGGTCTATCCGGTGATATCGTAGACCGGGCTAGAGGAATGGCGATTGGTTGGCGGCGTCACGGCGTTGTTGATCGGCCGATGCTTGCGTCCGTGGGTAGATGACCGACGGGTCGTTAATCGGCAGTTGAATGGTGTTTCCGGCCGTGTAGCGGCGTCGTCGTCGATATGCGTACGTGCGATGACGTACGCAACCGGGAACGGCAAGGTCGTCAGTGGTCCGCGGACAGATGATAGTTGCAGCCGTGGAACGGCTCTGTCGTCGGTATTCAGCGGTCGAGTAGTGCTTGCTACCGTGAAACGGCGCGGTCGTCGGTGATCGGCGGTCGAATGGCGCTTATAGCCGTGGACGGGCGTTGTCGTCGGTCCTCGGCGCTTGGTCGATGCTTGCAGCCGTGGAGCAACGCGGTCGTCGGTGGTCGGCGGTCGAAGGGCGTTTGTAGCCGTGGAGCGGCGTTGTCGTCGGTCTTCGGCTGTCGGTTTCTGGTCCTGGTCTTCTTACTATCGGAATGTTTCTTGTAGATGTTGATAGTTTGAAGGCTTGAAGTGGAGTGACTAAGTTATCGAAATCGTCCGGTATATATACCCTTTCTGATAACTTAGTCAGTTGCTGATTGGTCTGTCGTTTGGTTGTGACAGATGAACACCACACCGTTGCATTGCCGTTTGCCTTTACTCGGTGCTGTTTTCATCTGTCACTTTGTTGGATTTGTTGGTTTTGAAAAAAAACCCTTTTAATTCGTTTTACTCCGTAACAACTCCCCCCCCAGATTTGTGCCGGGGTGGGAACCATCTAGCACAAATTTTACTTACTTTAAAAATGTTCGGAATAAACGTGCGCGTGTTTGAGCTGCTTTGTATATGGCCGTTCGTAGTTGATTGTTACTCATGTGCCATATCAGCATTGGTTCCTTTTCTACCTTGCGTATCTTCCTTGGCCGCTCATGTTGTGCCAGTTGATCTTTTACGTAATCTACTGCTTGGTTTATGTTGACGTTCTGTTTTTCAAATGGGATATATTGGTGTAATGTCGTGGCTGTTACCATTCTCCAATCTATTGGTTGGTTCCAGTCTGTAGTTTGTTTCTTCCTCGCGGCATTTACTTCTGTGACCCATTGAATAATGTATAAGTGTTTGTCTTTGTTTGTTTGTGCTTCTTCTGGTGTGTTCTGTATTGCCAGTTGAAGCGACGTTTCCTGTATTTTAGTTGCTTGGATTGATATTAATCCTAGCAAGTTTTCTTTTTCTATTGGTTTTCTCCTCGCTTTTGCTGCCAGCTCTCGTTCTTTTTGTCTAGCTTCCGAAATGGGTGCCATTGTGACTGTTTTAATTTTATTTAGAATTTTTTTTTTTCTCTTATATAGTTTTTTTCGACCCATTCTCTGTTCGGTGATTGGTTCATCGTTCTAATGATGTGATTGGGTCTTATTATGTGTTTTTTTTTTTTTTTTTTTTTTTCTAATTTTGTTCGTCCATATAGTAGTATGGACGTACTTCCGCTACGTTGATCAGAAGTTCCTTTTTCGAAGTAGGGTGTGTAATTGCTAATGTATTTTCACTGATGACTTTTTTAACGATGTATGGTCCTTCAAAGATGTTGAATAATTTTTTTATTTCGTTATTCTCTGCGTTTGACAAGTGGTGGTTTTTTATTAATATCATTTGCCCTTGTTTGAATGTGACGTGTTTTCTCTGTTTTGTTTTGGCTATTTTTCTTTCGGCCTTGTTTAAAACTCTCTCAGCTGCCCAATTTACCAATTCCTGGTGTTTCTTTTTTGTGTGATTCTCTGGAAATGTGATCAGGTTCTCCATTTCAAGTTTTGACCTATTTCCTGTCATCAATTGTTCCGGTGTCATTTCTATTACCTCCGATCTTACTCTGTTCATCCATTTTTCTATTTGTTCGAGGTATGTCGGCCATTTTTTGTGTTGGTCATGACAGTACATGCGTAATAATCGTCCTATCTCCCTGTTGTACCTCTCCACTTTAGGATATTGATTTACTAATTTGTCTAATTTCCCTTGAATGTCCTCCGGAAGTGTGTTGGCCTGCGTTTGTTCGATTGGTTCCGTAATTGGTTGTGTGCATATTGCTCGTAGGTGCACTGGTTGCTTAACATTCCTTTTAGAAAATGGTATGTCGTAAATATTGTTGTCTATCCTTATTGTTAGTATTCTTTTTTCATAATCAATTGTTGATTTATTCGTTTCCAAAAAATCATTGCCTATTATCCCTTTCTCATTCAAATTGTTTATTACAATAAATGGTGTGTGTATTCGTTCTTTTCCTATTTCTATGGGTAATAGGATTTGTTTGGTTACTTTTGTTGGTTTGTTGCCCGTCGCATTGTGTATGCTGAATCCCGTTAACGGTATAATTGGTATCCTTGGGTCATTTTGGTTTATGTCATTGTAATATTCTTCCGATATTGCGCATATTTCGGCTCCTGAGTCTATTAACATCTCATATTCTTTATTGTTTATAAATGTTTTTATATATGGGCATCCCAGTTGTTGTGTTTTGTTAAATGCAACGTCGAAGTCTTCATCTTTCGTCAAATCCGCAGCTTTTAATAAATTTATGGATTTGTCTGGTGGGTGTTTTTTAGTACTTGTCTTTTTTTTTATATGTTTCAGATCTAGGGTGTTTATGACTGGTGTTGACCTAATTCTACCGTCCCCTGTTCCCAGTTTTTTGTCTCATCATCGTTTTCACTCAACTCTTCTCTGTCGCTGGTTATGGTGTCGTTGTTGAGTTCTAGCTGCTCCGTGGTTAGCTGTCTGATGATGGGTTTATAGTTGCCTCCCTGGTGCTGTGCTGGTTTCTGTGTGTATGGTCTGTGTAACTCTGAGGTATTTTTATGATTTTGATTGTTTGTAGTATATGGCATTCTGTTGTATGTATTGTTCTGTCTTGGATATGTTTGTTTTGGTGGGTTTTCGCTGTGTCTGATTGGTTCTTCTTCCTGTTTTACGTTATTTTCTAGTTCACCCAGTTTTTCCCAAATGGGTAAAAATTTTCTTTCTTTGGTCGTTTGTATGTATGCTTGAATAGATATTGGAAAATGTTTTGTAATTAAATTAATTGCTTGTTCCTCGTTCATTTTCGGCGAGTCAAGATGTTTCAGTTCCGCCATCCAATGGTGAAAATGCTCCTGGAAGTCCTTTTTAATTGGTTTCTTTCCCGCTTCAGTACATTTAATGAATATGTCCCATTGGTGATTTTCGGAGAAAAAATGTTTTAGGAAAAGTTCATTGAACGTTGTTTCGTCTAGTGCTGCATCTTTGATCATAGCGTACCATTTTGCTGCTTTTCCACGGAGAGTATTTTCTATGACCAACATCTTTTCTCTATTTGTCGTAATCTGTCTGTGTTCTAAGTAATTATGTATTTCTTTTAGAAATTGTTTTGGGTGTTCCTCTTTGTCGTCACCACTGAATGTTGGAGCCGTAATATCTACTGCAGTTTTGTTGATAGTGTTTACCGTGTTGCCATCGTTTTTTGTATTTAAGATTGTAGTTATGTTCGTTTGTAATGTCTGAATATCTTTATCTTGTTGTGTTGTTTTTATTAACGTTTTCGTATCTGTGTCATTGATAAGTTGTAGTAAAGTTTCATATTGCTTTTCTAATCTTGTGAATTTTTCCTGCATTTGTTGTGCAGTGCTTTCCAATGTTTCTACTTTTTCCTCCAATTGTCGAGTTTTCTCCAATAACTGCACTTCTTCTTCTAGTACAAGTTGGTTTTGATTTCGTTTATTTTTTTTCTTATTAATCATTATGCCGGTTCTTTGGTCTGTTGCTCGTCTTGGATTATATCGTCAGGTACTTGTATTTGCCGTACCGACTAGTAAAATTTTGCTTGTCGGTGATCGTTTTTTCGAGTCACGGGTTGGGCGCCAGTTGAAACGGTCCGTCTGGTTGGACGACCCGTATCGTAAATAAAATAACACTTGTGTGCTCTGTAATTAAGTTATTCTATTGCTATGTTGAATTATAATTTTATATGTACAATATTGGGGGCGAGTAAAGCGTCGATTTGTGCCGACCAGACTTAAATAAGTGAGTCGGCACAATCGGAGGCGCTTGGGTATTATGGCCGGACACTTGTCGGACCCTATATTTACAACGGTTTTTTATAATAGTTTATATAAATTCACAATACGATCGGCTAAGGAGCCGGCCGTCGTCGGTGCAGACTTAAGTAAGCGGCACCCCGACGACGAACCAGACTCGGGTCGGACAACTTAGTTAAGTGCCGAGGTTGGAGTTGTGGTGACCCTAAAAAGGGCCATTTACTGTTGTCACGCCGGGAGTTGTCGGTCTATCCGGTGATATCGTAGACCGGGCTAGAGGAATGGCGATTGGTTGGCGGCGTCACGGCGTTGTTGATCGGCCGATGCTTGCGTCCGTGGGTAGATGACCGACGGGTCGTTAATCGGCAGTTGAATGGTGTTTCCGGCCGTGTAGCGGCGTCGTCGTCGATATGCGTACGTGCGATGACGTACGCAACCGGGAACGGCAAGGTCGTCAGTGGTCCGCGGACAGATGATAGTTGCAGCCGTGGAACGGCTCTGTCGTCGGTATTCAGCGGTCGAGTAGTGCTTGCTACCGTGAAACGGCGCGGTCGTCGGTGATCGGCGGTCGAATGGCGCTTATAGCCGTGGACGGGCGTTGTCGTCGGTCCTCGGCGCTTGGTCGATGCTTGCAGCCGTGGAGCAACGCGGTCGTCGGTGGTCGGCGGTCGAAGGGCGTTTGTAGCCGTGGAGCGGCGTTGTCGTCGGTCTTCGGCTGTCGGTTTCTGGTCCTGGTCTTCTTACTATCGGAATGTTTCTTGTAGATGTTGATAGTTTGAAGGCTTGAAGTGGAGTGACTAAGTTATCGAAATCGTCCGGTATATATACCCTTTCTGATAACTTAGTCAGTTGCTGATTGGTCTGTCGTTTGGTTGTGACAGATGAACACCACACCGTTGCATTGCCGTTTGCCTTTACTCGGTGCTGTTTTCATCTGTCACTTTGTTGGATTTGTTGGTTTTGAAAAAAAAACCCTTTTAATTCGTTTTACTCCGTAACAATAGGTATAAAAACATTTTTCGAATCTTTTGGTGACAGAAAATTTCTAATGAGTTATAATTGTTATAACAATTGAAGTTTAAATGAGTTATATCTAATTGAATATTTTACGAGGGTTTAATTACCAAAAAACTCACCAAAAATTATACAAATAACCGTAAAATACGTAAACAGTATTTAAATAATAATATATTATATTACACTGAAGTTTTGCTCAGAATCGCTTGATACTAAAGAAATGAGTCATCATTTCTTTAAAACTTAATACATTCATCACCAATATCTTGTCCGAGGACCGAAGGGACGAAGGACAAACTTGTACCACCATCATCTCACTTACCAGCTTTTTTTTTCCTTATTCATGTATTAGTCATTTGAAAATCTAATTATATCTCACTAAAAAAAGTCTCATTAAAAACTACTTCACCGTCCGAATCCACTGATCAGTCTTCGGCAACGAGTTCTGACAACCCTCTCCCCGCGGCGCTGCCTTAAAAGTCGTCGGAGCTGCCGAGATATACTCGACCGAATCGCCACTCCTAGATTTAGTCTGTCACGCCAAAAGGGTTCTGTCGTCGGATAGCTCACTTTTTTCGATGTCTCCAAAAAATCGTTATTAGACTTTAAATTATTTGCTCATTGCATTTTTTTTTTTTTTACATACATATCGTAAACGTTTGGTTATTTAATTTAATAACGAAACTTTACGTCCGACGAATTGCGCCGCTTTCAAAATAATTACCGATTCATCGCCCGTCGGAAAACGAGAAGTCGGTATAAAAATATGTCATCGAACCGTACGAACTATTTCAACGCAGACCGACCGTCAGACGGCGGCATCGCGTGAATTCTCTGCATAAGTCGTATGTTTTCGCGGTTAACCGACGATTTCGTTTTATTTTCCAGGTCATAGCCGGGCTGCTACGGTTTATAAGTATAACATTTCGCGTATTACGTTCTACGTCCCCACTCGCCGTGCGTGTTCTCTTTGTACGGATATTTGTTTTTATAAAGTTTGAATTCACTACCTACGTAAAATGAGATCGTTTTTTTTTTTCACCTGGGACTTTTTAGAAAAATTCTTTCTTTATTCGAGACCGTCGCAGTGGCGAAGCCAGGAAAATATTTGAAATGGGAGGGAGGGAGGGGTTGTTAAATTTGGAACTCTCTCTTCTACCCCAGTACCGACTCCTTTCGTTTTAACACGTCTATTTACAACACATAAGTTAAAATATCCAAATAATATGTTATTATATTTGGATATTTTTTTCGTTTTGATAAAGTCGCACCAGATGTACATATTTGATCAAAGTAATTTCACTTTATCGCTATTATTTTCACTCGTTTTTAAAACAGAATCGAACGTGAATAAACTTTACTGAAAAAAAATACCCGTAAACGTGTTCGATATGACGTCGTGACTGTTAAATCACGAAATATTTTGTTAATGACAATAAGAAGATTCTTAATTTTATCCAGATAACGACGGTCGGTAGCTTACAGACATTTAATTATAATATTACCAGCATTCTACGCGTGTATATAATTATGCGGGTGCGGTATTCATTTCGGTCGTCGTCGTCGTCTGTGGAAACGCAAAACGACAAGGACACTAACGTGAGGAGATGAGATAATTTTTTAATTAACCTGTATTTATATTGATACAGATGATTTTATTTTAATTACTCAGTACGAATGTATCCTCATACTACTGGTCACAGGGACGTATTAAAGGTCTAAATTGGGGGGGGGAGGCAAAAATAATTTAGCACCCCGAGTTGTATTGATTTATATAATATATATTATATAATTATATTTATTATCAAAGTGAATACAATTTTTTAAATTTTTCCTAGTTTCGCTCTTTTTTTACCACCCCATCAAAATTTCTGTCCGGAGTAAATGCCCCTTTTGTCCCACTTTAATGCACCCACGACGAGTCTACAAATCTTACACCACAATATGATATCTTTTAACCGCGGAAATCGTTTGATGACGACGCGATATAACACTAGACGTTTTCAAATTGTTGTATATTTTACAAAATAACAAAGGCGTTTCGGGAGGAGGAGCTATTGTTATATGTATACGTTCGCGTATTTATCACTGTAACGCTATCGGACGCGTCGTTTGTCAATAACGCGAGCAACGTACGAGGTGGCGTATTAATCAGGCGCGTACACGAAAAAATATTTTTTTTGGGGAGGGGGGTTAAGGTTGTATAATTTCATATTTATATACAATCAATTTTACATAATTTCAATGGAAAAATGATTTATTTCTCATTATTTTCCTTTTTTTTTATAAAAAATTTTACGATGACAATGTTGCCTGCGCGTGTTCACCGTATCCATTTAAAAATTATAAATGTCAATAATAAGAATATAGTAACATAGGTACTAATAAATAGTAATAAAACCAACATATTTTTATCTAATATCTTCCTCATTGATAGAAACCACTTATATTTCGTTAAAATATATTGAATACTTTTCCTGAAATTTCGGGGGGAGTTTGTACCCCAAACCCCCCTCCCTGAGTACGTGCCTGGTAATAATAATAATAATAATAATAATAATAATAATAATAATAATAATGATAACAATAATAATAATAATAATAATAATAATAATAATAATAATAATAATAACAATAATAATAATAATAATACATCGAATCGACGGCCGAAACTGACGGTGAAATTATTATGTAAATTGTCCGACAACTAAAACCATTAAGTTCTACTGTATTTACAAGATTATGTGTGTTCTTAAATACTCTGGCGAAACTACCGTGAATCAAACGGGGGAACTTCCCGTAAACTTTTCGACTTCCTGGTCCGGACGTACATTAGGTGTACGCCATGTATACACACACACACACACACATATATATATCCGTGTATATATTATTATGATTATTTAGTGCGTACCCGGTGCCATTAACTTTTATTCTTTTCTTCCTTTTTTTTCTTCCTTTATCTCCGTCCGAGCAAAATGGAAAAAAAAATTAAAAAAATAAAAATCCACGTCACCTATATAAATATGTATGTGTTATAATATATTATCCCGGAATATTATAATAATATACGTAGGTACAACCATTATTATTATTATTATTATTATTATCATTATCATTCACGACGGCGTCGGAGTTTTATGGTTCTCGTGTGACCATAATTTTTATATACAATATAACCTTGTCGTATAATTAAAAACGTTATCGTCTCGGAACGGATCGGCGGCGGCGGCGCCTAAAGCTTTTTTCCGTGAAAGTCGTCCGATCTACATTGTAATAGTTTTGTACATTGAAAGTCGCACGCCGTCGCCGCCGTGTCGCCCGCGACCTTCTCCGAGACGGTGGTGGCATTTCGCCATATATATTTATCTCGCACTAAAAGTGGCGGTTGTCGCGCATCGAGGAGCGCAAAAGATCTATGCGTATCTCGCGTGCGTAGGCGTACGATAAGGCCGGACGTGATTTCGTTTCCAGAACGCGTGATTCTCGTTTTTCTTTTCGATACTCGCAACCAAACCTGTCGATCACACGTCGCGTCGACGATAAATCACGTGACGAAATCATGAATTTCGAGCCAAAGCCAGCTTAAAGCCCGTAACAATACAGGTGTCGTTCCGTTTTCGATCTCAGCCGTGAGTTTTCGACGTATTAGACATTGTAATAACGATACGACGAAAGCGCGAGCTGTTAGATTTTAAACACGTCGATTAATTAAGGACGCGGGTAAAGTGAGCATATGACGCGAGAAGTTAAATAACAGGAAGAGTGTGTCAGCGGAACGGGCGAAACGAGAAAGGTCGGCGTTGATTTATTTTCACCAGAGCAAGAGTGACATGTCGGGCATAAGGTAGTAAACTTAAAAAACACGAAATGACATTGTTTTTTTTTTGTTTTTTTTTTTTATGGTAGATAAAACGAATTTCGTGTCGGTGTACAGTGTACACCACGACGGGCATTCTGAGCGAAACCTCGGTGTAAAGAAAAACATATTATTTATTGTTAATAATATTGTTTCTTTTAATTCATATCCTAAAAATAATGTAAATATATTTTTTTTTGTTTCTTATTTTGATTATGTTAATATTAATAATATATCTAGAGCCAATGTATTTTTACTATAAGATGTACAACCTTTTCAACTTTACTTTGTAAACCATACATGGTCTTTGTTTAATCTTTATCTATTGGGCCTAGCCCGTATAAATATATATAAATAAATAAATAAATAAAAATATTTAACCGTTTTCAGTTTGGACGCCGGTATGATTTTTTTTTTTTTAACAAGCCTTTTTAAAGTTTTTGCGTTTGAAAAATGAAAAATTCTTTGCTACCAAAAATTCGTAATTGTCTTTCTATCTGTATCCAAAGTTGCATAATGATTGGATGGACCATTTTTTTTGTAAATAAACATATTTTAAAGTCTATAATCAACTTAAAAACAGTCAATTCCGTAATAATCGTATACTAATTGACTAAAAAGCGTATGAAAAAAAAAAAATCCTTATCACGATTTTTGAAAATTTTCAGTACCTATCGATATTTTTGATTTTTATTTATTTTTTATTTATGAACCTTGGTAACCAACAGGTTGGCTCGACCATTATAGTTCAAGTGATGGATAAGATAATATCGATTTACATTATATATTCATACGTTATAATACACGCAAACATAAAACATAATTGTATAATATACTCGTACAGTTCACAATATCGTGTTATTCAATTGTACGAGTATGATCGTAGGTATTAAATTTTCAAAACTTTTTATCAAATACAAAAAATGTTATTATAGATAAACTTTATCAAAACACGGTATTTCTTCGAGTTCTAGTTTTAAGCCCACAAGTTGTCAGATGTTTTTTGAAACTGTAGTAATGTATCAATATGCATTATGCCGTCAATATACGGGTGAAAGTTTCAAGTTTCCAGAAACATTACTTTTTGAGTTATTAGTTATGACTAAATAACTCAAATTGATTCGGTGAAAGTGTCTTTTGGCTGGAAGGGGGGCGGGAAGGTCTCCACTTTATCAAACGAGACGTCTTTTAGTGGGTTTAATGAAAATAAAAACCTCCTCACGGTAAGACCAAAAGTGGTAAAACACGCATAGACGGTGTGTTTTTATACCGAAGCTTTGCCCTGCAGAATCGTTGAACCAAATCGTCACGATCTGTCGTTTCTTCAAAACTCGAACGTCCATCAGCATCATCTAGCCGGAGAACATCCCACGGTGCGAAGTATGTCGTCCGGTTTTATCCAAACGTGTTTTCGAGCTTTCGAGTTTCGGTCGAAATCAAACGCTCGCGTGCACGGGTGTAATGGCCATCGTCGTCGTCGTCGTCGTCGTTTTTCCGCGAGTCCGCGTCGGGTGGCGGCGGGAGGCCGATCTCGGGGCGAGGGTTTCCGGTCACGTCGATCGACAGGGGTAATACGCGGGTGACGTGGCGTGCGTTCTACCCGAAACCGCCCCCGTTTGGTGCTAAAGGACCGGGTCGAGGGTGTCAGGGACCGCGTGGAGTGCGTCGCGAACGACACAATGTTATTATTGTACACGGGTTGGGTACGGAATCGGGGTTAGCCGGGATCCCGCTGCACGGATTATATACAATTCATTCCCAGACCGCTCTGCGGTCCTTTCCGTATTTCTGTTTCGCGTCGTTTTGCAGTACGTTTGCGTTTATCCTAATGACGATCCGCAGAGAGCGAATCCGCGCGGACGCAGCCCAGATCCGGCGGGTGTTTTCTTTTTCGTTTAATATCGCCGATTTCGTCTCCTCTCTCTTTCTCCGCAATCGTTTATAACTAACATCTAAAATAACGGTCACAAATGCACACACACACTATACTTTACATATTACGTGTATATACAGTGAGATTCGGCAATTGTGTTACAGTAATTTCATCGTATAAATATTTAAAATAGAGTAAAATGCAAAGAATGAAAGTTTCTTCACTGAAAACGATCTAAAGTCATCAGTAAATTTCATATCGTTATCTACCCTTAAAAGTTAGTTTTGGGGCTTCACTTTGAAACTCAAACGGGAACCTAAATTTTTTTGCCGATGTAATGTGAAGGTTTTTTTTTTTAGTTTGCTCTAGTGGTGGAAAAAAATTAACTGTTTCAAAACTCTAGGTTTAAGAGCGATTTTAATTTTATGAAAATTGTATAACGATCACGGTGCAGTGGGGTTACGCGAGCGTTCATGATAAATTTCACACGTTCCACTTAAATGTACAAAAAAACAAATACCTTTACATTATGTCGGCTAAAACAATTTAGGTTTCCATTCGAGTTTCAAAAGTCGACCCCAAAAACTGTCCGTTAAGGGTCGTGAACACTTATGAAATTGATTAATCGTTTTAATATTTCCCCGAATGAAGAAACTCACATCATTTTACTCTATTTTAAACATTTATATGATAAAACTGGTGTAGCGTGGTTGCTGAATTATCCGGCACATATAATATACGAACGTTCCGATTTTGAAAAATCCACGGAGTATTACGAGTCGAGGCGCGGAAGTATATTATAGCTCTGCTGTTCCTGTCTACGGTTTTGACAGCTCTGTCGTGGCGGTCTATAAATACAGACGTTCATTCCCAGCGGCGATGGTAACAAAATACGCCCCTACGCATACACACGTAGAGTTATTTTTTCTAAACACGCTCGTCACGTTTTCGATCCTCCGCAAATCCATAACTATATATTATTTGAATTTTTCGCGTGTTAGATTTGTAAGAAAAATCATAACTATTTTTTTTTCTGAAAAAAACTAATGTCTGAACACGTCTGATATCTAAAACAAAAGAAAGTATTATCTTCCGTAGAATCGTGTTGTAAATAGTGGTAACCGTTCGAGAAAACTAAAAAACTCGAAAAATCCTGATATAAAAAACAGTAAAAAAAAAAAACACGTTTTTTCCAAAAAACGTATAGCATAGTTAGTTTGTCGAAGATCGTATTTTTAATTTGTGTAAATGAAATTGAAAACATGAACCGTATGCATTACGCAGGATCGAAAACCTGGTGATCGTACTCAGAAAAACTTCCCGTACACAACCCGCGCGTTTACAGGTATCAAGTCGAATTTCGGTTCTCTTCTGTGCGCGGACACGCGTTTTTGTTTTCGTTTCGTTTTTCCCACGTCCAATCGATTTACGTTCCGGCGACATTAGCATTGAGTCGCGCGCTCGCATTACTAAACGGCGACGACGACGACGACGTCCTGCAGCGTACACACAACAAGCGGCTAACCTACACGTGTGCATAAACGTTTAGTGCGCTTCGGAAACTATTCGGAAACACCGACGAGCGGAGGCGCACACGCATAGCATATAGGTATGTGTGTGTGTGTGTGTGTGTGTGTGTGTGTGTGTGTGTGCACGGTAACGATTCGGTTGTTCTAAACTCGTAATATCGACGGTAATTTAATTTAATGTGAAGTCTATACGCGCGGAATGCATCCATACATATTCCATATTACGTACGTGTATACATACGAATATATATACGTGTGTGTGTGTTTTCCATAACAAGCGTCGACGAGGAATTTCGTTTCACGCGTACAGTCAAATAGGATTCCACCCGGTGTGATTTCGTATGTGCGTGCGTGGGTGTGTGTGTATGGCTAACAGTAGATTTGTGTCTATGTGTGTGTGTGTGTGTGTGGTTGTGTGTGTGTGTGTGGTTGTGTGTGTGCGTGTGTGTGTGTATGGCTAACTGTCGGTGTGTATGTGTGTGTGTGCGTGTATTCGAGTCTCCGGAGTTTTCGATCCGTTCGAGTGTTAAACGCGTGTATGTTTATTTTTAATTTCAAATGAAATATTCAAAACAAACAACGGTCGACGACTACGCCTATAATATGACGTGTGAAGTGCTCTTTGTAAAGGCCGCACGACGACGTGTACGACAGTTTCGTCTTCGACGCGTGGCGTACGGCTCTCGATTATTTCGATAATTATTTCGATTATCTCGATAATTTCGGACGAGGACTCTGGGGACAAGACGCATTTATTGCACGACGCGCTCAAAAACGTTCAACGTCAACGTCGCGAGAGCACTGGATTCGGAGGCAGTTTTCAGTCAGTGTACCCGCCAAATATCGAGGCTGACCGTCAGCTTTTTTTTATGTCGTATTCACGTTCAGAATGTTTTTATTCGTTTATTTTCGTTATTTTTCAAAAAAATTTCTACGCGTTTGGGGTCTAACCCGTACACATTCGAATGACCGAGAAACGCAAAACTCCTCAACGGTATGAATAATCAGCGCGGAAACACGGTGTGAATATCGTCCTATCGTCGGGACGCACAATAAAATTAACCAAAACGGTTTTCGCGTACACGTAAACGTTTCCCGTGCGAATATATTATATTATTAATATCGTATTATTATAATATTAAACAATTAATATAAAAAAGGACGCATATTTGTATTTAAAACTAATCCGCAAATACTAAAAAAAAAAAAAAAAGTGTATATTGTTTAAATTAATATAATTTGTTTTAACATTGGAAAATATTTATTAAAGTGTCAATGTTGCACATAATATTACAGTGACAAAATGAATATGTATTGTGAAATAATAAGTCTAGTTTAGGCGCTGGGAAATAATTACAGTGTATACGATGCATGTACCTACGTAAGTGGAGACGAAAAGAAAAAATGTAAAATTTGAAAAGGAGGGAGTTTTGGCCGAGAAAGGCGAAGACGATCGCTGTGTGCTTCAGTCCAGGTTTGAGGCTCCCTTCGAGTAAGGTTTTTATTCCGATTGAATTTTATTACTAAAGTTTAAAATAAGGCACGAATGTTCATTTTGTCGAATAGTTTGTTAGTTAATTAACTGCAGCTACAGTCGTGCTATCTAAGGGCGGCACAAAGTAAGTACGCTACCGGCCGCGTATACGTATTACCAGGGCCCCCACAAGGTGTGGGGGCAGAGTTATCGATGCCCGGACTTTCGAGGGGCGCGGTTTTCGTGTAAATATTTACTCAATTTTAAGTGAGATAAATGTTTTAAAATTGTAAATACGTTTTTTTGCGAGATTCAAATATTGTCTTTAGATATTTTTCAATCAACTCAAAAATCGTATGCGAAAATCATGTGGCTTATGATCGTAATATCTTAAATACTATAATATTACTCCGTCATCTCACAATAAATAATATTTTAAAACTTTAGACGTCTCTCTCTCTCTCTCTCTTCCCCAAATTAGTGACCACAGCTGGTTTATTTATAAAACGTATACTCGTAATCAGTGGCGCCAAAGTCAGTTTTTAGAGGTATTGCAAAGCGTTTTTTTTTTTTTTATTATTAAGATTAATATGTCTCAAAATATTACACGCTATTACAAGTCAGTTTAAAAATTATGTATTTAAAAAAAAATAGAAAAAATGTTCGTATTCATTACATTTTTTTAAAACGTATCTGGACTTACGGAATCCAATTATGGGGAAACGCCAAAAAATCCAACTTAAATAAAATTCAATTATTCCAAAATAAAGCTCTAAGAAAATTAATTAATGTTCCCCCATACGAATAAAACCATTTACTCCATTCAAATATGAACCTAAAATCAATACATGAAGACGCTAAATACTTTTATAAAATATTTCACAACCGTTTTTCCTCTCACTCAAATCCTCTAATAAAAAACCTCTCATCTCTTTCAATTCCTGGTAGTCCACCAAGACGATTAAAGCGCAGCTGGTGCAGGGATTTTTTACAATAATAATTAAATTAAAAAAAAAAAAAACATAATAATCTATTAATCTATTAATAAATTAATCACAAAGTGTCATCGCTGGGTGGCTCCTTTACTCACTTTATCATGTACACTCTTTTCATATTATATACTCATTATGTCAACCGATATAGATTGTATATTTCTTCTGAAATAAAAAAAAAAAATTACATTTTTTCAAATTCGACACATTTTTTTTTACCGAATTATTTAACGATTTTTCACGCGTTTGTTGCCTCGATTAGCTCCGGTAACTCTTCCTAGCCCCAGTCATGACTGTACATAATATAGATGCGTATTGCGAAGAAAAAAACGAAACGCACCGTCTCGGTCGGAAATACGCCTAGCGCGCCAAGTGCGGTTTTTGTTTTTCGCACGGGCCCAGGGCGAATTAACGTTATACGCGTACGTCGACAAATGATGCACGCACACACGTACACGTACCGATAGTCGCTCTCGCAAAAAATGTAATATTCCGAACACGCGTTACGTCTCTTGGCGAGTCTCGTGCGCGCAAAGAAATTCTTTTCAGACAACGGAAAAACGGCAAAAAAACAGAACAGTGAACGTGTTCTACTTCGCACCTCGTCCGATTGCCGTGCGACGGGAAGATACATTCTTGACCGTTCGACCGCACGTCGTTTCTTTCGATTTATTATTATTGTTATTATTTTTTTTTTTTTTAATTTTAAAATGTTTGTGGCTCGCGCGTTAACTTCAACGCTTCTCGTCGCTACTCGGGCATCGAGTCAGTTTGATACTCACTGCGGTAGTTTTAATTTTGAAAAAACCATCGTTTGAAAATGTGTTTTATCAAAAAAAAAAATATATAATAATAATAATAAATAGTTTACTTTCTGATTTACAGTCGAGCGATCGAATGAGCATTGGATTTTCCTAGAAAACACAGACATTTTGAATTTTCGCTTTTTTTTTTGGAAATTAAAACGGTCACCGTCAGTCAAGATGAACCAGCGGACGAGTACACAATAATAATCGATCGCGATCGGCGCGCACACAATAAAGTACACTAATAATATCCGTTATAATGTATGTAACAGAAGGCGACATTATCAAGATCTTGTTCGAAACGCTATATATTATAGGTGGGTCGAACTCAAAATTATGATCACGGACCGAACGGTTTAATCTAATGTCGGGCTCGAGCCGACCATTTCGGGGTCGACGTCGACCTGCAAACACGTGCCGTACATTACATTTAACTCTGAACCGAATCCAATCCGAGCTTTTGAATCAAATGTCGAATCAAACTTTATAGTTTATATCAAACCGAAATAGCCTATTTAATGTCGAACTCAACTATTCTACGTTTTGATTTAACTTCCGTCGGATCGGTTCTGACTTTTTAGTTTAAAGTTATACCGTCTAGATTTCAAATTGTAGAAAATGTTTACCAATCGTTTTTGAAATTATTCAGAAATTTGTTTATTTCATTATTTTGTCTCATTAAAAAAAAAACGTACTCGAATGATTTCGAAACCTTGTAAAGAATAGAAATTTAAAATAATTAATATTTAATTGATATGCTTTTGATTTGAAATATTTTGTTTAATGAGTTAGTGTATATAATAAACAAGACAAAATGAAAATAATAATACGTAAATCCAATTGTTAACGAGAAATAATTTTGTTCGGAGAATAATGTTATGATTTCAATTTAATTTTCTTTGTAGATGTTCGAATAATAATTATTAATTACCCAATTAAAATGAACATTCAACGTTTTAATTAAAAAGACAGTTGAAAACTATAAGTTTCAAAATTAATACTAAGAACCAAATAGATTTAAACGTTTGACGATTTTTTTGTTTTTTCGAGTTTGTACTATTTTAGAGCTCGGATTGATCAATCATAGGATTTCGAATTTTCGATTCGAGTTTGGTTTCAGATCAGGTTTTTTAAAAACTTAGGTTCGACTTTCGAAATCGAACCGTGAACACCTCGGGTGGGGTTCGAAGCGAACGAGTCGAACCGAACCGTTATTTCATACACCCATTTGAACGAAAATAGTAGGTATACGAAAATCGTACGTGCATTTTCAAATGTGTATAACTTTGCCAGACGGTTTTAAATTGGTACAATATCGAAAATTCATTTTTTCCCCCCGATTCGGAACAAAATCTGCCGCCCTTGGCCCGACCTTCACTGGCCCGGGTCGAAATCCGGCCACGACACACCCGGTTGATGTATTTCGTATTCTAACCCGACGAGAATGCGTCCTACTGGGAGTTAACGTGGCGCGGGCTGGTAAAATATTAAAAAAAAAAAGAAAATAATAATAATAACAGAAACAGTAAAAATATTAGAGTGACACTAAGAATACGGACCGCCTCGCGTTTTGAAATTTATCTGACGTTACACACCACCGTGTTCGGAGTATATCGAGAGAAAAATAAAATATTAACGCGCACTTTGTGTGTATGACGGTGATCCGCACTACTCGGTCGGTGCGCGGGGGCGCGCGTGGGTTCACGAGGGCGCACGGGGGTGCACACGGGCCGCACCACGACGCCGGCCGGACCGGGACACGAGTTCACGACGCGTTTTCTGTACACCACGTATCATCATCAATCATTGTATTCCACGAAGTTGTTTTCTGTACGTCGTTGAAATAATCGATTCGCGTCGTCGCCGTCGTGGTCGCCGTGGTCGACGATATTTTCTCAATGGTTTGCCCGAGCGATTTCGTTCGAAATCCACTCGCAGACGTCATCAGACGGGGGGGGGCTTATTCCGAGGATTTAACCGCAGACCGTTAATCCGACTCTCTAACCTGTAGAGCCGAGTGGCTATTCCGAAGATTTCTTAATCATTCCAAAGAATTACTGCAGCTGTATCAAATGATCGGTGTGCGAGTCATATACGTTTTTAGACGTTTCGGTAATTACGTATTTACAATCGAATACGCGAATCGAGAATAAAATAACAGGCGCACTATAGTGATTAAACAATGTAATGAGTTTGATTTTAAATAACTTTTTCGTTTAATTTTTATTTAATTTTGTTTTTTTTTTCAGAATATTTACGAAAACGACTCAATTTAAAGTAAGTTATTTTTTCTTCCGTTCATAACGGGTATTCAACGAAATTTTTCCTCGGCTAAAATCGAGACATTCAATCGAACCACGGTCTATTGAATTTGACGCGTGCTTGTGATTTATTATTTCAAATAGTTACAGATAACATCGATAAAACTTCGTGAAAGTCGATTTTCAAACGCAAATCCTAGTTTCCCAAATTCACCGTGTAGGCCGTGCTATTGAGGTTTAGAACGAGTCTTGTGCCGGACGGGAAATCCGGAGTAAGCGGATCCCCCCCCCACGTTTTATTTTATGGGGCGGATCACACCCCCGACGACTAACCGAGAGCGAAGCACGTTTGGGTAAAGCAACTCGAAACGCAACACGTTTAAGTTGATCGGGTAAAGAGATCATTTTGCATAGGTATAGTTAAGGATCTCAAAAGCGGTTGGTTAACGAGTGCACATGACACATCAGGTATGTATACTGCTCTCCTAAGCCAAAAAGCAGTTAGCAACATTGCAGTAATTTTGAGAAAAATAAATTTTTTTAGTAATCTGCTGTAAGATTACCATCAATACTAAACGAAAATACCGTATGAACTAATACTAAGGAAAATTATCGTACGATCTAGTCACTTACTGCTTTTTTTGCTCAGTATAATATGTTCGATACTGCTTTTTTAGCATAGTAACATTCAAATATTAAAAAATACGTATACGTTTAACTACGCTTATATCACGATATTTATTTCACATACGGTATTTATGCTAAGGAATAAAAACAAAATAAACAAAAACAAAAATCGCACTGAAAAAATGAATACGGATGAAATAAACGATTTTATTAATTTTAATAATTTTAACAATTTGTTGCTCACTACCTTTTGGCTTAGAAGGGCATTATACAACACGACACTAATATTTATTTGAACATTTCGAAATTTCATTCAGTCGAGACACCGAGTACGGTCTGAATCAAAATTCGTCTTTTATTTATCCGATCATAAAGGTCACAGAGTATTGGAATTCACGCACGGCGTGTACTGCGAAATATAAGTAATCTCGTTTCAATCTCATTCCTCCGTTTGAAAGCCGAGCGAGTGATTTCGAGCCACACTGTATATTATATTTTGTAAACTATGGGCAGTGGTAGTGTTTTCAAGTGATACTATCATTTAGTGGTTTAGCGAAGTTCGATTAAAATCCAGCCACGCCACGTGGTGTTTCTTAGATAACGCCAAAGACTTATATACGAACATGAATCTGTAGAGTATATTGTATTAGAAGTCACGATATGCACAACTGTTCGTTTTTTATCTAATCGCGTCGAGGAAACGAGTTCCAATCTATAATTACGTCCCCAAATTTTCTGTTGATTTTCAGGTAGAAGTTATGTCAGATATTCCGAAAGCGTATAGCCTTTTTTTCACCCTTACAGAGTTCATAAACCGTGATCAGAAAGCGTCGTTAGGGTGGTTTTGAACCGGCGAGGATCTTTGCCGACTTGTCTGAAATAAACAAAATCTCGACGAGGCACCCCGTAAGTATATTAGAACCTGTTATACACTTTACGCAGTACATGGCGAGCAACGCACACTGTAGTCGTCCTCATACATGTGCCACGTTTCGATTTCCACGCGTTTCGAGAGTATTAGATACGTATATTTGTGTGTGTGTGTGTGTATTCGTCTGCTGGCACTCCTAACCCCAGCGCACCGCCCCATCTCCGCGAGTACATTACCATATATACATACATACTTACATATATACATACATATATATATATATATATATATATATATATATATATATATATTAGGGTGCCACTTATTTTCTTAAGTTTAATTTTTTATGAGTGCTCCCCCTAATTTTGTTTTTATATATCTTATAAATAAAAATCTGTAGTTTAAGCTTAATTGAACAAATTTAACACGTGGCGACTTAAGCCAAAAGTTAAGCGATAGTTTTATTTTATAATATGAGAATAACAAAACTAAATTTAAACGATAGCGCGTCACTAGTGATTGAGGAATGCATAGTGTTTTGGAAAAAAGCTAGGATTCCGACACAAGTGTCTCGTAGATGTAAAGCTAAGTTAATTAAACTTTACGGGGAGTGGAAAGGTATTTTAAAAAATAAAAATAAAACCAATCAAACATTTAAACAAAAAGAACAATTATTTAGTGATTCTATTAACGACCTTTTTGATATTGCTCATCAAGATGCACTTACTATGATACGTATAGAAGAGGATAAGTTATTTTTAGTTAAACAAAGAGAAAAAGGACGTCCAGGTTCGATGCTTGGCGTTGACATAAAATTAACAAATATTGAAAAACGAAAGCAAATTAGAAAAGAAAATGAAACAAAAAGAAAAGAAAAAAATTTGACAAATATTATTACAACAGCAGGTATTTTTTATTTTATTTAAATTTAAGTTAAGAATCACTTTTTCTATGGAAAATTCTTTTGAAATTGATGAACAGCAAGAAACAGGACCGTCCAAGCCTAAAAGGGCTCGTAAAGAACTATTGACCTCTAGATTAGCTGCTGCAAAATTAGTGAAAGGGACGCCGTACATTTTGTTAGTTGCGTTTTTGGAAGCTGTGTCATTAGATCCTGCTGACTATATTATCAATAGGACATCCATACGAAATTCTAGAGCTGTCTATCGGGAAATTTATGACCAACAACTAAAGCAAGCCTTCACTAATTTAAATGTAAAGTCGGTTGTTGTTCACTGGGACACTAAAATAATGGAAAATATATCTGGAAAATGTGTCGATAGATTAGCAGTCATCGCTACAGGTACGAATTTTCAACAATCATTGGGAGTACCGGAAGTGTTGGCGGGGACAGGGCTTGAAATTTCATCTGCAGTTTTCGATACTTTAGAAAGTTGGGAACTACTAGATAAAACTCAAGCATTTGTTTTTGATACGACCGCGTCGAACACTGGTAGATATAATGGTGCCTGTACATTATTAGAAAATAAATTAAATAGAGTTATTATTTATTTTGGTTGTAGACACCATATATTTGAGATAATTCTAGCTGACATTTTTAAAAAATGTGAAATCTCGCCTATGACAGGTCCTGATATTCCTTTATTCAAACGATTTAAGGCTAAATGGGATACTATAAACTTAAATAAATTTGTTACCGGAATCTCTAACCTAGATATTAAAAATGCATTAGGAAACAACTACATTGACATTGTGGAGTGTGCAAAACTTAAACTTTCGACAAATTTAAGCCGAGACGACTATAAAGAATTATTTGATTTAATAATTATTTTTTTGGGAGAAGTACCTCCTGGAGGAATTAAGTTTAAAAAACCAGGTGCAAACCATCATGCAAGGTGGATGGCCAAAGGCATCTATTGTCTCAAAATGTATTTATTTCGGCAAGAGTTTAAGTTAACAAATAATGAGATTAATTCTATTTATCATTTCAATTTGTTTTTAATTAAATGCTATGCACGCTTCTGGTATTCTGCGCCAAATGCCAATGAAGCACCATTAAATGATATAATGTTTTTAAGAGCCTGCTACGAGTATCGTACAATTAATGAAATGATTTCAAATTCTGCTATTCAAAAGTTTCTTAAACATTTGTATTATTTAAACGAAGAATGTATCACGTTAGCACTGTTTGATAACAGAATAAATGAAGTCACCAAACTGAAAATGGCCCAAAAAATGATAGCAATTGATGACGAAGAGGACTACGAGGAAGAAATAACAGAGAAAAAATTAATTTTGAATAAAGAAGAATTAATTTGTCTTTTAGAAAATGACGATAATTATATTTTATTAAAACTCGTGAACCATAAATCTAAACATTTTTTAGAACGATTTGGTATTTCAATTGCATTTTTAAAATCACATCCAAATACATGGATTAATTTATCCGAATTCATAGAAGGAATAAGGTAGTGAATGATCTTAAAGTAGTAAATGATCCTACAGAATGGAGTATAAAATTAATGGAAGAGTTCAATCATAAAATTACAAAAGATGAAAACCAAAAGCAATTTCTATTAAAAGTAATTGATAAATATTAACTTTGTGTTATATAGAATAATATATTAACGAACATTTTTTATACTTTCAGACTGTTTAAGATTATCGTAAGAAATATCCAAAATCTGCTACTTTGAAAGATCTTAAAAAACCTACATAAATATTTTGTCTTTTAAATAAGTTAATTTATAGTGTTATAATAATTAAAACATGTATTTGTATAGTGTATCGGAAATATAAAATATAAATTTTTTCAAATTTAAAATTAAAGCAATTATACACGAAAAACTAACATTTTACTCTTTTCCATAAAACTTTGAGCTTAAGTCGCCACCTGTTAATCAAGTTCGATCAAGCTCAAATTTTACAGACATTAATTTGAGGTGTATCGTAACAAAATTCCGGCCCGCACTTTAAAAAATTTAGCAAAAAATTTTCTCTTCATATCAGTAACTGGCACCCTAATATATATATATATATGTATGTATGTATGTATGTATGTATGTATATGTATGTATATACGTGTGCCGAAAACGGGGCGATCCCGACCTCGCGATATTCACAAACCGACTCGGGTGCGAAACTTAACAACGCGCGCGCCGCGCGAGTGTTGTACGCGAAATCCACAATTTATTGGCCCCGACGACGTTTCAACTCGCTGCGAAAAAGCTATAAATTCGGTTTCCTCCCTCGCTCCACCCCGTGTTCCGATACCCGCGTCATGACGTGTGAGGAAGGTCTCGTATTAGCATCATCTACGTCCCGGCCATATACATTTGTGCGTGTGTGTGTGTGTGTTAGTGTTACACTGTATATGTAGAGGAATACACTACACGGGTTTGTGTGGGTAACGAAACTAACAAAATATCCAGTGAAATTAAACCCAAGACTTGAATAGTTTATTCGGTTTACGAAACAAATGACATTCCTTTTCGAAAACACACACGTATATTCGCGCGCGCGGGTGCGTAAGTAAAGAGTGAGCGAGAGCGTGTGTGCGGCGCACTTTGATCGCGGTAATTAATTTTGGGCCTTTTAATTTCTTCGCCCGTACATCTGATTTTGTTTTTTGGTTTTTTGGTTTTTTTGTTTTTTTTTTGTTTTTGCTTTTTGAGTACGGTCAATTGTGAATACGTTTCTTATTTCAATGTGGAAATAATCCGCGGGATCAGGGTGAACCCGCAGTGTATACGTTATAATGTATATTATTATTATTGTATTTTTCACACTCGTGTATAAAACACGCACACGCGCGCATAATACCTAATTAATAACGACCGTATAATATAATCTTTCATTAGTGTTAATTACGTTTTCCAGTCTACCGAGGCGTATTTCATTACCATTATCATTATTATCTTCATTATTATTATCATTGTTGTTGTAGTCGTTATTATTACTACTATTATCTTGTCGCTGAAATCACACTCACGTACACTGTACGCGGTACAGATTATGTTCCCTCGTCAATGTCACTTAACGTTTATGACTTTATAAAACGTGATTTTCGACCAGTTAATTCACTCATCCGATTATACCTAATGTAAATATGAATATGTAGCAAAATAATAACTTTTATTGTCACGCCGTGATTGACTTTCGATTATCGCCGTACAATTCCGTGTTCAATAGAATTCGAATTTTTCGGAGCAGTCTGGTTTTTCGAATGTCGTCGGTCGTTCCCTTTTGTTTACTTTACCGATCGAGTTCCTAAAACCTTTCGTTGTCTATACGTCGCATAAGTATTTACTCAATTTTACGTGAGATAAATGTTTTAAATACATTTTTTTCCGAGATTCAAATATTGTCTTCAGATATTTTTTAGTCAACTCAAAAATCATATGCGAAAATCACGTGACTTATGATCGTAATATCTTAAATACTATAATATTAGCCCGTCATCTCACAATCAATAATATTTCAAAACGACCGATCGCCGTACTAGATGTCTCTCTCTCTCTCTCTCTCTCTCTCTCTCTTTCCCAAATTAGTGACTACAGCTGGTTTATTTATAATATGTATACTCGTAATCAGTGGCTTCAAAATCAGTTTTTAGAGGTATTGCAAAGTGGGTTTTTTTTGTTTTTATTTATTAAGATTAAAATGTCTCAAAATGTTTCGTGCTATTACTAGTCAGTTTAAAAATTACAAATTGCGAGATTCTATTTCTAGTTATAATTCGTTTAAGAAGTTGTGAATATTATGATAGATGTATATATTTTAAAGTTAATATTTGTTGTGGTAAATTATGGTTGATCTTCGTCTTCGTTTTGGTCTGGTGCAAAGCGTTATATGCATGCCTTCAAAGCAAGTACCCATCCACCTAACCACGATAGGTTGAGCCACTGCCCCTCGTTTTTTTTTCCTTCCATCGAGTGGATCTAACCTTGTGTGTTTCGCAGTCTCGCCGCACCCACTCACTCACCCTTAAAAGATATTGGAACTGCAATATCTGGATATAGAGACCGACGTTAATTTATAATATATAATTATATATGTATATGTAACAAAATAATTATTATTATTGTCGCGTGCAATTGACTATCGAGTTTCACCGTACGATTCCCCGTGTTCAATAGAATTCGAATTTTCCGGACAGTCTGGTTTTTCGACTGTCGTCCGTCGTTCTCTTTCGTGTACTTTAGCTAACCGATCGAGTTCCTAAAACCTTTTTGTTTTCTATACATCGCGGTTTCAGTAAACTACGGGACACTAGACGTTTGAAATAAAAACGCGTGCGTCGGTGTAACGCGATACCGGAATACGATGTCACTCGTGTCGATTTTCACTTCGGGTATATACGAATAATACTGCGCGGTTTGATCGGATTGATAATTTGGTTTTTTCCACCCCGCAAATGACACGAATTAACGTCGATGTCCTAACGCTCTCGGAGTTCGCTAATCGGAAAACACACACGGTCCGTCGGAAATCGGCCACAAACCCGATGCGTGTGGGGTTTTTTCCCCGTCTCTAACGATTAAAACGCCAGTCTACCCGAACCGTTTTCGATCGATCACTTTATCGCCGAACGCGCCGCGTACGTTTCGACGACGTTCTACCGCCGCGGCCGCCGACGCAAGTTCTCATAACGGTCGAAACCGTTTGATCCGCTCCGTCGAACCGCACTTGTTCTGTAAACACTTCCGATATATCGACGTGTTCGATTTATTTTCGAGATGAGCCCCGGAATCCGGACATTCACGGTGCGCGGGCACCGTTTAAAATCAAACATTAAACGTTTCGAATTGGAGACGAACACAGCGCATAAAAAACCATACCCTTTGTGCCTTAATATCCTCTTATAATGTCCCTTTCAATACCCAGTCTATCCTCTTCTCACAAATTTTTCCAATTATTATCTCTTTAATAATCTCCTTTATCAATCAGGCTGGCTTAAAAATTTAATTTTCATTATAACTAGTTGTAATTATTATACTATCTACTTTTTGTTTTATTTTTTATTTATTTATTTTTTTTATTATTTAGAAAAAATATAACATTTACAATCTGTGCAAACGAGCACAATAAGCAAATTTGCAAACTACATAAACAACATAAGAAAACATGATAAGGGAAGCCATCCAGTGATAGGACCCTTTTTTTTTAAATTATATTTTGGGTAAAGTGCCTAGATCAGGAGATCACGGCACCATCGTCTTTTTAAACGACGAAGAGGGTCATTTGGTAGTGAAAAAGAATATTGGTTTGAGACGAGTGGGTTGGAATGTAGGGATAGTGTGGTGTGGAATTTTTTGTAGTGAGCTATGGTTAGGTTTTCGACTGTTTCAATATTTAGGTCTTTGTGGAGAGAGTGGTTGCTGACAAACCAAGGAGCAGAAGTTATTTGGCGTAGGCAAATAGATTGGAATGATTGGATATTTTTTGTGTGGGTTGGCTTGGCGCAACCCCAGATTTTGGCACCATAAGCCCAAACTGGCCTTATCATGGATTTATATATTAATAATTTGTTTTTTAGTGGAAGATTAGATTTGAGTATTTGACGCAATAGGTGTAGTCTGGAATTTAATAATTTTCGTTTTGCTTTCAGATGAGGGCCCCAGGTGAGTCTTTTGTCTAAAATTATACCCAGATATTTGACATGTGACTGGGAGGGAATAGGATTTCCTTGAAATGTTAGGGCTGGTGAGTTTTTTTTGTTAAGGGTGAAAGGAACATGTATGGACTTATCAGCGTTTATTTTTATTTTCCAATTGAGTGACCAATTATCGATTAAGTTTAAATGGAGTTGTAGAGCGAGAGAGGCTTCAATGGGATCGGAATTATCTGATAGTATTGCTGTATTGTCGGCGTACGTAGCTAAAATGGTATTGTCGGATTGGGGGATATCTGACGTGAAGATATTGAAGAGATCAGGAGACAGATCACTACTCCTGCATGGATATGAAAAATGGAAGAAAAGTAATTTCCTTGACGAACAGAGAAGGAACGATTTTCGAGGTATGAGCGAATTAGTAAGTAGTAAGGGGCTGGAAGAAAAAGTTTTAATTTGAAAAGCAAACCATTATGCCAAACACGGTCGAAAGCTTGCGCAACATCGAGAAAAACTCCTGACAGTATTTTTTGTTTTCAAACGAAGAGGTAATTTTGTCTACTACCCTATGGACTTGCTGTATTGTGGAGTGACTGGCCCGGAAGCCGAATTTTGTTTTATTATTATTATTATTATTATTAATATTATCTAATCTGAACGCAATTCAATTGTCGAAACGAATTGTTTAAAATAGTTTCAAAAAAAAGAAAATATCACATTTACAATAGGTAGGTACGTATTAATTATTTACAGATATTAGAACGTAACGTTACCTTCTTAAAAAAAAAAATCCGTTTTTGCGTTTAAATCTGTCTCTAAAGACACTTCTCGAGACACGATCGGTTTTCCGTTTCATTGTCTGCGTTTTACAGTTCGGATTTTCGTGGTACCTATAATACATTATGCAAGGTTTTGCATCATTGGGGTTCGAGTGTCATCGAGTCAGTTTCGTGCGTCTGGCTGCAGGTTGCGAACGTGTCGTTTCGGTTTGAAATTCTTTAATTTTTTTCGTGGGATCTTCATTCAGAGTGGACAGTGTACATTTTTACGATGTTACTCTCAAAACCGAGATTTTATAGCTTGAAATTTGAAAAAAAAAACGCCTGCTAGTCTCTGGACAGTTAGTTATATAGCAGTGGATCTAGAATATCTAGGGTTTTGCGTATTCCATTACCACGGTAATGGTATACGTCTCAATAATATTATATACCTATATGTATTAAAAGATAATAAATATATTGGTAATTGGTTGCCAGTGAATATAAATAAGTAATGACAAAAAAAAAAAAAGGGCAACGTATATTATGCGTAACACAACAAATATAGACGGTTCAATAAATTATTATACCGTAAAATCGAAATGTTTATTATTCATTTAATAAATTGATAACACGATAATGTTTGCTCGTTATTAACTAAAGTAGACCGACAACGTTTTTAATGTAAAAACAAAATTTAATTTCAATCTTACGAATAATTTAATTAAACGAATAATGTCGACCGATCGATCCGGGCAGTTTTAAAAGTAAGGGGGAGTTACCGTTCACCCTGATCTCTCTCCACCCCCCGATGACGTTCCTTTGTTTTCAGTGAATTTTATTGGAATATAGGCCGACGTGTTTTACGTACGAGTCGTGTGATATGCCACTTGTGGATGCTGCTGTACGTGTGATCGTGAGCTAGCCCGACAAGATTTTTTCGCGAGCGATGTACTCGAAAAAACAAAAATAAATAAAAATCAATACGCCGTATTGTAATTTACTAAATCGAAACGGTAAAAATCGAAAAGTTTTAAAACGGTCACGTGATATTTTCATGGTTTTAATGTAATACTTACGTAATTTTTTTTCCCGACGATTTCGTCTCGTTATTATTATTATTTTTTATTCATCGAAGTGGTCGTACCACCACGCGAGAATCGATATTTTTTTGAAGAATAATAATTCCGCGTACCGACTGGAAATTAAATTATGTATTGTTTATCGCCACTAGTTTATCGACGTTGTTGTTTTGTTTTGTTTTTTCTTTCTTTTTTTTGATGAAAATTATTTCGAAATTAGTTTTGTTCGTCCCGGCGCGTCTCTGGAGGGACGGTAGTCATTTATTATTTCAGCGGATTTCTCGCGGTTCTCGGGCCTCTGAGCCTTTAGATATGCCATCGCCGCGTCGTAGCGCGTTCAGTGTTCCGTCGCGCGAGCATGTACAGGATGCCCCACGGACGGAATATAAATGTTAATTTTTCGTCGTGTACAATGTTTCAAACAATAATGATAATAATAATAATAATAATAATAAAACGGATTTAAGTTTAGAGTGCGATTTCGGAAAGCGGAGATTCCTCGCGAAAACGTTCTGCCACCGAGTACACACTCCTCGTCCGTTGTTCTGAACTTTGAGTGCTTATATCTATGAAACTGCGGGGCCGAATGTAAAAATTTAGCCGTCGAAACTTTCATAAACAAAAAAAGTCTCGTCTCTAATGATTTTTAGGTTATGAATATCGGTCGTGATTTAGAAAAACTCAAAAAAACAAAAATTCAAAATTCAAAAAAAAAATCAGGTAAACACTAAGCAACGGGTTTACGTATTTCACAAGAACGTAGTTTTACACGAGTGTTGTGGATTTCACGCGGGGAAAAAAATCAAAACGTCCGCATCGCACGAGGAGTATAAACCTCCGTGGCACACCCTGTACGCAACGGAGAAAGGGTCACGTCATACGGACGAGGTAATATAAACGTCACGGGCCGCGTCTTTCCACCCTCTTCGCGTCTCTCTGTGTATGTATAAATATGTTATATATAAATATATATATAAAGATGACAAAACCAAAACAGATTCTCGTAAAAAACAAAAACAAAAAAAAAATTTTAAAAATAGAATTCGACGAAATGCACATCTCCTCCGGTAATGTGCGCGGGGAAATATTATATTTTTCCACGTAAATCCCCTCGTTTCCCGACGCGTTTTTCCCCCAACTCGTGTCGGTGACATTTTCCTCGTCCATACACCGTCGTGTGATGTACGCGGTCCTTCCGCACATTATTCATACGTGTCGACGGGACGCGGCGGGAAATCCGCACGCGTACGCGTATGCGATATGACGACAGCAGCTGGTACAATATGTTATACGCCTACGATTTACGGGAAAATCGGCGAGAACAGTAGCTGCGTCTTATCCGCGCGGCACGACGCCCGATCGAGTGTGTGATGATAATAATATATACGCTATTGTTTTGAATATCGCGCGAGACGGACTTGTTAATTATTGATTTTCGAGCAGACTTGTGTGCGTTTTGGGCACGAAAAGACGCCACCGCAGTGGCGGACTGTGCTGCCAGCGGGATACCGCGGTACTCTTCCCGGCGGGCCGCGGCAGGTACTCGGTGTTCCGCGGTGGACTGTTTTTACGAATAATTAAAATCGCTACCTATATTTTATTTTATTTTTCAATTTTTCGACTAATAATTAAATGTCGGGTAATATCATCGATAGAGTTAGGATGTTGATGACTTTTGCATTTTTTTCCTTTGATTCCATACAATGATATCCTAGCTAACAATTTGATTCGTGCTCTCTTGATGCAGAATGTTCTAATTTTATATTGCATTTTTTTGCATTTTGCGGCATTTTTAGCTATAAACGCATTTTTTTTTTGTTTTTCAACGTCATTTTTCAACATTTTTAAGACATTTTTTCATCTTTTAGGTCATTTTTTGTAGTTTTTGTACAATGTGGGGCAATTTTAGATTTTAGAGCAAGTGTTGCACCCAAGTTTGGAAACTAATTTAATTTATTTAAAATCTAACTTTGGATTTGGACAAGCAGTAAAAAATTACTGTTACACCCATTATCACGCCCATATCTCTAATACATATTATTATTTATAAATACATTTTTTTCACTTACTTAATTAGTTTTTTAGGGCATTTTTGAATTTTTTTTTAGGGCATTTTTGCGTGTTTTTTAGGTCATCAACATCCTAACTCTAGTAATAATTTGATATTGGTAGCTAAAAATAAAAAAAGAAGACCAATATATTTACTGAGAATTTTAAAATTACGCGATCATTATTGACAGAACACTAATGATATTGTCATCGGCGAATCGGTTAGTTATATGTACACGCGCAGACCTCATACTCATAAGTGTAAATACTATCCTAATACGCAAGTAAAACAATACTCGTATGAGTATGAGGTCTACGGGTACTGCGGCACCTTCTCGAATCCGGCCAGGGACCAGCGTACGTCCACTCGTCTGCGAACGGTCGACGTCGACGTTTTCTTCCGGGCCGTGTCATGCCGACGGTGTTTGCACGATCTCGTCGTTTGTACGCGGTCACTTTTGCACACGTCCGCGAATAAAATCCGACTCGTCGACTCGTCCGTCGTCCAGGGGACGGTTCGCGGTAGACCGTAATCCGCCTCGTGTCGAGAGGGTCCATATTGCGAGTTGTGTTCTGTGTCAGGAGCTGCGATTGCGTCAAATCGATCGATAATAAAACTACAGATGTAAAATTTACGTACATTTTTTATTTTTTATTTTTATTTTGGTAATTTACCAAGGAGATTTCCCGTAAATTTTCCATAAATTCTGTAAATCTGGTAAATTTTGATAAATTTTTTTATGACACAATAAGAACACCCCCAAGAACTTTCCTCGCATCCTATTTTTCATCAAATTTTAATTATTGTACCGTTTATTTTTATTATTTACTGGATAGCAGGCTGTTCATGGTATTGTAATTTTAACATATGACTTTATATATTAGTACCTCGCAGTGTATTATATTATTATTGGCATTCGTTTGTTTTTTAAATTTTTTTTATATGAATATATATATATTTATATTAAAAATGTAACTGTAAAATAAATTGTAAATCAAATCAGATTCATTATGTACCTTGAAATAACATCAAAAAAAACAAAAAAACAAAAAAAAAAAAACAAAAAAAAAAGTCCAGTATTTTAGTTTCATTTGTCTTTTTCTCTAGATATAAATTTGACGATTTAAATTTTATAATATCAACTATTCCTTTCGACTGTTATGTTATGAATTTTCGCCTTGTTAAGACGTTTAATTTGAGGTGTCACATACGAATTTTTTCGGTAAAAAAATAATATCGGTAAAGTTACCGAGCTTATATCTCTAAATAAAACGCCGTTTTCGTTCGTACACCATAATACTACCGTATAAGATAATATATATTAATATACAGGTTGACTAATTTTAAATAAAGAAAAAAACGAAGTCAAGGTTAAAATCGAAATTTATTTCTTTTTTTTTTCTTTTCAAATTTTTTTAATGTCACAAGTCGAGTAGAAAATATAATACCGACTTCACTCGTAGTGAGAAATCTGCAGTTATTATTATTTTCTACTTCGTACGATATTAACCACCAAAGCACAAAAAGCACAATACTTGAGTTTCGTTGAAGTATATTCGCGATTGCACGAAATCACACGGACTAATGATTGTGCGAAAACGATCTTTTATAATCCGTATTATATTATAAACGTACATAATTCTATGTTTAAACTTTTGAATCTACGAAATTTAAACGAGGTGAAAAAATTGACTTAACGTGATAATCGAATCGTTTAGCCGAAGAGTCAGAGTAACTCACTTAAAAGCGACTCGGCTTTAACTTTTCAACTGGTTAATGACCGTTCTCGGATATACCGTATTGTATTATATCACGAGCCCCGCACTGACGGTCGTCTGATTTTTTCCATTTTTTAATTTTTTTGTGCATTTCGAATTTCACGCGCTCGCTCGCATTAGCGCCATTAATGTGATTACCGTCGAGATCGATTCGAGCCGCGTTTCCCCGACCGTGCGTTGATAATACGATCATTACGATCACGGCGCGCAATATTATAATGTAGTGGTTTTCAAACTGGGTGCCGCGGCACACTGGTGTGCCGCGAGCATTCACTGGGTGTGCCGCGGTGTTTTGAACATTTTTTTTTTTTTCATAAATGACCGATCGAAATGAATAATTATGATGTACGAAAATGGATGCGTTCGACCGTTGTGAATCTGCAATATTTAAAGTGTATATTGAAAATTTGAAGGTTTGCAGTAAGAAAGCGACTAAGACAAATTATGTTAGATAATAATTGCACCCAAACAAAATGTATCGATTATGTAATTTTTTAGAATACCGTGAAACCTCCCTTAACGGACACCTCCAATTAGCGGACGTTTTTATGTGGATAGGAACATACGCTCCTCCTTTATTTTTCCCTCTGAATAGCGGAAACCTCTAAATTTCGGACAATATTTCGGCTACCAAGAGTGTCCGGTATTCAGAGGTTTCACTGTATTAAAATTAGAGGTCATAGTGTGCCGTGGAAATTTTGTGAAGGGCGAAGTGTGCCGTGGTCAAAAAAAGTTTGAAAGTCACTGTTATAATGTTAAGCGTCGATTACATTGAGCGAGTTTACAAGCTGATAGTTGGCAAATTCACTGTCTGCTAGTAAACTCGCCTAGTGTAATAATGTTCACTAGCCAACTAGCAGACTGTTAACTATCCGCGAGTAAAGTTGAAAGCTGGTCTACTTTATTCGCTACTCGCTGGCGTTTATGGTTTCAGTGTTGACAAAATGTCGACGGAAATTATACGTGCGGGTGTCATTATTTTAGCTCATGCTATCAAAAAGGAGTTAAAAAAAAAGAAAAGCGGAAAAGGCAAAGAAATATATGGGTGAAACAATGGATAGGCAGACGTGAGATGTATGGTGCATCGAGCAGTTTACTGAAAGAGTTGAAGGACGAAGACGCTTCAGCTTATCGCAGTATTTTGAGATTAGACTGTACCCATTTTGAAGATTTACTGAAGACGGTAAATTGAATGCTGAAAAAAGAACATACAGTTATGAGAATGGTAATCCCAGTAACCACAAAACTTGAAGTAACACTACGTTATCTATCAACTGGCGATTCTTTTAAGTCTTTTAAGTCTTTTAAGTCTTCATTTTAACAGTATTTACACAGAAATGTCAATTAAAAACCTTAATATCAGTTTAATTGAAACGTACCTAATATTCACAACGGCAAACCGCCTCGGGGTAGTACATGTGGTTTTTACTCGCTAGCTAGTTGGCTACTGAGCGAATAGTACACTTTTTGCGTGTAATCATTACAATCGCACTAGCCGACTAGTCCGCTTCTAAAATAGCCAACTATCAGCTTTTAAACTCGCTCAATGTAATCGACGCTTTATATATAATTCGATATGATTACAATAAACTCTTGTTGGTGCACTTAGCGCGCGTCACACGTCGGTGGCGGCGGCGGCGGTGGCGGCGGCGGTCGAGGCTACGGCATAAACGTTAATACGTACACGTGTACGCGTGCAAAAGAATCGGATCATACTACCGTTCTGTACGAATAATAATAATAATACGATAGGAAATTCGCTGTCTCGGACTAACGGTTACTTCGAAGTTTCTGTGTGACGAATTTTTTTTTTTCGTTTCCGATCGAATCGTCATCGGACTTACGACTTACGTGTTGATTTATTTCTGTATATCGAATTTTTCTACTTGTCGAAGTCGTCGTCCTGTACCCGCTGCCCAGTGAGCTGCACGGTCCGATTTTTTTTTTTTTTTTAGACCGGACCGGACTGGATCGTTTTAACCGATTTCAGGACCGGACCGGACAGATGAAAAAACAAAAAATCAAGTCAGATTGGACCAGACCGTTTTTCATTGCATTAGAAAATACCAAGATTGTACCTATTTTTTTTTTTTTCGTATGGCATGGTTATCCGGGAGATAGACCACCCTAGCTAAGGTCTACAGTTCGGATGCTGGTTTGGCAGAATTTCTATTGGGGCACCCGTAGGTTTACACCATGCCCCGGAGTGGGGGGGATGGCAGTCTCTCTCCGAAGACGGTTGTTTCCTGTCCAAGTTAGAGAGAGACTGCCCGAGGCCGGGTTCGAACCGGCGACGGTACGCGTCGTAACCGCCACCTGAGTCCACTCGGCCACTCCGTCCCCCCATTGTACCGATTTAAAACATATATAAGAATAAGACCGAGCTGGACCGATGGTGAAAAATGATTTTAAATATTTGGTTAAATATCTTTCTATCATACTAATAAATTTAGAATGCTCGTTCCTTCCGCACCGACACTACGTTCCGGGAAAAATTACAATCAAGCCGGTCACACACGACTCGTGTAATCGGCGAATATTCGTCGATCGTACGTACTTCGTGAGTCGTGTGTGAGCTGTTTAATCGTAAAGCCCGACGATTATTTTTACTCGCCGAGTCACTCGCCGTTTCCCGTCGGTGTCGGATGCAACACGAGTGACTGGTGCTGTTGAGAAATTTAATCGTGGATTTTCCCCCAAAATAGACTATTATTTATAGTCAATATCATTATTTTAGCGTTTTGACGAGCCGATTGACCGATTGACGAATAATCGGCGAGCACACGAGTCGTGTAGGAGCAACATAATTACAAACATCGTACAAACTTGGCAAGTACACGAGTCGTGTGGGACCGGATTTACAGACAAATTGAACGTGTCAATTATAATAATTATTGACATAATTCTACATAAATTGTATTGCGCGTCGATATAAACCAGTCCAGGCCGCGATTCTGTCATTAAATCTTAAGTCAAACTGAAATTGAAGGCGGGCCGGACCGGACCAAACCGTTTCAGATTTATAATATACACAAAGACCGAAAAGACCGGACCGTGCAGAGACCGCTACCGCCTACTTCGATTCAGTGACTCGGATATATGACGGATCGGGCGAAGTATAAAACGCCATCGGACGATAGAACATAAGACGAATAATAATTAGTCCCCGACCGAATTCTTCGATATATTGCTCTCGACGAGCCGGACGGATTGTGCCGACGATGCGGTCGACGAGGAAGTTGTCGCCGTAGTTTAACACGTGGTGCCCTAAGCTGAAAATCACGTTCGTGAACTTTGAAGATTCGTCCGACGACGGTCAGGAATTTCTAACCATATATATATATATAAGTTTTCCGCGCTTAAATTTTAGCTCGAAAGTACTTTTAGTACTAAACACAAACAAAAACAAAAACGAAAAAAAAAATTACAGATTTTCCACTCCCATGGAAAATAATTTACACCTACCCAAACGACAAATAAAAATAACACGTACGTATACAATTAATTATAAATACATTTTATATAGTAAATACAGATTTTTCGCAATAAATAAACATTTTTATTTCAAATTTTATTTATGTTATAAATTCCACCGGTAACTCGAAGTTTCGATGAATTGAATTGAATTTTTATTTTTTTATTTTTATGGTCCTTCGAGACTTTGAGATACCGAGGTTCCACTGTAATAATAATAATAATAATAATAATAGTAATAATAATTGTTTTGGACCCGATAAACAATTTTATTCTCATTGCGTCAAGTGCGCCGTTTTTTCCCTCCCCCGCGACGAACAAATGACCCGGACGTCGCGAGGACCAAGATAAAAAATGTGTACACACACACACACACACACACACACACACACACACACACACACACACACACACACACACACACACACACACACACATACACACACACTCACGCACATAGTGTTTCTGTCATTGTATTATATAACAAGAGACTGCAATTTCGAAGTAGCATAAAAATGGGAAAATGACAACTTGAAATATGATTTGCGAAAAAAAAATAAATAACGCACATCAAGAAAATATATTTCACTTATTTCTCGACAGTAATAACAACGGTAGGTATAATAAAAAAAAATAATAATAATAATAACAATAATAACATCGTAGTTATGTGTGACGACGTTCTACGTCGCGGCGCACCGTCGGGTAACTCGTCAGCAGGCACGGTCCTGAAATCACGCCGACGGAATATTGAAAATGGTTCGTCCTCTTCGTTTAATCGCGAGCGCGTTACGCCGCAGACGCGCAACTGGCCGGGTCGGCTCGCGCAGGGGGGTGGGGATCGTTTGACGCGAGCGAAATTCGCCATTAAAATAAAGAGTGCTGTTATTATTGTTTCCGCCAGGTGTGGTGCTCGCGTGAGAAACGTTTATCCGATCGGCATTATGCGATACGATTGTCAAATGATCGAACCGTCATGGATCTCTTAAAAGAAACGGCGTGTGATGTAAAACTCGACGATAATTAATAGCGAATACGATTTTGTTTTGTTTTTAGATTTTTATAAGTTAAAAAAAAATTATAAAAAATTTAAAAACGAATTGATCAGTTTTAGTCCGTGTCATTTAGTCGTGTAACCACGGTGTGCTGATTGTTTCATTGATCCATAGTAGGAAAATAAATCTGAATAATCGTTTGTAAAACACGTAATGTAAATCGTCTGATTTGTACAACCGTCGCCTCGACGTCAGCCGGCTGAAAAACTGCTTCATCAATGACCGCCCAACGTCATTGGTTTACAATTATTGATATCAACGTTGGTTTGATGACATTTAAACCGATCTGACGTGCATAATCGTTCGGCACGATTTTCATTGAACATAAATGATCACGGAAAAAGATAACCGCCCAAGACACGTTCGAGTTCGAATACAAATAAACTCCGATCGAATATCACGGGAGAAGCCGACGTTTGGATAATCGTCTAAACGCGATGTCGTATATAAAAAAAAAAAATAATAACAATAAATGCTTTTTGAGAAACATCGAGGAAACAATATGGTATATTATTTTACATAGTTATTGAAAAATTGCAATTTCGTGTTCGTCGGCCAGTCGATGAAGTGATTATTGAAGAATTCCGAAGACAAACGTCGGGATTCTTCGCCCCTGACACGGTGACTTTTTTTCTGGACGACAGCGACAGCTAGACCTCAGCGCGACAGTGACGTCACGAAACATAAAGCACGTGATTTCCACACGGAGCGTTTTAAATTTTTTATCAATCGAAAATCTCCGTCAGCGATACGAGTCTTTGAAATTGCGACGAGATGTCTCGGTGTTTTTTTTTTATTATTTTTTTTTTTTGATCGTACGGTCTCCGTGATCTACGGGAGAAAGGACGAGGACGACGGGAAGAGGAAATGAGGAGCATAGGATATAGCGTTCGTTCTGGTCGGAAATGGTTTCTAGATCGGTCTGGATCATATATATATCAAGCTACCTAAACTTGCGGCCGATTGTCGTGATTTACGGCGCACGTGTGCGACGTGATCATTTACGCCGTTTTCGATTTGGTAATAATAATGATATCGAAAACGGTAGGTTTTCCTGTGTACCGGTGTACCCGCTCCGTAACGACGCACGAGAAATATTTCAAAGATTATTTTCAAACGCGCGACAACTAGGGCTCTCGGCTTGATACGCGTGTATTGATATACACGTGTACACGTAGACCGTACCTTAAATAGTGAAATGTATGAATATTAATAAAATTAATGATATATTATTTTAAATTTCTTACTAAAATATTTGTATGATAACAGGGGGCGGGGGTTAATGTAGGGTACGTACTTTTGGGCTCTCCCTTTAAGATCTTCTTCAGGTCAGGGAAGGTAGATGGACATTTCACACGGGCACATGGATTCTATAATATACGGGTACACGGGTATACGGACCCTAAATACACGTGTACACGTGCAATTTAATTACACGGGCTTTAACACCGTTTCTATAAAAACGCGTTTGCACGTGTTCTTAGACACAAGTGAAATAGAGACTTCTAGTGACAACACACACCGCACGAACACCACGAAAATCGCGATGTAAACGCGTATAGAGAGGACTTTTTATTCATGTACGATTTTCAGACTATCGATCCGGTGCCGATTTTTCAAAAGTTTTTTTCGGTTTTATGCGCCGCGTCGTGGTCGTATAATTCAATATCAAAATGTAATAATATACATTATACGTGTCGAGTGGCTATTCAAAGATATATATATATATTATATATACTCGGTACGACGACGCGACGTGTGACGGTCGTACGTATATTTTCTGCGTTTTCACCCTTTGAAAAAGCGGGGGGGGGGACGAATAAAAAACCGACCTCTTCTTTCCTCTCGAACCCGTGAGTTATGACGTTATGCGTTTTCTTTTTAATGCACAAAACGAAAGAACTCTGCAGGGAGTTCCGCCGGCACGAATGCGCTTCGGTTAAGAAATAAGTGTCACGGAATTACAAAAAACCCTAGGATAGTGCCGTACATTTACACATATTATACACACACACACACACACACACACACACACACACACACACACACACACACACACACACAAACACACACACACACTCGTACGAGTACGGACGGAGAACCGATGAGAAATATTCCGGACTGTAAATACGATATTCACGCTCAAAGAACGATTGTTTTTAAAAGTTTCGAAAAACAACGGAAACGCCAGTAAAACGTATCACAAAGTTAGCGGGACTCGCCTGTGAAAATATACACGACGTAGTGCGACGAGCGAGACGATTCGACAGACGACCGTTCGATAATTTAATATTTTATTCGTCGATAGAGACGCGACGTCTAGTGTACCCCTCTTACGCTTATTGTCGGACGATAAAATAGCGATAAAAGCACTAGGGGCAGATTATGAATAAATCGTCCGAAGGGACGTCGTATGAATCGTACGAGATGTCCGGATACAATAACGCGCGACGCGACGGTCGTTGTTTCATCATTGATATATATTATATTGTATATGTATACGTATATCACGTTTTATTAGCACACGACTCGGCGTCGAGTGCAATAATTATTATTATTATTATGACGACCGCACGTTTTCAGAGTCGTTTGTCCATGAATCATATGGTTGATTCGAGTACACAACGATATCGTACATAGTTCACGAAGAGGAATAAAAAAACCAAAAAACCAAACAAAAAAAACGTCATAGCTTTTATTCCGACAACCGTTGTTATTAAAATAATTGTAAAAAATCGAGTACGATTGTTCGGACGACGATAAATCAAACGTTTCGTGGACAAAAAAAAAAAAAAAAGAAAAACGCACACCGACAATAATAACAATGATATGATCGAGGGAGGTAAAAAAAAACCGGAAAGATACGACTGACGACAATAGCGTCCCACTGCATGGCCGCGAACCGCGTACCGCCTAGACAACGGGGCAACATCGTCGTGGTCGCCCAGCGGGGTAGGGGGGTGGTCTGTGTCGTCGTCTCTCGTGTAACACTGTTGTTCGCTGTGCGTTCCGTGTACACTATCGCGCTTGCCACGTCTATCGCGGAAGGCAGGGTGTCGACCTGCATTGGGGGGAGGGGGGCAATCGCCTCCCTCCGTCAGTTTTCAAAATGACTAGTATACCCGTTTCGAAAATTCGCAACAGATGATTCGTTTATATAATAAAAAAAAAGTATAGGGACAATCGAATCAATACATGAGTTGTAGAGGTTTGAACGAAGGGAAATCTTGAAAAAATTGAATGCAAAGTCGATTTTGCACGCATAACTTACTTTAAAGTCTACGAATTTGAGCAGTTAATAGCTCGAAAAAAAAAGAACTCGATCCGCTGTGCGTTCTGAGAGTGAAACGATCCAGATGCATCATTCATTTGAAGAGGAGCTATGTGAATTCGAATCGCTCGAGTGAATGAGAAATGTACAGGAATGAATCGCGTTTGTGTATAATTTGAGTAAGGTGGGGGTGGAGTAAATTTCAATGATTGGTGACATATCTGTGTCTGAATAATTTTCGTTTGAAAAAAGTTAAGGAAATCGGCCGGATTGGACGGCCAGACGAACTGACTTTAGTTTTCATACATTTTTTTGTAATATATAAGATTAATAAAGATACTCGAGAACGTTAAACGGTAATTTTTGAACGACTTTGTTTGTATTTGTTACCGTAGGCACAAATCATATTTGAAATTTGATGGGGGGGGGGGCGTTATAACACATTGTGCATAGATATAGTATCTAATAACAATAAAACGTATAATACATTTTTTCTAATGTACTGTTTTTTCTGCTCATAATTGAGACGCGTAACCAATGATATAATGTTAATGAGATGAAGTGAACACTAGCGTTATAAATATAAATATAGGAATATTAATATCGTGATATTATTTTAGAATAATTATAAAGGGTAAAATATTCCTTTAAGCGAAAATACGCTCTTATTATGTATTCTAAAATGTGCGTTTTTGTGAAAAAAAAAACTGTATTCTAACTGTTTTATAATATGTCTTATTATTAAATCAAAAATGTGAAAAATACTCTGTGTACGACTGAAAAAATTCAGCATATTATTTTAAATTTTTTTACACTATTATTTTTATGAAATAGCAAATAAAGCAATTAAATAAACAAATCTATTTGACGATTCAAGTTCTCGTACCAACAGTAGTCGAGGAATCGACAGTAACGATTTATTTGGTATATATTATTAATTAGTTATCGCGTTGTTGATTATTTTGATTTTGTTATACATTAAATTAAACAAATCGACACGTATTGCGTACGATTTTTTTGGTCGAATTGAGATCGTATATATATAAAAAAAAAAAATCAAGTTTATAAAATATTCTACAAAACATATTTTAATAATATTCAATAAACAGATAAAAATTAGATATGTTAGCCCCTAGTGCTTGCCCTATTTGTGCCCATGGTTGTGAGTCGTAACATAAAACAAAAACAAACGAGTCGTCCAGTACGTTTGAAATCAAGTGATAAAAAGGAAAAAAATGCATAAAAAAGCTAATATAGTGTCCGTGCGTTCGATCTGTTTTGTCGATTCATCTCAACCACCAAATCGAAGTCTAATATCCGGTGCGTCCGGTTTTTATAGTCGTATCTTAATCATAGCCCGAATGCGTCCACAATGTTATCATTGAACATTTCGATCTAGCCCAAGTGCGTCCGTAAATATAATCGCTGATGATTTTGATATAGCTCGACTGCGTCCGCGTTAGAATCACTGATTTTTTATAGCTTCATTCATAGTAAAGCGAGTGTATCTAAAATAATTTTGAACGACGATAACCGTCGTTTTATTTCGATATCTATTCCGTTATTGACTACAAATTCAATAGCACTTTGTATTTTTGTGCGCACTATTAGTATCAGTCGAGATCGTGGAGTGTACGTACCAACTGCACTATAAATAATATTACAAATCAATTAAATTAAATACGTTTTTTATACTTATAAAATAATTCAATTCGAAGACTCGAAGCATGGCATTACCAAATACAATGATTGGTCAACATGGTTCGGAAATTTTAATTAAAAATGGCTTTTAGATGAGATTTCATAAAATATCGAAAGATGCAGATATAAAACGGTGGTGTTGTGTGAAGAAAACGTGTACATTTTACACGAAAACGGATATGAGTTATTGATGAATTATTGAAGATAATTTAAATCATAACCATGAAATAGAACCCGAATGAACCGAAACGTACGACCATCAATTCGGGACGCACTCGGGATACGAGAAAAAAATTACCTTTTTTTTCTTGGGACGCATTTGGGCGATACTTTATTGCGGACGCATCGGGTACGTAGAAAAAAGGGTTGACTCGGGACGCACTCGGGAAACTCCCCTGTGAAAGTCCTCTTCGTTTTAGCGTTCGAGTGATACATGATGTTATATTAATTAAACACAATGATTATTACATACACCGTGCGAGATCTCGTCGAATCGCGTCGATTTTCCACGTTGACGATGTAAAATCTTCGATCTCGTATTTAACTACGGTCGAGAACCTTTGTTTTTGTACTATAATAAAAAAAAAATTACAGAAACATCGTAAAACGCACGCGCGTAACGCTATATCGATTCACTCGACCTCCATAACGACCGGATTTCTATGACCCGGCGAAATACGGTGAAATTTCCTCTTCGAGAAAACCTCCTCCGCTCCAAACCGAATCGTTTATTAATAGCGGCGGACACCCTCGGACCCTGAGAGCGTACGTTATCCAGAGGTTTTTCTGTGCCCCCGTATGTTCACTCGTGACGATTTTTCTCCCCGAAATTTCGGTTGAAAACCCTGGGGCCACAAGGACGGCGCTCGAACCAAGAAGGGTTTACAGTTAAACGATTTTACGCACGTAAAAACAACGAGTTTCGGAGGAGGGTTTTTTTAGGGGGGTACGACCGTAGCAGCACCTTTATTTTATATCCATGGCGTCAGAGACGAATATTTAGATATTTTGTGCGAAAAGCCAAAGAAAATCTCTCCTGTAAATTTCTTAAGCGATAAATTTACAAAAGAAAAAAAAATCACATTATAACGGTGAAACCAATTAATTTTCGACTACACTCAGACTCAAGAGACATATTAGGTTTGAGAAATACTCACAGTAGTACCAACGTTGGTACACATACGTTGATGTGGAATACGTTTATTGTGAAACGTACGGAATTAATCAAATCGTTATTGTAAATCGTAGGAATGTAGTCTCGGAGCGTGTGGAATATATTATAGTCGTGAAATTAGAAGTGTTAAGTGCCTCTAGAAAACAAAAAATATGCACTTCGCTCCATGGGTTGTTAATCGCTCCGCGGACAAGACAATATTGAGATGGGCGTATTGAATTCTAAAGAAACGATGGATCATTTTTTTAGCTAAACGATTCTGTGCAGAGTTTCCGAATTTTTATATAAAAATACACCGTCTATAAAATGCTATCATCTTTAGTCAAAGTGTCGGTAGGTTTTTTTTTTTTTTTGTCAAATCTGTTCATAGTTATCTTGTTCAGCTAAGGAGAATTTTTTTTCCTAAAGTTTCAAAACACGTCGTTCCATCCGAATCCAAAGATTTATTATGATCGGATAGCTCATGAATTTTTTATGCGCGTTTTAAAGTTGAAAATTGATACGAGAACGGTCCACTCCGTAAATACGATTAAATAATTTATTCAAACCATTACAAAAAAACAAAAAAAACCCCGAGTCACGATTTTCGTGAAATTTTTTCAGTATCTTTACTGAAGCATATTATGAATACAGTCATATCACATTTTCAGGACTATTTGTCAAACATTAAACATTTTATTCTAGATGAACTTTAACGAAAAAAGGTATTTTGAAAAAGTTTTTTCAGCCTAAAAGTTTTCAAAGTTTTTGAAACTTTTGTAAAATACGTATCAATGTGCCATTAATATTTATTGAAAACGTCAAGTTTCTAGCAACGTTATTTCGCGAGTTATGATTAAATAATTAAAGTCGATTTTGTGAAAGTGTCGTTTACGGCAAAATTTTACCGTTTTTACTCGGTTTTTCGGCAATTATTCCTCACGCCTGGGAAAACTATCGAAGGGAGAGAAAAATGACCTCGATTTACACGATTTAGTGCGATTTACGTGCAATTTATGAAACTTTCAAAAAAAGTTTAACGAAACCAAAAATTTGATCTATGACTAATGAACGATGGTTAAATTCGAACGATATAAAAACGTTGTCGCCGAACTTTTTCATTGGAGAACGCATCAAAAGGTATCGTTACAATAGGATTTTTTTTGTAAAATGGTTAGAGTGACCAAAGAATTAAGTGTTTTATTTGATTTTATTTTTTTTTTGACCGAAAAACTTTTTTGCAGAACAGTCAGAAAGAGTGTAGGAAAGACAATAATCTAAACGCGATTTCAGCATTCAAGACGTGCGAATCTTAGTGATCAAAGTGCATAAACGTGGCAATACCTCAAACCGCGATCATTTTTAACGTCACGGTATGTTCAACTCATATTTTTTTTTAATAACTACGAGAGTTGATATTTAAACAATTATTCTCGTTCTTTTTTATTTATCAGCCTAATTTCACAGAGCAAAAAAAAATACATAGTAAACCAGATCTTTCAGACGAAATTTGTAATATGTATTGTTTTTTTTTTTCATTGTTTTGAACTTTTTTTTTTTTTAATAAATACTTAAGTCATGACTAATGAGCTACAATAAAATTGAAATTAAAGCTTTATTTTTATTTTTAGTAGTCAAATATTTTTATCATTTTAAATTTTAGCATACTATTTGGTAGAAAAATTCAAAAAGCTATTTTGTGAAACAAATTTCTAGAAAAACTACGGTTTCAATTAATTTTTAGTTCCGAAAATAGAAACGAAAAATCATTTGAACACGAACTCGTTGTTGTACAATGAAATAAATAATATTTATTAACAAAAAAAGAGAAAAAAATGTTAATATTACGAATAAAAAAAGTTATTGCACTAGTCGAATAGGTCTTACTCACTATCGAAACGTTAAAAAAAGTTTACAACCCCATACAAATTTGCCCCGTGGGCCCGAGTCTCCCTTGCTTCCCCCCCTGAACTCGTGCGTGGCCGACGTGTGTGTGTGTGTGTGTGTGTGTGCGAAAAGACCGATCGACGACTCCGTCGACGAACAACGACCACGCGTCGTCGTAAATAACCGTACGAGACCGTCAGCGGATATGAACGTACTTAATTCGTGTCGCGCGCGTCTACCGCACCCCCGCGTGTTCGTTCGCGCCTCCCCCGGGTGACACTAAACCCACCGGCGGCGGCGGCGGTGGTATTAATTACATTTCAATGGCGGACGATGGGAAATTGAACATTTCCTCCGAAAGAACGCGAGAGCTACGCGCGTACGCGCCACGCAGGGTCGGATTAAGACATTTTGCGCCTCGGGGCACATATGCATATTCTGTAGCCGCAGACGCGCGCCGACCTTGATGACGGGAGCGGGGACGGTTTTGTCGTGACGTGTCTACTTAGGCCGGTGACCGTGGAAACGTTTCCTTGGAGGTGACGGACGAACTGTACGAAACAAAAACGGTCGTGATGAAGGGTTAACAGAAAATAAATATTTCCAAAACTACCTGCGGGCCCAAAAGTTAAGGTCCCGTCCGCTTTCCTCCCCTTCGCGATACCCGTGTCTGTATTGAGATTCGATCGAATAGGTTAGGTTAATTGTATTCAATTAGTCGTCGATGATAAACTACGTTTGTTATTCAACCAAAGTCATTTCGTACTTCATTCGAATTATTCGAAAAACAACAGTTGCGATTTCACAAAACTGGTTTTTAATGACGTTCAAATAACATGTGGATACCGTACGCTTCAAACAGATTCAAAAGCGACGGAGGTAATTTTTATTTTATTCGACGCGAATACGAATTTAATATATTTTATGGTCGCCTAAATAACGCATTATTTATCATCAGCCGTGACTAGTTCGAATGGCTATTATTCACGATATTTTACGTTTCAAAGTGTGGAACAAAAATCGGTAAGGCGATATTTTTTTGTAAACACGAAATTGTTTTACTACGGTTTGATATTTGTTAACTTTAATCACTTACGAGAGATTTGTGGGTTAGGCTGCAAAGACGGTTTGACGAAAAAAAAAAACGCTCGGTTTTCGTAATTATATTTTTGAATAATCTTACTCTCGTAAGTTTCTTTTTCGGTTCTTAATTTTTTAAACGCACCCCGACTAACATTTGTCACCGTGTTTTTAATTTAATGTCGCATATCGTGATCGGTAATAATTTTTATTTTCTCTAAATACTTTCATCAAAAACGCACCTTCCAGATCCAGTGCTCCTCCCTCTGCTGCCCCCTTTTAATCCGGCCCCGACGCCACGCGGATTCGTCGCATTGTAATTGATGTGAAACATCAATAGCCGCACGTAAAACAAATTTCTGCCGTGGCGACGCATGCCGTGGCGACGCGTCGCCACGCTATATGATGGTGTATATATACAGTCTATATGCAGTAGTGTGTACCTTGTGGCGACGCGTACGAAGACGCATGTCTTCTCACACACACACACACACACACACACACACACACACACACACACACACACACACACACACACACACACACACACACACACACACTCTCACACACCGACGGCATCGTCATCGTCATCGTCACCATCATCATCATCATCATCATCATCATCATCATCGTCGTCTTCGTCGTCGTCGTCGTCGTCACCGCCATGGTCGTAAACAAGCACGTCGTTACACCTCCTACTACTCCTCCTCCTCCTCCTCCTTCACCCAATCAAAAAATTAACGATATCATTGCATTTTTACATCAGCGATTACTTTCATATAGTCACGAAGGATCGATGCTTTTGAAAGATAATTTGGATAAATTACCATTACTTTTAGCAGGAGATTTTAATGTCAATTTCGCAAGAGACAATTCGTTACAATTAATTACATTTCTTCAAGAAAAATTTAGTTTGCATATTAATAACGATCCAAGAGAAGCAACAACCAGATATGGAACTGTTATAGATGGAGTATTCACAAGGTACCTTGATAACGTTAAGTCACGTACTTTTGTTGCATATTTCAGTTATCATCGTCCAATTGTTACATTGATACCAGTAATTGTACCATTAGAAGCATCAACTGCTACTGTCACAGAAATAACTGACTAAGCAACAGATAATATTGATTAGAGTAGTTACATTATTACATTTATATATTTTTGTATGTTTTTGTAAATCTTTTAAGTACTTCATATGCAAATAAAAAACAAAATATTCTTATGATATTAATTTAGAAATTATTTCATAGTCATCTTATTCACTATCTATTTTCAACATTATTACAAAAAAAATTTTTTTTTGATGTTTCACATCTGCCAGGCGTCCCGCGACGGCTCATATTTTTTTTCAGACATTTCTCGGATGGGATTTTCAGAAATTTCGAGAAATTTCCAAAATTCATATGATATGAAAATTACATTTTTTTTTTTTTTTTATACAAACTGAATTTATAAATCAGTATTGATTTAATAAAAATTAGAAACTATTTTCAAATTTAAATTTCTTTTTTTTTTTATAATGACTCGATCATTTTATATTTGATAATCTTTCATAATTACACTCTATATAAAATTTATATAAATAATTTTTACCAAGCATAAAATTAATAAAAAAAAAAAAAAAACTTTAAACGTAGCAAAGTCACATGACTTTATACAAAACATCATTCATTTCACGGCTGAATGTCGATTGATATTGAATAATTTATAAATTTTAGTGATCAAACTTCTTCCGGAAATTCTTGACGATCCGAAATTTTTTAAATGGAAATTTCTAAACTGAAATTTCTTACTTTACACCACTACGTGTTAATAATCTATATTTTTCACTTGCAGACGGCCTGTGATGATTTCGACTCATAATTTGTGTAAGGGAAAAAAAATCGAAATGCCTACTCGTAAGCTCGAATTCGAATACGGAATACGGTTAAATTTCAATTCGATGGCGGCGTGGGAGAGGGGGTGGGAAATTCGTAAAAATCGTTTTTGCCGCCACACGAGAGCAGTCCGAATTTCAAACGCTTGTGGCGCGTGGACGAAAACGGCGCGAAGCGACTTCCGGCACGTGACGCTCGGCGGGACGCGGCGAGAGTCGCGATTTCGGGTCTATATTACCACGACCCGGGTTCGGGTTCGGCGGTGGTCCGGTCGGTTCCGTCGGTGGCAAAAACACGCGAACGGACGACACAATGCAAGTGGGCAAGTGAAATAATAGTAATAATAATAATAATATATTATCGCTCGCTGATTTACGCGACGTATAGAAGGGACCGGGGACGCGGCCGGATGACGACAGCGATATTAACGTAATTGATGAGACACGAAATAAATAATATTTACACACATATACATATAAATATTATATTTTATACACGGTATGGAACGTTCGGCGAGCTTATTAATTTACCGTAGGCGCCGTGTTTATTATTTCGCCGTAAAAACGACGGCGGCGGCCGCGAAAACCGTCACGGCAAGGCAATACACGCCCCCGCGCGTCCGTAAAACGTTCCCTATTGTTTCGATAATAATATAACATCATTAATATAATATAATTTATTATTATTATCGCGCGGACCGGACGTGCTCGGTTTTTACTCCGCGATCGAGCTGTCGTATACGGGTGATACCGGGTGATACTTTTACACAGTTCTTCCCTAGTGTCGCCCGTCTAGTTTTTTCTTTCTTCCCGTCGTAGACGATATCGAAATTCCACGAACCCGAAGACTCTCTAAGTTTTCGAAAAACGTTTAATTTTACACGGTATTTTGTTCGCGTGGATTTTAATTATTTTTTTCATTACCTTTTTTTTTTATCCGAGACACAGTACAGAAAGAAATAGAGAAATAGAGACTACGTGTTTTGGAAATTTCAGTGTGTTGATGTATTTATCGTCGGACCGATAATATTTGAGTGACACGAGAATTTAGAGCAGTGCGTCCCCCGACCTCTATTATCCTACGCTTTCTTTTTAGAATTTCAATAATCTAACCCCCTCCCCCTCGAACACTCAAAATTAATTTTGATTTAAAAAAAAAAATGGAAATGTTAACCTTTTTGTTTTCAATAGGTTAATATAAAGTTTTGAAGTTGAAGACTTTTTTTTTCTATTTTAATGTGTGATTGTCTCGTTGTTTGAGTATTTTAAGTGTACAATAAAATTATATTCTTTATTTATTCATTTAAACAAGTCGATACAATTTTGACACTGTAAAAGAACTATAATTATAGAACTATACATTTATCATTTAAAATCTTTAAATAAACAGGAATTTGTTTTGTCCGACGCATCCAAAGAGTTTTTCGCTTTTAGTTTTATCCGTTATTTCGAACGAATTTCAATACGCAGTCGTCGGTCATTTTTAAATTTTTGGTTTTGGCCTCCGTTCATGGAATAAAATCAAGAAATTATAGGTACTCCGTGATGACTGTTTTTGAGTTCCCCGGCAACGCGCTGACGCCTCCCTAGACGGGTGCCCCCGGCCCTCGAACGGGGTTCACTGATTTAGAGTCGGGAACGTAGAGGGGAAAGGGAAGCGGAGTGTACGCGTAAAAACGTATACTGTCGCGGTGCCGCCGCTATGGAAAAACGAGAGCGCGTACGACGACAGAAACCGGGTGACCGGTCACCCGGTATAGTTACGATGATAATACGTCACCGCGCACGATATCGACGGCCAACGATATCATTGTCTGCGCGTATAATAATAATTATTATTATTATTATCTTCGACGTACACCCGGAGTGATGTGACGACGACGTCACGGTGAACGACGCCTCTCTCGAATCCGCTCGAAAAACCCTTTTTTGTCGGTTTTTCTTTTGATTTATCGTCACCGTCCAGCACCCGGTGGGGGGCGCGCGCGGGTTAATAGAACGATATATCGTCGTCAGCGGCGGCCGCGCCTGTAAATCGAAAAATATGACGGGACGGGTACACCTACTAATAATAATAGTAAAAACAATAATAATAATAATAATAATAATAATTATAATAATGAAGACAATGATGATAATTTATACACATACATATACGTGATTCGAAACGGCGGCGTAATAATAATACGATAAACGTGTTCGGGGATGATAAATGTACGCGCGCGCGTGTCAGTGTCTAGCACGGGGCTCTGGCTGTCGGTCGTCGATTTCGAATCCGCCGTCGCGAAATCGTTTCCAAACACGCCGCCGGGGGACGGATCGCGGGTTACGTCGTAATACGATTATATATTATCATATCATAATATCGGCCGCGTCGCTCCGATCTGGCGGTGGGGGGGGGGGATTTATGTTTTTCGCGGCCACGGTAGATCCGTAAAAACGTACCGCCCCTCCGCCGCCGCGCCGAGTGATATATTATTATCACATCATACACGATCGTACTTTACGCGACACGACGATAATACACGCATAAATCGTAAAATATAATAATAATATATATTTTGCAAAAAACAACAAGTAACACGTTGTATAGGTACGTAAAATAATTATTTGCAGCACCCCCTAAGAGCAAAGCTTGTGCCGGGGGAGCGGTTCTTATATAATATTACATAAAATAAATACATAAATAATAAATTAGTGATAGTTGGCATTAAGAAGTAGCAAAGTATATATATATATATATAGAATATTTTAAACAGAGTAAAAGATAAGAGTATGAAGACAAAAATAATTATAACAACATATTTATTATATAATAGACAGATCAAGATTTTTAACATATTTTTTGAACGATTTTCAAATTATCAAAATGGCTAATGTTAATATTTAAGGTTTGACATAGTTTTAGACCGTTATTTGAATACACCTACTGTGGGGCAAAACCGTTGGGGCAAAAGCGTATGCTATACGGAATTGCCCCAGCGTTTTATACGTGGCTATATTATTACGTGTTATAATTTACTTGATAACTTTATATTTTTATTAAAGATGGTTCGTAATTAAGTACATAATTATGAACCTATATTACTTCATAAAGAAATTAAAATATTGCTTTATATAATTATTTTGTTTCGTTTTAAATATTGGTAGGTAGGGACCTACCTATTTATCTTATTTTATAATATAAGTATTAAGTTTAATGTTTATTTTATTTTAATTATTTTGTTACTTACATGAATATTTAAACATGTTTGGTTTAAATGTTATTTAAAAAGTTTGTTATGTAAGGTTACAGATCGTAAAGAACTACCCTACAAAATTTTGTTCATAATGAAGTGAAAGTAATAGTTGTTAAATGAGTTTTTTTTTTTTTATTCTAATGTAAAAATGCAAAATACTTAACTCAGGATTTTTAATATATTATTATCACATCATACACGATCGTACTTTACGCGACACGACGATAATACACGCATAAATCGTAAAATATAATAATAATATATATTTTGCAAAAAACAACAAGTAACACGTTGTATAGGTACGTAAAATAATTATTTGCAGCACCCCCTAAGAGCAAAGCTTGTGCCGGGGGAGCGGTTCTTATATAATATTACATAAAATAAATACATAAATAATAAATTAGTGATAGTTGGCATTAAGAAGTAGCAAAGTATATATATATATATATAGAATATTTTAAACAGAGTAAAAGATAAGAGTATGAAGACAAAAATAATTATAACAACATATTTATTATATAATAGACAGATCAAGATTTTTAACATATTTTTTGAACGATTTCAAATTATCAAAATGGCTAATGTTAATATTTAAGGTTTGACATAGTTTTAGACCGTTATACAAAACACTCATTTGACCAAACACTTTACTACAGTTAGGTAGGCATATATTAATATTATGTTTGTATCTTGTATATAATGATCATGATCAAAAGGGGTAATTAAATTTTTATTTTTATAAAGTACACTTAGTGTATGAAAATTAAAAATATACCTAAAATCCTTGACTTTTAGTTCTTTATAGATTAATGTAGTACTAGTTTGAAATGATAGATTTAGAAGATATTTAATAATGCAGTTTATAGTTGTTAATAATCTAGATAGATGATTGTTGTAAGTTCCTCCCCATATTGATATACCATAAGTGAAAACTGATTGTACCAAGGATAAATAAATAATTCTTTTATATGAGTTATTAAAAATATATTTGACTTCTTTATAAATCTCATAGACTTTTGCTCAAAGTATCATTGCGATATGTAACACACACACACACACACACACACACACACACACACACACACACACACACACACACATATTATATTTCATGCGTGTGTGTGGCGTATACAAGTGTAGAGTTCAACGGACGACGCGTGCACCGTGATTAACATCGAGAATATTCATTCGGGGCCAATTACAACACCACCCCGTTAATGAATTCGGCAGAGAGCACGAATCGATAGCGGCCGAAAGAGTCGGAGGAGCGAGAGGGGGATGGAAATAAGGGATGGAAATTATAGTGGAAAGTGTGAATTTGGATTTTCGTACGGTAATCGTGTCCGTTTTCTATTTACAAACCCTTATTTCCACGCACAAGTACACACACGCGCGCAAAAAGGTTCCGTCCATTGTGTTGCCGAACACTGCAAATACAATTATATCTTTCGACCGAAACGCGAAACCAAACGCGACGTAATTAAATTTAATCGTACACAGGGTGATTTTTCAAGCGTACTCACCCACTAGTTTTCAACCGCCTGTATCGTGCTCGAATTCGGTTAAAATTTTACGCACGATTGAAATCACAGGACTGTTCTTGAAAAAAATATTTTTTACTATTTTTTAGTTTATTTTTTATTTTTAGTCATGACCATTATTGATCACAGTATAATAGTAAAAAAAAAAACACATTTTTTCAAGCGCTTTGATGTTTGAATTTCTATTATTAGATCGGTAGTTTTAGAGTTATAAAAATTTCAAGTGCATAGTAGTGACGTGAGCAGTAGCACGAGTCCGAGCACATAAGCGTTTCGAAACTGTTCCACTGCACTATTTCAAACTTAATACGCTCGTGTTTTGTAGACTGTTGATCCCATAAGGAAAATTTGTAAAAAAAAAGTATTTATATTTCACGATATTATGTTATTAATGGAGTAACACCGTTTGAGGAAACCAAAAAAAAAAAAAAAAAAACAGCCGTGAAAAATCACGTAGTTGAAAAATTGTATTAAAAAAAAAAACAGTTTTTTCACGAAAACGTAGTTCCATTATTCCTCTAAAATCTACACGAAAAACAATTCGAACGCATGTATTACACAAGTTTGAAATTGGTACGAGCACGCTTGAAATATCATCTCGTACATATTTCCTTTTTATTATTTACGTAATATTTTTTTTTTAATTTTTTTTTATTTATTTGAATAAAAGCGGCGCCCGACAGGCTCAAGTACAGATTGACAACATAGTTTACAGAATTTCGTATAAAAAAAATGATTTAAAAGTGTGTTGTAATCATAGTTTATAAACGTTATACGTACGATCAATAATAAACATAAACAAGAGAATATAATAATTACGATTTGGATACACTAGTGATTGAAATAGTGACGATTTAGATTTGACAGATTATTAAAAAAGAAATCAAAATTTGACGTATTTCCTAATGTTTAGAGTCTATTAAGTGGATTATTTTGTCCGTAGTTAGTGCGGTGTGTTTTAATGTGGAATGTTGGACATGAGCGGGTGGTATTTTATCGTGGTACGTGAAACGAATAACGGACATACTGACGTATTATAGGTCAAGAACGTTTTTAATCGAAACGTATTTGATTTTAACGATTGAGTAGGCGCGTACCTCTTTTCAACGTGCATAGTCGCTGGGGGTCTATTTGACCTTATTTTTAGAACGAGTCAAATATTCATAAACAATTCAACTTTTTTTTTTATTAAATTCAAAGACAAAGATAATGAGTAACTAAATGGTACCTATATCAAAATGAATACATAAATGTAAATGCCAAATCGACCAAAAATAATTCTAATACTACGAATATGACTTAAAATCGTTTATGAAAAATAAAAAACAATTAATATTCAAGATCCCTAAAAAAAAAAAAAAAAATGCTGACTTGTAAAAAGAAAAATATTTAATCTTCAAGTTCTATTTTAAGGACAACGTATAAACGTTTTTACAATATTAGAATTTGTTCACGTTTATTTTCCAAGAAACTATGTTACTATAGCGTGGGAACAAAAATGACCCAATGCAGCTATAACGACTGTTTTCAAGTTTATAAAAATTATTTTTTCAAAAATGCCTAATAAGTAAAAATCGATTTTAAGTTTATTGAGTTTACCATTTTCGGAATACGCAGAAATAAACACGATAATATCTAGTTTTCGAATAACAAGTGTTTTATTTGTTTACGGGGGAGGGGTATACTAGACCCCACGCGCCTGTTAAAGGGTTAAAGCGTACCGTAATCGATCCGTACGGCGCGATCGGATGCGATACTATAAATTGGCAGTAGATTTGTCGCGCGCGCGAAATTTCAAAGAAAATAATATACCGGCCGTCGCGGTATACGTACGTTCGTGTTCCACGCGGTTTTTCCGAAATCCCCCGGCTGTTGAACGCGATCCGAGAAAGATGTTGCGTTCGCTCGGTTCGGGCAATATGGAAATCCGATTCACGGTGCAAGACGCAGAGAGAAAAATGACTCCGGGAAATAATAAGAAAAAAAAGCAATGTAATATTATAATATAAAACGATGATTTGTAACGCGCGCGCGATATGACAGCTGGAGATCTGGCGCACACGTAATGATATACTGTATTATTATTATTATTATTATTATTACGATTCTTATTATTTCAGTTTGGTGTGCACGTCGTACTACCACCCGTTTGGCTCGTTCAATTTTATTTTTCGCAATTTCGTTTGGCATTGGCAAAGCGAGCAGCGATCTACCGGAGGATTCTCAGATTTAGAGTGTGTGACCTACCGGAAAATAACAAAAATATAATAGATAAGTATGGATGAAAAAATGTAATTTTATATGCAAAAAAAAAAATGTATAGTAATGTCTATTTCACATAAATATTCAACACGTTTTTTTAAACTTATAACACGATATTAAAAGTTGATTAAAATATTATGCAGTTCAATTAAAAAAAAATAAAAAATAAAAAAACACTTAAATACTTTAAATTTAAACGTATCCAGAAAACAAATTTTGCAGTGAGTTTGTAAGACAAATACCGACATTCTGTTGTAAATAAATGACGTTGTAAAACATTTTCATTAGTCCCGTGCGTTTTTCTTAAGATATCAAATTCCAATATTGACCACAAACGTTATGTCCATCGTGTGACCGTGGCCCCGTTTACAGGATTCACGAAATTTCTCTTTATATCCCTTATCGTTCACTCCAATAATCGTCGTCTTAACCTTGTGTGAAGACGTTTAGCATAATTATTATTGGCCATGGAAATTAGTAGGTCACACTCGTAGCCGTCTCAGTTGTGTGTGGGGGGACGGGGTAAGTGTTATGAATTTAGGGGGTGTCATAAAAATGAATGAAAATAAATACGAATTAAAAAAAAAAAAAAAAAAAAAAAATCAGTGTTTCATTTAATAATTCTTCATTTATACACTGTGATATCTAACCTAACTAACCTGACCTATCAAAAGAAATATGAATTAAATAACGTGTGAAACTACTGTGTTACATATTTCCAATAATTATGCATAAATATCGATATTACCAAAGGATAGAGGTAGGTACTACCATCATAAAGGTATGATTTACTTATTGTTTTGTAAAAATGGTAATTTTAGATTCTGAGTGAAGCGAAGGATCTTATGGTTTTACAATGATGTTTATAATTTTTTTTTTTTTCTTTTTTTTTTCTGTAAACACTTTTTCGTATAGAAATCCTTGTCCAAAAGTTTCGTCCAGCCACTTTTTAGATTCGAAATTGAACTGAGATGGTACTTTAAAGAGGTCATTTTTCCAAAATCTCCATAGTTTTTCCAGTAATCAAGAATAACTATCGAAAAACTGAGTAAAAACGGTAAAATCGGTAAAAATCCGCCGTTAACGAGATTTTCACTGTTCAGATTTTAGGTATTTAGTCATAAATCAAAAAGTATTGAAGCTAGAAACTTGAAAATTTTATTCAATATCAAATACATACTTTTTTATATTGGACAACATTTTCAGAACAATTATAACACTTTTGCCTTAAATATAGAACTTTTAATTTACCAAATTGTTTGAAAGTTTTTATGTAATATAATTTTAAATATTTGACAAAAAGTTCTGAAAATTTAATATGACCTTACTCATATACCTACCTAATTATCCTAACAAAAATTCAAAAATCGTAAGTCAGGATTTTTTTTTATATACACTTTAATAAATTATTATAACTCACCAAAAATTACACAAATAACCGTAAAATACGTAAACAGTATTTAAATAATAATATATTATATTACACTGAAGCTTTGCTCAGAATCGTTTTATACTAAAGAAATGAGTCATCATTTCTTTAAAACTTAATACATTCATCACCAATATCTTGTCCGAGGACCGAAGGGACGAAGGACGAACTTGTACCACCATCATCTCACTTACCAGCTTTTTTTCTATAATCTTGTCATAATAATAAAATCGGTGTCGACTTCAATCAAAAATCATCAAAACAAAATAAATACATTCATACGAATAAAATTAGAATAACAATTAATAAGCAGGTAACTCTGATTCATAAGCGTCAAACACGATTAAAAAAATTATGTTTTATACGTTAGAAGCGTGAAATCAATTTTACATTTTTCATAGTGAGGGGGGGCGTCAAATATCGTTGCCTTAGGGCGGTGATAATGATGGTTAGGTAACCGTGGACCCGGTAGATCACACGTTTTACCCACGCGTTTTGTTCCATTCGTTTTTTTCGTGTTGACTGTCGCGTGCTCGATAATCGATAACGCGTGTACGGGCGCCAACGATTAATACCGATGAAATATATCATCACAAAATATTATAATCACGTGTTGGTACGCGACGAAAAAAATCGAATCAAATCAAATTCATTATTCGTCGAGTTGTTTGTTATTATTATCATGATTATTGTATTTTTTTTCGACACGCAACACTAGAATATATAATAAACATTGTGAATTGAAAAGTCGTATTTGCCACAAAAGATTTTTTTTTCATTCCGCACGAAAACGACGGATTTGACTACGCGGCGGAGTAAAAAGTCCGGGACGAGAGAAATATTACTACCACGTGTTTTTTCTCTCTCCCCCGCCACCACGCGTTCGTACGATTTAATTAAGAACCCGAACACAATATCCGAACGAACAGGATATGCGTCGAAAATCACGCACGAGAAACGCCCCCCCCCTCTTCCCCTCGTACTCGAGTGGAGAATTATTTGACGAATCCCCAAAAAAAAAAAATTTCGTACGCCTGCAGCGTTCGTCGATTTCACGAGCCGTGGAATATGGTCGTTTCGGTTTTTAGTAGTGATGCACAACGATAAGTTTTCAATTATCGTTATCGATTCATTTATATCGATATCGATGTACGATTTATTGATATAATCAATTATGAAACCGAAACAATTGAATAATATTATTAACTAATAATGTCATTCTATTTGAATAAAATATGGACGGATTTTTTTTGGAATTGTAGACATTAAAAAAAGATTTTCATAATAAGTCATCGATAATATTTATTATATAATATTTCCACATATTATGACTACGGCCTCCGGGTAATGGTACTAATTTTAAATCACCCATAATTATTAATTAATTTAAGTAGCGAACGAAATAAATTTAGTGAAACTCAACAACCGACATAGAAGATCGACGGAAAAAACGAAACTAATATTGTACAATTCCGGTCTTTGCGATACATGTTTATCACGGGAACCTCATTGTTATAGTTTTATTGGCTATCGCTTGTGTTTATCGTTCTGCAACATTGATTTTTTGCTAAAACTTAGGTGAACAGAAAATAGAAACTTAAAATGTAGCGATATCAAATATCGATGTACTTTCCATAAATATTAGTCTCATCGATATCGTGAAATTGGTTCAATATCGATATCGATATCGAAAAACGATATCGTTGTGCATCCATTAGTTTTTAGCGTCAAACCGCGGCTGACGACCCTCAAAACGGAAAGCTCGACCCGTCGAGTTTTACCGACGGTTTTCGGGTATTTTCTCCAACCGTCTGTTTGGAAACACTCCGCAAACACGGGGTCGAACATTTCCGTGGAAGACCTTTCGACATATCATTTAAAACTGACTCGTCGGCCGTATCCGCACGGTCCGCCGACCGTTCGTGTACCCGCGTAAATAGTACTCGGCGTTACCGACGCGCGGATGACGAGCGGCTTTCGAGCCGCGGGCGAGTGCCGTGAGCATATCCCTCCGGCTCCGATCGTTGTTTTTTTTTTTTGAACGCGATCGTTTCGGAGTTTCGATCGTGCATTTCATTTTAGATTCTGAGCGAAACGAAAGATCGTTGTGGTTTTTTTTTTTAACTGGAGACACTTTTTGATCGGTTTTACCGAAAGTTTAATCAAACGACTTTATAGATTGGAAAATTTATGTAGACGGTACTTTGAGGGTTTATTAAGCTCTCGTCTCAATAGTTTCCCAGGCGAGGGGAAAAACAGCCGAAAATGGACCGAAAACCGCGAAATTCGACGTAAACGACACTATATTATTAGTTGTACACCGATCGTCATAGAGGCAGTTTATATCATTTATACAAATATCACTCAAATATCAGTTTACCATAAAAACGCCTCCGTCGGTACTTGTATTTTGGACTAAAACAAACGCCACGGGGGGATCTGTCCCCCATATTTCTCCCCCCACCCAACAGAACGCCTATGTACGTAAATACCACAACACCTCGTGCAGATAAGCGCCGCCATCCGTCGCGGGGTACGAATATTCGTATTATCGTTCGGATCGTGATTATGACGAGTGACTATGCCGGTCCTTAATTGCCACGCTCGTTATATTAATATGATCACGCGTCGTTCTACCGTGTTATCGTGCCGAAACCGCGGAGTCATTAAGCTCGGATCGCGGGCGAGACGACGGAATCGTATAACCGCGTCGCGTCGGCCACGACGCAGTAAACAAAATAATCGCGTGTATAATATCGTAGAGACCGTGTGAAAACAGAAGTGTCGGGGAACGTGGTGGACGAGGAATAGGGTGTTCCTTAATTTTTGATTTTAAAATATGTTTGGTCTCACCCCCTAATTTTGTGCCTATATGTATAAAAACGAACCACAAAAAGTTTTGGTTCGATCAGATAAGGTTAACCCGTGCCGACTTGTGATTTAAGTTTGAACTTATTACATTTTTCAATATTTACGAAAATTTTCGACATTTTTGTAAATATTTCATTAACCTTTAGAAATATTGATATTTTTAATACTACATATTTTAAAGTAAATTAAATTTGCTATAACTTTTATTTTATTACATTTTTTCATATCTCTAATGGTTCGTGAATTATATTGATTTGACTCTAAAAAAACACGATATCTTTGGAAATACGAGCAACATAGTAACGATTAATTATAATAAACAATGTTATAGAATAATTAATAATTATGTTAATGTTTTATAATAAATATTAAAAAAATGAAATATTTTTATCATAAAAAAAAATTCTATAGAATAATGAAAATTAATATTGTTGTTTTAAGGTGCTTTTTTTACAATCTGGATAAATTTTCCGATGTTCTTGTACACATTTAAGTATAAATTGTTTTTGTTCTTCATCTAATGTGAGTGTAGAATTGTATTCTTCCATCAACTTCACGGCTCTCTCTGCAGTATCGTTAACTATTTTTAATGAATTAATAATTTTTTTACCATTTATGTAACTTTCACTAGATTCCCAAAAAGTCGGATCATGTTTTAAGAATCCGTCATCAATGTTAAATCGGGAAAATAGTTTTAAGCTTTCTTCTGTTATAAATGCGTCAATATTTTTTTCTGTAAAAATTATAATATTAAATATAATTAATTGCTTATTTTTTATTTTATGAATTATTAAACGTATTCAATATATTTTTTAAACTTAATGTTTATTTACTTACCAATAAATTTATCATCTATTTGGTTTGGTTTAATTATCAATCGTTTGGCCGGATATTTTGTCGCTTTTTTTTTTTTAAGGCTTTTACCATCTGACGCTTTACCTCTAGTGGTATAGAATCATCAAAGAAAGATAATGCAGCAGCCTCTTCAGTTAAATACCACAAATGGTTGCATAATTTTTGAATTGATACTCTAGATATTTCTCTATCAAATACTTCATATAATTTCATATCTTTTATAAATTGTAAGTCTTGATTTGGGGACTTATTTGGCAATTGACAAGTAAACCAAGCTTTGACGTAAAATTTAATAATAAAAACACAAATTTCACCGATTGCTTTTTTTGTTAAGTCGGAAATATTGTATTGGCTTCTAAACAAAAATATTTTTAAGCAATAAATTGCTCGTGCCATCCACCGGGCTTGATGCATGGCTCCGGGAGGATGCATTTTAATTTTATTTTCCAAATTACCGCCAATAAAAATAAATATTAACTCCAAAAATTCACGATAATCTCCACGAGGCTGTTTAGTTTCTAATTTACTTTTAACAAAATTCAGAATATCTTCTTTAACATTTTCTAAAGCCACGCCACATGCCTGATCTTCAATTCCGATGTTATATTTGTTAATATCTAATTTATACCATTCTTTTTGGAAATTTTTAAATAATGGAATGGCTGGGCTTGATGTAACTTCTGGTATTTTAATTTCAACAACAGATCTCAAAATTAGCTCATAAATATGATGCCTACAAGGAAGATATAATAGGTCTTTACCGAGTTTTTGTTCAATTAAAATACATGCTCCATTTAAGCGTCCTGTATTGGAAGCAGTTGTATCAAAACACAATGCAAAACACAAATATAGAGAAATAATTAGGTGAAAGAGATTAGATTAATACATTATTATTGTGAATATTATACTTGTATTGTGATTGTTATATTACCAGCGATAATATGAAGGCAAAAATACATAAAATAACTTTATAAAAAATTTCATATGGGAGTTTTGTAACAATTATTTTAGCCCGCACAATAATTCATAATTATGAAAAAATACCTAAATTGTGTTTTTTTGGAGTCAAGTCGAAATACTTCACGAACCATTGGAGATATGAAAAAATTTAATAAAATAAAAGTTATAGCAAATTTAATTTACTTTAAAATATGTAATATTAAAAATATCGATATTTCTAAAGGTTAACGAAATATTTATGAAAATGTTAAAAATTTTCGTAAATATTGAAAAATGTAGTAAGTTCAAACTTAAATCACAAGTCGGCACGGGTTAACCTTATCTGATCGAACCAAAACTTTTTGTAGTTCATTTTTATACATATAGGCACAATATTAGGGGGTGAGACCAAACATTTTATGATATTTTTTTCCCATCATCTATAGCTAAGGAACACCCTAACGAGGAAGGCCGACATTTCGTGGGTAAAGCCGACCCCACTCCATGAGTGTATAGAAAGACGTTTCAATCGAACGATACCTATTAACCCTTACATCAGAGGCACGTGCCTTTTTTTTTAACGTCCATAGTCACGTGGAGGTCTATCAGAGCCTATTTATAAAAATCCGTAAATCATTTATAAACAGTTAAATTTTTTTAATTCAAAGACACAAGGAGTTACATGGTATATTAAGAGAAATAAATATAATACGTAAATACCGAATCGATTAAAAATAAAACTATACGCACATGACTTAAAATTATTTTATGTAAGAAAAAATAACAATATAAAGGTTCCTAAAAAAATGCTGACTTGTAGAAAGAAAAATATTTTAACTTCAAGTTCTGTTTTAAGGACAATGTATAAACGCTTTAACTACATTAGGATTTGTCGTCATTTATTATTCCTGCATTTATCGAAACTATGTTACTGCAAGGCGCGTGGAAATAAATATGACCCAATTCAGTTTTAACGACAATTTTCAACCTTTAAAAGGTTTTTTTGAAAATTTCTAATAGGTACATAAAAATCGATTTCAAGTTTATTTTACTTTCATTTTCAAAATACAGAAATAAATACGATATCTAGTTTTTGAATAAGGAGTGTTTTATTTTTTTATGGGGGGGGGGTCTACTAGACCGCACGGGTCTGGGTTCACGACGTGTCGAAATTCACGACAAAACGAAACGATGCGATCTGCTAACTCTATTTTTGAAGTCGCGTGATTCTTGGGCAGAACAACCCCTAGTGGTTTTTGAAATAATTTTTTTGCGCATTAAAATACGATATTAACGGCTGGCTGAAATCTCGTCTCGTCGACAAATATGTGGATTTTATAACGATTTTTGAAATATTTCCGAATCGCAGATACACCGCATAAACGAACCGGTTTTATTTGATTTCATAAGTCTCTTTCGACCCTGAGACAATCTCGTCGGCGAAAGCTACCAATATTGTCAAATATCTCGTACGTACACAGTCTGTTCAAAATGAGAAACCCAGTCGGCGGCCGACTTGTGCGCATGGGCGTGGCTTCTCTGTGTGCACACCTTTTCTAGGCCATCGCCGCTGACGAGAGCGTCTCATATTATAGTCTACCGTCGACTAACAACGTGACTTAAATTGACTTAAAATAACTTAAAATGCATTGACAACTATTTAAAATCACACACGTCGTGAAGCGGTGCGTTAGGTTAGTACTCTTCTAATTACGTGCGCGCGCGTCAGTTTGATTTATCATTTATTAATTATTGTAATTATTATTCTATGATTAATCAATACATATAAATTATAATATTATAATAATGATAATTAGTAATTCTTTTTTGATTCGTCGATTAGAATATAATATGCGTACTCGGAGCCTCCGGGTACAAGCCCTAAAATTATATGATAACCCGTGTTTTTCAATACTCGTCAATTTATGACCCGCGTGTATTGTACATCGGATATATTTTGAAATAAAAATATTTATCGTTATAAACATTTATCATAAATAAACATCATTTTAAGTGTCAATAATTTATTGATTATAATTATCGAAAATAATAATATTCAAATAATATATAAGTATTCAAACACACGGGTACCCGGTCCGTGTATATATTCGCCGTACTACTACAAATAGTAGTCCAATATATATATATGTCAAATCCGGATTTAGGAAATCCGAATAATTCGGATTATCCGAATAATTTTTGTTATTCAATGACTCATTTTTATATTTTTCATAAAATAAATGATATAACCTTTTTTGAATATAGGTTCGATTGATACTATTTTTCCAACGTATTTCAATAATGGACGATGTTTTGCGCAAAATAATAAAAATAATTACCTATGGTATTTAATGGTTTTTTTGAATTGGCCAGCACATATTTTATTTATAAAGATTAATTATTATGTTTTATTAACAAACTAAAAAAAATAATGAAATAACGTAACATATTATTTTACAGGGCTATTAAAAATTAATAACTAGTAATTGATTTAAAATCAAATCAACAAAATAAATACTTGATAACAGTGCAAAAATTATTTAAAAATTATAAGAAATACCATTCATAAACTACCATTCATTTAAAATAATTATGAGTTACATAAAAAGTAAATCCATATATCCGGATAATCCGGATAATTCGGATAATCCGGATATTAATTTGATTCAAATCCGGATTTCGATACCCGGATATCCGGATAATTCAGATATTCGGATTTCATGCCCATCCCTAAGTCCAATACTCTAGTAAAATTCTTATTTTGTAATATGCAACCTTTTTTTCAACACTAATCATTTTTCGGCGGTCAACAAGTATGTGTGTATAAGTTGTATAATACTTACTGAACATTACGACGTTATTTTATGTTTAAAATTTTACGCAGTTAACAGCGAACAGGTGCATCGTTCGTCGTGCGTCGTCGTCGGTAGAACAGACGAAAAGGTGGTCGATTCAATAACAGGCGTGACCATTTTTTTTTGTTTATTACACAACGATTGGTCGACGTGGAGGGATTCGTACGGTCTTGTACCTATAACTTTAATTTATATGAGGACTCGGCTGCACCTTTGCCCTTCGGGAAGATATCCTGTTACGGAAACGGTTGGTGGATTTCGAACGTCGGGATCGGTGCGATTTTTTTGCGAATCAAGAGTAATAATCGTGTTGTAGTTCGGCGGCCGTTCCAGTGGTTTCAGCTGAATGTGAAGATCTGCGTGGAGGATCACAGGAACGCGTATGGAGGAGGCCGGATTAGTCACGCGCCCGGAAAATTTTCGATTGGCATATTATTCTTACGTAATATGTTTTTCGTGTGCGAGTTGTTGTTGCGGCGACCCGGAGTTGAGCAACACACCGCGTCCACGTGGGGTCTATTCGAAGGATTCACAGGAGCACTTTGATTTTCGAGGACAATTCGCACAAAAAAAAAAAAAAACATAAATATCAAAACGGTAACGTAATGAACATAATATATTTTTCTCGCGAACAGAAACGCAACCACCGTAAAATAGTTTCGTCGCGTTTGTAAAACGATTCGGAAAAACTGCAATACGTTTCGCATTGTGAAAAAGATCAAAAACGAATATTTACCTTTCGTTCGCCGACTCACGAAAAAATCCGCCTAGATTTTGATGAAAAAAAAAATGGAATATTAATAATAATACTACTACTAATATAACACCGGACCGAGTACATAATAATAATAATAATATTATTATATTTTACCGCCGCGTTTTCTCGGGCGAGTTTTAACGCGTACGACGGTGATTTTCCGAATATTGTCGGAGATGTTTGGAAAAGGTCTGCGCCCGTTTCGGAGTAGTCGCAACGAGCCCGGTTTTCAATTTCCGACCGACAGATCGAGATGAGCCGCACGAAACGTCCCACGCCGGGAAAACACGTCGTCTCGCGAACAACTTAATAATTATTATTATAGTTCCCCCGACGACGCCTCGCCCGGGATCCGAAACGGCCGTTATCAATAACGTCACGGAACATTTAAGTTAATTTCGACTTTGTTTCTCTCGTAACGAACGATCGTGTCGTCCCGTTATCAGCGAGTAAATCACGGCTCGTAATTTATTACGGGAGAAAAACGAGAAAACGCGTGCGCTATACATATTATATTATAGGCACCTATATATAATTATTTTTTTCTTTTAAGTTTAATAACACAGTTCGCCCCCGCGTTCTCGGAAAGCTTTATTGTATATACGTTCTTGACGCGGGTTTTTTTTTTTATCGCGAGTTACATAACTTCTGTTCGATGACGTTTCGATACGGCCGAGTTTAAAGGATAATAAAGAAACAATAAAAAATAACGACGACTTATCCTAATACTCAATATCAAATCCATCGTCCTAAAACTCCTCCACCGTTCCAATATTACGAAATTCCAAAAACGAAAAGTTTTGCTACATCATATTATAATATTAAATCAATACAGTGATTTTAGTACAGTGAAACTTCTGAATACCGGACACTCGGTCGCCACAATATTGTCCGCTGTTTAGAGGTGTCCGTCGAGGGAGGTTTTACTGTCTTAAGAAATATATTAAAATATAAAACGTATAACCGTCCAGAGTATCGTAACCCGTCGTTACTACGAAATCAGCCATAAACCGAGAAATTCACAAGCCGTAACAATAACTTTGATCGACCATTTATCACCGAATGTTCACTGCGTGACGTAATCTGTGATCAGCATCCTGCTGCGATCGATACAGGGAATTAAAAAAAAAAAAAATCTTCGTTTTTCATTATTTCGCTGGATTATTCCGAAAAGAGAAAGAAAATTTCGATTTCGAAATAATTTTAATTAAACCTTTTAATTAAAGACAATGAAAAATATTATTGATACGAAAACAAAAGAATGACCGACCACTTCACTCGTTAATCGGGCAGCGTTACGTCCTCTACAACGATGACAGCAGAACGAAAAAACAATCACGTCTTGCAGGGGCGTTTTATTCCGTCGCAATCTATCTGGTCAGCATTTCCTGAAGGTGGTGTGTGTATACGCGTATGTGTATGTGTGCGTTTGCTGACAGTATATTATGATTTTATGTTTGTTATGATAATTAAATCGAATCAGGTGTTAGGTATCATTTATGTGAGATACAACAAATAAATAAATTTTAATAACGAACGCGGTGTAGTGTTTAACCGTAACCTAACGTGTGACTAGGGGCGGCGCAGCACACGTGGACGTGTAATGGCGCACAAACGAACGCGCGACGCTCGAGATCAGACGGGGTTCGTACGCTCGGTTTTTAATATTGAGATAAGGAAATTGAAAATTGAGGGTTAATTTAAATGACATATAGAATTCGGTGGCGGCGGTCGGCGGCGACGCGAGACTCGACCCATAACGGCCCCCGTCGCCGCGGCGTTATCTGCGTCGTCTGCGACTACGTTTCTCGTCTAAGATAATGTAACGATATAATAATAACGTTATTGTTGTATTATTGTCGACCGGAGATCGGCGGTCGTATTGCGGCGGCGGCGGCGGCGAACAAAAGAACTCGTGAAATCCGATAGATTATCTGTGCGTTTGAAACCGGAGGAGATCTTCGACGGAGATTTTGACCGGAAAAAGTTCGCGAAACCGTTATTACGATAGAAAAAAAAAACAAAAAAAACTGGTGAAATTGTCTTTTTCGTCTCCGGCGGTGGTCGAAAAATAATGCCCGGGTAAATATAGTATTCGTGATCGTGTCGATGGAATAAAAAAATAAAATAAAAGCCAATAGAAAATCGGCCGGAGTGTACAAACCGTAGTGTTCTGCCCGGTCTGGTCCAGACCGGACCGGACCCAACCACGGTCCGGCCTCTTTTGGTCTTTGTGCTTTATGATCTACAATGGTTTAGTCCGGCCTTCAATAAAATTTCAGTTCGACATCGGTTTTAATGACAGAATCACATTCTAGTCTGGTCTGTTTTAATACTTAATACAATTTATCGTCGTTGCCACGAAAAAACCTCCAATGTGCTTAAACCTAATTTTTCAGGAGAGACGAAAAACATTTAAAAAAATCACAAATCATCAATGATGTATGAAAATACATTTAACATATGTAAGCAAGTATACATTTTTATTCTGACAAAAAATTTAAGTAAAAACTTAATAAATATATGTGTTTATTGTACAATTTGTCAATATTTCATCACATAGGAGGTTATGTTAATTATTTTTTTTTGCTAAACACTGCATAGGAGGTTCTTTGAATAAAAGTTGGTGTCAGAAGATGTACTATTTTGAATGGTTTTATATAAAAAAAAAACTATATTGTATTATCTGAGAAATTAATATTTAATAATAAATCATAATTGTATAAAGTACTTATACCTAAAACAAAACAACTTTAAACTTTATATTTAACAAATATTGATGAGTATACAATTTGTTGGTGTGGTATTGGACCTTTTTTCAACCATAGCTACTAATTTTTTTCCACGATTCAGTGATCTAAAAATGTGCATACAATTTAAAATAAGTAATCATACCTCTTCAAGAAGCATTTGTATTGAAGAGACCTAACAATAAGTTATCATAATATAGTAGGTAGTAGGTACTACTAATAATCAACAACACAAATTATGTATAGAAAAATACCTACAGAAATATACAAATTCATGACAAAATATAATGTTCCTACTCATTTGAGACTTTGTTCATGTAATTATAATGTTCTATTATATTATTATAAAAGTTTACTTATAAAATATTGTAACCTTTTCGTTCATAAAATTTTGAAAGGCAACTTCACAGACCACAGTACACAATCGTATACAGATTTTAGTAATTTTACATCGTAAAAATATTATTATCAATTTTAAATTGTTATTATCATTTATGAACATTGAAAAATCTCCCATGTGCATATTTCATACACGACACTACATCTAATCTGCATGCCAATATCTCCAATGTAATTTTGACCAAATTTTTTTAATCACATAGGAGGTATTTCGTAAACGTTGTATGGTGGGTATCACATAGGAGGAAACGATTATTATTTTTCATTATTTCTACGATTGAGATAACACATAGGAGTTTTTATCAAAATGACCGCCTATTTTTTCTGAATCCAGGGATACCAATATCTCAAAATCGCAAATTTGGCACATTGGAGGTTTTTTCGTGGCAACGACGTTATGTAGAATCATATACCTAATTGACACGTTCGGTTTGTCTAAAATTATAATTTTTCTCTGAACATGGTGCGAAGGGACGGTGTTTTAAATTTATTTATACGAAAGAAATACATTTAATTACTTAAATTAAATATTTAAGTTAATTTTTTTAAATCGGTCAAGTCTTCGTATTTTCTAATGCAATAAAAATGAAACGATCCGGTTCAGCCTGGCTCGATTTTTTTTTTTATCGGTCCGGTCCAGTCCGAGAATCGGTTAAAACGTATCAGTCCGGTCCGGTATAAAACAAAAATCGGACTACGCAGGGCTTTAAGTGCACATATTTTTAACAACACGTCGAAAATATGTATACCGACTATCTTTGTCTCGGGCGATCGCAATATCTCGTTCCGTTAATCATGCCTCGAAACTTTGCACATTCAAATCGAACGCGAATGATTTCTACAATCACAATTCGAAAACGCACAACAAACAAAACGAAAAGGACGAAACGAAATTACATTTTGAATCTCGTTTTTCGGTCCAGGCGGGTCGAGTACAACGTTTGACATCACGTTATTCTAATTACGAGTTTTTTACACTTACATTAGTGGTATATTGTTGTGCCTGTATTACGTTAATACGCCACCGCGATGACTTTCTTATTTCGTTTTTACATTCCGTTTTGTTTATTTTTTGGTTTTTGTTTTTTTTTTTTTGTTTTTGTTAACTTGTAGCTCAGGGATATAATTCAAACTATGCATAAAACTGAACAATTTATTACATAAACTTTAATTATAAATAAAACTAACTTGAAATAAAAAAAAAAAAAAAAATGAATAAAACTTTGCTTTGTCCATTGTATTACTCTTCTTTCGTTTATTTTATTTCAGAATCAAGGACTATATTCAGTATTAAACGGGACTATAATTCGAACATTTGTCACGACCGTTCTTAACGTTTCTTTTTTTTCTCAATATTTACATACTGCGTTCGGTCTTAGAAAACAGTTTTTATATTTTTCCATTCCGCTTTATCAAAAAGTCAAGTTAGATTAGACAGTGAAAAAAATGAGTGTACCAAAAAAAAAATAACCCCCGGTTTTATTAAAAATATTCATATAATTATGTTCTTTTATTAGATGTTGGGTTAGAATACAAAATCGCAAATACGATTCTTGTTAAATATTATGAATACTCGGCGATAAATAAAAATTAATTTTACCGGGAAAAGGAATTTCGACAAACACATTTTTCACGTCGGTCATGGTAAAATACAATCGCCGAACAAACGACTTTATTTAAAACGTACTTTATTATTCCTTCTGTATTTTCGATTCCATTGTCATAGTGCATTAAATCCGATGTTTTCCGCCGCGTATTCGCAATAATTCGAGGTCACGAATGAATACCATACGAATGCAAACGCGAAAACGTACGAATTTCAACGTTTAAACACACACACACACACACACACACACACACACACACACACACACACACACACACACACACACACACACACAAGACACTCACACATTTTAAACGTTTTAAATTCATCGTTAAAAACGATTTATATTTACGTACGACCGTTTAAGGAAATACATTTGAAAAATTATTTATGAACGTTCGTTTTTTTCCTCTGCTTAAATATGTTTTTAATTACTAGTAGGTGACCGAACCGTTTGCGCTCGTAAATAATAATTCAACTAGCTACTCGTATTTTTCCGCGAAAACCACTATCATCCGTTTTTAACCACCGTACCGCCCGAGTGGCGGTGATGTTTTCCATCACTTTAAACACTCACGGAATTGAGTTACGGCTTTTCCGTCACGACGACAACGGCGCAGGTTTTTGAATCGTCGGTCTCGCGATCGTGGTGTACGTAAAAAAAAAAAAAATTAAACAATCAGGGGTCAGTGGAGTGAGTCTTATTGTTTTTTTTTTTAATATTTAATTTTTTTTTATGGTGCACTCACACACACACACACACACACACACACACACACACACACACACATACACATGTAAACGATCTGTAAATATTTATCTTAACCGTACGCGCGTGGGGTCCGACGGTTCCAGTCGTAAAAACACCAAAACACGAAAAGAAAACATAAAAGATACGGTTTGATGACATTTTTTTTTACCTATGATTTGTTTTTACATCTACACGTGTATGAGGCGGTCTCTTTTTCGAGCACAAACGTCTTTGGAAGTTTGGGCGAAAGATTTTTACGTGATTTTGGATATTAGACTTTATTAGGAATAACAACGATTATTATCATATTATGAAAGTTCCTCGTCCGGATGAATAATGGAAACGTTTAGTGAATCACCGAGTAAAGTTTTGCATTGTTTTTGATTCAGGACAAACACACACACGAAGAGAACTTTCAACTGACAAGACGAAAAACTTCTAACACTTTTGAAAAATCTTCGTGCATTTCGAGCCATGTTTCCGGTCGACGATTATTCATTTATTGATTTTAATGAACAATCGTCGTCGTCGTCGTCACTTTTTCGAACAGACGATTATGCCGGCAACGATAAGTGACGGCCGAAGAATGCGGATTTTCTTTTTTTTGTTTTTATTATTATTCATTTGCAGACGTTATGCATGACGTGGCGTGCTCGTGCTGCGTTTGAAATTCGTTAACGCCACTATAGTGGAGACGGTAAACCGTGGCCTTTTTATATTCGCGTCCGCCGACGAAGCCCCGACTCGGTACCGGAGAAAAGTCGGATAACCAAATGCGCTCGTACATCAGTCGAAAAATATAACGCCACGTATACGCGTATTACGATATTATTATAAAGAAGGTGTTTGGCAAAAAAAAAAAAAAAATAATGGTGGTGGAAGTTCGTCCTTCGTCGCTTCGCTCCTCGGACAAGATAATGGTGAGGAGTGTATAGCACTTTCTATCATGGGATCACATGGTTTACGATAGTTTAGTTGTATGGTACTTTACATTTGAATGCAATGATAAATCATTGTAAGTTAAGTACAGGATACAGTAGTTGGGTGGGATACACGAGATGCATTGCTAGATTAGGCATTATTGGATAGATTTTGGAATTATTTTATATTATAAAAAAAAAAACGATTCTGAACGAAGATGAAGATGTCAGCCTTAAATTGTAATATATATTTTATTTTAATATCCTAGATTGGGTTAAATTTACATTTGTCTATTCATGTGACTTCTGCTCGTGAGCATTGGACAAACCAGGATGTGCATAGATAGGGCGTAGGTAAATACCATATTATTTGCCTAAATGCACTATCGTGACGTTACCACCCGACCCCGCCGTCCATATATGCTGAATGCTCCGTGGCTACGTCTATTTAAATATTAATAATTAATAATGATATATAAAATCCGCATGTTTATGGAACTGATACACACATTAAAATAACTGGAAATTGGAAGTTAGTAACGTTCTATTCAACCATGTAAAGGTACGTTATACACCTTGTGTTTACAATCTACCAATATTTTGTATAGAACAGCTGTCAACTACTGATTATATTATAATAAACTTAATCTATTTAATTATCTTTATCAGCTGTGATATTACATAATATTTTCATTTCTTATCTTTGAATACAAAAATTTTTATACATTTTCAACTACAAAAAAATTTGCAAATATTCGTGATTTTGACAAATTTTGTCGATTTTTGAACTTCAACTGCTTATAAAAAAAAATTGTGCCTATGTATTTGAATAATTTTTGAATCACTCTTAGATCAACTTATTCAAAACCTTCTATTAAATTTTCAAGCGATTTGGTAGGGCCAAAAAATTGTTATCGACTTTTATAAAAAAAAATCTAAGAAAAATCGAATTATTCAAATGCCTATAAATAGCTAAAAAATAAACGAAATATTTTGAAAATACAACTATGTAAAGAAAATGCCTATTTAAACATTTTGTAAAAGTTTTAAGTTTCTACGACCTATACTTTTTGAATAAGAACAAATATCAAAAATCAATGATGCCTAAATTGTTATTTTACGCGATTATGTGAAAAAATTGTAATTTCAAACACTCATAAAAATTTTTGATTTTATTCCAGTGCAAATTTTTTTACAGATAATTGAAGGAAAACGTATGCCAAACTTTGTACCGAATTTACAATTCTTAGTTTTGAATACTTAAAATTTTATGAATTTTCAACTGCAAAATAACTTCAAATTTTCGCGATTTTCTACACATTTCGTAAAAATATGAACTTTTTATGCTTATAAAAAAAAAATTGTGCATTACGCCTTGAATTTTTTTTTTATACCGATAAGTTCGACATATTAGGTACCTTGTATTAAATTTTCAAGAATTTTTGTCCAGTCAAATTTTTTTTATCCACATTTCAGAAAAAAAAACAAAGAAAAGTTGAAAATTTCAATTGTCTATTAAAAGCTCAAAAAAAGTCTGAAGTTTACAAAAATTGTACTACGTATAGATGATTCCAATATAAACATTTGGTGAAAGTTTCAAGTTTTTTCGACTTATACTTTTTGAATAAGAACAAATATCAAAAATCGTTTAAGGCTAAATTATTATTTTACGCAATCATGTAAATATTTCGTAAACGTTTGAACTTTAGATGCTTATAAAAAAAAATTGTGACTCACGATTTTTGATTTTTTTTAATAGCAATAAGTACTTCTAATGAGGAACCTTGTACTAAATTTTCAAAGTTTTATGGCCAACCAAATTTTTTTTATCCACATTTCAGAAAAAAATAAGTTCAAATTTTCGCGATTTTTCAATATTTCATAAAAATTTAAACTTTTTATGCTTATAAAAAAAAAGGTGTGCATTTCGCTTTGAATTTTTTTTTTATACCGATAAGTACTTCTTATGAGGAACTTTATATTAAATTTTTAAGATTTTTTGTGCAGCCAAATTTTTTTTATCCGCTTTTCAGAAAAAAAAACTAAGAAAAGTCAAAAATTTAAATTGTCTATAAAAAGCTCAAAAAAAGTCAAAAGTGTTCAAAAATTTTACCACGTATAGATGATTTCAATATAAACATTTGGTGAAAATTTCAAGTATCTACAATTTTTGGTTTTTGAGTAACGGCTAAATAAAAAAATCGATTTCGTCGAAAACGGGTTTTGCACAAAAAGTACCGTTTTTTCCTCATTTTTTGTTTGTTTTTCCCGTGGCATTTGAAAACTTTTGGGAATTTTCACTTGTGACCTCTCTAAGGTACCTCCGATATTCGTTTTGCCACCGAAAACATACCCTGAAGTTCAAAATTGAAGCATTATTTCGAGTAGTTATGGTGTACACAGACACAAAAACAAAAAAAAAAAAAAAAAAAACAAAAAAAAAAAAAAAAAAACAAAAAAAAAAAAAAAAAACACACATCATAGTAAAATCAATACATTCTTCACTTCGTTCAGAATCTAAAAGTTAGCACAATAGCGAGTTTCCTAAATTCTCGGTAATGCCGGAGAATAACAGCTATGGATCTAAAAACAGGTACATTTATATATTTTTAAAACTACCGCCGATGCGCGACATCAACTAGATAAAGGCTGTACGACGAAAAGGGCATTTTAAGTGAGTTATTGCACAATCGCCTAAACGTTCAAGTATCGCTTTTTTTTTTTTTTTAGATGCAGAGGGTGCTTAAATGATACGGGTTTTGGGTTTTTTATTTTTTATTTTTTTTTATGTTTTTTTTTTCAACGCTCCGAGCGTAGATACTTCAAAAGTTTCCGCCTCCGGGAGAAACGGGTTTGAAATTTGACACAGATGATATAATGATATTATAGCATAATATACTTTCCGATATTATGTTAAAATCGAGGGACGATTTACATAGTTTCACAGAGATTCGTTCGAAAACGTTTTTCGATAATTTTCCCATAAAAATTCATAACAACAATGCGCACCAGAATCCTATGTCATGAATTTATGAAAAGAAACACACACACACACACACACAATGTTTATTTCAGGCATGTCTCCAGGGGGGCTATGCCCCGCCGAGCAAAATCTACCGCCTCACGAACAAAATCTAAGAAAACAAGAGTTTAGTTGTTATTTTCATGATAAAAAAAAATTGAACATTATTTTTGTAAGAAATTAAATCAAAATCATTACTTATCAAAAAATATGATATGTGTATTAATATAAGTAAATTAGTATTTAAGTATTTTACCGTAATAACTAATAAGTAACCATAAAATATAAATATATATTATATAATTTATAAAACATTTCAGATATAATCGTGCTACCAGGCAGTCGGTATTTTTATCTATTTATAGATGCTTATAGAATTAATATTTATAATATCTATATAAATATTTTTTTTTTATTTGGACCAAATAAATTTCTAATTAACGATGAGTACAAAAGTTGTATAAAACATGATTTAAAATATTAAAATAATACATTTTTAACAAATTTATTAGATCAAAATTGTCTTTAATTGTATTTTATATTTAATGCATATTGCACCCTCGAAACATTGTGATGCCCCCCCCTCACCAGTATAAAATGCCTGAAAGAAACACTGCAAACACACACACACACACACAAACACACACACACACACACACACACACACACACACACACACACACACACACACACACACACACACACACACACATACCGACCGTAATTACGTTTATATTGCATATTGTGATTATTTATTAATTCAATTTGATCATCGATCACGGTTTCGCGTGTGAGCGAACGAGCTAATGTGAACCGAGGGGTAGGATCAACAAATTACTGCGAGTTAAACTCGTCAATAAATGTCGGTCGATACGACGTTTGGTGACATTCAGCCGGGGCCGAGAAAAAATCCTAAATCCCGACACGTCTGTGCCTTTGTGCGGCTCGTACAGAGATAAAGTGTGACACGCGCGGCGAGACGGTTGATCGATTGATTTCTAGTCGCGAGCCTGACGTAAGGTTGACGTGACGATTAAAACGTGCGCAATCATAAAAAATACTTCGTGTTCATATTATTATTATTAATTATTTTTATTATTAATTATTATTACAGACACTGTTTTCGTGAAATCGATTTTAGCTATGCCGTCATAACCCCCGCCAAATATATTCAGTACTAGAAACGTGAAATTACTGTCAGATATGTCTTTCGTCGTCACTCGTTTTAAAAAGGCAGTTTTTGAAAAAAATCGAGCATTTCGATGTAAACGCCTAAACACTTAACTTTAAAAATACCTTTGTCGTAAAAGTTTTTGTCAGATCTCTTAGGGTCACAACCCGAGGGTTGGTTTGCACCTAGAAGAAGGTGTTACTAGGGAAGGGTTTGTACTATGCAGTGGTTTCCCGTTGCCTTCTTTTTGTCTGATAATAGTTTTAAATCTTATCGTCGAGGCCTGAAAGTCAAACATAATCTACTCATTCACGTATCATTCAAATGGTAAGTACTGAAACAAATTCAGAATTGTTAAACTATACGTTTATCCATCGTTTATTTGAAATTTCACCATTTCAAATTTCTCGTGCTAGAAGAGCACCCGTCCGATATTTTGCCGTCAATATATTTTTGTTCCGTTCGTTTGCATTTACGGCTCAGATAATGATGAGCTGTGGGCGGTGTGCACGGAACGCGGCCGGTTTGTAGGCATATTGGTTAGGAGGGGGGGGAGAAAATACATAACATGAACCCTTCGAATACCGGATAATTTCCGTATTTTAATTTCGTCCACTATTCAGAGGGAATCCGGTTAGTTGTGGGAGAAATCAAGTGTATATTTAATTTAATAATAATCACCGAACGTAGGTACATACTGTATTTGTAAGTGCATATTCTCCGAATTTATTGCGTGTGTAGATTATTTGTAGTTATTTTGTTCTGTTCTTATTAAACGTGTGAACATTTACGAAAAGTTTAATCGTTTTTCAGTAAAGACAAACTTTTATGAAAATCGAAAGTTTTTAATTAAACGTCCAAAATAAGATTAAACATATTGGTTGATGTCACACAACAGTGTAGACTTGTGATAACGGATTTCGCAATAATTATTCAAAATTTACATTAAAAACAGTCGAAATTAAAAATCAAAATGCCGTAAAAGTGTACGGTATTCAGAGGGGTTTCCTTGAGAAAATTCGAGAAAACTTCCCCGATGTAAAAAAAAAAAAAAATATTCGCTATCAGGAGACGTCCGCTATATAGAGGCGTCCATTTGGCTATTTCGGCAGGTTTCAAGTTATTTATATACGCACATAAATTCAAAAAACATGCCCTTTTCATATTATGTACTTCGTTCCTGATGCCACGATTGAATTTTTTTGACGATTTTTTTTCACAGAGTTGTTGAAAATAAATGGATGCCATAAAGGCGCCTACTATATTTTCAAACGACGGCCATATAAAGGGAGGAGAGGGGTGAGCGCGGGTGCACGAACTGCGTTTCAATTACTACGTTTTTCGACCGGACGTATTATGAATAATTTCACGATTTGTTTGTTTGTTTTTTTTTTTTTTTTTACAAACGTGTTACAAAGGCTCTCCACCGAAACGTCATTTCCGTGTCCTTTTCCATCATATTTATTTTTCGGCAAGAGGACGTTGGGCACGGAAGATGACCCTACTATATAGCCTAAAATAATATTAAATTTAAATAAATATTTGACTCGCCATACACGCACACACACACACACACACACACTGATAAAGTCGGGTTATTCAGCTAATTTATGTGTACATATCGTGTAATGCTTTGATGACGAATGAAAATAAATTGAAAGATGGATCTCGTGTGAGACAGAAGGGTGACGCAGGCAGTGGCGTATTTAGGGGGGGGTCCCCGGGTCTCGACCTCCCACAGAAGAAAACAAAATTAAATTTACGTCTGAAATGAAATATACTATATAGTCACATAATAATTATATTTACAAGATTCCAGACTCAAATACAAAATATTTTATAAAATTGTATTTAGAAGTCATAAATTAATTATTAGGTAAGAATAGAGGAAGAGAATATTTATTTACTACCTATATTATTATATATATATATATATATATATATATATTTATTTATTTATTTATATTTATATTATGTTATAATTTGTAATTCCGCGATAATGGTGAAGAGGGTTACTCAGAATATAAAAAATATTTTTTGGACACCCCCCCCAGAAAAAATTTGAAAATTCGCCACTGGACGCAGGGATGACATTCGACGAGAGACGATTCCGTAAGGAGGAGGAGTGGGTAGGGTGAGACGGACGAAGACGAACACGCGCCGTGCATACGATTTTCCGTTTTTATCGCCCCGACACACCGCACTCGTCTCTCGACCTCACTCGCCTCTCGACGTCACACGCGTACTGATCGGTCCGATTTAATTATGTACGGAAAGCGGTACGACTCTGGTATGACGTTTCGTACGCGAAACCGAACCGGCGAAAAATGAGAACCGCGTCTTTATTTCGTATTTTATCGTCGTCGTCGTCGTACAAAGTCGCCTTTGTACATAATGATATGCGTCAGAGACGCGACGTTAACTCTTTATTTCTCACATCGATCCGAGCGGCGTCTTACACGAGAGTTTGCGTTATTTATTTCTCTGTCTTAGCAATAATAATGATACGTTCGGTACAAGTGACATAACGCATGTCATAACACGCATGACGTGGCATTGGATCGTTCGCGTTTCACGACTGACGTTCGATTCCACAAACTTAACATGTCGACTGTTTTTCTTGTTTTCTTGTTTTTTATTTTTATTTTTTGCCCTTCCGAGACGCGCTCCGCCGTAATAACAAAATAATAATTCCGACTTTAGACGTTTACGTACGGGAAAAAAATCAAAAAAAAAAAAAAAAATCATCCTAACAAACGATTTTCGAAACGTTTTTCAGTATTGTCGTACAGTGTTAAGTGTACGAATGATATTGTGTTTGAATTTTCAGCTATTTATAATAGTCGATATCGATAAAAATGAAATATTTTATTAAAACGAAAACATCGAAAAAACGAGGTATTTTCAAAGGGCCGTGTTTTCACTATTTTATTTTCCCCGGCCGTTTCCGAGCAAAAATGTTTCATGTTTATATTTGAATCTTAAAGGAATTCGTGTGAACATTGAAAAAACGTCTGGGAAAAAATTCGAACCGTTCGAATAGCAGCGTGGCGTGCACTCGAAACACGTGGGTATAGTTTGAAAAGCATCCAAAAAAATAAAATAAAAAATAAATAAACAAACAAAAAAGATAGGATTCCGTGGTCCACGATCATGACGTGATATTGTGTTTTTGCAGCCAAGCAAAGTAAAAAAAAAAAAATAGAAAAGAAAAGAAAAGAAAAGACGGCTGACCGGCAAAGAGCCGTGTTACACGCGAAAAAGCTAGTAATCGAACCGAGGAAAATATCGTAGTATGTGATTTAGACGCTCGTACAACGACGGACGGATCGGATCGTTATCGACGTCCTTTAATCGACTCACCATAATCAGTCATCCTGTTACGGTGCGTTGGCAGTGGCGGGGCCCGGGTACACTGTATTACTCGGTCGGCCGGATAAAAAAAACGGTCCTTCCATTTAGGTACGATCAGAAGAACACAAGGCCGCCTTGACTTGTTAACGATTTCAATCTCGTTTTATTAATTATGCTGACGTCAAAGTCGTATTGTCAGTATACAGAGTGATCCGCTAATCGCATCAAACAATTTACAATCCCATCTAAATCTGCTCTCAGAATGGTACGCTAAGTGGTGAATTAAATTCAAAAAAATAATAACAAAGCCGTTCATACGACGTTCGCCCTAAGACGCGGGATTCGCCCTAACGCGACTGTAAATAATCTACCGATTCCATCCCTTGACACGATTAAATACTTAGGTCTCGACCTCGATAAAAGACTTACATGGCGAAACGATATTCGAAAAAAAAAGGTTATTACTCAATGGTCCGCGCCCGACCCTTAAAATTTATACTCTCAAAAAATAAGTTCTCATCTTTAAAACCTAAATCACAAATATACAAATCTCTTCTTAAACCCATATGGACGTATGGAATACAACTATGGGGATCAGCTAAAAAATATTTTTTTAACAAAATATTGCACTTCGAAAATTATTAATGCCCCACTCTATGTTTCTAACTTGACCCTCCACAAAGACCTAGGTGAAGTATAATATTATATTACATCAAGTAAACACATTTGTTTTTGTCCAGGTGAAATTAAATTCGCAGCAATAAATTTCCGAGGATCAGAACGTTTACTTATAGTTTCCACTTCATATCACAATATATGTTTCGGGGCTACACATCTTATTTTTAATTTATTGTTATTGTTTTTTTTTTTTTTGTTTAACACAGAGTTGTCAAAACGTTTTCGCTAGGATTACCCGTAAAGTCGCACGGACCGTAGTGTTGGTCTACGACAAACTTTAGTGAGACACTCGTAATCTTTTTCACCGACTCGTTTGTTACTTTTTTAATAATCTACCAGTCCTATAGCGCACATCACATTATATGACACACCAGTGGCACCCATCTAATTTTTTTTAGGTGTGGCGATTGCAAAAATATTAATATACATTAATTAATACTCACCTACCTCTACACAGTTCGAAACTTAAGCCATGGGAGGCAAAGCCCCCCAACCACCCCTAGTCCATACCGATTTTTCGACTACAAAATATGTAGCAGAAGGGTCATGTTCTTTTATTATTGCCTGCAATCCATTGCAGGCACCTCTCATTCAAGCTGCACCATACGGTACGGTTGGCCAATTAGATATTTTTTCCAATCTATATCCATTTCTTCATATATATATATCATTGATCATTGTAAACGAATATTGGCCAGTAGTCGATAAGGTTTCTCGGACGGCTATTAGTCTTTCACAGACATCATCGGTATTTTTATTTTTGTACTGAAACACTATTGACAACTGCTCTTTTCGAGAAATATCAAATGTAGGGTCTACAGACACGGCAAAATATTTGGCATTAATAAGCTCATGTTTGATTGAATTTCGTATTCCTTCTTATCTTAATTATAAAACTGTACTATTTGCACGCTTTAAAACTACCAATGCTAGGGGGTACCCACCCCCTAAATTAGGTGTGGCAGCTGCCACACCTTACATATAGGTTCGGCGCCACTGTGACACACACACACGCACACGGGCGCGCTTACACGTCTACCGATTCCTCCGTAAACTGCGGTGAACTTAGTGGCACGTCCTCCTCCACGATTGCCTTTCGAGTGGTTCAAAGTCGTGCGCCCACGCCCACCCTTCTCTCACAGCCGTTCCCGAGATCGACGTACGTCACAATAGCCACGAGGTCGATCGATCTCTGACAACGGGATGGTGGCCGTCCGTGCAGGAGACATAATAACTGTGAATTGTGTATTGTAAATACCTGCGCGTCGCGTTCGTATCACTGTTGTGTACCTACGCGTGTACATAATATTATATTGTAGTCGTCGTCGTATAGTGATGGCGCATCAAACTTTACCGATCGATACGCATGTATATTTATATACGTGTATAATTATTAATACGACCGAAATACCGCGATAATGTGGCGTTGATGACGTGCAAAACTAATCGAAAACAATATTATCGATGTGAGCTGAAAGCACACCTATTGTAATCGAACGGCCGAACCGGGACACACGTTCCAGACGACGGCGTGCGCGCGCAACTGTGTGTTTTGCGAAGAATCACCGAGTCGGTGCAGTGGGATTGTCGAACTTCGGGGACAGAATTTTTTTGTTTTCGGATCTTCGGAAACGTATTGTCAAAAACAAATTAAATTACGTCGTGAGAATTTGAAAAATTTTCACTGAGTAAAAGACGAAAAACAGAAACAGAAGCTGTCCCGCATTACAATATCGCCACGTCTCTCCCGCGATTTAACCACGATTTTCACTTCAGAGACTTGACTTTATTTTTACGACTTCTTCATGATAATAGGTGTTCAAAGTACAAAAAAAAAAAAAAATAAATAATTAAATTAAATTAAAGCGAGCTCTCGATTTATTTGTACTTTTTTTCTCAGTCGTTATGATGTTGTGTTAAGTCAAAAATACACAACGCACATTATAACATAATATCGAACAAGCGAAACTTCCCACAATTTACGTTTCATATTTTAATAAGTAATAGCCGACAAGTGTCGAAAGTTGTTAAATGAAAACGTCAAGTTCTGAAGCGAAACGTTCATCTACCCGATCCGCTGCTTTGTGTACCGAGTGAAACTAGAAGTTTCGTTTACTCCGAGGTAACCGTCAAAGAGGGAAAACTAACTCGACCTAAACCGCAGTTTTTCCACAAGAATGTCGAAAGGAATTTTCCACGGATTTTCGTCGGTGCGTGTTTTTCCAAAACACGAAAACTATATTATAATCCTGCAGTAATATCGGAGGTATGAACGGTTCGAATAATGAGAGGGTAGGTAAGTAGGGCGGAAACTAACGAGGGTCGTTTTAGGCGGAAAATTTCGTGTCCAGGACGACGTATTTATAAAGTGGAAAGATCGTTTTAAACGACATATTTCCCACCGTGCAATTAATCGTCGCTTCGACGTTGTAGCGATGTTATATCGAAACATGTAACGTTACAATGCGAGTCGCATTCGAGTTGCAAAAATATTCCTACGACTGCTCATCGGCCGTCTCAGCTGACATGCGTGTAATATTGTATCCATATTTTCTCGCGATATTTCAGAAAATATTATAGATTTATGCGATGTTTCAATAAAACGTCGAAATAACAAATCGACCGTATAATAATCGCAAAACTACATTACCTTGATGTTGCATACCCGTTATTATGTAACGTGAAAACCATTTTCTAGAAAAAAATTGCAAAAAATAACCACACATTTGTCGAGTTTTGGTCCAGTGTATTATCGTCAGATCGCTCTAGTTTATCTCACCTATCCTACGCAATAACCGTCCTACCTACCAAACAGAAGCGTAACGAACGTAAATATTAAGCTATTAAATGAGGAACCGAGCGCAAAAGTGGCCTATTCCACAAAAACCAAAGTGAGAGGAAATTAGTTTTGAAGATTATAGAAAAACTTAATTAACTGTGGAACAGTTTTGTGTTACTATATGTAGAATGTAAGTACGTTATTTACGTGCGAGTTGAAAATTTTAAAATATTTCTGCGTGTTGTGAGTTTTTTTAAATTAAAATCGTAACAATCGATTGGAACTCGTATCGACTCGATTCTACGGAGCTTGAGATTAAATTGTAAGTCACGATAACGCCCGAGTTGTATCACGATAACTATACGACAAAAGGTATTGTAAACGAGAGGACGCGAAATCTAGAAAGATACAGTATTGTGTAGTTTTCTATAACCGAATTATTTCGCTATAATAATGAAAAACCTTTTTTTCTCGTCAAAACCCGACGATTTCGGAAAGCATCGTGATTATCGGGAGGTGTAGACGTTACAAAAAAAAAAAATAAATAAATAAAATAAAGTTCATCTTGAACTCGCGTGACGACACGTGTCTGACCATATCAAAGACTCAAAAACGTACTATTACTATTTCATACTTTTGAAAGCTTCTTTTAGTGGTTAACGGTTTTATAATTTAGCAGCATTTTCACTTTAATACGACTTTTCAGTTCACTAAAAATTTTGAACCGAAACCGCAGTCGCCTGGACTCAAGATCAACTGGACCAGATTCATATATTATATAAATGATATGACAAGGAGCTATGGTAAAACACAAACGTCGTCGACGAACTGTTGGTCAATGACTGTTTTCCGAGAAAAATAAATATTTCTTTGCTGAAAACAAACCGGATTCAAAAGCACCGTTCGACATTTGAAAATCGAAAAATAAAATATTTTAAAATGTAAGTATTTGTACAACTTAGAAACGATATAAACATTTAATACGATTTTGCTGTCCTCCAAAACTCGCCAACTTATGCGGTCGTATAGTTTGCAGTGCTTTAAATCCACACCTCCATAGGCAAACACACGCCATAGTCGCAACTGGTTTAAAAATGTTTAAAGGATCACAACCCTCGCCAAAACTTTTATTAAAAATGACTTATGCCTTACTCATATCATTACACATATTTTTATATGAACTACTCAAACATTTTTTTTTATTTTACTTACTACACGATGAGAATAATAAAAATATAAAAACGTTTCACAGTTGATTTACAATAACATTTTTTGATATACCAACAAATCGAATCATACGATGCAAATTAGAACACATTTTAGATAATTTTCCATCGTTATTTACACTAGAAAACGTGTTTGAACAATCTTCAAAGTCGAATAAGTCAATATTATTTGACGAGTATTTTTTCGATTCGAGTTGTAGACAAATCATAACAGAATTTTTTTCGTCGATATTATTCCCGTGTTTTTTTTTTTACCATACTTTTACCACGTGATCGTAATTTCGATTGAAAATATTTTGTTTTGACAAGAAGTATTCCTTTTTTTTGGAAAGGTTTCATGTTGGTGTCGTTGAAACTCAAAATACAAATATATCGCACTCTCGTCCGTCTAGTGGTAATGTATGGGCGTGGAACGTAGACATTACGTGAAGCTGAGCAAAATAAAATTTTGATGACTCAAAGAAAGGTGTTAAGAAGCATTTTCGGACCGTGCTTAGACGAAATCACGGGAGAACGGAGAATTCTTAAAAACGTAGAACTTAGACAATTGTATCAAATGCCTGATATTATAAAGGGAAGTTTTTTTTTACTTTTTATAATTATTAGTTTATTTTTAGTTTTTTTAAACTGAAACTTACGAAAAGTCGTCGAAGATTTACAATGAGCAATGTGTTTAAATGTATTACTAATTTCGTCCATTGAAGCAGAGTTGGCACAAATACAAATGGTAAACTTGGAAATTTAGCACGTGATTTTGCGACAAAAAAGGCAAAAAGAAAAAGTTAATTTATAATGCCACACTATTATTTCAAAATGTTATTATAATTATTACAAGTATTTTATCTCATTTTGATTTTCATTCAAACAAATAGTACCTATGTATGATGTATACTCGTGTTTTATTCTATTTTTTTTTTTTTTTTTAGTCGTGTATTTATTTATGGTGATGTCAAATTCAAATTTATTAATCGAGACATTAACACACATTTTTTAATTTCGATAATATCCAATTTAGTATTTAAGAGCAGCATTCGAATTCTCGCTTTAGGGCGGATGATATCTTACGACGGGCTTGTTAATATGTTCTCTGTACGCGTGTCCGGGAAAAATCTCCGTCTGCGGAGGGGCCGAGCCCCCTCTATCCCCCGACTCGTGGAGCGCCGCCGGCACGCGACAACGTTAGCGCCACTCGCACACGACTTACCCAGCAGCAGCAGCGTGAGGTCGGACACGGCCAGGCTGAACAGGTAGTAGTTGGTGGCCGTGTGCATGAAGTTGTTGCGGACGATGACGACGCACACGGCGATGTTGCCCACCACGCCGGTGACGAATATCAGCACGTAGATGACGGTGATCGGCACCGCGATGTTGAGCGACACGCGCTTGGGCCCGCGCACCTGCAGCAGGTAGCTCTCCAGCGTCACGTTCGCCGTGTCGTTCATGTCGCCGCGCGGTCGGCTACGGTAGCGACAGTGGCGGCTGTACCAGCGGCAACGGCGGCGGCAGCAGTGTGGTCCACGCCGCGCCGGAAGCGTTCATCTGCGCCTGCGGACACACGATTCCCGTACGTCGTGAATGCGGTTTCAACCGAGTACGCGGTTTCAACCGTGAATGCGGTTTCAACCGTGAACGCGGTTTCAACCGTGTACGCGCGCGCGATTCGACCGTCGGCCGGGGGGACCAAAGATCCACTGTACGCACCAATGGCGTATTTAGGATTTCGCTGCCCTGGGAATACATTTTGTTTTAAGCCCTCTTCCTCTCAACAGTTTCTTTTTTTTTTTTTTTTAATCTATCCGCGGCTACTGTGGCCATTGGATGTAACAATGTATACATGGTTTTGTATTATCACTTGTAGATTATGGCGTTGTATAAAGTTAAAAAAAGAAAAAAAAAGAAGGAAAACAAAAGAGAAGAAAAACATTTGGAATATATACATTAAATGAAAGCATTTGGGTACTGTAAGTTATATATAAAAAAAAAAAAAAATTTGGGTATCATATTTTTCGGTCAATGAGGGATATTTCCGAAATGGATTGGATGAGTTTGACGATGTTCGCTGGATCAGGACCTAATATTTCTGCGAGGTGATCGGATACTTGATGTTTAGTAAAATTAAAGTTTGGGATGTGAGGGAATTATTAGATTAAGTTGTATAATTTGGTTAATTTTAAGAATGTGAATATTTTTTGGATGTTGTCCGGAACGGGGCCTAGGGCTTCTTGAAGGTTGTAAGCTAGCTTGAGGTCGATTCTAATGTCGTTGTATTCTCGGCAGAAGCATATTATGTGTTTGACTGATGTTGTTTCACCGCAAGTGGGACAGGGTTCTGGTTCCGTTTGGTCAACAGTTTCGTATAGTAGCAATTTGTCTTACCCGTAAGAAAACTTACAACGCATGTGATACGGTAGTCGGTAATAGTATCATGAAGTATAAACATCTAACGGGTGCCCTAGAATGATGTACATCGAAGTTATTTTCAGTAGTGCCCGTGATAGCAAAATAATCGAATCAAATTGTACATTGTATTAATTTATTTTCACGGTTGTTTACGAAATAGTGAACAAAATGTCAACAAAGGAAAACAATTAATATTGAACCGATTAATAGAATCTAAATATTTAGGAGAAGAAAAACGAACATCGTTTGTCTAATATTTTTCGTCGCGCTTGTGATTTTGACCTTGCAAAATTTTCAATTATTTTTTGACACTCGTAATATTTTGAACAATCGAAGACCTATCAATAAATGAGATGAGTGTATGTCACAATATTTTCAAAAATCGTTCTATTATATAAATAATTGATAAAACTCAGTGTTATCAATATGTTGTGGTTCATATATTACGATTTTCGACGTCGCTCGGATTCGAGTCACCGCACACGACGGACGTATAAAAAAGCTGGTAAGTGAGATGATGGTGGTACAAGTTCGTCCTTCGTCCCTTCGGTCTTCGGACAACATATTGGTGATGAATGTATTAAGTTTTAAAAAAATGATGACTCATTTCTTTAGTATAAAACGATTCTGAGCAAAGCTTCAGTGTATAAGTATTGTATACTCAATATTTCATTAGAAATAAACTTAAAATAAATCAGACAATATCGTAAAAAATCGTATAATAATTTATTAAAGTGTGTATAAAAAAAAAATCCTGAGTCACGATTTTTGAATTTTTGTTAGGATAATTAGGTAGGTATATGAGTAAGGTCATATTAAATTTTCAGAACTTTTTGTCAAATATTTAAAATAATATTACATAAAAGCTTTCAAACAATTTGGTAAATTAAAAGTTCTATATTTAAGTCAAAAGTGCGATAATTGTTCTGAAAATGTTGTCCAATATAAAAAAGTATGTATTTGATATTGGATAAAATTTTCAAGTTTCTAGCTTCAATACTTTTCGATTTATGACTAAATACCTAAAATCTGAACAGTGAAAATCTCGTTTACGGCGGATTTTTACCGTTTTTACTCAGTTTTTCGATCGTTATTCTTGATTACTGGAAAAACTATGGAGATTTTGGAAAAATGACCTCTCTAAAGTACCATTTCAGTTCAATTTCGAATCTAAAAAGTTGCTATATAGACAAAATTTTTGGACAAGGATTTCTATACGAAAAAGTGTTTACAGAAAAAAAAAAATAAACAAAAATAAAAAATAAACATCATTGTAAAACCATAAGATCCTTCGCTTCACTCAGAATCTAAAAATACGAATTCGGGGCGGACGTCTTGTCCGCCACCCTTTCGGCCTAGGGTGTAAATAAACGTAGCGCATTCGTTTAGGCCGTAATAACGTTATTATTATTATTATTTTTTTTTTCGCCCTTTTCGTACGTTACGTACGTTCTCTGTTTATATTGACCGAGGCACACTGTGTCGGTCGTGAAATATAATAATAATAATAAAAAAAAAAACAAAACAAAACAAAATTCGTTCTCGCGACACATGTTTCTTTTATATGAACAGCAACGACGACGAGTTACATATTATTATACGTCTGAGTGATATTATTGCGTTTTATTCGATACGCCGAGTCGACGACGTTAAGTCCCTGCCGGACGAAAACGGCGAAATCGAATGTTGTAACTATAGTACACAACACGCGTCGTCGTAATTCACTCCGTCCAATAACGTACGAAATAACCCACGCACTTTGCGCGTAATGAAATTTTACACGTTTTTCAACACTCTGACACGCGTCCCTCCTTAAAATCCCGACGGTCGGGTATACAGGGTGTGCGTTTGAATCGATTTTCTACTGCCCACGGTTAGTGTACACGCATACTTTCAACTGGGTGGGGGGCAAAGTGTATGTTACAAATCATTGATATCGACGGCGACAATCCAAAAGCGCACGAGCGCCAAAATCCATATTATACTCCGGTTTTCAATATCGATATGAATTATCGATCGAACATATTATAGTTGAATGATCATTGAAAACAGATTTAAATCCCAACTTTGTGCTTTGTTATATATGTTTTCAAATTTGAAATATCCAATGATAAGTCAAGTCGTTGGGGAAAAATCGAGTTTTAATTTCGAAAAAATCACTTACGCATATTATACCATTTTTATACGATTAATATATTTATGGAAAAAATAGGAAGGTTTGAACACACCCCCTCCCCGTGAACGCCACTGCTACGCGTTTTGGTCAACGGTATTTTTTTAGTCGTTTCAATGCACAATCAGTACGTGGTCGGCATTAAGCACCAGCATGATTTCAAGAATCCACTGCACTTGGTCAAAGGACCATTTTGCGTTAATAAGCCAGGTCGATTAAGTTTATATCAGCTATTAGACCAAAGTTTGAGTGTGAAATGGATTGATTTTTGTACTATTCTTTATTTATTATTATTATTATTATTTTTTTTTTTTTAATTAAACCCGTCGTCGACCAATCACATGTTATCGATTTTCCCCACGATATTTACCGAATTGTTTCATTTCCTGTAGTTAATGTTAAGTACGCTAGGAGCTGCAATGGGACGGAATCGAGTAATGAATGAAAATTTACAAAAGCGGTCCGTATAAATCAAATCGATCTCTCGTATCCTCTGTTCTAAATGACCATACTCAGTCTGTATTACTAATAATATAAGGGCTTGGCGCGGTCCGTTGAGATTTTACCCGTTTGTGTGTGTGTGTGTGTGTGTGTGTGTGTGTGTGTGTGTGTGTGTGTGTGTGTGTGTGTATGTATGTGTGTGTGTGCTTCATCTCATTTTCCCGGATGACAAACAATAAAGTAAGAAAAACGAAAGTACAAACGAAAAACTTACGTTCACCGCGTTCGTCCGTAAAACGGTCCTTTTTTTGTATCACGATACCTATTTCACGCCACATTTTCAACCGTTACGCGGGTTTATTTTGCGGTTTTTTTTTTTTAATCTGCGAATAAACCACAAGTTCTGTTAAGTCCGCGCAGCCGTCATAGAACGTTACCACCGGTCGGTTAGTCGCTTGTACTGCCTCGTTACGTTATTTATGAATATGAAATATTGTTCGGAGAAAAAACGGACAGATTAAAATATGGTTAACATGCCACGCGTACGAGAAAAAGTATAAACGAAAACGGAGCCGTAGGAGAATATTGTAATGCTTTTTTCTTCGAATAAAACCTTGTTTGAACCGATCCAGAAAAGTAGTTTCTCGAAACGAGAACAAGGATCAAGGAGAGTTATAAATCAAAAATTATAAAATAATAATAATAATAATCGTGACATAGAGAGATGAAAGAAAAAGAAAATCGCAGATTTGAGCCGTAGTGTCATTGTAAAAGCAATCAAAATAATATATTATATCGGATAAAAATTTCTTCGCCGTGCCCGGAAAATGTTGACTCGAACATAATCCGATTTCATAGCGAAATAAACGTGATACGCAATAAACGAGAGATCCGGTTATTTTCAAAAGCACAAGTCCCTAAATCGTGTTTCGATAATATTTTTGAATTCGTCGAGAAAACAATACAAATCGTTCAGTGCAGTAACGTCAGCTGATTCACAACGTTATCTCGTCTTAAAATGTTTAACTAGATTCGTTGGGTCATCCGGTGGGTTTTAGAATGATTTTTTTGTTTTAACTTTCCATTCGAACGGCAGAACTCAATAACGTTCATGCACTTGCCAGTCGGAAATTTAATCAAATTTCGCAATTTACGTTGCGTTTACGTTTTAACGAGTTGTTAGCGGTTGAAACGTTTGAGTGGCTATCGCGAAAACGGATTCGTAAATCTAAACCTATCCGACCATAACCGACTCGGTCTTGCCACCCGTCGCGTACGCGCCCTACGATCCATCCTCGCCCGAAACGTGAAAGTCCAAACCGACCGAGAACAACAGAGTCGTAATCGAGTCATAATCACTCGCCACGGTGCGTAGGTACGAATACGATATATTTTACTTTATCACTGTTTCGGGAAATTTCGGCGGAACAACATAGTTCGGAATATTGTTTCGCCCGGTCCGTGATTCGATTGCGAACCGTGCGCGGCCGATACGTTTTAAATCTCGATACTAATCAGCGTGCCCGCGCCGTGTTAAAAACCGACCCCGACGCGTTAGCGACCACTTTTCTTGCTCCGAAATAACAGATGAGGTCCGACGCGCCGTTTTCGACGTCCGAGGGCCGGTCCGTACCTATCCGTCTTGCCGCGAAACGACAATAATTGGACGCGTCGCCGAAAGTTATGACTTTCAAAATGATCGTACGTAATGCGTTATAATTAGAGCTCGGATTTATAATACGTATGAAAAAAAAAAAAAAACAAAAAAAACAAAAACAAAAAAATATGTAAATATATTATAAATGTGTAGTAAAAAATCGTTTTATATGTGATAAACAGGGTCCGGATTTTATAGCATATATTGCTAATTATTATAGAATACAGATAAAAATAGCAGGGTGGGCTATACATTTTGTTTTATACACCAGAGACTCTGAATATGAAATTTTATTTTGCTATTTTTTGCATATTTGACGCATTTTAGATTTTTAGTGCTATTTTTAAAGTGCAGTTGGTACTATTTTTCTCATACAACGCTTTACTTAGTAGTTTTCGTAAATACCGTTTATGTCGAGAAAAAATTACTATTCATTTACGTGAATTTATATGAAAAATTACCACATTTTTGTTTCGTAATTAATTTATAAACAATATTATAGTTGTAGGTATACAATATTAAACGTGTTTATCCATTTTCAAGAAGCTCGGAAATATCGAATATTACACATTTTATGTCCTCTAGTCTGTTTTATTTATATATATTTCATAATCGTTTATATTTTACAATTTTCTTAAAGTAATACGTACTAATATTCAAAAGATAGCAATTTAAACAACCAGTAAAAGATGATAATTTCAAAGAAATCTGTTTTTTTGTTGCTATTTTTGATATTTTTTAGGGCACATTATAGCGCATATTTTAGTACTTTTTGGTGCTATAAGCTCCAAACCCTGGTGATAAAAAAATAAAAATATAGAATATAAAAAAAAACTACTGATCATAACTGAAAAAAAACAGTAAAAATTACATGATATGTATAATAATGAGATCTAATTTACTCATTTTACTTCGATATTATTCATCTCGATTTTAATTTCGAAAGTAATGCGATACCACATAATATAATATGCTCAAATTTCCAAAGTTAAATGATCTACGGTTTGGTCGTAACACAGATTTAACCGGCGATATTACCCCATTAATTTCACAATGTATATCTCTGATTAATTTTAGGCAGCCTAAACCAGGATTTTTATGTGATAGGTACACTGTGCATTTTTTCTTTTACTGCAACTCCCAAGGGTCCTTGTACTTGTTCCGCGCATTTTTCAACTTCTTCTATAAGTCCTAAACTTTGAATCGAAGTCGTTTTACTCGTTTCTAGTTGTTTTATTGTATTCTCTAAAAATTCAAAATTAACGGATGTATAAATTCAATAATTTTTTAACGTCATCTTTTATGTATCGAACATAATATAATATCGGCCGTAGGTTACGGTCGATTAGTTCAATAATTGGTAATATTTTGTTTACGTACTTTTGGAAACACGGGAAATTGTCCGTGTTGAAAAATACAATCGTATGTTAATAAACCGTAAACGAACAAATCGTCGAAGTGTGTGGGAAAAAATGGAATTATTGAGAAATATGTAAAAATTGGTACTTATGGCAAAATACGTAAAAGTTATGCAAAATAAAATAATATAGTTCATGACGTTGGAAATCGCTTGAAACGATTTAATCACACGCCAAAATTAATTTATCGAGTCACAGTAAAAACGTGTATTTACATACGTATAAATCCGAGTCCTAGTTGTGATTTCGGACGGAACCGAAAAATCTAAAAAGGAAAAAGAAAGAAAAGCGGAAAAACCGAGTTCGACGAACGATGCGTTTGGACGCGACGCGTTTTCCAACCGAATCGGTTTTGAACTTTGAATCGACGACGTCGTCCGGCGGTGACGTGCGAAAGCGATGAGCCCAGTAACAACTAATTATTCGACACGCCGCGAGCGTACGTTCGCGACGTTCGCGTAAATGACGTACGTGTAGATTAATTTACGTCGAAATATAACGTTTTAACGCACGGCACAGCATAAATTCCGACGTAATTTAAATTAAACATAATTAAATTAAATTAAAAAAAACTTGTTTACGCGACGGCAGCCGTGTCTGAAGTCTGTAAACGTCACGTTCCGTACGCGTACCTACGACTCGGAAAACCGTAAAAGCATCGGTCGGTTAGAGCGGCGAGCGGCGAAACAGTTAAAAATCGAAACGAAATCGAAAATCGATTATCTGCACGTTACCGCATTGTCGTGGACGATATATTACGTTGTTTACCGACGAAGAGCGTATGATTTTTCCGAAATTTATCTCCCCGGGAAATATCGATTCGCGTTGCGAGATATAAACTCCGGTCACCTTTTCTTTGTGAAAATTTACCGGAAAACTATTGCGGTTTTTCGTGCTACCGCGCAATCATGAATAATTAGCAACCGTTTTCGAGTTGATATTTTTCGGAAGTAATAACACCGTGAAAATTCGGTGTATTACACGCGTTCGGATAATAAAACGACCGACAAAAGCTGTTTTCGCCTTTGCTTCGTGTCAATGTAATATATTTTCGTATTTTCGTATTTCTTATTTTTTTAATTATATTATTTTATTTATATAGGTTTACCTACGTAAAATTAGTCAACTCTTACGCGTCACTTAAACGGAATAATCTTAATTTTAATGTAAATTTACACAGATAAACGAGTTGCGACTTACACACACACACACGTCTGGGTAAATATTATTCCGTTACATAATCGGGACTAACGCACTCGGTTTTACGGGTATATAATATAAATAATTCGTGTAAATTCAACTACTACGATTGGGCCGCGTGACGTGTGTGCGTGTGTGTATACATAATTACACAATATCATATTCGCCTGACTCGTCAGAGTATATTTTATGTAAATGGAAATAAACCCACGTAGGATATTTTCGCATTACGCTATATCCGAAATTAATATCGAAGTGATAGGAGAAATTCGATTTGAATTAAATACCAGTGACGGTTCGAATAGAAAATTTTGAACATTTCATAAAAAAAAAAAAAAAAAAAAAAAACTATAAACATTTATTTTTTGATATTTCACTGCGTTTTTCGGTGAATTTAAAATTCAAAAATCAATATCGATCGGGTGTACGTTTAATTCTGACCCGTGTTGAAATCGAATACGACTTTTACGTATAAATCTTAGGAATTCAAATATTCACTTTTATGCCCAGGGCGGTGGACAATATGACGTCTTTATTCGTATTGAAAAAATATCATTACAATCTCACTGAATTCGATACGAATATGACAATAAAAAAAATATATATATATGCTAAGTACTATTGTACAGGGTGCGGCGTAATGGACTCCCACATTTCCGAGGTGAATTAAAAAAAAAAAACCATACAAGATACGGACATTTTTTATTTATTTATTAAAACTACATTAAATAAGGTTTTTTTTTAAAGTTGTTTGTTTTAAAAAAATATTGTCCAAATTATTGCCTTTTCATTTGACGCACATTTGGAGCCGTTCTAGAAAATAATCCGTAATGGACTACAATATTTCAAAACATCATTAGCACGTAATTAAACTGATCAGATAAAAGCGGTTTGTTTCACTGGGTTAGGTCATTAATACGATTTTTAGTCGTCACAATGTCGCGGTCGGGTGAACAACGTGGTTTCGTCATCGAGGCATTTTTCAAAAACGCCGAATGTGTGACAAAACATTACATGGCCTCCTCGCCTCCCTGATTTGAGTCCATGTGACTATTTTTTATGGGGATACCTCAAAGCTGAAAAAAGTTTTCAAACATCGACCTAGAACCATCGAAGAACTAAAAGAGGCCATCCGTCAAAAAATCTCCGCGATTCCACTCGATATGTTGGCGAGAGTGATGGAAAACTTTCGAGAACGGCTCCATATGTGCGTTGCTCGTCAAGGCAATCATTTAGACGACATCATTTTAAAAAAATAACTTTAAAAAAAACTTTATTTAATGTAGTTTTAATAAATAAAAAAAAATGCCATATCTCGTATAGTTTTTTTTTTTTAACTCACTTCGGAAATGTGGGAGTCCATTATGCCGCACCCTATATAATATCGTTTAATTACTCGTGTAATTTATTTATTTATTTTGAATCAATGTGTGAATTATAATTTAAAATATTGTATACCAATTTTCGGGCCTCCGCACGAGTTTCCCTCGGTGAGGCTCAGTAATCTATTGATTTAAAGTAAAAAAAAAAAAATATTGTTAATAATGTCACGTGCACGAGTACTGTTCGTAAAATTGTTGTGTCACATTATTTTTCGTTTTCTATTTAGATCACGTCACACGTATTCCTTACAATTATTAATTATTAACTTAAAACTTAACAGTGCAACGGAACTAATTAATATCTAGTGTCTATTATGCGAGTAGAAACATAATTTACAACAATTAACTCAATAGTTATGGACCATAACTTAATGGTCCGTACCATTAATTGCCGTAAGTAATCGTGTGCACTTGTAAGCATAAAATATGCAGCAGTCTCTCGTTTGCACGCGCGCTCCAGACATTAATAATATCACCTTTGTGGCTTTGTGGGCTTTCATAAATTTAAGGTTCCAGTTCGATTTTGAAATATTGTTATGTTACAACACACTATATAATAATGTAGTATATCACAATGTATTGTATATATTATAATGTATTATATATTAGTATATCATAAAATTACGGCACGACGCGACATAACGATGGGCGTCACATGTACGTACAACGACCTATTCATCGATTCGTCTATTTACGTTGGCAAATGACTCGCGACGAGCAGACTTATAGGTGTTGTGTGTGTGTTTGTGTGTGTGTGTGTGTGTGTGTGTGTGGGTGGGTGCAGTGGCGTATTTACGGGGGGGAGTCCCCGGGTATCGACCCCCCCCCCAGAAGAAAACAAAATTAAATTTACGTCTGAAATGAAATGTACTATATAGTAACATAATAATTATATTTACAAGATTCCAGACTTAAATACAAAATATTTTATAAAATTGTATTTAGAAGTCATAAATGAATTATTAGGTAAGAATAGAGGAAGAGAATATTTTTTTATTACCTATATTATTATATATATATATATATATTTGTTTATTTATTTATTTATACTTATACATACATATTTATATTATGTTATAATTTGAAATTCAGCGATAATGGTGAAGAGGGTTACTCAGAATATAAAAAATATTTTTTGGACCCCCCCCCAGAAAAAATTTGAAAATACGCCACTGGGTGGGTGGGTGTGTGTATTACGCGAGGACGACGCAATATTTCAAGTCGAGATTTTTGACGCACGTCCGTCGTCGTTTTCATTCAGGTCACCGGGGTAAAAACTGTAAAATACGGTACGATCACATCGTATCGTTATTTCGGCGAACAATCTAAAAGCGAAAACGGACAAAAGCAGGCACTTAGAAATTCACTGACGTATTTTCAAAATTTTCCGGGGGAGGCAAAACTACTTTTTACATTCCGAGTGACCATGTTTAACGTTATCGCTGGATTACAAGATATAACGTGATAAAATATAAATACATAATAATTTATAGGTAGTAAATGAATAATATTCTCTTGTTCTATTTTTACGCACCAAGTCATTCATATGATTTCCAAACGCAATTTCATAACACGTTTCGTATTCGAGTGTGGAATCTCGTAAACGTAGTTATTATACGTATCACCATATAATACGTTTCGACTCAGACGTTAATTTGATTTTTTTTTTACTTCTGGGGGGGAGGAATCGAGATCCGGGAACTCCCCCCGGCCCCCTGTAAATACGCCGCCGTCGCTTAGAATTATTCGGTTTAGCGGGGTCTCGCCGCCGCCGTGAGACGCGCGCCAATGATAAAATTATTTTTTCGCATTCGTCACACGTTGAATATTCGTGTGTGTTTCGTAAGGGTTTTCGTATTATTTATTCGTTTGCCGACGATAATAATACTGACGACTCGCGTCGTGGGAAAAACTTGCCGAAACGTATTTGCGCGTCGTCAAAACGATATTTTATGATTTTATACGATCCGCAGCGGTGTGCGAATAACGAAATGCGAATCTCATTTAAAACTACACGTCGGCGTCGGCGGCGGTGCCACTCGGAAGTGTGGAAAGTGCAGAGCCCGAGCGATATATACGCTCCAAAAACGAACGGTATAATATTATCGTACGTTCTTCTCGACGTGTATAAAATCGCAATAAGAAAGAAGAAACGGGAGCGACTGGATTTTATTTGATAAAAAAAAAAAACAAAACAAACAAATAAAAAAACACAGATACCCTCCAAAGTAGCTATAACACCGTTCGGATTTTAAAGGGATTAAAACCGATTTTAGAAAAGGATTTTAAAGGATTTTGTTTTTTAATGCCACCCGGACAGTAGTTTTTGGACTCGATTTTGGAAATTTTCTCGATTCGACTTGACGATTTCGAGGTCGAAATTTACTTACGCTTTCGGAACTTCAATTGAAATTGTTTGATAATATTTTAAAATCCGGGCGAATAGTCAAGTTCGCTAGAATTCGTTCGCGATATAAAAAAAAAAAAAAAAAAAAAAAGAATTTCTTGAAAAATGTCGACCGATTTACTCGGAAATTGAAGTACACCAAAAACACTTTCGCTCGATTATAATAATAATAATAATATGAGGATTATTGCATTTCATGTAGGTATTATTTCGGTAGGTATTTCATTAATTTGACTTCTATATTGTCATACTTCGTACACACCGTTTCTGTTTTTAAAACGAAATCGTTTTTGATTTTATTTGAACTCTAACTGGGTGGGTCTGCTGGATAGGTGTTACTCCGATAAATAAATAATGATTATAAAATTAATAAATTTTATAATCATTATTTATTTATTTATTTATTTATTATTATTATTATTATTTTTGGTTTCTATTTGATGTACGTACCGATATTGTTGTGTAAGAGAAATTCTCTACAATAGTTCAGCACAACTATTTCGTCTATTGATTTGGAGAACTAATGGCGATTAGTACATATACGTTTCCACTGATGATTGAAGACATTAAAAAATTATTAAAAAAAAAAAAGAAAAATAAAGAAACTGTAAGATTCATTCGTTACCACGAAATCTTGACGATTTGGTTGAATCGTTAAGAACCAATTTTTTTTTTTTTAGTTTAATGCATATTTATTATTTGTTTTCAATTTTTAAATAATAATTTATCTTTTACCATATTCCCCAAAGTGATCGTTTTGGTTTATCCAGTATAAATAATAATTACGATTTTTGTCGGTGTACTGTATCTTGTTGGTCTTTAAAAAAAAAAAAAACTCTTTAGAACGAAAACGTAATATTTACTAAAAACTTTTTACACGGATTCAAGTTTATTAAACAAATAATTTTTATTTGAATATTTTTATGACTCCCGGAGGCTTTAAACGTTCGAGATACCGGGACAATATTTATAAAACAGTTGGGGAGCGTCTCGTTCAGGGGAGTGCAAGACCTTGGAAAATGAAATCGTTTCGGTAACTTAGAATTAAATCCTTTAGAAAAACTATTTCATAATACCTACGAGATATTTATTTTTTTCATCAATGACCGGACTCCGAGGAGCCTTAAATCTTTACATAATTTTTTTCTGAGCATTACCAATCTTCATATAAGCCAATCCAACAAAATTACAATTACGATGGATTACAATTAATTATACGTTGAATATTTTTAAAACTTAAAAACACACACACACACACACACACACACATATTATATATTCCATTTGTTCGGGCCACGCGAAGTACTTTTCAATGGCACCTCAATGATTCTTGTATTTTTTCTTTAAATAATTTTTAATTGTAATATAGTACGTAAAAAATAATAATATCACACTGGGCAGTCAGCCAACTATTTGTTTGTATAATATTATGATGAGATTCGGAATACAGTTGGTCGGCACTATCGTGAGTCGATCGTCACGAATAAAACGCTGCACCAAGCACGTTTGACGTCGGAGGACGTACGACTGTATCGGCCGAATCTATGTATTATGCGAGCGCGGGTCAGATCGGTTCGGTCACTATAGTGCGTTTCACAACAAATGTCCCTCGATAGTTGCGCGCCTAGCGGTGGTTTTTACTGAAACCAGGGGTTCGCAATTCGGGCTGAGAAATAAAGAGCGCGTGTTTTTTAAATATGATACGCAGCAGTTCCACATTTTTGGATCATTGGCATTCATTGTATTATAAGGAATTCGTAATTAGCTGTTAGTTTAGGAAACCATAACGAAAAATCGCCACCAGGCGCGCAACTATCGAGGGACATTTGTTGTGAAACGCACTATAGGGACACCGGTTGCAATAATGTACAGTTACAAAACTGCTCTTCCTGATGACTCGCGTATTCGGCGAAAATTAAAATAAGGACGACGCACCGGCGCGCCCGCCGATTTGTCATAGATAAAGACCGGATTTATATATTTTTACATAATATCGTTACTGGGTCTATGCAGTCTTATGAGAGTAAAAAATGTGGACGATTCGTTCAATTCTGAATGCGTAGAAAAAAGTTTTTTTTGCACATTTGAGAATATTTCATGGGTTAGAGAATATTATTTAACCCATTTAGCATATTTTGGAATATTTCGTAAATTGTGAGAAAAAATTTCTATTTATTTTTAACTATTATATTAGTATATAAGTATATTATAGTTATTTTAACTTTTGATTAAAATATACCAAAGAAATATATTTTTTTAAATTTTATATATTATGTATTATTATTTTGTATTCCTTATAGCTACTTCAGTGCAATTTCATTATGCAAGTGTAAACCACTTAAATAATTACTATTTAAGGATTACCTATTGTTTAAAAATTTGTTTTGTTTTACATATTATGTTTTAATATATATATTAATATATTGTTATTTTTTCACACTGTGACTTAAGTGATTAACACAACTTTTAATTAAAATATACCAAAGGAATATAATATAATATAATTGTTTTTATGTTTTAATATTATACTGTTATATTTATATTATATCCTTATTTCCCACTCTTACTATATAGCGCAATAGTATTCCATTAGGCATAATACGCGACTTTTAATACCTAATTAATTCCTCACTATTAAAATAATCTTGAAAAAAAATTTTAAAAATGCATATTAAAGCATATAATGATGTTTATTGAATATTTTTGCATATTTTAGCATATTTTATAAATTTTTGAGAGAACATAATGAGAATATTTGAAGGTTTTTTAGAGAATATTAACATCATGTTTTGGGTATTTTAAGAGAATATAAATCCGGTCTTAAGTCATAGACCACGAAACCAACCGCATCGCATACGGACTTGCGACCACAAAACGCGTCGGGCGTGGCTTCGAGAGCGGCGGCAGCCAATGCCGCGGGCAACCAGCGCAGTTCAACCACGCCTAATCACCAATCACAGTCATTTTACGGGCGACTCCTGCGACGGCGTGGCGGGCAAGACCCGGGTATGAATACGAGTGTGGAACACCAAATCTGTTCAGTGTGTTCAACAGAGCCTTCTGCAGCAAGACCTACCCAGGCAGACTTGCACAGATACAAAATTATATACAGTCCACTAAATCTATTAAAAATAACTTTCCTCTCCGGAACACCATTTGAAAAAAGAAAACCAGTTTAACTACGTTCTAAGTCAGTGTTTCCCAACAGGTGTTCCGAGGAACCTAAGGGTTCCGTGAGCCGGCGCCAAGGGTTCCGCGAAAACCCGGTGCCGGAAGTATCAGACAATCCAATCATTTAAGTGTAAAAAACTCATGTCAGCATTACAACTATAGAAAAATATGGGGGTTCCACAAAAAGTTCAAGCTCCTGCAAAGGTTCCGCAAGTAAAAGAAGTTGGGAAACACTGTTCTAAGTTATTGGTTACTGATGATGTTGTCAAGAAAATTTATATTCGTCTTACAATGCGAGTAATGTATTTTTAACTACGGTTTCAAAACATAATGACGTGAAAGGCAAACTTAAAGTCATGTTGAGATTCGGTAGGCGTTAGATCGTGAGGAACCAATGCATTATAATATTATTATAGTGTTGACCGAAAGAAAACGTGGCAGTGGTTTATAAAAGTTTGATGGCATGTTAAAAAAAAAAAAAAAAAAAAAAACGATAAAATATAGGATTTCACACTATGCGTACGATTAAATAAAACGAACATCATAAACCGGGGGGACACGGCGCCTACGAAATATGTTTCATCATCGTCATTATATGTTCGGGACGGGACAAAACGGGTAATAAATTGGATTTTATACGCATTTCGTGCGACCGACGCATTAATCAAAACGACGTTTGGGGTACCTACCTCGGACACGTTTACCACTCGCGATATCGCGCACATCGCTTATTTCGTATTAGGACCGCGTAAAGTGTGTGTATCCTACTTATAACGTTATACGGCCGGCTGTATTCGCGTATTATACGCACGAGACCGTCGCGACGCGTCTACATCGTGATGATTGTTTCGGAATACATTTTACAAGTCAAACGATCGTTTTACCAAAAAAATTTAAAAAAATATATAAAAAAATAGGGCAAGAGTGCTTCTGTTTAGCGAGGTTTTATCACGCCTTATCGAGGCGTGCGTGTCTACGTGTTTATTTAAAAGAACAAAATTCGGACCGCACGTACATATTATATTATTACCAGTGGTGTTTTGGTAAAAAAACTTTAGGGTATACGCGCATTTAAAAACAGTTGACTATTGTGTATCTATTGGGATCAAAACTGATCTAATTCAACCGTTCAAAACGACGATCGCTTCGTGACCATTCTCGTCATATAAAAATTTCATATTCAGAAGCATAAACATTTTACTAAAACGAAAATGTATACTCTGTTTTATACCATTTTGTTATTTAATTTATCTTCGAATTTAAAACATTTTTTCAGAGTTAAATTTATCATTTAAGAAGTAAAAAGTAATTACTATTTATTAAGTAGGCGCTGTCTTAGTAGAGTACCTACTTATACTAGTTATACTAAATAATAGCTCACACGAACAGAAAAAGTTACATAAATTCATTCAACCATCTTCTGATTCGCTATCATTTTTTTAAAATACCTATATCATCAAAAAAAAATTTCAAAAAACATTTGGTTTTATTATTATTTTTTATTTTTTTTGTAAATCTGTTACATATAACAGGTTTATACATTAAATTAAAACAAAAAATAAAAATGTAAAATACCAAGCAAAAATATGTAGTTGTCAAGTAGTTATAAAAAAAAAAGGTGTTAATTATTAATATTATTATTAAATAATATTTATTATTTAATCTGTTTTTAGCTTTGCCCTTGATTACTTCAATGAGCAATATTACAAAAAAATCTACGTACTGATAATAATTTACATCTACAATAGACAATATTATATATATTTTTTTTGAATACGGATTACCTATATTTTTATTATTATTGTTATAATTATTATTTTTTTTTTTTTATGAAATATATGAGCGTATACGTGCGTATTGGTGTCACTTTTATAAAGTATACGCTAATTTACTAATTTTTCCGGCGGGTATACGTCGTATACCCGCGTATGCCCTCCAAAACACCACTGATTATTACCTTTTTTGAACGCAACTCGTCCGTCTAACAAGAGCTAGTTTTCGCTTTACTATTTTAATCGTGTTGATAAAAATAACGAAATACTACCGGGTAATGAGCAGGTGATATTATCGAGATTAATAAATATATACAGTAAAACTCGCTTAAGACGCTCTTTAAGGGACCAGCTCTCTAGAACGTCTTAAGCGGGAAAGCGTCTTATGCGGGAATGAAACAAAATGATGTGGTTGAAATATCGAATTTATTTTTTTATTATTAAACATAATTTAATGAGAAATACACTTATAAATTAATTATAATTACAATATACGATGAAATACAGTGAAGCTGTTATAATAAATAATGATAAAATAGGTATAGCGATAAAATAAAACGTAAGAACACGTATAATACTAAAAATTCTATTTTTATTTTCACAAAACTACTAAAATTTATCGTAATCTGCTGAAAAAAGAGCGTTTTACCCGATTAGACAGAGAAATCTGAGCGTCTTAACAGGTGATTTTTACATTGACTAGTATAGGAAATGTCTAAGGACCGACTAAAAACAGCGTCTTATGCGGGAAAGCGTCTTTAGCGAGAGCGTCTTAAGCGAGTTTTACTGTATATATGTTCGCTATAAAAATATAGCTACTATATTCGTATTGAATATGAAGGCGTCAGTGGAATAATCAGGCAGCTTCATTTTTCAAAATTTTACAGGAGAAAATATTATTGAATTAAAAAATATCTTTAATTTAAACATTTATTTTGGAATTTTGAAACTGTTGTTGATGAGGACACTTACAAGTTAACATCAAATTAAAGCTTAAAAATAAATTTTAAATTGAAATCTGTTGTGTTTTAAAGTATTTTTTACTGGAGCTGTCTAGTTTTCGCCCCGATTCGGCAACAAGTTTAATTTTAATTTTCTGTAATTACCTAATCATTATAATTAGTTAACTAGTTAATAATTATGAAATCAACCTGAAAAATAAAAAAAATCCATATTAATACATTTAAGAAGTAGTTTAAATGATGAATCAGAAAAGCTCCGGAGCTGTCATGTTCTCGCCGGGAATAAAAATAACCTGACACCTCCTTTTACGTAATAACGGGTGAAATAATAATCGGGGCTAACAGGTTATCATACAGAAATGACTGCCAATTTTTTTTTTTATCAGAATATATAAAAACATCGATTTTGAAAAAAAAAATGCAGTTGTCCGGTTATTCCACTGACGCCTTCATAATATACTATAATTATGATAAGGCGTTATTAGAATTAATATAAATAAAAAATTAATAATAAAACAATTTTTAGCATTTTTTCAAAATCATATTACAACACAGACAATGATTTGGTACAGTGACAGTCGCGTCTCGTACTTCAAGGGGTGTATTTCGAGTTCACGAAAAATCATGTTTTTTAAATCCCTTCTTCGTTAGGATTGTAAGAATTTTTTCCCGTCAACGATTTGTCAGCACTTCAATTGTATTATGATTCTTTGATTAAAAAAAACTAATTCGTACCGATAGCTAATGATCGTAAACGTTTTCCAATCGGTACGTTACTCGAATGAGTTTTCATTTATTTTCTCATTATAACCATAAGACGATTCGACTAAATCGGAAGACGAGATTTCAAAAGCTAAAATAGCACAAGAGATCTATTTGATAAACGTTAAATAACAATTTTATCGACACGACTAGCACCAATAACAGTTGTACTCGACACACAAAATATTATTCGAAACCAAGTATTGATTAACGTTTCGGCGGACTGGAATATTATTCAAATATTGTTTTGTTGTCCGTATAGTGCGCGTACACACACTTAAATTGTAGTGCACACTTGTACATCCGTGGTGCACATTGTGTGTCGTGGCGCAAACAAAAACAGGGTTCGGTGTTTAGATAAGCTATGGATAGATCTCGGTCACCCTTGTCGTTATATACGTAATCCTCCTCTCTGTTTTGTTGTTTAAACGCTCCAAACCCGAGGAAACGATTCGAATATGTAGTGTTTTCTATCGATAATAATTATTATCGACGTTAGATAAACAGCGGGATGGCAAAAAAAAAAAAATAAAAATCGCTTCGGCAGCAAGTACCGTACAAGCAACTTCTCTTGAGAAGAATTATTCTATTACTGTAAGAGGGATAGTAGAGTTTAATTAATTTATTTATTCACTATCGATAAATATTCATCGACAATTATTAATAATAATAGAATTACAAAAATATTTCAATTGTAATAACTGTCAATTGGAGTCAAAAATAAAAAAAATAAAAAAAATAAACATTATTTATAATCATGTACCTGAAACCCCTCTCAGAACGAAATTCTATCGAATTTAAAGAATTTTTACAAAAAAATGACGTCATATTGGGCCCGCCATATTGAATTTTGAAAAACTGAAAAAAGATTCGAAATCAGCACCCTCGAAAACCCCTTACTACCCTTCGAGACTTGAAATTATATATGAAATTTATATTGCGTGCGTAAAAAAGTCAGTTTTTTACAGATAAAAAACAAACCGCTGGACTGATTTTTTCCAGACTCCTTTCAGATCTAAGTCATGACGTGGCGTATTGATTGATATGGTCATTAGAAAATTCTGTCCAGTAGTTATTGAGGAATCGAAAGCCAAAATATGTCTACATACATACATACATACATACGTACGTACACACACACACACACACACACACACACACACACACACACACACACACACACACACACACACACACACACACACACAGACATCACTCTAAAAATACTTGTAAACGATTGTCGAGGTCTTGAAACGTAATGAAAACACAAAATTACCTATTTCGATTTTCAGACCTATTATAATAACTTCTCAAGAGAAGTTAATAAAAAATTGAAAAACAATAATTCATCGATATCCGTAGTATGCACGTGGTACATACACACCGCTGTATATGATATTGATAATACTATTCTTTTTCACTTCAAACTCAATTCGAAAATCGCCGTTAAGTCACTGAAAGTGGAAGTTCGTCCTTCGTCTCTTTGCTTTCCAGACATGATATCGATGGTGGACGTGTTGAGTTTTAAAGATACGATCAATAGCCACTTCAGTAAAACGATTCTGAAAAAAATCTTCTCATAGTTAATACATGCCGTCGACGAAATATGTTATCTTTTTTATTTTAATTATCGACGGTTTTTTTTAGTGATTCATGCCATATAGAATTTTTTGAATTATTGTGATTCACTTGAAATCATCTTCTTTTACCAACCGATTAGAAAGATATTTTTACATTTTTATCTCAAGTTTTTTAGAGATTGGGTCGAATTTATTATTATTATTATTTTTTTTTTTTTTACTCGTTCAAGGTACCTAGAAATTTAATGAAAAACCGTCAAAGCTCTAACTAAAACATTTGTAAAAAAAAAAAAAAATAATAATAATAAATTCTAATGAACAATTTTTGAGATTTTGATCAATATAGTAAGACGAGTTAGAAGAATATGGTCATATTAAATTCTCGAGTTTTAATATAGAATATTAAAAATTGTACGACACGAAAAAATCAAGAAGAAACGAACTGTTTGGAATTTTATAGAAGAGATAAATTGTTTTTTCAGTAAAACGATTCCGAACGCAGCTTCGGTGTAATACGCCGTAATTAAAATTCTTACTTTAGTCGCTCACGGGAAAGTAGCTAAAAATGTGTTTTTCCTACTCGTACGAAGTGTAATCGAGAGCAAAATTAATATCTGGCAGTGATTGTCAGTTTTTAGTGTCACTGCTCGTGAGATTATAAACGGATGTCAAAAATGTTTTAAATCTTACCAGTTTTACTCGATTTCCGGTAGTTTTTCTCGCATATCGGGGTGAAAAAAAAACGTATAAAAACCGCCCGTCATAGTACACAACAGAAGAAACGATTACTGATCCAAAGTAGTGCTCAACGTATTTTTCGGACAAAGTCTATCAACCGAAAAAGTCGTTCCAGCCGAAGAGAAAAAACTCAACGTCGCGACGTTGACAGACAGAAATATCAGATTCTACAACTCATTTAAAATGGAAAAATATGTGGTAAAAGAAGTAAAGTAAGACCTAGAACGAATTGGACGCAAAGTCTAAAACAATGGTTTCGTTGCAGCAGTGATCAATTATTCGAAGCGGTTCAAGAGAAAAACCAGATTAATATGATTAGTTAGCAGAGGAACTCCAAGAAAGAAGAGCTTGTTTTTCAAAAAAAAAAAACGAACACAAAACATACGTTTTACTGAAAAAAATACCCGCGCACGCGTTCGATGTGACGTGACTGTTAAAATATTACTTAACCCAGCGGTTCTCAAACTGTGCTCCGCGGAGCCCTAGGGCTCCGCGAGAGTAGTCTAAGGGCTCCGTGGCTCCCTGGGCATATCTGTATTCATTAAATTCATTCTATGACAGAATATGAAAAATTCATTGAAACGACCACCGATTCATCTTTAATTCTTTAAAAACTTTATTTGATAAAATATCATTAACAGATTTTTTGTGCAGTAGCAGTATTGCAAACGAATATCAATCTCTGGCTAAAAAAGCTATATTAGCTATTCTTCCTTTTGGAACAACATATCTGTGTGAAATCGGATTTTCATCATATGCATAGACGAAAACAAAATATCGTAATAAATTGGATGCGGAAGCAAACATGCGAATCCATGCTAAATATTAAAATATTAGTCAGTAAAAAAAGCCAACATCATGGATCACATTAAAATCACTAAATATTAAATTTTATAAATTACTAAAATAGCATGTTTTTTTTACTGTTAAATTAATTAAATAATTTGTGTATATTCATATTTTACAGAAAAAAATAAATAAAAAGCAAATCATATGAATTGACATCATTTTGTATGAATTATTGTTGTCTCAAATAGACATTTCTGATTTTTGGGGCTCCGTAATTTTTTTTAGGAACATAAGGGCTCCACGAACAAAAAAGTTTGAGAACCGCTGACCTAACCGATTCATTTTAACGGATAAACGACGATGAGGATTTTCGTCGAAAATAAGATTTTAAAGTTTTTCGTGATAACTACGGTTATAAAAGGTTAAGATAGCAATATTAGTAGTGTGTGGACGCCATTGATCTATCGAAATATATATTTTACAGTTTTAAAAACGCGGTTCAATCAAAACAATTTCATACTCGACAATAAATAATGAAAGTCGGTTGGTTTGGTCGTGTCTGTAGGCATAGCACTCGGTCGACGTGATAACACGGATTCGAAACCAAAAAACAAAAAAGAACCAACACGAGCACCAATCACACGTCGCTCTGAAACGATAATTGAAAAACGTTTAGAAAAATCGGATTACGTTTTCAACCGAAGAGTATAATATTAAAACCTCGCGTACGGCGAACGTTTTCGGTCGTCGATTTCGTTTGACGCGATTTCGAACGGAATCAAAAACGATTCTCTAACGGAAACTCAATCGTGATAAGATCCGCTTCATCGGTGCAACGCACGAACTAAAACCTTTCTTCTCGGTCGTTTAAGCCCGGCGGCGGAGTTAACGCGTGCGATCAACCGACAACATCAATCGGTGGAGTTAACGCGCGCCCCGACGGTTTACAGACGTTTAAATCACTCGGTAATGGCATCACTTACAGGGTTTCCGGAGCGTCGTACGTTTTAAAGAGTAATATTTAGGTAATTCATATACGAAATTAACGTTTGGACTGTGTATGCGTGTGTGTGTCTAAGTGAGTAGTAAACGAACATTAGTGTGTGTAATCCGTTGTCGCTTTCGGCGCACGGGTACCACTGCCCGATTTAGAGTCTAAATTATAATATTTTAAATAATTTCATATTTTCGATTATACATCTAAATCTGTTCGATAAATTTTGGTATCTGTTTGTATTTGTTACTTGGCTTGGAATATTTACAACGGTGAACCTGTTTTAGTAATTCGATATTATGATTCTAATCAAAAATTATTACATTTTGACTTTGGAAATAGATCAGTCACAATTTATTGATTTGAATTGACATCGATACGTATTCAGACCGTGTGTCGAGATCAAAAACGTCACGAGCAATCGATCAAAAAGTATATGCGTATCAGGTACACGTCGCGACGACGTGCTATACACAAAGTATTAATTAATGGACCAACCATAATAGGAAAAGCAATACTCCCAAGGTACAGAGAAGGATTCAGACGCAAATTTTCTCGTCAACAAACTAATAAAGATAATATCTATATTATAGTATATATTTTACTATATTATAGTCGATAGATTGTTTATTTCGTGAGATCCATTTATTATTCATTTTAATTCATTTTAATATTTGTTTAATTATTTACGATGTTTTCCCAAATATAATATAATGTTTATAATCACATACTCGATTATACATCGTTATTGTAAACCTGTGAGATTATATAAACACAATTTTGAACTATATTTATGTTTTGTAATGTATTATAATCTAAAAAAAAGAAATACCAAAAATAATTTTTGCCAACTTTTCATGTCACCTCTGTGCGCCGGTGTGATGTTCATTTTGAGTCGGCGCGTCTACGTCGTCGTCTGTGGAAACGCGAAACGGCAAGGACGCCGATGGCGTGAGGAGATGAGATAATTTTTTTTAATTAACATGTATTTATACACGCATTACCCTTCCGGCTGATATTATGTACATAGACGTGTGTGTGTGTGTGTGTGTGTGTGTGTGTGTGTGTGTGTGTGTGTGTGTGTGTGTGTGTGTTGTAGTTTGAGCGTGTTGCAATGTGAACACACGCGCGCTCGTCGGGTACAATCAGTTGACGTGGATTATAAACGCGGGCACGGCTCAAACGTTATGTGAATTTTGCGTAACGACGCATTGTTTGACGGAGGATTTTTAGCGTTTTGAAACGATAGCGGCCCGGTGAAACGATAGCGGATTCGGGTGTACGAGGAGTGAAGACAAATACGGGTGGGCGTTCGCGCCGGAAATCGGCTTGGAGGTAGGTCGTCCGGAGAAAAACGTGGTGACGAAAACCAAAAAAAAAAAAAAAAAAAAAAACGATCGTGGAACACGTTTGAAATCGCGTCTCGTCACTCGCACGGTCGTCTGGACACCGCGGGCGTCTCGTCGAGCGCAGGCCGTGCCCGGGGCCGGATTTAACGAAAACGCCGCTCTAGGTCTTGGACCGAATCGTCGCTCTTCGTCCTGGCCCGTGGAAAGAAAAGGGAAATTTAAATCGTCTTCGACGATAATGTACCGCCTTGATATTATATGTTATTGAAAACGCGAACCTTTTTCGATCGGATATTGAAGCGGTTGAAAAAAAATTAATTTTCAAACGATACCGCGAAAAACATAATATATTATATATAATAATATATAGGCACGTTGTTTTAAAACAGCTTACGGAATTTCACGATCGACTTTCTCGAAGCCAACTCGTAAATCATATGCGTGCGTGTATCGTAATATTTTCCATATTATAATGATGGCCGATATTTTACGAACTAATACAAAAGTTATATTGCCGAACGATATTTTTAATACGTGATCTGAAAAAAAGTTTAAAATGTAAAGTTGATTTATGTTTTTTTTTTTGCTCAGTTCAAATTTGTCGCTTTAAATTTTGTCCAAGTCCGGCCCTTGGCTGTACCATGTGATATTATCGTTTCGTCGCTTCACGACTCGTTTCGAGGTCAAACATTTTTCGTCTCGTTATGCCCAATATTAACGCGCATCGGATAATAATTCGTTTCCCTTTATAACGTTTATACAAAGCGGTTGTAGATTTTATTAGATTTCGGTCGATATGATTTTTAAGCGTCCGCTTTCAAAAAACCAAATGTTTTTTTACTATCGTTGCGGACTGCACAAATATTCACTGATACGTCGCACTGTCGTTTGAACATTACATTTTTATCACCTATCTACTAGATCGAGTTCGAAAATATTAGATCCATATTAAATAATATTACAATCGATCTAAAATAATTCTAAACTCGTCGACCAATCAAAATCGATCTTCGAATCCAATTTTGATAATCTCTCATCAACCAAAACTCGAAATGACCCTTTTGCCTCTGGACATCTATGATGAATCACATGTACCTATCTGTTTTTTTTTTACGTCCGAACACAATAATTCAAACTGATACGATTTTGTGCAATCGCGATCGCGAAGATCAGAAAACGTTAATACATTAAACACACCTTATTTATGGGTACGCAAATCGTACAAAATATAATATTTTATATTTGGGAAAAAGGATACGTTTTACACAGAGATAAATAAGTTAATATTTCGAGTGTATTAAATAGATTATTTAAAAAAAAAAAACGGAATTAATAAACGTAGATTCCATAATCATAATATATTGAGAAACTCTTCGATTGTGCGAGTCTAAAACACGTGATAATAATAGATAATGACGAAATCCAGAGAACTTTTATGTCTTCTACTGATCTCGTTGTTGTTAAAACAATCCAATCGTTCGGTGAAAATCAACTGTGACCTAGGTATCTCACGTCTCGTTCGGTCGTTCTTCTTTGTCCGTTAAAACGCCATGTTTTAACCGAGTCGATCGAGTAAACATCGCTTTTAATCTCCCTGATGTGTTGAATTCAAACTCTCGACCTGCCATTATCCTTATTGCTTCCTTTATCCTCGAGGCTGCAGGCTCCCTCAGTTGGATTTTAATAATCGTACGTATAATACTAATGTTGTAATTTTATTTTCATTCGTTTCTGTAGTTTTCGAGCTCAATAGCTTAGTTAAAAGCACTAATAAAAAATAAAATAAAACGTAAGAAATTTACGTCTTTCTTTTTTTTTTATTTTCGTTTTGTTTTGTTTTTTTTTTTTTTGCACCGTAGAATCGGACAAGCATCTATTACACCGTACCTATAATATACTTATTTATCTCTTGTCTTGTATACAAGTACAATACGATTTTTCCATCGTATTTTTAATTTTTTCTTCGGACGTTTCTTGTTCACTTACGATATTTTATATTTTGACTTTGTTCATTCCGACGATGATTTTTCCGTTCCAAAGCAGTCCTTAATACGAATCAAACTCCTCTCCCCGCTCCGCACGTTAATTTATAGATCTATGTCTTTGTTCATTTTATATATTTATTCGTTTGTTTTTAATTAAATTATCTGATGAAGTGTTTAATTATTTCCATAAGTATTATTCCGAATATTAATATTTACATTTTTTTTTTTTTTTTTTTGTACCTATATAACGTATAGACGCAAAACAATTCTTTGTCTTCGGGCCGACGAACGTAATGAGATGCTTTCCCAAGAACGCAACGAACCGTGTTCGCTTTTCAGATAATAACAACGCAACGCGATTTGTTATCGCTTATTATGGCCGGAAAAAAATATGGGCCGTTGGTATTTATTCGATCGCGGTCGTGTATTTTAATAAGTACCGGGGGAAAAAGAGCCAAAGAGACGCAGGACCCTGGGTTTTTGCTTTTAAAAGCCACTTATATACATGTATATATAAGAGTAAAGTGCCACCCCGTAATAATTTCAAGACCGCGTATCGTTCGTGAATGTTCGAACCGTGCGGACGGTTTCATCGACCTGCATTACGGTTTTATTCATTTTGTGATTATTGTCCCCGACGTCTCAAACGGAAATGGCCACGTGATCTATTAAACAATATTTGAATCGATCAATTATCAACCCATCCTAGGTTCACACTGGAAGTGGTGTCAATGGACATGTCTAGTACACCACGTCAACTCATTTACTCTTTGTATTATTATATATCCGAATTGTAAATAGCTTTATTTATTAGAAAAAAAAAAAGATAATTGTTTCCGTTACATAAACGTACTTATACATACGTGTGCGTGTATGTGTGTGTGTGTGTGTGTGTGTATGTAAGGCCACTCGCGGGGGGCATGCATGCCCCCCCAATCCTCTAGACAATACATTATTTAATCTTTAAATATTTTACAGATAATTCTAAGTTACAATTTATAGTTCCTATAGTTTAATATGATATGGATCATTATTTAATATTAAGGGAGTATGTACATACCTAATTTATTTAGCAAAGTCTTGGCACTGATTAGGAGAAAAAACCGTTATTATAAATATTAATTTGAAAATTTTTTTCACAATCGAATATAAAAAAACAGAATTTATGGTAAAAGTATTTTTTTCATTGACCCCCCCCCCCCTCCTTCACCGAGAAAATTTTCTGCGGGCGGCCTTGTGTGTGTGTGTTTATTAGCGATTCGGTCGGCGGTCGACTTTAAAAGTATTATCGCGGCGCCCGGCGGTCCGTAAAAATCACGAAACACGCGAATCACGCGCCGTCTGGCCAACGCGAAAATTTTTTTATTCGTTATTCGCGCGGACCTACGCTTTTTTCACTCGGTCCGATTAAAAATTTAGCGGCGAAAATCGCGACACGCCTGCAGAGTCGACGATTTACAGCCGACCGTGTCCGCGCGATGCACTTGGAAATCTCGACTCGTTTGTATTCTTTTGGTTTTTACGACGGAAAAATGCATATTCACAATGCATAATTAGTGTGTAATTTATGACATTGCGTTTTTTTAATTTTTTTAAATTTTTATATTAATCAAAGAAACGTTTAATGATTTATAGCGTCACTGCGAATATACATTATGATAATATTATGTATATTATGTACGTGTACGTATTCGCGTTAATGAATTTCAAAAAATATTTATTATGCGAGTTCATACGACGACGTTGACAAAAAATAATTTAAATTTGTAATCTTATAATTAAAACGTTCCGAATAATTTTATTCGGCGTCCGTTATGGGAGTACGTAGAGCACACCGGAAATTATACAATATATCTCATAAATACAAATTACGAGACGAATTTGAATCCGGCCGGTAGAGTATAAAATAATAATATACGAGTATATATATTATATGGTTTCTACGCGATTCATGAAAAGAATTCGACATTGCGCGGCTTTTATATTATATTATATATGCACGGGTGTATATCTTTGACCTGATTGCATAAAATTATTTCGTCACAAATAATCTTAAATTTAAAAACTCGTGTTTTTTACGTGGAAAACACGCGGTGAAATTTATCGCGGCCCGTAGGTAAATAATTTTACGAAAACGTGTCGACTGGGCGCACTGGGCGCACAAAGCGTACGGTGAGAAACGAACGGGGACCAGAAGCAGGGCCGGTCTTTGGATAGGGCGAGTGGGGCCATTTTCACCCTAAGACAACGATATTTGGCACCCCCTCCCTTTAAAAATGTAAAATTTATTTCACATTTTCAGCATATAATACGTATCATTACATAAATGCGTTTATTGCTTATTAATAATTAAAAGGCTTGGCTGCTTATTCATTATTATTGTAATCTCATTTATATAATTGTATTTATTTTGTTTCGATGATTTTTTTTTTTTTTTTTTTTTTTGTTGATGAAATGACAATTGTTTCATTATAATGGCTACGTTATACGAAAAAAATTATTATTTTCACAAAACAATACGTAAATTTTAACTTATACCTATATAGTACCCACTTTTGGTAAAATTGATATTTACATATTATTATAGTAGATATTATGAACACATCAGTTTTACTCGTTATTCAGATAATTTTATATTTAATAGTTCATATACAATTCTACAGGATACTCGTCTTTGATGTAACAGTACACAAGAAGAATCGTAATTCGAAGCACCAAATTAAAAAAAAAAAAAAATTTATTTATTTTCGTTCATTTTTTCTATAATACTCCGGACGATCTGTGACACCTGCCTCATTTACCCTCCCCCCTTGTGACGGCTATGATCCGGTACGTGTGTGTGTGTGTGTGTGTGTGTGTGTGTGTGTGTGTGTGTGTGTGTGTGTGTGTGTGTGTGTGTGTGTGTGTGTGTGTGTGTGTGTGTGTGTGGGTGTGTGTGGGTGTGGGTGTACGTACGTCTACGATTTTAGTCATCGCACGAGAAATATCAGAAATACTCTTCAGTGCTATCCACGTCGGTATATTTCAAAAATAAACTTTTCGGGTCACGCTGCAGCGCTCACTGCTCAGTAGTAAAAACCGATTTGAATTATCGACCGGTCGTTGTCGAGCGCACGCCAGAGAGTAGCGGCGAACAATTAGCACTCGCGTTCGAAATTCGCTAACCGACAGTCAGACGAGTCGAACAAAAAACTTATGCGTTTTTCCGAGTACGCGTGAAGAAACAAGTGGAAACCGGACCAACACTTTGAGCGCGTTAATTATAGAAAGTGGTTTTAATAATTAATTTTATCGAAGCGCATACACGACAAGACGCATAAATTCGTCGTGGTGACGTTATTCGCACGCGTTCAGTAGCTCTGTGTACGTTATTATTATGGGACCGAGGACTTTTAGTACTTAAAAATCTCAAAATATGCATGCACTTATGCACAAGAAAAAAAAACAAGAAATATGCACTTAAAATATTATGCTCTAAAAATGTATTTTATTTTATTATTTCGTCTAATTATAATAGTTGTATGAAAAAAAAAATTGTGATAAGCATTTAGTTCTTTTTTGTCCAAGCCAATTTAAGAAATTATATCGAAAATTACCAAATATTATGATCTTGATGTTTCAAAAATATGCAATAATGACAAAATAATATGCGAAAATATGCAAATTAAAATTTCAAATACGACTTCCTGGTATTATGAAACATATTTGTTGATCACTAACATGATTAGCTGCGATCTTTCTAAAAAAAAAATACGAAAAAGCTAGAAGTCCACAGTCCTAGTTTATTATTAATTAATGAATCGTCTCGACGCATTTTGACGCCTGCACACGCTCGCGTGTGTGATAAAAACCACCATCACGTCCTCGCGACGCACACCGACCGACTCGGACGCGGACCAGACGAATTATTTTCATCTTTGTCTCGTGCGAAATTATCGGCACTATCAAAACCACCCGGGTCGTCGAATCGGTCGTAGGCGTGTGTAGGTACCTACTACGGGTGTGCGTCGACGACGGCACGGACCGACGAAAATATAAAAACGCGCTCGATTATAGGTACACCGCAGACCGCTAGATATTTATTAATATAAAAAATTTCAAACTCTTCTCGGCGTGTGAGAACGACTTTTTTTCTTTCTTTTTTTTTCTTTCTTCTTTATCCCGCCACTGTTCGTATACTTTACGCAGACACGTTCCAAATTGTTATTATCAACGGCCATAAATCAAATTGAATGCGCGCGCCAGTAACAATCCTGCGACGTCCTGCGAGATACTGCGAGCTGCTATAGTGTTCGTTTTACTATATATGTATTCTTCCAAAGTTATATTATTTTCACTGTATTTATTTATCGGGTGTCGAGTGGGGCTTTTCGCGTCGTAATCACTTATTGCCGTTTGTCGGCGGCGACGGCGACGTTCGAAACTTATTTCGTTATAAATCCGAATTAACCGTTTCTTCCCGAATACACACGAGTCGCACGACGCCGCCGTCGAACCGAACGGATCGTTCGTTCGCGTTTAATTCGCATACGTTGGCACGTCGCGTATATTTATGATGTACGCGTGAAAAACGATTCGCGAAAATCAGAGAAGCGCCGAAGACCGCAACGTCGATGTCGTAACAAATACGTATAGCAGCGGTTCTCAAACGTTTTTGTTCGCTGAGCCCTTATTTTCCTAAAAAAAAATCACGGAGCCCCAAAAATCAGAAATGTCTATTTTAGACAACAATAATTCATAAAAAATTATGTCAATTATAAATGATTTGCTTTTTATTTTTTATTTTTCTGTAGAATACGAATATAAACAAATTATTTAATTGATTTAATAGGAAATCAATGTCAAAATATTTTAGTAATTTATAAATTTTAATATTAATGTGATCCATGATGTTGGCTTTTTTTACTGGCCAGTATTTTAATATTTGGCTTGATGGACAAGAGTTGAATGGCGCATGTCTGCTTCAGCATCTAATTTATCGTACGATATTTGGTTTTTGAATATAAGTATAAAAATTAAAAACGTAACTAAGAAGTATAATAATAATTTGAATTCAATCAATACAGATATGCCCAGGGAGCCGCGGAGCACAGTTTGAGAACCACTGAAATATAGGACACCTCTTAATAACGGACGAAATTTTCGGTACCGGCAAAGTGCCGTTGAAAATAATAGACAATGATCCTCTAAATAGCGGACGCCGCTCGATAATGGACGCGGACAGATTTAGGTAGTCCGAAGTGTTTAAATATATCTAAATAACGGACAGCAATGTAAGAAATACGAACTCATTGTGTATACAATACAATGATATATGCTATGTATTTCTATTTTACCGATAAAGACATTAAATTGATCTAAATCGTAATTTAATGAATACGATGAGGTACGAAAATTTAACAAATAAGAACCTATACGAACGATAATGATTTTATGGCTTACTGATATCTATACCGTTGTTCGTTCTAATTTCCGGAAGCTAATGGATGGCTCGAAAAATTTCGCAAACGTCACAACATTGTTTTTAAAGCTATTTGTTGAAAAAGTAGTTCCGCTGACGATGGTATTGTAGCATTACAGTTAGCGAATAGGCTGTAGACATTTTGTCTCAATAAGAGTGATGCAGTTTCATTGCCATTAGTTAATCAACTCCAGTTTAATTTCGAGCGAATTGCGATACGAGAAAAAAAAACAAACTAAAATTTCAGATTCTTTTGTCAATAAGTCGTTTTGTATAATATATTTTATTACGTCTAAATAATTGCAATCAATTATTTTATGATAAACCTACAATAAGATATTGTTAAAAAAGTCAATAAAATTTAAATTTTAAAACATTACTATGTAGGTACACACATATTATTTTATTAATTTTTCCGTACCATAGCGAACACCTCTCAATAGCGGACAATTTTGTCGGTCCCGTGAGTGTCCGCTATTCAGAGGTTATACTGTATGTATGTATACAGTTTTTTATATTTACCGGACCCTTTCGATCGCCGAAATATTGTCCGTTATTTAGAGGTGTCCGCTATTCACAGGGAAAAATAAAAGAGGTGAATATGTCCCTGTCTTGATAAAAACATCCGTTAAGGGAGGTTTCTTACACATATATAAACTGCGTGATAAATCAAACGGGGTCAATGATGATTTCAAATGATTAAGATCTGAAGATCTTAAATGACTCGAATATAAATATACATATTACGTGTTTGGAAAACAAAAATCCGCGAGATTTATTCTTTCAATATCTTTGAATATACGTATATTAGTTTTTGAATGGCACGGATTACGACGATGACGCCGAAAACGTCGACGACGGTATTTTTTTTTACACCGTTATTTCGGACGAATATTCCGAAAAACAGACTGCGCATATTTCGGTGCAGTTTACGCGTTTATATGTACATTGTATATGTATATTGTGTTTCACTGTTTTTCGAATAGCGAAAAATGAATTTTAATGTCCGTTCGTATGTACGACGAGGACTCTGTGTACGGTTTCCTGCGACGGAACCCGCCGGATTCGAATAATATTATTAACCGATAAAATTAAACGCGTACGCGTATACGCGGCTTATTTATACATTTAAATATTTGTATATTATTTTAAGCGAATACATCAGACGGAGACGTTTGCATTCCGTCGAACCGAAATATATTCCGATTTTACGCCTCTATATTTACGCGACAGTAGCCAAATTAGGCTTTTTGTTCGGACGGTACGCGAAGAGTTCGCTCGTTTGTAAAACGACCGATAGTGGCGCGTATATAACAACGCATTGATTATTATTATCAATCGTGACGAATCTCAAACAAAACTTTACACCGAACGCTCAAAGCTACCGCGGCTTTTTACCCCCGGAATTTGGGAGTAAAAACGTTACCCACCGAGTCTGAGGACTGTTTCGCTCGCGAAATTTATTTAGCGTTTAGGGTACGCACACCGTCCTACACTCTGGCTACGCCTACGATTTTCGTTGTACAATAACGTGCGAGTGTCCCGGATCAAACCGGATCTAATCTCTTTATCGATTAGAAATCACGTCTAGTCAGTGCCTTTAAACAGGTCATTCTTTCGTTTCCAAGTAGTTTTGCCGAGCGTAAAGTAAAATTACAGAAAAATGAAAATTAAGTTAAACGGTAAAATTTGCGGGATATTCATTTTCTGCGATATCAGTTTCCTTAATTATTTCAAATAGTATTGTACAGGATTTATAAATTCCAAAAATTTTAATGGCTAAACGTAATATCTAATCATTTTTTTTCTTTTTGACCCAACGAGAACATTGGCTGAAATTAATAGTGAGTTAATGAAAATTTGTGAAAATCGATGAAAAAAAAGGAGTCATTTATTGATACCGTTTTCACTTATAACACGTACGTGACATCATACATTTTTAATTTTTAAATTTTTTAAATCAAAATCGTATTGGTTTTTATTTCTATTTTTTCATTTCAATTCACTATTATCAACGTTGACCTGAAGAATAATATTATATTATATTTTTTTTATCAATGTTGGGAATTTCACAGAAATCGTGTCGTATGCTATCTACCAAAAAAAATTATACATAAAAATTGATTTTCTTTACAAATGAATTGCCATGTACGATAACCCTTTTTTTTACATAATAAATATTTTGTTATAATAACATCTCAGTTTATATCACGTTTTCGGCTATTTTTTAAAGTTTCTTTCATTTCACCATTACATTGTTCTCCAACAGAATTTAACTTTGTACACAGTTTTGTATTAGGTAATAATTCACGATCTTTTAAAAACTGTATACAAGTTTCGTCATTAAAAATAATTTTTCTGTATAATTCACCCAAAGTACTCATTTTATAAAACAATACGTTTACAATTAATAAAAAAAAATACACAACTACGACGTTTGATCTCGGCGATCAACGAACACATACTAAATTATAAAACACTAAAAGATATCCTTTATCTATCGCCAAGAATTAATCATAATAGTACTATCGTGGTTTTTAAAGGTCGTTTCAAATATTATATTATTAATTATTTACGTATAACAATAATATCATATATTAAACGGTATTAATCATTTCGTGTAACTATTTTGGAACGCGCTAAAAACCGATTACCGAGAAATTTTAAGATATTATAATTATTATTACAGTGAAACCTGCCTCAACGGACGCCTCCAATTAGCGGACGTTTTTACGGGGACAGGAATTTATATTCTCCTCTTTTATTTTTCCCTCTGAATAGCGGACACCTCTAAATAACGGACAATTTTTCGGCTACCGAGAGTGTCCCGTATTCAGAGGTTTCACTTTATTTATAAACGAACTACTTATCATATAATAATGTACGCTCAGACATTAATTATTTAAAAATAAAAACGATCAAGAACTTTGGTTCTTTGAAACGTATTCGCAACATTCAGATATCACGGTACGTTTAAAAGCGTATTACCAGGGTTCGCCAAGCTTTTCCGACAAGTGAGCTACAATGCACATTTGAAGTCTCTATAGGGATCGACTTATGTTTATTTAGATTTTAGGGATATTATTTGCGTTTTGCACATATTCGAGATAATGAACGCGTTCTCGTCAGGTTACGTTTTACTATCGTATTATATCGACAGTATACGACACGTTGTATACGTAACCAACTTACAAATGGTAAAAATAAACTATTTTTGATGATCATAATCTGTTACATTAATACGAGTATACGACAGAACGCAGAGGCGTAGCCAGGATTTTAGCAAGGGGGCTGGCTAAACACTTTTAACATGAGTTATTAAAAATCAAAAACAACAATGAAAAATAAAAACAGGCACTTTTAATAACACTTATTCAACTCAAATAGTCTATTATTCAACTAATTACAAGAAATAAACAATTTTTTATTTTACTTTGGCCATTCTCTAAGTTGCATTCTTCTGGGAGAATTTTGGGAAAATAATGTTATGACATCATTTTCTATGATATTTTCACTTGTGTTTATGTTTACCATAGCTAATCCATTTAGTCTTTTTTTTGTGATATCGTGGATCGCAATAAGTTTTTATGTGAGTTAATATTAGGTTGAAGATTGGAACAGTGAGAAAGTGATTCTACAGCAGACGTTGGTTTTAGTAGGGTATTTTGTTTCCATTGTTCTCTCCATATTATGATGAGCTCAGCATGAAGTGTAGAGGTAGTATCATTTTGGAGATCTTTTGCATACACTTTAGCAGCTTTTAAAATACTTTTATCGTCATACATATTAAATTTGGCCGGAATAAGTCCTTCGAGGGGCATAATATTAGCTAGTTTTTTGATTAATACTCTTTTGATCAAAACGTTTTGATTTACGTTAACATACATGTATTCACAATTTAAAATAATTAAAATTTGTGAGACATTATCCATATTTAAATTATTTCAAATCATTATAAAAATACGGCCAATGGGGGGGGGGCTATAGCCACTTAAGCCCCCCCTGGATACGTCAACGACTTCTGACGCGATCAGTCGATATTGGTTGAATTAACATTTACTACGATTGACTAATGATCCTAAAATGATCGACCGGTCGATCGCGATCGACCGGTTGGCGACCCCTAGCTGTCGTATACACTTACACGTACTTCAATAATATTTATCGTAATCGTTATAACTTTGTGTATGTGTGTGTGTGTGTGTGAGAGTGTGTATTACATCGGTATAAATTACGCAATAGTCGTTGTGTTTTTTTACACTTGACCGTGTTATAGTAATTTTACATTTACGAAAAATCCCTTTCAAAGACGATTTTCTTTTGACCGTTTCAATGAGAAAAATCGTTAACGCGTATTGTATGTAATATAATAACGTCACGTGATAATATTATGTTCCGTGACGGTTAGTGTAATGTTCTGTTGGAGAATTTCGTTTTAGGATTTCAGAAACTTAGTGGAGCGCCGGTCAAAACGTGTTCAGTGAACTATTTTCGGAACCACTGTGACGTTTTATATTTCACCGAAACATTAGACGACAAGTTTAATTAGATACTAATTTGTATCACACTCGCTAATTATTATTATACCGTCGTCCGCAGTGACGATAGAGCACACTATGAGAGAAGACGACCGAATTCCAATTTCGGTGTAACTAATAAAGAGACGAAACGACATGGTCAATTCGGTCGGTCGGGTGTGGTTTTTTTCCTCTTTCTATTTCGTCCGTGCGCCGAAAGAGTTTCCGGACGACGCACGCGGAGGAGGACGCCGTCTATTTAACTCGACTCTTTTTTTTTTCCCCCACAAACCTATCTCGTATCGTCTTATCGTTTCGTCACGAAAGAAATAATTAAAACGCGCACGTATTCAATTAAACGAAATAATAAAACAGTTCTTATTGCTGTTAAAAGTATCTCGGAACATGACCGGTATCGTTTCGCTGTTTTACGAACGTCGCGATTGTCCATAACGGTGGTAATACAGCTGATTAACCATTTAAGGAGCGTGCAATCTAGTACAAGGGCGTCCCTGACCCTATTTGCAAGGGGGGGGGGCGACTTTTAGACTTGTAATGTTGAGGAATAAAAAATAAACAAAAATAATTTAACTGTAATATTTAGGATTAAAAATAAATAAAAATTCTTTTAAATAAAGCACAAACTAATTAAAATTATAATTCTATAAAACAAATTCTTTGAATCGTTTGTGTTCTGCAAATCTATCTATTATTTTGCACGCATCTAGTTTACTACGTGAACTGTGAAGACGTATTCGTGTACTACAATAATATCATTACTATTTCGTGTTTAACAAAAAAAAAAAAAAAAATTATCGAACGTTCAGTATCAGATAACGTGTATCTAAAAGTATCTATCGTTATAAAATCGATACGATACGAGCTGGGTGAATTCCGAATGCTTCTATCATTATATTACACACCTATATCATAATCTATGAATTTAAATAATTTCGAAATTTTTTTCTAATGATTATTATAATATAATACAGATTATGTAAAAAAAGTAAAAAATAAAAAATTGAAAAAGGCCCAGGGAGGGGGCGATCGCCCCATCACCCCCCCCCCCAGAAATACGCCATTGGTCTAGTAGTGAGTCTAACCTCGTCAAAAATAAAACATTTACCATTCGAAAACTAGATATCATAAAACTATTATGTTTCTTTCTGTATTCAGTAAACGGTAAATAAACTTGAATCGACTTTTATTGGTTATAAATATTATGTAAAAAAAAAACACATTTGAGAAATTAAATATAGTCGTTAAAACTGGACTGGGTCATATTTTTACCCTTGCGCGCTTAGTAACACAGATTAGAGAAATACAGGGGAAATAAATGGTAACAAATTGTAATGCGGTAAAAGCGTTCATACACTTTCCTCGAAATAGAAATTAAAGTTTAAATATTTTTCTTTTTGAAAGTTAGCCTTTTATTTTTGGGAATCTTCAACGTAAATTGTTTTTTTGTATAAAATAATTTTAAGTCATACGCGTAGTATCAGCTTTATTTTTAGTCAATTAAGTATTTACATATTTATTCCTTTTAATACATCATATTATAGTGACTAATTTTGTCTTTGAGTCGAAAAAAATCGAACTGTTTATAAATATTTTACTCATTTAAAAAAAATAGAGTATATAATAGACCCCCACGCGACTATAAACGTTAAAAAAGGCACACGCCTGCTTAATGTTAAAACTAAAGTCGAGGAAAACTAATTGTTTTTACTATTTATATCAAATAATATCATTCGTCGAAATCAAAGTCGAAACGAAAATCGTCGAGACCGTTTTGTCCGTACATATGTTGTCCAAATAATCGAACGCCGTTGTCGTAGGTTCGTCACAGTGGCGGTTTTTGTTAAAACATCAAGACGGGGATTTTCAGTGTTATTGTATGTCCTTACTAATATTTTACTGTTATACACATAAATAAAGACTACATGTGTGACGAGGTTTTATCATAAATGACAAGTAACTTTTACTTTGAAAATAATATCTAACGCTATACGACATACGAGTATAACTCCACTGAAAAAAAAAGGTCCGGGGGGGATTGCCCCCCTCAAAAAAACCGCCACTGGTTTTTCACTATGCGTTTTGATATTTTGTCGCATTGAAAAAAAAATAAAAATAAAAATAAAAGCAGAAAAAAAACTTGGTTTTTGAAAACCGTGCAGCATATCAATTTTGCGCGCGCGGAATCTCGACCGCAACGGTTGGCCGCGCGGCCGTCTCCCCGGGGATCAGTCCTAAAGCCGACTCTTCGTACGGCGTAATTCGGCGTCGCGGACCCGAGCGCTCGCTGCCGCGTTGGGGGGCGGGAGGGTGGCGGCGTTTTCGGATGACACGAAAATCCTCACGCGACACCGTCCCGCCGCGTACAGACGGATCGATGGCGAGACTCGGACTGTCGACGAATCGAATTACACCCTGTGCAGGTCACGGCAACGGAAACTCCGCGTGTAACCCAAGTGGAAACGCGACGAAAACTTCATTCACGTTCGGGACGGGTTCCGACGGTTGCCGAGCTGTACAGGGTGACCGTCACGAGTGTATACTGTCGTTCGTGTTAACGTACATTACCCCGGCGATCGTAAACTGCGCCCAAGATACAGGTAAACACAAAATCACACATGTAAACAGCGCCCGAGTTTTTATCAAGTGTAAAAAGGTGACGTGTAAACTGCGCCCATGCAAAATTTTAAAGTTTTAAAGTTTGTTTTTGATAATTTTAAAAAAGGTGCAATATCAGGGCAAATAATAACATTTAAAATTTATGCTTGGTTCATTACAGCAATATTATAACATGAATAGTTAATAAAATTAAATTAAAAATCAAGTTCTACTCCACGACTGTGTTAAATGAAAGCGACATCCGTGTATCTTTATCTGAGGCCACACAATTTTACATGCAAAATGAATATCTTTCTCGAAATCTATTAGGTAGAACATCGAAAGGTGATAGGTATATAGTAATATTGTACTTTTTTAAATAATTTTTTTTTTTTGATTTTTGATTTTTAATTTAATTTTATTAAACATTCATGTTATAATATGGCTGTAATGAACCAAGTATAAATATGAGATGTTATTAATTGTCCTAATATTGTACTTTTTAAAATTATCAAAAATTAACTTGAAAACTTTAAAATTTTACCTGGGCGCAGTTAACATGATAAATTTTTTACACTTGATAAAAACTCGGTCGCAGTTTACGTATGCCCTATTACCCATATCATCGACGCGACCGGAAACGAATCCGCCGTCAACACGATCGGGGGTGGTATTTTCATTTATTTATTTGTTTTTTTATTGTTTTTTTTTTTTTTTTTTTGTTTGACACAAATATTTTAATATCATTGACACGGCGTGGCGTACATAGTGACGACAACAGTGCTGAGCTCCAGGAATTCAAATAATCAATCGGATGTTAATGAATGACATAATAACAAAACACAGTACAACATGTAGTATGACTAGGGTTGTAAAATTTCATGAAATTTATTTTCATGAAATAAATAATTTGAGTGAAAAATAAAAATTTTGTTTCATTTCAGTAAAACATATAACGCTTAATGTTTTATTTACTATGGAATACTTTTTGTATTATTAACTGTACCAAATAGAAATAAAAACTAATTTTTATAAATCAACAATTAACACCATAATAGTTTATAGTTATAATTTATAAATATTGATTTAAGAGGTAACAAACTAATAGTAATTGAAGTAATGCTAACCTAACCCAACCTAACGCCCGAGGACGCCGTCTTGGTGCTCCCCTCCCCCCTATACAGAGTGTGGCCGTTTTAAAACCGCATTTTCCCGCGCAGGTACCCGACAGCACTCGCGGTCGATTTCCGAAAAGTCCCTTATCGCTCACGAGACACACGTCCCGTGCGGATTACGGGCGCGGCGCGGGTCCAGACGACCGGAGAAAAATCGCACGCTCTCAACGCGACCCTTTGCCGGCGAAACGTCCGAAAACACCGTCGCCGCCGCCATAGGGGGGTGAATCCGCGGGAAATAAGCGCCGACGGTCGCGCGCATCCCGTTCGGAAGAAACGGCACACGTAATCGTACCGCCGTGACCCGAATAGGGCTGCGCGATTATTTTCATATAATCGATTAATCGATTATTTTCCATACTTATAAATAATCAATATTATCGAAATTCGATTGGTCGATTATTAATCGAATAATCGATTATTTGTTTTGACTTTGTAATCGAAAATAGTTGAAAAAAATTAATAATAATCGGCATCATTTATACATTATGTAATTATTGAAAAATATTTTACGAATATGACATAAATAAAAAACGTTCTCGTGGTGGGGTCACTGGTCACCGACTGATCTCGTATTGTTATTGAAGTATTTATACTCTTAAAATCCTGTTTTACCATCATTAGAATATTTAGAATATTACGTGAACGAGTTTTGTGTTTATTTTTAGAATCTGATAGAATTATGATTGATAAATTTACATAATATGAATACTAACCGAATATAATTTAGTAACTGATAATAATCGATTATAATATACGTATAAAAAAATAACCGACTATAATCGAAATAATTTCCTACATATCGATTTTATGGAAATAAAATAATTCAGAGTAAGACAAATACAAACACAGGAATCGGAAAGAATTATTTTGTGTTATAATGTTGACGTTATTTACTAGTTCATTAGAATATTACAGTACGTATCGCGGGTCTACGATCAACCTATATTGAAAACCCTGAACAAACTCAATTCCTGCGTAGGCAACCGTGTAACTCATACATTTCTAATAGGTATAGGAGAGCGATAAAAATCAAATGACGTCTCGGACGTTATAAAAATCGGAATTTTAGTATTTGTACAGAGCGTTTCTACTAAAACGAATTAGCATTTTACGAACGCCGAGTTCCCCATACAAACGTTTTAGGACCAATAATTGTGTGAACGTAGTGGATGCTATTTTTGTACATAACATACTCTTGTAACAATATCGTTATTTGATCATCGAAAAAAATAATAAAAAAACATACTCGAATACTACATAAAGATTACTATAAATACTCTTTTATCAAACAAAATAAACAGTTTTATTGAAGAACCGCAGTGAAAATTTGGTGAAATACAACAACGATTTCATGTAAACTTTTGAATGTGGGATAAAATAAGAACGATAGGATATTTCGTTCAGTGGGTCATTCGACTTGAGCGAGTCGACATACATCTATATTCAAACGATTTTCGTTGAACAATTTTTTTGGTTTATCCAGAAAAAAAACGAAATATCAAGCGGACGAATTTAATTTAAATTTTTTCTTTCATTTCGTTAAATACACCACATTTTGGTAGAAGAAACAGATATTTGATTTATTCTTTTAATGGTTTGGGCACGTCTAACTGGCAATTTGAAACGACGGTTGGCGCTTTGATTCGAGCAAATAACTAGAAAACGTCCAAGTACGATTTTCTTTCTGATGAAAACGTACGAGATGGATTGAAGTGGCTTTGATCGGCCAGAAAAAATTCGAAAGAAAAATGAGTTTGGCAAGAGATAACTGCTGAAGTAGCTATACGAGAATAAGAAAAAACTATAGGTCAGGACTAAAGAAATGCCGTATAGGATGCTTTTAAAGCCATTTTTTTTCCATTGACATATTACATCCCTTAGGTACTTAATTTCCTTTAAGACGATACTCGATCTTTTCCTCAACTCAGCACTGCAATAGATCAAGTATAATATTCATATATATATTATACTATACACGTATTATCTTCAAATCATAAATTTGTTTACAAAAAATAAAAAATATATATGCATATATATTTATTTACATATCTATAGTGCGTATAAATTATTTTGTAATATATGTATTTACAAGTAGAGTTTACATTTATGATGGTTTGCGTTTGAGCGTATAAAATGTATTCGTATACGTCTCATTTATTTTCAAACCACTTTGACCATCGGAAAACGATGAAAAACGACCGGAGTTTATCTCGTAAAGAATAACTAAGGGAGTAATGTAATAGAAGACGTATCTACGAATAAATAATCGCGAGCGTCGAGTGCTTTTTATAGGGGGCGGCTAGTTTCAAGTCCAAACGGAACGTTTGACGATAAGATAAAGGGTACGCCTATAATATACCATCGCCTCAAAAGTCAAATCTCCGATAAATTTCTAAACTACGAACGGCCATGGACGTTGGCACGACGCCGAGATGATAATATTATAAGAAACACATCAATTATAATGTTATGACTTTTGCGGCGGTGAACAGCCAAAAAAAAAAAAAAAAAAACAACAAAACGAAACAAAGCAAAAAAAAAATAAAAAAAATATAGTTTATCGCCACGGGACGGTGCCGACAGACAGCGAGCGACGGTCGCGGTAGCGCCTACCTTTTGCCAGTGCCGGATTACCCATTTTTTAGAGCGGAGTAGGCGCCCGCCTCAGGGCCTCACTAATTTAAGGGGCCCCGTGAAAACGGAAATCTCGAATTTTTTTTTATTTAATAATACCTGTACGAAATAATGTCAGCATTACGATCGTAAAAATTAATTCATGAAAATAATGCGGAATCAACCTTTCCAAATGTTATGACAGCATTTAAAATATATAAGATGACTAATGGTCACCAATGCTACTGGGGAACGAAATTTGTCGAAAGTTCAAGTTCTTGAAAAATTGTCATCGATCTTCAATGACCCAAGAACGTTTAAATTCACTTGCCATTATATGACTACAGAAAAATGACATTTTACAAAAAACAGACGTCAAAGATATTCTCGAAGAGTTTAATGCGAAAAAATTAAGAAGAGTTAACATTTGAAAAGCAAATATTTTTTTATTAAGAGCTACAATTTATTTTAAGTTTATTTTTATAAAAAAAAAAAAAACAGAAATAAAATAATAATTTATTAATTTTTCTCACGAATGAAAAAATTCAATAAATACGATTTCATTTATTAATATTACTTGGTTATTATTGAAACTGTTTATTTTAATTATTGGATAGTAAAGTTCAAGATGTACGTAAAAACAATTTTGTTGGACCCAAAATTTGAATTGCCCGGGGTCCCACAAATGTTTTATCCGGCACTGCCTTTTGCGTAATTACAATACGATACAGTATACGATCGCGTGTTAATTCGATAAAATCACAAAGATCCCGATCGAACGTAACAAACAAACGACCCGGACCCGTGCGTTTCGTTGACACACTTAAATATTTTTATGGGATCGGAAATCGATTATTCATACGCTGCTGTACGTCGGGCTGGGCATAATATTTATCCGAGTGGTCCGATTGAATACATTACGCGATGTTATACGACGATTTCAGCACACACACGCACACACACACACATACGTATGTGACTCGTACCGGACGGCGGTGGACAAACGAACGGAAACTTTAGGAGTACGTTAACCGGCGCACGAGCATAATAATTTCCACGTGAAATATGTGCTCACATTGTGTTGGAAACGTCTATTGCACACGTGAAATATTGTGTCGTCCGTCGTCTCACAGCCGTTCGGAATGAAAACGTACGATACGTACACACGTATACATTATTACGTGTGTGTACGAACGTTATTTTTCTTTTCGAAACAAAACCGTCGTCACGGCTGGTGTGTGTACGCTGCGTGTACGTACGGCAGTGTTGGGCAAATCGTAATCCGATTAATGATTAATGATTACAATATTGAATTTTGTAATCGTTAATCAACATGAAAATTTGGGCAATCGTTAATTGCAATTGAAAATAATTTCAAACGATTAATGTAATTATTTAATCGTACTATTGATTACGATTACAAAATGTATTATTATTAGTGATCACGATTATTTTTTATGATTAAAATTACTTAGTTTTATTTGAAATCTAATTTACGTAATATTCACAATATCTTAAACTAATTATAACTAGAAATAGAATCTTGTAATTTTTAATTTTTAATAGCATTCAATATGCTCAAACATTTTAATCTTAATAAATAAAAAAATACGTACTCCTTCGTAATCGTAATAGGTTAGGTTACACCCACCCTTAAAGGTATTGCAACTGCGACACCTAGATAAAGGGATCGGCGCCACTGGACTCGTAGTCGTCCAGTTCGGATAACGTCCTGAGTGTGTACGATAATAATAATAATGATAATAATAATAATAATAATAAAAATAATAATAATAATAATCGTGTCGTGAAACTATTACCTACGTTTATTGCGACTACATAACTATATATGCGGCACTTAACCCCTGCGTTCATTAACGAATTTCGAATAATACACAACAACATTATACCCACTTGAAAAACGAAAAAAAATCGTATTTTTTTATTTTTATTTTCACTCTGTAAAGGCAAAGAAAAAAAAAGGAACAGAAATAAAACGTAATGAATCGCCGGGAAAACCGTGTACGCGGAAATCGACGGCGGGCAGTGCGGCGCCCCCCGAGCGGCCGGCTAGTGACGTGAGCCCGATATTGTTTTCGCCCGTAGATTTATTTCCGGCGATTCCGATGACAAATCAACCGGGGCCCTTGTGATACGGGCGCTACGGGTCCTGTGAAAAAACGTCCCCGCCGAACAATCGTTCGTTAATGGCAAAGGCGTGAGGACGTGGACGACAAAGTTGTGCGAAAGTGTTTGTGTGTGTGTGTGTGTGTGTGTGTGTGTGTGTGTGTGTGTGTGTGTGTCATATCCGTTTATTACCCGCTGGGCACGAGTAGGGTTTCAAAATTGCATATCGCATAAAATTAATTTTTTCGAAATATTTTGTTTAGGTGAAAAATAAAAAAAATAATTTTTTAATATTAACATAACAATATATTCGCTTAAAATGAGACAAGGAAAATACGTTAATTTTATGAAACAATAATAAATTATTAACAGTGAGTTATAGGGATTTCTATGAATGAGATATAGCTGTAAGATTAGAATAATTTAAACAACTTCAGATCGAATAATCATAATTCATTGACATCACTCGGTAATCTTTTTAAAACTAAAATAAAAAAGTCTTGATACTTGATAGTTTCGTATGTTTCGTTAATACTAATATAATAATATAATTCTTCAGTTTTAATTTATACATTGAAATATAAAATGTATATTAGTCTGAGGTATGGCAATTCGTTGGTATTACGGAAATAAACATTGACTGAGAAACAGGGAATGTGAAAAATATTGTCGAAATATTTTCAGGAGAGTGAAATTTTCATTTTTTCGAAATACATACTTCGATTGAAAAATCTCACTTGAAATATTTTCAACTTTGAGCTGTAGAAGAACCGAATTACACCTGTACCAGGAAAACTGGCGTAGTCTTTATAGAAACGCGAAATACTGGAACGATCCTGAACAGTCAAGGTTTCCCAAACTATAAAAATAAAATACTTAAAAAACGTGTGAAGGCAGATGATTATTTTCAATTTTACCATCGATTTTTATTTATTATCAACGTGACTTTTGAAGTGTTTCAGATATCGTATAAAGGAAAACTACGAATTTATAAACCATCATAGTTTTAAAGATATTAAGTGATAATATAAGGATTTAAAGCCTTGAGTAGCGCATAGAACAATAGATATACCGGTGGATATCGTATTGTGTAGTAATTGTATATTAAATTCATAAATAAATGTATCTAAATGATCTGAAAATGTCGAATATATATTTTAATATTAACAAAATCTAAATATAAAAGCTACGAAACCTTTTAAAATTAAAATACCGAAAATGCATCAATTCATAAATATCATAAGTGCCAAAATTACATATATATATATATTTGAAATTTGTATACATGGACTCTGTGATGTATCGCTCGAATTTCGTTTTTGACGAGCCATGTACAGGAGCATCGGAAAAAATAATGTCATTGCTATAAATTCCTTGCTCTACTCATAACGTATAATGATCTCGATCGCGTTCGCGACACGTCGTATAGACTTTTACGAAAAATGTCCGTCGATGTCTGTGATGAAAATCTCCTCTGTAAAATATATATCTCGTCCGACGTCTAACGCCTCATCCGCGTTTATGTCGCGAAGTGTATGAAATATAAAAAGGAAAAAAAAACACCCGTTCATGGGTATCCCGACGTTGATTGATGCGAAACGGATGACACGCGACCGACGCCGCCGTCGCTCGGATTCCCGCGATTGCGGACGTTGCTAGGTAAATAATATTACCTGGTTGCACGGCGTGTTTCGAAATACGACTTTACCGGACGAAACAGACGTATGCGGTCAAAACGAACGTTTTCCGTAACAAAATTTGTCCAAAAGTCTCATCCGACACCTCCAAAGGTCAGAAACGTGGTCTGGTTAGTACCTTAAAGAGGTGGTTTTTATCTGTTCTCTATAGTTTTTCCAGGCGTGAGAAAAAACCACATAGAAACCGAGTGAAATCGAAAAAATTTGCTGTAGACGACACTTCCGAAAGTAAAATTGACTTTGCTCGACTTCAAAAGTGATGTTGCTAGAAATTTGAAATGTTCACCATATATTCATGTAATGCGACGTATTTTATAAAAGTTTTTTTTTTTTTAAATTGACAACTAAAATAGAACTTGCAATAAACTTCATTTTTCAAAAGTTTATCTTTAAAAACATTTTTAATATTTGACAGAAAGTTCTGAAAATGTAATGTGACCGTACTCAATACTCACATACTTAATAACAACGATGGAAAAGTTCGAAATCGTGACTCAGAACTTTTTTTTCCAAACGTTTAAGTTAATTACCATACGGTTTTAACAGACAAAATAAATATCCCTGATTAATATAAAGGCATTACGACCATTCTTTTGTAATGTTCATCGGCTTTTGTTTAAAAGTTAATTTATGACTTATGGTTATTAATATCAACGGTGTATCTTGCAGAGGGATTAGAGGCTAAATCATTGGTCGTGTTTTTTTTTTTTTTAGTATTTGTTCTACGTTCTTTGAAATTAAAGAGGTATCCCACTCCGTGTCACTTCTTACTTTTAGTGTCTATCCCTCTCCCCCCACCACAAACTTTATGCCCACGCTACTACTTTAAACTACATCCAATAAATTACGAGTTATTTACACACAGAAATACTTAGACATTAAAAAGACAATATCCAAATGGACTCATCCAGATCAATCAACCAGGGGAGAACAAATAATTATAAATAAAGCCAGAATAGGTCATACGAACCTCACCCACTCGTACCTAATCACCAAGGAACCTAAACCAGTGTTCGACATGTGTAAAACTCCTATCACAATCGAACACATTATCATACACTGCCCTAAATACCATTCATCACGTCACCTGCTCAACAAATCAATATCTCTAGAAGATGCCCTCAATCAATCGAACACTGCCAACATCCTCAAATCGCTCTCACTCTCTCTTTCTCTCTCTCTCTCTCTCTGGTCTGAGATAATATTTCGTTCGCCAGTCGTGTTTGCACCCCGAAAATACCGTATGTACCCGATACGTAGGTCATGTCTGGGGGGAGGGTTCGGAGGTACTCGGACTCCTCTCCTCCGAAATTCAAGAAAAGTAGAAAAAATGTGCCGTTGGTGGGGTAGAGTTGTAATTGTAGCGAGGACAAGCCAGATCAAGAACGGTGCTGAGAGAACTGAGGCCCGGGTGGGTTCAGGTGAAGACTGGTGGCTTTTATTTATCTATCTGATTACGAAGCAATAAGTGTGTGAGCTAAAATAAAATAATAAAAAAAAAATAATAGTTCTAAGAATTTCGACGATTTTACGAAAAATTCAGGAGACATAAAAAACCATTAAAAAAAAAAAATAAAATTGAGTTTAAGGTAAATCTATAATGTTGTTATCAATTTAGATATTATGTTAGACCGCGATAAAAAATATCCAGTGGTAACTATGTGATTTGATTTTCGTTTTTGATTTGAGATGAGGGTTAATATTAACCTAAAAAGTTTGGAGTTATCTGGTTTTTTGCCCAGAAATGTTTGTTACAATTTATACGGGTGTATATTTTTAATTAATTATATTTTTAAATTATTTACTCCAATTTACATCAAACTTAGTTTCATTTTCTTAAACATAATGAAATGTATAATTTAAGACACAAACAGAATAATTTGCATCAGTACAATATTGGACAACGGGACAAAAATTCGTGGCAAAAACCAGATAGCTTCGGAGCTGCCCTGTTTTTCCACGGAAAAAAAAAATCAAGACAACTCCAAATACGTTATACGTATATTTTCCCATACTGATTGTTCGATTATTGTCTCGTCCTTGTACAGATAAACTCGTAATTTTTTTCTCCGTCAAATTCAATTAAAACCTGATTTTGAAATAATGTGAAGATGCCTGCTTTTTGCACGGACCCCTTCCAATTCTCCCGCTATTTTTTTAATATTGTTATAATTATTTACAATTAGTAATATTACTCGTTTCCGCGAATTCTGCCACTCACTACGCGGCGGCGACGTGTGGTATAGTGGTGGGAATGTGCGCGAGAAAATACCAGTTTTGGTCGCCGCCCAGTTGCGTTCTCTCGGTGGCCGCAGTATAGAAGCCGCCTTCTTGCAGCAAAGGGATACCGTGACGAAAAGAACCGAAAAGTCGCAGAACCAACCACCGTGTTATACACCGTGCCCCCGTGTACACTCGAATCTCCCACCCGTTCAGTCGACCAAACTGCTAGAGGGCAAAATTACTACAGTCCGCCACGTGAAAATTGTCCCCTGCCCGTCACGAACCTAGCGGCCGTCGTTTCGCTTCAGTGGTCCATAATGTAATTATTACAAACAATTGTCGCGTTTTTTTTTATTTAAAAATTAATTTACCGAAAACACTTTAAATATTTCATAAACCAATAATTTGTTTATTCAAACCGAATGAAAAACATTAAAAACTTAAAACAAATAATACTAATAATGCAGCCACGCAGTACGCGGTATAGGTCGAGAACCAATGGCTAACGGGTAGGGAAGCAGCGACGGGTTTTTCGTGTCACGGACTATAGGGTATTTTCGCGGCTGCAGCTTTCGAATCGCGTCCGGACAAAAGGACGTCAGACTGCTGCAGGTCGGCTTTATCGTTTAAAACACCCGGATCGCACGCGTGCTTTTTATTATTTATTTATTTTTTCTCCGCGACATGTTTGGACCGCGTGCGCAAAAGTCTCTCGTGAACAGTTGTGCGGTGAAAAACTCACGCGCGTCATTCGACCACCTATAAAATATAATGATGTTTCGACGCGATTCGGAAACGCGAATTTTTTTTTTTTTTTTTTTAAACATCGAATGGTATTGTTATCGCTTTTTTGATCGATACGCGTCATTGAAGTAAAATAATTTTAAAACAGTGCGCCTAGTGTATTATTATATATTCAATAAGTGCTCAGCTTGTTTGTCCGATAGGTTTCGTTTTTAAACACGTTTTTTAATTGAAAGCACTTAAATCCCGTCAAAAAAAAAACATAATAATAACAACGAATAAATTATACTCGTATTATAAACACATGATATCCAATTTTTATTTTTTCGATTTCGTACGGCTCGTCGGGTTATTATTTATAGGCGGCACGAAATCAATAAACGTACACTAAAATATTTTTAACGTTCATCCCGAAATATTACGACCGCTGTTTTTTTTTTTTTTTCATCGTGTAGATTTTTTTTTCCACTCCGCAGTCCGAATTCACATGTGCGTGACTTACAGACATACGGCGGTAATAATGTACATTATCGATGTTTTTAACTGTGCTCCCAAAGCCACGTTATCTCTTTTAGATCCACCGAACGCGTTCGAATACGAAACATATTATGCGTACGACCGAGTACAGCGTACAGCGTTCGCCGGTCGAGAAATACGAATACAATATCTGTGCGTGTACAATATGTTACCGGCAATATGCAGCGTAGTGTTCCCATAGGAACCGTAGAGAAAAATTAGTTTTTCACGATGAAAAATTTGGGTACAAATTGATACAAATTTTGATACAATTATTGGCGTAGAAAAAACTCGGAAAAGTGCAATTGCGGGAAAATCGGGTGCTGGGGAAACGTTTCCCTGGCACCCGTAGAGAAAAATTAGTTTTTCACGATGAAAAATTTGGGTACAAATTTTGATTTTGGTGGCACAACTATCGACTATCCTGTTAAGCAGTGCTAGATCGTATTCTTTGTCACTTAAGAAGGTAGTCGTCCGGGCCAATTAATAGGTTTTTCGTTACATGCTTGTTTAACGGTTAGAGTGTACAAAACCAACAAACACCTTGTTTTGTGTTGCTATACGTCAAGCCTTTGCGTGGCGTATACAACACAGGCATTACATAGAATGCCTATATGAATTTAGACGATAAGTTGAAACAATATTTCGGATTGTTTGTTATCAATAGATATTTTATACTGTTCGACTTGTTTTATGATATTATTTTTATATCATTGTAATAAGGTATAAATTAATCATTATTAATATTATGATGATACACGCTGTTCGTTACAGTTAGTTTAACTAGAATGACAATGATAATTACGCGATATTTTTTAAAAAAATTTTTCGGTACACAAACATTTTTGACTTTGGCACCTTGTTTTGCAAGTACATTTTTTAAATTATTTTTTTTAGTTTTAGTTCATTATCAAAACGTCTCAGACTAATATTTAACAAAGAAGTCAGTAAAACAAAACCCCAACTGGATTTTGTTCCAACACTCAGTAGTAATTTATTTTTGTTAACAATGTACGTTAACGGTGTACATCGTAATGAAATTAATTTAAGCACGAGTTTGATAAAATCGGACAAGAGGAAAACGGCTTACAATTAATTAATGATCAGGAGAGAAAGTTTTGATAGACGGTTTTGTCGCATCGTGGTTCGAAGCCTATTTTTTATAATCTTCATTTTATAAAATGAGCGTTCGCAGTGCAATTTGATACCGTCGAAACCAAATAATATATTCTCAATGCGATTTCAAGGTTTGGGAATGTACCTCTGGCGGTAGCGGTGGGGTTTAGGACGCGCCGGACATACTGTTAAACAAACGTGCTGGCGACATCGAATTTCACGGAATTACCCATCGGCAATCAGTGTTGAATTTATTTTTATCCTATTGGTCACTTTCGACGGGACGGCGGGGCGACCATGCATTTGTAATTTGAAAGATTTTTTTCCGAAGTCACTATTGTGGAGGGGGCCTCTTTTTTGGAGGCCTCTGGGCTGTCGCCCCGATTGCCCTCCCCTAAATCCGGCCCTGCTTGTAGATGAGACCTTTGTTCCGTACGCGGTCGAATGCTTTTTCTTGGACATACGCTACACCAATAATGTGTATATACACGCGGTACGAAGCGTTCGAAAGCGGGATTAATAGGTACCTATGGAACGGGATGGTGTCAGGACGACAGACGGGAGGATCGCGTCGATAAGCCGGTTTCGCTAAAGTCCTCGATCGTGTGCGGCGGGAGATAGGTTTTTATCTCAGAGAAACACGACTTGCGCGCGGACACGTGTGCGATTCAATCGTAAATGGACCGCGTTCGCGAGGTAATTGATCAACCGGGTTAATCGCGACGCCCACACACACACACACACACACACACACACTTATGAGAGCGTTTGTTTTGACGTGCCAAAGTTTTCGGCGCCGGAGGCTCTTCTCGAAATCGCGCGTGCGACGCAGTTCTGTTTCCACTTGCACAACGCTGTTTTGCATCGCGTGCTCCGTCAGAAAACTCTAAATTTTATCGATTCGCCGCACGGGGGTAAAGAGGATAAACGAAAAAGATCCGCGCACACGGCGTGTGTTTACGTTATTGTTTGCGTTTACAAAACGAACGAACGGAGCACGGAAATAATCGTAAAAACATAATAATATCGTTTAGGTATTAGCTCCGTAACGTGAACACATACGTCCCTAATATAATATATATATGTATAAATATTTTATATCACATACGCGTTTATGCGAGCGCGTGTTTGTTTGTGTACGACGTGTGTATACGATAATATTAATTCATGTTGTTATATATTACGTTATTTACGTGTGTGCGTGTTATTATTTCGAACGACGGGGGCGCATTATTGTCGTATTCGTATAATAAGGCACGTGTTATTATAGCAGCGACGTCGCTCGACATTCCGCCGCCGTCGCCGCTGTCTCGAGTCACGAACAAACAGACGACACAATAACACTATTACTACTACTTCTACTACTACTACTACTACTACTACTACTACTACTGCTGGCTGTTGTTATTACTCATTGTTCTTAATAATAATAATCGAAAATCTCTTTTCTCGCCGGCAGCGCACACGGACGGAATTCCAATGGTATTTAACGGCGTGGCGTTCGCGATAACGGAACGTCTGTACAAACGTACGCAGCACACACACGTCCCTCCCGGCCGTCGATCTCCTCTACAGCAGCCACCGCAGCGACGTCCCCGTACACGCGAGACGTAAAAGTATATAGCGTGTGTGTGTGTGTGTGTGTGTGTGTGTGTGTGTGTGTGTGTGTGTGTGTGTATGTGTGTGTGTGTGTGTGTCTGTGTGTGTGTCTGTGTGTGTGTCTGTGTGTGTCTGTGTGTGTCTGTGTGTCTGTGTCTGTGTGTGTGTGTGTGTGTGTGTGTGTGTGTGTGTGTGTGTGTCTGTGTGTGTGTGTGTCCCTGCGATGCGCGAGTGTATTATACAGCGTCCTCGGGTTTTCCGCTAGATCCTACACAGACAATATCGTGCACGCGTAATCGTTTCGGTCAGGCGAAAACGCTGCGATATTAAATTATACCGCTGTCGCGACGACGACGATGACGACAATAACAGTAGCGTATAATATAACGCATTTGGCGTACGAGCAATGTAAACACACATTGCGTTGTGTGTATACGCGTGTACACACGTCTTGACTCGCGCGGACCCGCGCACACACACACACACACACACACACACACACACACACACACACACACACACACACACACACACACACACACACACACACACACACACACACACACACACACAAACGATTCCGATGTATACAGACGATATAATACGCACACGAGTATACATATTGTATACATGTGTATTTAACAATGTGTCGAGCACATATTATAATTCAACTCGGATCAGATAAGACGATGCTGCGCGTATGTGTATGGACACGGCGTGTGTGTGCGTGCGGTCGATTCGTGGAGAGCGATTTCCTCACTCGTGACGTTATTGCGTATCGCGCGCGACGAGTGCGCTTCACCTGACTGCGTACTGTGTGCGTGTGCGTGTGTGTGTGTTATAATCAGGTTACGTCAGCGGTGAATCTAGGATCATGTTTTTGGGGAGGAGGGGCTACATTTTTTTTCCTCAGTACGTACTTGATTTACACGAAACACATAGTATATTAGTAAAACGGTATTTCAAAACGCGTTATTAATATTGCAATGTACGATTAGTGTACGCGAATAAAAAGCAAAAGAATTAAAATTAAAAATGTTTTCGAAAAAAAAAAAAAAAAAAAAAAATTACAATTACGAGTACCGTAAAGCGGGTTGACTTCGGACAATTTTTCATGTTTTTTCCAAAAATTATGATTATATATTAGAGTAAAAATTTCAAAATAAATAATTTATCATCTAAACATATGTACTCACAATATGTGATGATTAAAACTACAATTTAACTTCAGTAACGTGCTTTTTTAAAAGTTCAAAGTTGTCCGAAGTCGACCAATTTAAGGGTTGACTTCGGACACATACTTATTTTTAAATAAAATCGTCTTAAAATTTGTGTTGTATGACTTCGGACAACAAATAAAATTTTTTAAAACAAAACTAGACTTTCTTGTCCTTTTACTTTTTTTATTCTTCAAAATACATTAAATATAAAATATTTGAGAATTAAATCAACAAAATAATTAATAAATAATTAAAAAAAAACTACTTACAGTCTCTTTTTGTCTTGCTACCTACAGTCTTAAAATACATGTTTTTTGTAATCAAACAAATCAGATTAATAAAATAAACTCAAAACATAACAAATTAATGAGCACCGAATTATCTAGTATCAATCTACTATTTTAACAATTTAACTTAATCTACTTTGACTTGTTGTAAACTATTAACAATGTAAAACAATATAAAATTAATTAAGCAGGTAGATAAAAAAAAGTACAACACTAAGTGATAGATCACAGTTCACTTAGTTCTACACAATTTCAGAAGCATCAATATCAAAAATATATCCGTCTCGTTTTTGTCTATTCAATAGCTTAACTATTTTGACAACTCGCGTCACTTTAACCAGGTGTGTTACCCTGGCACCCCAAGGTTAAAATTTTGACTTGAAAACTGTTTGGTATTATGTTATTTATTATGTAACAATTTGTAACCACAAAAAAAAATTTTGTAACCGCATCCATGATCCGGAAAACGGCGTTACAAGTTCCGGGTGCCAGGGTAACGTTACCCCAGCACCCCAAACATTAAATAATAAATATTTCGATTTGAAAACTGTTTGGTATTATGTTATTTATTATGTAACAATATGTAACCACAAGAAAAAATTTTGTAACCGCATCCATGATCCGGAAAACGGCGTTACAAGTTCCGGGTGCCAGGGTAACGTTACCCCAGCACCCCAAACATTAAATAATAAATATTTCGATTTGAAAACTGTTTGGTATTATGTTATTTATTATGTAACAATATGTAACCACAAAAAAAATTTTGTAACCGCATCCATGATCCGGAAAACGGCGTTACAAGTTCCGGGTGCCAGGGTAACGTTACCCCAGCACCCCAAACATTAAATAATAAATATTTCGATTTGAAAACTGTTTGGTATTATGTTATTTATTATGTAACAATTTGTAACCACAAAAAAAAATTTTGTAACCGTATCCATGATCCGGAAAACGGCGTTACAAGTTCCGGGTGCCAGGGTAACGTTACCCCAGCACCCCAAACATTAAATAATAAATATTTCGATTTGAAAACTGTTTGGTATTATGTTATTTATTATGTAACAATTTGTAACCACAAAAAAAATTTTGTAATTGCATCGGTGACCCGGAAAATTGTGATTTAATTAATTAAAATATTAAAGAATACAAATCAATCATGGCTTATTATCGTTTATATTATTTATTATTATTATTTTTTAATACGTCCCCAATTAAACTTCAAATAAACATAAAAATGTAATGAAGGTCTTATAAACAAATATTATTTGGCTAACTGGCTTACATGTATGAAACAAAAATAAATTTTAGCGAAGCACCGTGAAAGCTCCATGTGCTGTATCTATGCACACTGTGCACGTTTATGATTATAAAAAATGTTATCGTTTAAAAATGATATACACTGTATATTATACAGTATACACTACAAACCATATGAATTAAAACACTTCGATAAATGACCTATGTTAATACAGTTTTTTTTTTTTGTTCAAATTGTTCATTGTTAATTAATTTAAATAGTTATTATATTTTTTAGTTTTTTTTTAAAAATTATTCTTTACTTTTGTGACACATAATTTTTGTGAGAAGTGTATATTGAAGTTAATATATTATATTGAAAAGTAAGTACCTACCACTTTGTTTACTTTCAAGTACTATATGTAATACTGTTTTAGTATTATGATATTGGATTATATTGTAAAGCATTCTTATTTACAATATGACCTAGACAACTCGTTATCCAGTTTCAATTGGTACATCGTGTGTATATTTGTTTAGTCATATTTATTTAGTTCTGTTGAATGAGTCGTATTTTGTAAAAAAAAACAATATAATATACCACGTGTCACGACAATGATGAATACAAATTGACAATTACGTTACGTATTAAATTAAAAACCAAGTGGTATACACCGGTGTGTTTACTGTAATAAAGCAGTTCATTTATTTGGCTGTTCAGTAAAAAATCCATTTATAAAAAAAAAAATAGTGAAGGTTTTGGCGATTCGCGGATTTGTCTAGTATGTGATAATAAAAATAAAGAGTCTATGGCAAATGAGACATGGATAAAAAAAAAAACCAGTGACAAAATTTCGATCCACCAAATCATACCTTGTTGCTCAGCCAGGATTTAATCATTTAAATTTAAATTTGAAAAATAAAGAAAATATTGTAGCGTTTCTAAAAAATAGTAATACTTTTCAGAATAAACCTCTTATTGTTAAAGGAATAGGCAAGGTAATCTTGACTAATAGTTGTTCTCCGGATTCATTGTTGACTATCCTAGCATGTGCTGCTGCAGATAGTGACATATTCAACAAGTTTCTTTTAGAAATGTTTGCTACAAATGATAAAAAATAAAAGTGGAAAAAAAATGTATAATGAGCGTATCAGATTACTAGCTCCACACTATGAATTAAATCATAATAATATTGTCGGCGATATTAAATTAATGGATGCAATGGATACTATTTCGTCAACAGCCAAAAAGTTATTAAAAGGTATACCATAATACATTAAAATTAACGACTGTTCAGATCTTCTATGTCCAGAATTTTCTTTGGACCACAGCTATGAAGTACTATCATTGATGACGTATGAGAGGAAAATTAACATCAAAGAAAAAATTAATAGATATTTCATACACAGAGAATATATTGAGTGTCAAAGCTGCAAAAGTAATAGAGTTTTATCTATCAGCATGAAAAGCCATTTGTTGATAGAACTACTATCATTATCTAAAGGTATTTTATATGTTTTAAATAATGGTAAAGAGAAACAATTATTTATATTGTAAAACCACTGTAATTCATATATTATTTAATGTCCTCAGATCTAGAAGCATCAACGAGCTTCAACACAAGCGATATCGGAGCAATCCAAAAAAATTATGCAGGAGAGATTCAATTGTATTTAGACGATATTCCAAAAACAATACAAATTTACAATGAAGTTTATTGCTTAAGAGGGGCTGTAGAGTTTAGTGGTCAAGACCGATGGGGTTTAAGAGTGACTGCAGGCCACTATAAGGCGTTTGCTCATAGATCCAATGATCAATGGGAAGTTTATGATGACCTCAGAGATGGAGTATCATTAGCAACCAAAAAAAAAGTAAACATTGAAATGTTATTGTATACAAAATAAATTGTATAAAGCAAAAAAAAGTATTATAAAGTTAATAATTGAAAACTATTTATATTTTATTTATCCGATTCCAAATATTATATGCACATTGAAGAAAAAAAAATTGAGTAAGTGATAAGGCTCTGCTGTACAGTAAGTGTGATTAACATGATTACATATAATACCAATTACCAATCCATAAAATAGCAGAGGTAAATATGTAAATAATAATAATATTTATAATAAAAGTATCAATAATTATAGGGCATAAAATCTAAGTAAAAGGTAATATAGTATAAAATGATATTTGCAATTATATATTCAAATTATAAAGATATTAGGTATTATAATTCGTAACATAAAAAAACGCAAATAATAAAAAAATTGTATATAATAAAAGCTTTAATTATTTAATGTTTGGGGTGCTGGGGTAACGTTACCCTGGCACCCGGAACTTGTAACGCCATTTTCCGGGTCACCGATGCGGTTACAAAATTTTTTTTGTGGTTACAAATTGTTACATAATAAATAACATAATACCAAACAGTTTTCAAATCGAAATATTTATTATTTAATGTTTGGGGTGCTGGGGTAACGTTACCCTGGCACCCGGAACTTGTAACGCCGTTTTCCGGGTCATCGATGCGGTTACAAAATTTTTATTTGTGGTTACAAATTGTTACATAATAAATAACATAATACCAAACAGTTTTCAAATCGAAATATTTATTATTTAATGTTTGGGGTGCTGGGGTAACGTTACCCTGGCACCCGGAACTTGTAACGCCGTTTTCCGGGTCATCGATGCGGTTACAAAATTTTTATTTGTGGTTACAAATTGTTACATAATAAATAACATAATACCAAACAGTTTTCAAGTCAAAATTTTAACCTTGGGGTGCCAGGGTAACACACCTACTTTAACCCGACTCTTATCAGTGACTACTGGCAAGACAAATGTTGGAGGTCCAGTTAAAGAATTTTTTTTCTTAGAAAATTAACGTTTTTTATTGGATCATCTATATTGAGAATTTGACCAGTATAATGCCGAAAACGATAGTTTTTTCGAAATCGTAATCGTGAATGCCTTGAATGTTTTTTGGAGAATAAATCTATTACTCCCCCTGGTTTTACTTCGATTCGAGAACGAATATTTAGATGACGTGATATTACCCGTTCAATTGTTTCTTTTAACTTTTGTTGTTATTTAGAAGTTTTACACCACGACCGTGTGCTAACACATCTGATGGGCCAAGGGAGGCCAGACCCCTAGGGCCCCCTTTAATGCCCCCACCGGGTTACGTACAATACCTGTGCGCGTCGTCTTGTGATCGTCAGGGCCGGGAGAGTACGAAACGTATGAAAGACGAGAAAACTCGATATTATAGGTCCATTTCAATGGCCCCCCCACTTTAAAAATTTGAACTTCTCACCTAGCCAATCGTTTGTGCATCGTTTTTGCAGAAATGTGCACCAGGTCCCAACGTTTGTGCACAAAAACCCTCGGCGCTATCCCAAAAACAAAATGGGGGGGCCATTGAAACGGTAGCCCCCCCACCTTCGAAATTTGAACTTCTGACCTAGCCAATCGTTTGTGCATTGTTTGTGCAGAAATGTGCACCAGGTCCCAACGTTTGTGCACAAAAACCCTCGGCGCTATCCCAAAAACAAAATGGGGGGGCCATTGAAACGGCACAACCCCCTTTTGGAAATTTTACATTGTATATGCGCCAAACGTTTGTGCATCGTTTGTGCAGAAATGTGCACCAGGTCCCAACGTTTGTGCACAAAAACCCTCGGCGCTATCCCAAAAACAAAATGGGGGGGGCATTGAAACATAGTATGTACGCAATTCATATCTAACGTCATGCGGTTTTGAAATAAAAAGCAAAGGTGTTTAAGATTATTTTATTGATTTTTCTAATAAATTAATATTTTTTTCATTTTTCAATAGTTACTTTTAAGAAGTATTATATGTATGTCTCACCTTGAAATAGAGATAATATGTAACATTGGTTTTTAATCAAAATTATTAGGAGGTCCCAAACCCAATTTCCAAGAGGTATTCTACAACTAGTGAAAACATTTAAAAAAAAATTGGAAATGAAATAATAAAAAAAAATATATATAAAGCATAGTATAATCAGGATTGGGTATTTTAATCCGGATTAAACGGATTACAACTTTTGTATCAATCCGGATCGGTTATCCGGATACGGGATGATCCGGATATAGTGCTCAGCACTAGTTCAGACTTAAGATAATAGGCATTAGGCAAACAAGACCCCAATCAGCTGATCGAGTTTCGCTTCTATCATAGACCTTATACTAGTTGACGGAGGATTGTGTAGTTTACAACGATCACGACAGGAAGCGTCTCAAGAAGCACTGATGCACAGCGCACATGCGCATTACACTGAACCAAATATCACTAGTATAAATAATAATATGCAATTATCAATTTTTAATAAATATACATTTATTGAAATAATAATAATTTTATTAGTTCAACAAAAATATTATAAAATTAATTAATAATGTGTTTATAATAATAAATTGGGGTTGTAGAATTTAGAAAATATTTAGGTAATGAATTAATAAATTTAATTTTTAAAATGGAACTTTTTTTATTATTTTAATCAAATAGATTATTAAATTAATAAACATAATGTTCAAAATAACAACTTGGCCCAATACTTCTATATATTTTCACAAATAACGTTATATTATAACTTATATCTTCAAACATCGAAATTGGGTATCAATTATAAAAAGTGTTACGTATGTAACACCACTTAAAAAGCGTAAGTGTGGAGTAGTCCTCTCAAGAAACCGGCACATTCCCGTAAACAGCATGCTTGTAAACAATTGTTTTAAGAGAAAAATAAATAACCAGATTGAAGTCAAAATCATAGGTAGTTAATAGATTCCAAATTCATACCTATACACTACTGAAGAAGACAATAATTTCCGTCGAACGGTTTTTCCAGTTATTACTATTGAAACCAAAAAAAATTGTTATTTGAAGTCCGTTTTTCATGTTTTTTCAAATTTAAATAATTTTTTTTTGTACCTACCTTATTACTTCATATATAAGTTACATGTCAAATATGATTTTTTTTTTTGTCATAGATTAAGTTTTTATTACTTAGGTAATTATATTTCTTTTTATATATTAAAATAACTATGAATATTATTAAAATTTTAAAGATTTTTCATAATGATTTTATCTTTGTGATAACTATACCTAGTATTAATAACATATTTTATATGTACTTTGTATGTATATAAAACATTCAATATTTACAAACCAGAGTTTCGAAGAAGTTTATTTTATTTTTTGAATCAATGTATAGTCCATTGTGTATTTTTTTTTTATTATCACGTTCGTAATATAATTATTATATTGTAATAACGTTATATGACAAGATTTTGTATATGTTCATTATTATTTTTTGGTTATTTAAACACTATTAAGTTTTTAAAGTTTTATTAATAAAAGAATGCAAAAGCAAAAATGCAAATAAATAAATAAAGTGTTTCAATAACATTACTTAACAAACAAACTAATATTTAAAACATATAATTCATACAACACAACATTTAAATAAATACTATATATCTTTTATTCCTAAGAAATGAGATGGTTATATCAAAATTCTATTACCTGTATTACCTAAATAATATTTACTAACATAAAAAATATATCAAATTTCCAAAAGGGGGTCGTGCCGTTTCAATGGCCCCCCCCCCATTTTGTTTTTGGGATAGCGCCGAGGGTTTTTGTGCACAAACGTTGGGACCTGGTGCACATTTCTGCACAAACGATGCACAAACGTTTGGCGCATATACAATGTAAAATTTCCAAAAGGGGGTTGTGCCGTTTCAATGGCCCCCCCATTTTGTTTTTGGGATAGCGCCGAGGGTTTTTGTGCACAAACGTTGGGACCTGGTGCACATTTCTGCACAAACGATGCACAAACGATTGGCTAGGTCAGAAGTTCAAATTTCGAAGGTGGGGGGGCTACCGTTTCAATGGCCCCCCCCATTTTGTTTTTGGGATAGCGCCGAGGGTTTTTGTGCACAAACGTTGGGACCTGGTGCACATTTCTGCACAAACGATGCACAAACGATTGGCTAGGTGAGAAGTTCAAATTTTTAAAGTGGGGGGGCCATTGAAATGGACCTCGATATTATGCCCGTGGACGTTTACCACAGGCCGATCGAACAGTGATAGACAAAAGATATTATATACTACGCGGAGATGGCCGTATTGAATATCAAACAAATCGTTTTCCTTTCTCCATAGGAATAACGTTTGTAGCAGGATCTCCAAGGAATATACGCGCGCTGAAATTCTAATTTTTAACGATGACGGAAAAAAGTTTTCGACTAACAGTTTTTGAAATTTTTTCAAGTCAGTTTGTTAGTGTCATCGTTTAATTTTCAGACCTTGACATCGAGAATATAACGATAATAATAATAATAGTAAAACTATAATAGCTTTATTTGTTAGGAAATATCAAATATCGAAATATTTTCAAAGTTCCATAATATTTATACCAAAAGTTGTCGATTTCAAAGAGTGTTGTAAATATGAATTTTCAAATTTATAACGTTTGTACTTAAGGAGTTATGACTTAACAACTAAAACCGTTTTTACGGTAGTTTTTCCCAAATACGTATAAGGAAAACTTTTGAGAAAAACCATCTGTCTAAACTACACAAAAGGAAGCAAATTTTTGATTTATAGGAAAGACCGACGTAATTTCAAGACACATTTTACAACTCGAGAAAGTGATTACAGATTATAAACTGAAATTGTGATATCGTCATCGTGGAAGTGTTTTTCAGTAATCTGAAACAGTATGAAAGATTGTTGCATACAATTTAAAAACGAAACAAAAAAAAAAAAACTCCAAAATCACGCGAAAAGTCCTGAAAACACGAAAATGCGCCCCTCGAAGACAAAGAAATGGCCTTTTTAAAACCAATATTATTCCGAAAAATTTCAAAACACAGTTTCGCACACTCATTTCGCTACACCGTGTGGGACGAATTCGCAGAAAAAAGAACGTTGCAACGTGCACCGAAAAGAAATCAAAGTCCTTGTGATCAATCATTCGCGTCGAGGGAAAACGTACACGCACTCGACGTCGTCGTCCCGGGCACTACACACGTACATACACACTAATGCGTGCACGTGTAATGCGGTCGAAAAAACTACATCGCACACACAGAAGTATACTTGCGAAACGAGCTCGTAATAATTCTAGTCATTTGTTTTGAACGTATTGCGAAGAAAAAAAAACGTTTTTATCTTATCTGTATATATACAATATTACACTAACAAGTGTAAACAGCGCGCTATTGTTGTTCGCGAATCTCTCCTCTCTCTCTCTTCTCTCTCGAGCGTGTTGATTACGACGAATCACACCGAATTCGAATAATATAAACTTCAAATTTGCACGCGCGCCAGGGCGTCAACTGTCAGAGTGTGTTATTGCCGTACCCGAAACGCTGGTAGAAAAAATAAAAATGTTAATTTCAAAAACGCTCGAAACACGACGAATTTCTGCTCGAAAACACTGGAAAAAAATATAAAGATCGTTTTCAGTATTTTTTTTTCATCAAGTCTTATTCGATTTATCGCAAACCATCATAATTAACATGTATTTTTTATAATAACACGTCGACATCGATCATTTTATGTGATAACGTACTGATTTGATCGCTTACGACCTATAATCAGTGCCGGATTCAGAGGAGGCGAACCGGGGCACTTGCCCTAGAAGTCTTGGTCGGGGGCGCAACATTACCATATAATATAATAAGTGGTCGTATTGACGGTTTTTATTCATTTTATAACGATTAATGGTAATTATAAATACAATACAAATTACAATTTTCAATTGACTGTGGCAATCAATACCTTATCATTTGTCAAGCCCAAAGATACTTTATTTGAGTGTAAAAATGTTCTGTTGTGAAACACATAGTTAAGCAAACATTTTATGGGTCGTGTTTAAAACACATTTTTCCTAATCTAGTAGGTATCTACGAATCATTTTTTTTTTTTTTTTTTTAGATTTATTCATTGGTATATAAGATTTGTATATGAGTATATAACAGTGGCATAAAAGAAGGGGCGCTAATTTTACACTTTGCCCCGGGTAAAAAATAAATTCGATCCGGCACTGCCTATAATAGATGGTGGGATAAAACTGCTGATAACTCGTCAAAGTGCATAAAAACACCACTATTCGAAATGTGGAAAGTGTGCGTTTTTTTTTGCAGGAAAGAGCCAAAATTATAGGTAATCGCAACTAATGACACGACCGTACGGTACGTATACGATATTTCGGTGTGAATGACGTCTCGACTATGTAAAACCTACCAACGGTATTCGTATTCGTGCACGTTCGAAGAACGTCTTGATACGGTTTTGAAAAACGAAAAAAAAACCGCTGCTATCGTATAGTATTAAAAACGATGATGTTTATGTTTCGAATAGAAATGTTTTCGCCGGGTCTTCGCACGAACGGGTCTGTGCGGAGAAGCCCTTAAAAAAAATAACGCAATATTTTAACGAGAAATTATATTTGTAGTTTATCCAAGTGCCATTATCCTTTGTGTACACCGAACATCTGTAGTCGAGTGGCGCGAAAGTTACTTTTGCAATCTCTAAAACGGTTAAAACGAAAATTCAACAGCGAAACGACGACGACGGGGAAAAATAAATGTTTGCGCGCGTAAGTCGAATAGACAGAGAAAAATGTCCGAAACGAAATTCATCGTAAATCGTAAATTATGGACATCTTCAAATGTTTAATGCAGGTAAATTTTCGTTTTTAATAGGCAACGCAAACAAAACGACCGGAACAATAAAAGCGTGAGCAAAATTGTTGTTCTTTTTGCCTGCACTGTACAACTTTTATAACTTCTTTTTTTTTCAGATTCCGAATAAAGCAACGAATGTTTTGGTTTTACATTAATGTAATTTTTTTTTTTTTTTTTTTATTTATACGTCCGTTACCACGATTCCGGTTAGAAATAATGATTTGAAATTCAAGTTCAGCTCCTCTATAGATCGTAAATTTGATTTTCACGGTAGTTAAAAAATAATAATTTTACGAATTCTCCAGTATTTTCCCCAGAACATTGACACTATCGCCCGTCAGACGAGTCAGTCGTAAAATTGTTTATGAAATATAATTTTCATAACAACTCGCTCTAGACGAAAATCGACGGAGGATCAACATACACTACCGTCATGTTACTGGCTTGTTTTTTCATTATACACCATTAAAGGCCTTCCCACACTAGATACCTCGGCATCCGTTGCGTTGACGTACGTTGACGTACTCTTTTTAAACCCTACGTGTTTAAATACGAGTCCGCACACTGGATACGACGCGTCAAAAACCGTATACGTTGGTACGTCGCGTCGACGTACGATTTGAAATTGCTATCAGTTGAATAAGTCGAACGTATCGTATATTTGTATTTAATCTATATTAGACTATTATTATTAATGAATTTCCCTAATCTAATCGAATATTTCTCAGTTATTATATTTTTCGAGTTCAACACATAATATTTTTCGTTCTACGTTATTCGACCACTGACTGACAGACAATTTGGTCAATTATTTAACTCACTAGTTATAATTAATAAGTTTATAAATTGTGTAAATAATAAAAATTAAACTTGAAAAACAACGCAGGAACAATACAATTCAAAATAATTTAAGTTGTAGTTGATTTTTCAGGAAAGTACGAACAAACCACACTACCACCTGTGCACAACACACTAACGTAATCTAACCTAACGTATTGTAACGACGTACGTAAATAGACGTATTTAGTGTGAGAACCATGTACGTCGCGTCAAACGCATAATTTTGACGTATTGGTTGAACGTCGAAAATTACATACGTTGACGTATTTAGTGTGGGAAGGCCTTAATGGTCGACGTCGATAGTTAATTCAAGATAACGTTGTGCAGTACTACACAAATCACGAGATGGCGGGATCGATATATTATTATATTGTATGTGTGTTGTAAAGTGTAAGCCCAAACGATAAAGTTTCGGAAGATTAAATTATTGCAAACACATATTATGATCGTGATTTAATTATAACGTATTTAGTCTTAAAGGCGTCTACGAGAGAACGTCGGTAAACGATTAATTATATTAAAGTCGGGGTTGAAATAAAAAAACAGCTCGTCGTGGAGGGTAAAAAGCATATCGTCGCGAAACTTTTGGCGAATTCGAACGTACCGACCCCATATTAAGGATCGATATTCACGCGTCGACCCTGAAACGATGACCAGATAACGGGTTCAGAAATAGTTATGATTTTTAATCCAGAATCATTTATATTTCATACGATGTATTATGTATGATAAAAAAAAAAAATGCTATTTATTTGACTAATTGGCCATATGACTTGTAAGCAAATAGACTAGAAATGATCAATTATCACTCCGAATAGCTGATGAGTAAACTTGGCTGGAATTTACGGCCGAAGATAGATAAGAGGTGGAGGGGAGGGATCGCAACGTCTTGCAAACTGTGAATTAGATTTTTTTTTTTTTTCAAAAAATCATCAGTTATATTCGTAAGTAGCGATTAATCGTTTTTCCAGAGGAAAAAATATTCAACGCTAAAATTATAGGGATGGGGATAAAGAGCAAAAAAAAAAACAAAATAACCGATTAGGTCAGGTAAGAAAAACGTGATGAATCGTTGAGGAAAGGGAAAAATCACTTCTCAAAAGTACCATCCACATAAAAATATGATCTATACGCTTTCCGAACGTAACTTTCAAACGTCTTTTATTTTCCGAATTATTATTTTTTTTTATTTATAAATATTTAATCGTATTAAAACGAATAAACCGTTGGCCGAATCAGAGTCTAAAACGTAGATTAGATTTCGTGTGACGTAGATACCACACGGCCTCCCGGCGCTAGAATAAATATTCGCTAGAAACAATAATATTTCTCATTATTCCAAGTCAAAAATGGAAATAGCATTTCCGCTATGCGACCCATCACGGCTGGCGTACCTCATGGATCGTGCCTTTCTCCATTACTGTACCTAGTCTACACCAACGACATTCCAGTAAACACCAACTCCGACATCGCCCTGTTCGCTGACGACACACTTTATTATTTATCAAACAAAAATGAGTCACGGGCAGTGGCACACCTCCAAAATCAGGTAGACATAGCATATCTTTGGTTCAAGAAACGGAGACTTCATGTCAATGCCACTAAAACTATAGCAGTTATCTTCAATCACCACAACAAACCATACACCAAACAAATTGTACTTGATGGTCACATTCTCGAGTGGTCTAAATCCGCTAAATATCTGGGCGTCCGACTTGACAGTGGTCTCCACTTCAATCACCACGTCGAAGAAACAGTCAAAAAGGCGACCAGAATCCGGGGTATGCTCTACCCAGTTATAAACGGAAAAAGTCCAATTCCAACCAAATCGAAGATACAAATACTAAACACCAACGTAAGATCTATTATTTCATACGCCAGCCAAGCATGGGCTCCCCTTATATCCCACACTAACTGGAAACGCCTTGAAGCGATACAGAACATTGGACTACGCACTATACTTTCGGCCCCCCACTACATTCGTAACCAGACAATACAAAATTCTATCAGACAAACCTCCATCCGCGAACACATACACAAAATTTCAAAAACAACATTTTACACCAACTCTTTCTCCAAATACAAACACATTAGACAACTAGGTCGTTCCGAACCCTACCAAATCAGACGTAAATACATACGCTCCTTCGAATGGTACAACCCATGACCACATAAAAAAAAAAAACAAAAATAAAAACAAACCAAATATCATACAACTTTTCATGGCCCGACAAAAGTAAATAGGCTTTTACAAGCTGTCCTACTAGCAATAGCAATAGCAATAATATTTCTCATCTAAAGAGCCTCCCGAGGACTGATTCCATTATTGCCATCCGTATCGTCATAAAGGAAACGTACAGAACTATTCCACGCGAGGAACGCACTATATCAGTTCTTCGCTTTCCGTTACATCTTTTCTGTTACATTCGAATTTTTCGTTTTTTTTTTTTTTTTTTTTAATATAATCGTTCGCGGCAAAGCCACACTTTACGTGCACGACAAAAACCGACCACGCGTCAGCCGCAAAAGAGACTCGTGTCGACTGACTGCCAATGATCTCCAGACGGCCGACTAAATACCGTGAAAACAAAGCGTATCGAGATCACCCCGCGCGATACACGTGTTGTACGCGGGTCGAATAATCTGAAAACGACGCCGTGGTGCGGAGGAAGAACGAAACCAAATTCGGTAGGGAAAACGACACGAGCCTGCACGGTAGAACAGTATCGGTCGGGCCGCCGCAAACAAAAACGTCGCTAAAGCGGTTAGGTTACGCGTATAAATGTATAATACATTTCGAAGCTCCACTGAGAATCGACTCGTTGAAGAAATGTCTTATCATCTCTTAAAAATTCAAGAGTATCCCCTCTGAAAAGCAAAGAATACTTTTGGTGCTTCCTCTTGAAACGGAAGCGGGACGACTTTTAAACATTTTTAGTACACGGTTAAAATCGAAATATTCATAAATGCTTTTTTTTTTGTTAAAGAGTTAATATTTTGGAAACGTAATTAAAACGACATTAAAAGAACATACTTTTTTTTTTACCGTGGTAATTTTATCACAATGTTATTGTAATGTTGATGAATCTCAGTAATGATGTTATAAGAATATTTATATAAATGTTATTATTATGATTTTAAAATTATTACAATATTTTGGTAATCTAATTTTGTCGTCTGGGCTATGACGCTATGAACAATTGTCGTTCGACGCCCGGGGTTGAAGACGTGAGAAAAGGATCGCGGTCTCGCGCACGCATCAGCCGAATAATTTGGAAAACCTACTTATAGTAATATTTTACTCCGAAAAACCGAATATTAGTCGGTTATAGTTTCCACAACCAACTAACCACACATAGCTCATAAACGAACAACTAACGACTTATAACTAATAACTAACGACTAATAACTAATGACTGATGACTATCGGAGTCGGTAAATTGCGGCCCGAGTATTTTTAAAACATACGTAAATTGCGTCCCGGGAACTTACGAAAAAAAATGAACTTTGCTTCCTTTCAGTCTCCTATTGACACAACCAGACACAGAACAAGAAACCACCACGATGTTGAATTACTTGAATTGCACTTTATAGTTTATAGTTTACAAATTATAATCGAAAAATCGTGTTTCAATTCGAATCCATATAAAAAGATAACTGATATATAAAACACCATTTTTATATTATTATATCTTTGGTTTCAATCACAGAAAAATGATATTTCATGGAATAATATAAAATGTCATGGATTAATCAATCATATTTTGCCCTGTTCGCATATGGATTCTGGACTTCAATTTTATTCGTTGAGTCGGCTATCTAGTTTTTTTATATATCTGTGGTTGCTCTACAGTTTACAGTATTTTTTTTCAATCTAATAAAAATGGACGTTATGAAAAGTGAAAGGAATAAAACGTTGAAAATAGTCGATGGTTTCAAATTTCGTTTTCATACATTTCTAAACAATGATATTCAACGTTGGTGTTGCACAGTTAAAACGTGTAAGTATTTTTTGAAATTTGATGATAATAATATTTGTATAGATAGTTTTAAGTCTGTTATAGTTATAGTGCTAAGTCTGAAAAATGGGAAGGAAAATATTGGTTTTGTGGAAAAAAGGCTTAGGCGTAATTTACATATTAATAAGAAATAGTTAGATAGGCATATGTACAAAAATATACCCGGGCCGCAATTTACAGAGACCCATGACTATAACGACTATCGAAAAACGACTAATGGCAAGTGACGTATATAATGATAGTGTATATATAACATTATAATACAAATATTATAATACTATTTATATTGTATAATATACAATTCTATAAAATATAGACAATTAATGATAAAATATATCGTTCAGCAATAGCCAACCTATTCCGAAGTAAAAACTTCGACGTATAATATGAAAAAGTTCACTGCCAAACAATGAATGGATGGTATCACCCGAAACCGTTGCGCAGATATTGTAGTGGTAGATAGGATAAAAAATCAATGACTTATCCTAGACCCAACGATTCGTTGGGAAACAATTAATAACCCCCTACAGGACACGGCAGTGGACGAGGAAAAAAAGGCGATCTACCAACCATGCATCCTTACACTGAAGAAGCAATATAACATCAACGATTGGCACGTCGTAGGCTTATGGTTCGGTGCCCTTGGAACCGCATCTTGTTTTCTAAAAAAATGTTTTCAGGACCCACGGATTAAACATTTCGGATCTCGTTAAAATATGTTTATCTATTTTAAAAGATACACTAAATGTTATAAACTTTCACTTGTATAATTAATATTTAATATTATTTATTCGTTTTTTTTCCTCTATTATATATTAAGTCTATATTTTAAAAAAAAATTAAAAAATTCTCTGCTCTACCTAATAGACATTTTACCGTCTGATAACAACTAAAATTATAATTACATGTACTTACATTATAATGTTTACCCTAATCTTATAACTTTATATCAATCCTATGTAAATCGATATTGAAATGTATACTGTGTCTTTTGGCAACCCACGAGGTGGGTAGTCCGCTTAATAAAGTTGTTACAATATCTAATCTGATCAAAGCCAAAGAGCCAAGAGGTAATATTCGTTTATTATTTCCGCTGGTTTTTATTTTGGAGCGTACAAATATCTATAGATATTATATTATTCATTCGTCGAATAATTGAAGACCCGTCAATGAGATGAGTGTGTGTCACAATGTTTTCAAAAATCGTTTTATTATATAAATTGATAAAACTCGGTGTTCTCGATATGTTGTGGTTCATAATTTGTTTTCGTAATGTAGTTTTTTCACTATTTGTTTTTAATTAAAATTAAAATTTTTAAAAGTGACCACTTCTCGAATAAAAACCAAGAAAAATATTCAAATTTGGTGAGACAATAACACCGGGAAAAACCAAACACATTGGGTTTTTCTATGATATAATACATCGTATAGCTATTGGTACTAAACGTGCACGTACACCGATCTCGATAAACTGTAATCAGTTATTTGCGCCTCTCGCGGACACTTTTTTTTTCTTTTTGTAACATACGCCTGTCTCTTTGATAAGTCTTCAATTGTCGTCAGTCGAATAAATGTCGTTGGTCGGATAATATTATTGTCGTTAGTCGGTTTATTATTCATTAGTTATTTGTCAATATCTACAACCGACTCATTGACTAATATCGTTTACTACTAAGTCGTAAGTCATTACAATCGGTTGTGCCCGTCACTAGTCGCTGCTAAACGCTCTCACTCGAGGCACCCGGCGGTACACAATACGACGTGTATTATAATACCGTAGCGCAAACATCGAATCCAAGAAAACGTCTGTTTACTATTTTAGTGTTGTAAACACACTCAGAGATTTACTCTGTTCGCCGCTTCGTTCGTCGTCGACGCGTGCTCTTATTCGCGTGGTTTACGCACTCGGCAATAATGACACGTCAACGCTGCCTTTACGGCTGTTTACTCAGACGCACACACGCGCACACACACACACACACACACACACACACACACACACACACACACACACACACTGCGGCTGTCGCGGCGACTTGATTAAACATTCTAATCGACGACGAGTGTAAGGCTCGTCCCGTACACGATACAATTAATCGCGCGACAGATTGTGCAACGATTTTATATTATAATACTAGTCGTGCCAACTTTCAGTACGTGATGTCCGACACGCATTAATGCCGGGTTCACACTATTACCAACATCTTGAATTCTAAACTCGCTTGCTATGTAAAAAAAAAAGTGAGATGATGGTGGTACAAGTTCATCCTTCGTCCCTTCGGTCCTCGGACAATCGGATATTGGTGATGAATGTATTAAGTTTTAAAGAAATGATGACTCATTTCTTTAGTATAAAACGATTCTGAGCAAAGCTTCAGTGTAATATAATATATTATTATTTAAATACCGTTTACGTATTTAACGGTTATTTGTATAATTTTTGGTGAGATATAATAATTTATTAAAGTGTGTATAAAAAAAAATCCTGACTCACGATTTTTGAATTTTTTGTTAGGATAATTAGGTAGGTATATGAGTAAGGTCATATTAAATTTTCAGAACTTTTTGTCAAATATTTAAAATTATATTACATAAAAACTTTCAAACAATTTGGTAAATTAAAAGTTCTATATTTAAGTCAAAAGTGCTATAATTGTTCTGAAAATGTTGTCCAATATAAAAAGTATGTATTTGATATTGGATAAAATTTTCAAGTTTCTATCTTCAATACTTTTCGATTTATGACTAAATACCTAAAATCCGAACAGTGAAAATCTCGTTTACGGCGGATTTTTACCGATTTTACCGTTTTTACTCAGTTTTTCGATCGTTATTCTTGATTACTGGAAAAACTATGGAGATTTTGGAAAAATGACCTCTTTAAAGTACCATCTCAGTTCAATTTCGAATCTAAAAAGTTGCTGGACGAAACTTTTGGACAAGGATTTCTATACGAAAAAGTGTTTACAGAAAAAAAAAAAAAAAAAAATAAACATCATTGTAAAACCATAAGATCCTTCGCTTCACTCAAAATCTAAAATGATAATAATAATAATAATAACTTTAATGTTGGTATATGTTTATTTCGAACATTGGCGTGAGAATCATAACATTTTGGAATTGATTTCGATTCAGTTTACCTACTTTGCAATGTTATGACGACCTTGTTCGTAGAACCGCTTTAATATTGTTCATCGTGTTTTGATTATTTCCACTCCCCCCCAGATTATCCCGAAACCCGATGGACAATTAATTCGAAACCAACCAGTATGAAATACCACCTATCGCCAGTTTTCGATTTTTCATCTCCTACGGGCTACTATTTCGAACGAAAAAAAAAATACCAACGATTCGAAGTACAATTCAAAAAACCAATATTGTTAAAACAGACACAAGCAAAACACTATATGCAAAACCAATTAATTCGTCTCCACGCACGGGATCTAAAATACATTACCGTACTGAAATCAAACGGCATGATATTTTATTATTATTATTATTATTATTATTATTTGCGATTTCCCCGACAGCCATTCAGCGGAATACAAAACACATTTCTCGATGAAAAAAAAAAATAATAAAAATATATTACACATCATATTTTCCCTTTTGATAATCCGAATTCAATGTTTAATTTAAAATTTCAATACGTTTATTCACGACCGAACTCTTTGTACGCGTTTCAAAATTCTGACCTGAGCGAGGAAACCGTTTATGCCTATACGTTATGACGCACGCGCGCGCATCTATAAAGGTTATAAAAGTGTATTTCTTTTTTTTTTTCGTCCCCCATAGAAAATACTTTTATTAGGAATATGCTCCGTGAAAAAAAAAACGTTACCCAATTCTTTCGCATTCAATCGATAGGAAAACGGACATAGATGCAGGCCGGGGCACTATAAATATGTAAAATGTACAACGTTTACCGAGGAAATAGAAAAACGGCTGAGTAAAAACATTAAAAACATCAATCACGTGATCGAATATTACGTCACATTTATCATTATAATGCTTTTTTTTAACGGTTATACAAAAAAGGCCATAAGACTCGATGACCGACGATCAAGCAAAACAATTGATTTATTATTATTATTTTTTTATTTTTTATTTTTTGGTTTACCCAACCATTTTTGGTACTTCAGGACGTGTTTTTGGTGATGTTAATCAACCAACAGGTCTCGACACCTGCACGTTCGTTTTAGTCGCCTTCTGGGGTTCCCTCGTAGCCTCGTTGTTATATAATATTCATATTACAATATAACAGCCACATACGAACGGACTGACGACCGTTCATGCATCTTCTTTTAATAATAATTATTAATTATTATTATTATTATTATAAAATTATTATTACGTTACAGTAGTACTGTATATTTTATATTATATCGTCTGTTATTCGAATATTATATTTAGTATAATATTTATAATTTATTATTTTATTATTATATAACTTGAGAAAAATAGCCGAAATCTCCCAAAAAACTTCGGAGAAGTAAAAAAAGTCTTCTGTGCTTTACTTAAATTGATTGGAGTACTTGAATTTTGCGGTAAATAAAAAATTTAAATCAATATCAAAATTCTGTGCCTGAGAGACAGAGTGCCATAACACGAGAAAAAAAGATTTTTAATTTTGAGGTAAATAAAGATGTGAAATCAAACCTCAAAATTCTGTGCTTGGTAAATGCCAGAGAGAGAATAAAATTACTGTTAAAATTGTGGTGAATAAAGAAGTGAAATCAAATCTCAACATTTTGTGCTAAAACTAGCAAAATTGACTATTGAAAAAAATTCGATGACATGAAATTTCACCACATTTTCAAGTACAAAAAAAAATTGCACAGAACGAAGTATATTCTTGGACATGCGTATTCTTGCAGGCCATCATTCGATGGATGGGTTGGTTTCGTCCGTAATTGGTACTATGGAATGGGACATGATGGAATGGAGCTGATGTGCGAGAATGGATATAAGGAACCTCTAAAATCAACTTTGGATAGTTATTCAGGTGCATCTATAGAGTTATTTAAGAGATTATGAAGAAAACTCAAGTTGGCGTTAACTCTGCGGTCGGCTATATCAAGTTGCATATCAACAGTTCCATGTTCGAAACGTGTAACGTTAAACGCGAGTCGACATTAGAGCAAACACAGTAGCGTTCGAAAATGTTAATTATATAATATTGTAACCTATTGAAATATTTGAATCGATAGTTGATAATCGATAAATTTCAAATGCCGACGAACGCCGGCGAGGAATTCTACTCCGTTTGATACACAGAGGCGTCTGCTTTTGAAAGAGGAAAACGTCCGTTTTGTTTTTTCTTTAATGCACACAAATGTCCGTAATAAAGAGGTGTTCGTCAACGGAAAATATATCAATCAATACAGTATCGAGAATAGACAATCGTAACGATTTCAACGATATCCCGATAGAGTTTGTATGGTAGTAATACCTACTGAGTTCGGATAAAATGAGATTTAATCAATTATGGGCCGAGATTCATTATTATCGTATTATTTTGGATTAAGGCTAACCACGTCGTTACACAGTTTGTCATAAAGGTTGATAAGTACCTGTAACACGGAATATTAATCGTATTTCAAGTCTACATTAATATTATAGTAATATTTATAATCATAAAATCTGAAGCTTGTCAACGACACTTTTAATATTGATAATTATTACGTTTGATGAAATTAAAACCGGTATTCAAACGCTAAAATCTCATTAGTTAAAAAACATTATTCGATCGGTGGACCGCAAATCGTATTATAATAATAATTTAATGCACGATTATATATTATTTTATAAAAAAAAAAAAAAAAATATATCAAATTTATGGCTTGCAAAGTCATCGAATCGATTCGACGAGAATACTGTCGAGTAAAACAGTTTCTCACACGAATACATTTTCAAACGAGAATCGTTTTGACCGCCATAATCGAAGTTAATACATTTTGAACGTTATAATATTTTAAGTATTGTACAACATTTTAGACATTAGCGTGTGAGTTATCGATTTAGTTTTGGTTTTAGAAATCGCGTTTAGAGCCGTAAAAGTACTTAAAAAGTTTAATGTAGCTTTCGTTATATCGATTAGAAAGTCAACACGAGTGGTACTTAAAAAGGTCCATTTTATACGTTTTTAGAGGTTTTTGGAAAATGTACGACAGTTAACGTCGGGAAGTCGTACTTTTCAATAGGATTTAGGTACGTGTTTTGAAACTTTCATAGAACATGATATTACCGTGTTTCGTCGGAAATTAGAGGTTATAGTGTATAATCAATTGATAAATTCACACACGACTGGTCGGCGGAGCGTTTTCAACATTCCGACGGGAATGAACGATAATATTAATCGTTCGGATTTACCACGAAACCGACGGCGACTTCACGTAACGTGACGGTGTGATTTTTTATTTATTTGTTAATTTTATTTAACAATTGTACAGTCTGTAAATATGTTTTTACGACGAGTACAAGTGATGAGTGTTGTTTTCAATATTTACATGATCGAGACAGTTGTAGGTTTGAGGGAAGGAGCCAACGATTGTACATTTAACGATTGTACACACGACGTATTCACGTGATATTTAAAACGTACTAGGGCGGCAATGTCTAAAAATTAATTTATGACATTGCGATTCGCTAATATACCACCCACCCAATTTCAAACTTTCTTTTCATTTTACCTACGATTTTTTAAAATTAATTTATAATTATGATTTGGAATTTGGTACTGTTGCTACGAATGATTTAACAAATGATTTGGGTAGTTGTGTTTTATTAACTTAATTGTTGTTTATCAATATTATTAGTATTTTATTATTTATATTATTCAAGACATAATACATTTAAAAGTTATAATACAACTAGAACAATTTTAAATTAAAAAAATTAATTTTTTTTTGTAATATTCATAAAAAAAAAATTGGTACGTAGTTAAATTTTACACAAATGCAAATAAAAAATATTTGTATATCAAGTTTTATATCATGTTACTGTACTTATGGTATTACGTAAATCAAAACAATACAGCCTGCATGACATAACTATTTTAAACCTGAAATTTGCAAATCAGTATACCTTTTATTTTAGAGTTTAACTAATTTTAATATTCAACTAATTTTACTAACTATATAAGTGTTAAACAAGTTAACTGTTGAAATCGTTATACCTTGGACACCACCCATCTATTTCATCTATGACATTAGTCATAACTAATATATAAGTTCGGCGCCTTTGTAGAAGTATATGTTCTTATTATTATAAAAATGTAAAATTAAATGCAATTTTTACAAATTTTTTTTCAATGTATCATACGTATAACTATAATGTAATATTATGATTGAGATTGTTACGTTTTTGTATTTTTATTTATATATATTTATTTATATTTTAACTTCAAAAAACTAAATTTATATAGGTTATATAGGACTTGTAAATTGTACACCCGTGTTATTACAATAAATTATTTAATTCAAATGTATGTTCAAAGTATAATAATTCTTTATTTCATTAGAATATAATATATACTTTTTAGGTACCTAGTATCAGTGTCGGCAACTCGAAACGTTGCAATTACATTTGATCCGGGAGTGTTTACATGTTTTTTTTTCAGGTAGTAATGAAGTGACCCGGGAGAGTTTGCAATCGACCGCGCCTCCTCTACGGCTCAAACCAACGTCTTTTGTATATCGCACGTCATCAATGAACGACGTTCGTGTTTTGTAGTGCACAACGCAAACATAAAATTCAATCGCGTCGAGTCGAAGGAATCGAATACGAAACGTCTCATTATTACGGCATTACGTAATACACGGAAAAACGCGCACAAAACACAGTAAGTCTATGTATTAATAATATTATTGCATGCCGATTCGACACACGGGGGTTTAAGTCCGTATTCGACATTTTATTTCGGGGGTTTTTTTTTTTTATTTTTTTTTTATTTCGTTCATTCACCTGAAGTACGGAGTATATTGTAATCTCGGCGTAAACTCTATTCTCGAGACCGTTCGTTTTGCGTACGGTTTATGTAAATATGTAACACACTAGTATTCTCCGAAGATAAAATTTGTCGGAAAAATCCCGTGCGCGGAATAAGTATTTCCCAAAAGAATTACACGAATACGAACTCGCGTACTTGTGCGTCCTGCGATATCGACGTTGTTACACGTAATTTCACGTCGTGAACGACTGGCTTCGCGTTCCTACTGGAATAATAATAATTAACTTACCGCCGCCGTCGGGTATTTAGCATTGCACCGAGATCGTCGTTTAATCGTTAAACTCTCATTTTAATTACTTAACGAACGACGCGCAGAGTATCGCGAAACGCAAAAGTTTAATTTGTTAATTGACGATACTAAATTATAAACAAAAAAAAAAAATCAAAAATTAGAAGCGGTTTTTGTGTTGTAAAAAACGTGTATAGTCACCATTTGAACACATAAGAAAATACGTTACACGCGAGACGCCTCGTGGAGACTTACAATAATTACAATTTTCAAAAAGATCTCGATCGATTTTTAACACGGTGCATAGATAACCGATTTATACTTTTAAATAAGAGTAAAATGTATGCTAATATCATTTTACCGCAAACGCTCGAAAACACTTAATACAATTCATTATGATCTAGCTGGCTCAAAAACAAATGTTTTGTAAATGAAGTGAGAGACCTCGGCATAATACTATTACCGTCTGATCTTAGTTTCAAACAACTCATAGAAACCATTATTTGTGCAAAAGCCTATAGGATTTTAGACTGTGTTAAGCGAAACTGCACCGATATCAATATTAATAACTAGAGCCCGGATTTGTATGTTTTTGCATATTTTTTTCCTTTTCACTTTTTTAAATTTTTGTCAATAATCTTTACGAATCATACTAATTGGAATCCATTGCTATATTTTTATTTTGCATATTTTTGCATATTTGACCGTAAATGCATATTTTGCTATAAATGCATATTCGTTGCATATTTCAATGAATGCGCTGTCACAAAAAAATTTTGGTCGGTAGGTTACATTAGAAATGGTCGACGCAATTCTGTCGTATTAAAAATAGCTTGTCTGCTGTAATCTAATCACTCAGTAATCGTTTTATCGTTATTATCGATGTTATATTTAATTTTATAATATAACCTTATACCTAAAAACTATGAATCTAGCTCCTTTAAATTTGCTCCAATAACTTCGGTAGATGTTGAAAGAACATTTTCAATATACAAGCATTTATTAACAGATAGACGGCACAATTTTACCGAAGAAAAACTTGAATATCATTTAATAATTAATTTTAACAATAAAGAATAAAAACACACATTTTGAGTTGTATATTTTGTTTTATTTTTAAATAGAAATAATTATGTATTTATTTGTATTTGTTTATATTTAAATATTTGTATTTTTTTCGTGCTTAACATAATTTTTAATTTTTTAGTATAATTTTTTTTATTGCATATTTTTTGCATATTTTAATGATTTTTACTGCATATTATATGGCATATTTTGATACTTTTTAGTGCATATTAATCCGGGCTCTATTAATAACTATTAATATTATAACAATAACTTTTGCTATTTTTCACCTGCGGAATTTCATAAGTTTTTAGGTTTTTTTTTAAAATAGACATTACATAATTTACAAAACAATTTTACACAAAATAGCTTATATTGTGCTTATTTTTGAAAATGTTGATACTCGGACTTGTATTATTGGACTCCGATAGTTTAAGGAATACAAGCAACGTACATGAAGTTTAGAGTAACGTAAAAGAAAAAAGGTTACCCGCAAAAATGTACCACCACTCACTTATGCACGATCCCGGATCGAATAGCACTTGCTGAATCTCCGTGTGTTATTAAAATATTTACTTGTATTAAAAATGAAACATGTTTTTTATTTTATTCATTTATTTATTTTTTTTAAATCACTTCTAAGTCCTGTCGAATCGATTTAGGAAAACTCGAATTTATTTCGACAGTAAAATCAACGCGTACTTATAATATTATTGTCTTCAAACCGTTCTAGCCATCTATTAAATCTATTAAAACTATTTCTGTGTTAAATCGGTCTAATGTGCTTTATAAAAGTGACACATGTCTCACATGTCTCTTTTTTTCTGTTTTTTTCCCCTTTTTTTTTACGTAAAACAACTTTATCGTATTAAGAGCATCTGAAGAATTGTTTTTAAACTCAAACATGCCACAGGTCGTCCGGCCCATGATGGATTGAACGTTAACGTCGTCCTTGACCTAGTCGTCTTTCAACAATTTTATTTCCGAAAAAAAAAAAATACAAACCCAAAACAAACGTCGTGAGTATTCCGTTACAACGTCGGAACGTGTACATCGATCAATCAAGACGAGGCAATATATTATATATAGTTTCGACATCTGTCATTTCGGTTTACAGGTGGCTCGAAAATATCACGGGAGAAAAGCGAAATTAAAATTTAAAAAAACGATTCTCGTAATACCGTGTGTACTTTATTACTGTACCGTCGTCGTTCGCGTATGACAACAACGATACAGGCGCTGGGCACGTGCCGATATTCCGATATTTATTCCGATATTCCGCGAGCTGCGATCACTGGTGCACCGACACCGTACGTGAATCTCGGAGGATTTTCGGCTCGTCGTGCGTTTTTCCGAAAGGAATTTTCGCGCGCACGACGACTGATCGTGATGGACGCGCTCGAAACAAGGCGCCGCCGGATAAACCGTTTTTGCATTTAAAACGACGGGACGGGGCGGGGCGAAATCCTTGCGCGTAAACGACTCGGGCGGACAGGAGACGATTGTAAATCTCCCGAGTTGGTCACAGTTTTTTATTCGGAAACAATATGCTGAAAAATGAGGACGCGTTTATTTTCGCCCGAATTTATTTTTTTTTTAATTTCCCCCCTCCCTTTCGTGCCACTCTTAAATTCTCGAATCTAAAGACCCGCCGCACCGGGCAAGACATTTTCCCTTCCGTTTTCCGCAGTTTATATGTATAATAGCCGTGAACGGAGAAAAGGGATTCGGATTTCAGCTCGTTCGCTCGATCGCTGCGCCACAGCATCAGTATTCCCGCGAGCGAAACCCCAAATCCCTACAATAACTCGATCATCTGGCTTTTAAGAGTTTATAAAATTATCCATGTAGAAGCAATAAAATCGGTGGCGGTTCGACTACAACTAATCACATTAGCCATCGGTTCCGACGCATTATAATAATACGCTTATTATTATTATTATTATTATTATTATAAATCTCGCATTACCGTTTAAAAAGCGTTTTCGCGCGCGATAAATGTTCACAAAAAAAAAAAACGCGCCCCCTGAACGTGATTTTAAAACGATTGTTCAATGGGGTGCGTGAAAATCGAATGTCGGAAATTATAGTTTTAGAAAATATAATACGTATGAATATTACAATAAATATATATAAAGATTTATACGTTTACTCAGTAGCGTTAACAGAGCGGCGGAGCATCCGCTCTGGATATCTGCATATTTTATGAACAGTAGCGTACGCAGGATTTTTAGTTCGGTTAGGGTTTTCACTATAGGTCGATCGAAGACACGTGGGGAGTAGCATCCCCTAAACCCCCACTCTGTAATCAAACTAGTAAATAAAACCGATATTGAAATACAAAATAATTTTTCCCTATTCCTATTTTTATGTTTCTCTCAGCTCTATGATCTTTTGGATAATTTTATAATATTAAAATAATTCGATAAAATAAATCATTTGATAATAAAGTATACGCCGCTAACCCGAATAAAAAAAAAAAAAAAAAAATAATAATAATAATAAAACTAAGCAATATGCGTACACAGTTTTAAAAATTTAAGCAATTTTGTAGTATTGTACATGTTATACTTTCAATAAATAATAGGTAAAACAAATTGTAGATTCAGTCTTAAATTTCATCTACGATTAGAATAGAATTTTTTTTGAAAGGTGAAAGAAATGCCAGGGGAAGGGAATTAATATTCTAGATCTCTATTCCTGCGTACGCCACTTTTTATGAATATAATATGTGTACGGAATATTATACCTTATATACGGCTGCAGTTGAATCGGCTCTCGATATTAGATGAATTCCAAGCTGACCGGCTCCTGAAAAAAAAAATCGTACAATTTAAATCGACTTTCGTTTATGGAATAAATAATATTCTTCGACGCGGTTTCATCATAATTCGATTTTATATTTTGAACAAAGCGTCGTTAAAACTTATTTCGCTCGTATTAAAAATAAAAATTTCTATAGAAATTCTATAAAAAAAGTGGATTTTTTTTTTTATTAAAAGAATATAAACAATCTGTTATTTAAAACAATAAGTAAATTTTATAAATTGTATATATTACACAATAACATGAATAATGTGCGGAGGAATTTGTACATTTCAACACCTGAGAATTTATTTATTTATTTTTTTTTTTTTGTCTAGAATCGAAGCATATTATGCTTAATTTTTATATTAACAAATATCTCGACCAATTCCTTTTTAGCCGGCGTTTAACGTTACCAGGGAGATATGAAGAGGACATGTTGCGAATTAGAGGATTTGAGTACAACTTATTAATTTGGAATGGAAACGTTTATAGTGGATTTTTGCAAGTTCATTGACGGTGGGTATTTTAAAATGTTTGTGAGAAAAAAAAAGTGGATTTATCATTCTTGTTCTGTTATCGATTACGCTTATTCATTACGTTATTGTGTTTTTTCGCCTGCTCGTTGAATTAATTCGATATAATATTATCATCAATTCAACGCGGTTCGCACGTTACGCAGAGTGCATGTGTCACTGGAAATGTCATCGGTGAAATTCAAAACGTTTTAACGACCCGCGTGTTTGTGGAATAAACGTCGTGGGAGCCGAACGAATCGAACGTTTTCGGGAGCCAATTCGACGACGGTACGAAATATACTAGGCTATACCTACCCAGAGATCCCGGAGCTAATTCAATCGCTCCGCTTCAATGGCGTGGCGAAGGACCTAGTTTGAGGCACGTGCCTCAATTCAAGTGGTGGTGGGTGTCTGGTGGTCACTGTTCAGTGATGGTGCGATCATCGTTTATTTTTTGTATAAAAATTTTCAAGTACCCTATGGTAATTAAATACCAGGGTAAACTCGCCCTTAACGGGGGGTGGTTTGGAAAAATTATTTTTTGCCTCAAAAACATTTTAAGTTCGCCACCACGCCACTGCTCCGCTTAATGCTCCGGTTCGTTTTCTATATCAGGCCCCGGACTCGATATTCTAACGAAATTGATATTCGCGTACGACGACGACGACGAATATTATTATTGAGTCTTCTGCACGTTATGGGGCCGGCCGCGACTTTGCGGAGACGATCGTGTCGGATTATCGTTTTTCGATTGAACGCGGTATAAACGACACGGAGAAAACGAATTAAAAGTCATCGGTAATCTAATAAGACGGAGGCGACGTGTCGAGTTGCAAAAGGTACAACGTGAGTAATTGTACACTACGATATTAATGAAAATCGTTATAACAGTCGGCGAAACGTACCGGTGCGAAAAACTATGCGATCGTTGAAAAACGGCCGTTTCGCCGCCGCGTCGCCGTGAAAAGCAAAGTTTTATTTTTTTAATTTCGTCCGGACACCACCGTTCGGCGAACGTGTGCTATTAATTCATAACACCCACACACAAGGTCGAGAAAAATGCTAATAGTTTAAAAGTTTTAAACGGTGCAGCACGGCGGAACAAGCTGTAGAAACTAAAATTTAATGGAAACTTCGAAAAAATAAGATCAAAAAATGCAAAGTGTTAAAAAATTGTTTACGCTCTTCGAAATTAATATTATTCACGCTCGTGTTCGCGTACAGAGCAGGTACTGAAAACCGAGTTTCCAGTGGTAGTGGTAATAATAATAATAATAATAATAATACGCTTTGTCTTGAGTTGAATTTTTTTTTTTTTTTTTTTAAATATTATGTAGTCAAAACGCTACGATGGATTTTAAAAGAAGACGTCTAATGATAATTAAGCGTAGTAATTAATAATTATGTAATTTATCGTGGTATAGTTGTGAAAAAAAAAAGTCGAGGGTGTATTAATTACTTTTTTTGTCTAAATACAAACGAAAACAGAGTGTTCCGGTTTTAACGCCGGACGTGGAAAATAACCGAATTCACTCGAGGAGGGCATTGAAAAAATTCCGAAGGTTCAGCCCCCTTTTCCCCTGGTTTCACCGACAGACACGCCGGGGTTGTTTTTCACACTGTTTTCAATCTACTATGTACAGCTCTTTACCCCTCGTTCTACCCATCTTGAGAATCACTGTTTAAATTCAAGTTGATTTACAGCGGCTCTTAGTTCTCACCAGCCACACACCCTGCGGTCGAAATGAGCCGCAAACGCGCTCGTTGTGTACAGAACATTATAATATCACGGAGATACAGCGGTTTTAGTTTCTACGCATTGCGTAAAATCGTCATATTATAATATCTTCGCGAGTAAAGTGGCCAGATTTTAAAATCACCGAATCGGGACGTTTGTTCGAATGTCCTGAATGACCTTTACATTTTAGATTCTGAGTGAAGCGAAGGATCTTATGGTTTTACAATGATGTTTATTTTTTTTTTTTTTTCTGTAAACACTTTTTCGTATAGAAATCCTTGTCCAAAAGTTTTGTCCAGCAACTTTTTAGATTCTAAATTGAACTGAGATGGCACTTTAGAGAGGTTCTTTTTACAAAATCACCATAGTTTTTTCAGTAATCAAGAATAACGATCGAAAAACTGAGTAAAAACGGTAAAATCGGTAAAAATCTGCCATAAACGAGATTTTCACTGTTCAGATTTTAGGTATTTAGTCATAAATCGAAAAGTATTGAAGCTAGAAACTTGAAAATTTTATCCAATATCAAATACATAATTTTTTATATTGGACAACATTTTCAGAACAATTATAGCACTTTTGACTTAAATATAGAACTTTTAATTTACCAAATTGTTTGAAAGTTTTTATGTAATATAATTTTAAATATTTGACAAAAAGTTCTGAAAATTTAATATGACCTTACTCATATACCTACCTAATTATCCTAACAAAAATTCAAAAATCGTGACTCAGGATTTTTTTTTATACACACTTTAATAAATTATTATACGATTTTTTTCGATATTGTCTGATTTCTTTTAAGTTTATTTCTAATGAGTTATAATTGTTATAACAATTGAAGTTTAAATGAGTTATATCTAATTGAATATTTTATGAGGGTTTAATTACAAAAAAAAGTCACCAAAAATTATACAAATAACCGTAAAATACGTAAACAGTATTAAAATAATAATATATTATATTACACTGAAACTTTTCTCAGAATCGTTTTATACTAAAGAAATGAGTCATCATTTCTTTAAAACTTAATACATTCATCACCAATATCTTGTCCGAGGACCGAAGGGACGAAGGACGAACTTGTACCACCATCATCTCACTTACCAGCTTTTTTTTTTTTTTTTTTAATATGAACTACATGAACGTATACGTCGTAATCTATACAAGTTTTTTCAATGACTGTTTCAACAAATTGAAGAAAACTATCTAAATTGTATTAAATCCCTTTTGAATTATTAAATGTATGATTACTTCTAACAGGGGCGTATTTAGATTTTTTTGGGGGGGGGCTGTGGTATTTTCTACAACTGAAATTCCCCAATTCAGCCTATTAAACCAAACTCAAAAGTATAATCGTTACGATCAAAATCGTCAGACACATTACATGAATAACTTGTTCGTTGTTACTAATAATTCTTTATACGATTATATAGAACTTTTACGATTTACATCTGATAGGGCATAATAAGCAGATTTCATAAAAAATTCCTGGGTTTCGGGGGGGGGGACTGAAGCCTCCTCAGCCCCCCATAAATTCTCAAGTTAGGTTAGTTAACCTAATCTAAAATCTAGTAACTCTTTAATCGCACAGTGACATCCTATGCGGGAGGGGTGGCGATTTTAATCGACTTGGTGATTTTCTAGGTTGTTGCGATTGACCAAAAAAAAAAAAAAAAGAAAGTGTCCAACAAATAATAACACAACGTTAAAATTAAATAACGCTTTATTTCATTCACACTGCAAACATATTTTATTATATTTGATCACGAATAAAATTCTTTTAAATTTTAACGATATAATCGAAATTAAAAAATACGGAATTCTCATCAGACTACGTACAGTCCAATCGCCACTTCGATGTACGCTTTCATTTTTCACGATTAATATTACTGCACTGTTAGTTATTTATAATGTTTTCACGTTAATCGGAACAAAGCCAAAAAGAAAAAAAAACGCTCACAAATTCGTGTCATACGTTTTCTGGAATCATCGCGAAAAGACGGTAGAAAATCGCAATCGACTCTAACCCGATCGCGATCTACCCTGTCGCCGTAGTGGCGGATTTAACGCTCGTTTAGTCGGCAAATTGTGCACCGTGGCCCTCTAAATTATCTATGATTTTTTAAGTTTGACCAGAAAAAAATTATTTTATGAGGCCCCTCTTATGGATTTGCCGACTTTATTACCAGTTGACTTTTTGACTGATTGATATTATGTCGTGTTATCTATAGTTTATATGCAAGGATACATTTATACATTTAATTACCTGTAAAATGACCCGTCATAACCCCGACTCGTAAAAAAAAAATAAATAAATAAATAATGATCAAGCGAAGTCCCGACGGGAAGTTTCGTTTCAGGTAAAAATGAAATAAAAAATATTAGACTGTGCGCAAACTAGTCGTTGATTTAACTTTATCCCGTGCGGCAGCCAGTTCCGTTATTTCAGGTAAAAATTGTAGATTTTGCGCAAACGAGTGGCAGCCAGGAATTTTCGCAAACGCGACGACGTGTAACGGCGGCGGCGGTCGTATATGTACGACGACGACGACGGTGGCGTAAACGTGATTTATGCGCTATATCGTGCGTATATTATAATACGCGTACGCGTTACGATATTATTATCGTTATTATTATTATTACTATTACTATTATTGTTGTCGTCGTCGTTGTTATTAGTGTTATAATAATATACATACGCGTCGTCGTACGCTATCGCACAATGATCGATACGGCGCGGCGCACACAATAAGCGAGGCGGCCGCGTACTCGTAGGCGAGATTTATCGGATCCAAAAACCGTGGGGGGGATGGGGGGGCGAACGCCGTCGGATTTCACGTGTGCGACGTGCGGTTAAGTTTTCCCGTTTATATTAATGACGACCGTGCGGTAATGAGGCGGGGCGCGTATAAAGTTTTAACACTCGGGGACGTCGGTCTGACGCGCACGGTCTAAGGGACGGCGGATCCCCCCTCCACCGACCCCCCCGGGTCTTTGCGGTTACGGCACGGGTACATAAAACGCGTATAGGTATATACCTGTGTATGTATACCGATAACCGCGGCCTACTGTCCTCCGGACCGGCGGCGCGCGCGTACGGTATATTATTTTCAAAGTCATGAATAATCGGCTTGGTTCGCGGCCGTGTCACACGATGAGACCACCAATACGGGGTGAGTCGGATCCGTTCGACGAACGATTTTTCATTTTTTTTTTTTTTTTTTGTCAATTCGTTATTTTTTTTTTTCTAAAAAAAAACGACTCGAGTCGTGCTCTACGAAAAAATCGCACTATAAGAGATTATTCTTATTCTTAAAACTCTTTTTCCAACATTTTAAATATTTTACTGCACCGTTTCGGAAAAACGATAAAAACAGCTATTTTGTGAAACGGATTTTCAGAGAAATGTCTCTGCTTAATTCCCTGAATAAAGGCGTGTCCGTTGATTTTCTACGATTTGTTCGAGTTTATGAAAGAGTTGACAATAATATTGCGTTTCACATGATATAATTCTATCACACATTATCGTATTCCACAGCACTTGTCATCGCTCGGATTTATTACACGTATTATTTATTTACTCTCATATTTATACTCGTATTTATTACCTAATTGAAATTAGTATTTTCAACCACAAAAAGATTAATCGAAATCACTTACTTAATCTTGATAAGGCCTACAGTAATTTTAATTATTGAATCGACATTTTAAAACGTTTAAAAAATCCAAGACAACGTTTCAATGAGAAATTTTTGACGCCATAATTTTTTTTTAAATCTTGACTACGTATGACTATTTTGATTTTTTTTTTTCAATAAGTAAAATACAATTTTATATTACACAAATTATATGTTTAAATTTATTAATTAAATTATATTTTATACAAATTGTATATTAAAATCCGAGTTCCGAAAATTAAAAAAAATATGCTATTACCGTTTTTGTTGTTACGTGGTACTATAAATTCGTAATAAAATTAAAAAAGTTTAAAATAATGAATAAAATAAAAGTTATTGCGTTCGGCAAATAGATTTGACTCGCCCTGTATGTGTACACGTTTTTACGGACGACCGCGCGAAAACGTCTATTAACAACGCGACGTAATAACCGGTTAATAAAATATCACCCGTGTGGGCACCGCGCCGTCGTGTCGTTGTGTTTTACGCGTTTTCGCGCACTCGTCTCGACTTCCAACGATCCCGTTCAAACGCCACGGAGCCACGAGCCGAACGAGACGTGGCCCAAAGGTTGCTCGTATAGCGTTCCCGAACGTTTTTCGACGCCCTTCAAATAATAAACTTTTTTTTTTTAATTTTATTTATTTATTAAGAAACTTTGTAAGTATACAATTTTTATTTCCACATTCACAAAATATATGTACAATTTGCTGTTTGTTTACAGTTATAAAATTTAATCAGACGGATAGGCCAGTCTCGAGAACAAAGGATAATGTTCGGATTATAACAGGTTCAGAATTGGAATTAAGAACAGAAGGAAGGGTCAGTTTGATGTTTTGAGATTTTAGAAAACTAAAAAGAAATAAACGGTTAGAGGATAATGCAGGGCAGCTAAAAATAATGTGCGAGTGGTCGCATATCATTTGCTCCGGATGTTTGGTACAATAAGGAGAATCGCTTAAAGGTACACGTTATACAATATTGTTGTGGTTTTCGTTTATTACCGTTACTATTATCGTTGTCGTTGTGATAATTATTGTATAATCGTTTTTCATTTACGTCTTGAATTTTTACTCGTCTGTTTTGACGAAAAAGTATTTTGGATTCCTAGTGAAGTAAAGGATCTATTGGTTTTAGAATGTTTTTTTTTCTGGAGCCACTTAAATTTGTTCGGAAGTTTCAAACCAGCATTCGAAAAACGTAGCTCGTGATTTTATTTTTATTTTTTTTTTTATTAGGGCTTAAATAAATATTACTACACGATTTTTACGGATCAGACTGTTTTCATATAAATGTTAAACTTCAAAACGTGAATGAAATTGTACCACGGATTACCCAATCGTTACGGACCTCTGGATACAGATAAAATGAAATGTCTGGTAAAAAAAAAAAGTCTTCTTTGTCAAACAAGAAAACGTTTAAAACGTTAAAGAAAAAAGGAGAAAAAAACTTACCGAAAATTAGATTGAAAATTATTAAATATAACATAAACCGTACATTTTTTTTTACCGAAACTTTGCTCTGAATCGATTAATTATTAAAGAATTGATCTAGCGTTTCTTTGAAATTCAACAAAACAGTGCCCGTCAAATTATCGCCCGCGAGGAGCTAAGAACACCCCAGAGTGCGAGGTGTGCCATTTTTTTGTTTACATCGACTTTAGAAGAAAAATGCGACGTACGACCGAAAACGGTCTTCTTTGGATTATTCCCGAATAGAAACCGAACGATTTCCATTCGACAAAAGCACCGAGAATCGTTCGATCCTAAATAAATATTTGATCAAAACAAGGGGTATTGGGGTACACACCGCGCCGCGCCGCGACCACTGACAAGTAACGCGTAAAACAACGAACGATATTTTCGAACGAGAAATACAAGTGCTGTCAAAGCGACGCCTTGAATCGACATTGATTCATGTACGAAGTCTCGTTAAAATGTTCGCCTTCGCATTACCGACGAAAAATACAAGTCGTTTTCGAGTCGGCGTGGTTCGCGCGCAGCAGTGACGAATGCTGTTTTCGGTCGGTGTTTTACGATATATTTTTCGCGTTTTCGCTACCAACAAATGTAGTGCGAAATTGGCAGTTTGAGCCCAAAATCGTCTAGACTAGAAAAACATTTTTTTGTTTTTTTTTCTTAAGCTATTGCATAGCTTTTATCGCAGGTCTGGTGTAGTGACTGAAAAAAATTTTTCGTAACGAAAAAGCGTGACCACTACCTGTGGAATCCCGTAATCCCCGTCTCTGTCTATCGCGCGGCGAACCGTATTGTCATACCGACAAAACAATCTCATTTTATTAAATTATGTTTCATATTTTAGTTATGATAGGCCTATAGTTTCTATGATACAAATTCCTGAATAACTAGAATAATAAAAAAATTTAAAATTATATCAACTTCTTATTTATTTAATATCCAATAGTTTTATCGCGGCAGTCCCCGAATGCCACTTGTCTTTTTTTTTTTTTTTGTATTCGTTTCGACGTCGGTAACCAACAAGCACTGTTGCACAAACAGCTCACGCCAATCTCGAACCCGATTAAAACGCGAACGGAAAAATGTTCCGAGACATATTACGTTACCGTTCGGAATACTATGCCGTTGTTTTCGGCATCCGCAGTTCGACTTCCGTTCGACGGCGGCCCGGGGACGGAATTCGGGTGCAGCCGAACGGCGGCGTGTGCGACGGTCAAGGACGAATTCGGGATTATCGTGTTTTAGATAATCTCGTGGGCGAAAAAAAACACGATCGGTGACCGTGATAATAATATATACACACTACTAAAACTTGTTGGCTACGCGATGAAAAAGCTTAGGGGAGAAACCTCGTCGTTGCTGGCGACTTTTGAGTTAGCGCACGAAAAATTAGAGAGAAAACGAAAAAAGAAAGAAAAAAAAACTATTCGTTCATCAATCCTTTCTCGTAGACCTCGTGTACGGTCGGGGGTGGGGGAGGTCCTCGCTCCACACCCGTTGTGGACTGCGCGCGCCGAGAAAACTTAACCGTTTTGAAACTGTGCACTAGCTATATAGCGGCTTTAGTCGCTTGTTTGCGGGTGACCGTGTGTTGCGTCCCAATGTACCTTTTTGATGTGAATCGCGTCCCGAGTATTTTTATATCAAAATGTATATTACCAATTTACAACCGATATTTTCCTTCCCGTTTTATCATACTTAGGACTGTCAACATTACTGTTATAACGTTGTTATCACTGACATTATGTCGGTACTGAGCTGTTGAATTTTTCTATCTCAACTTTGTCAATTATTAACTTATTCAGTATAACTTATAAGTCTATGTAAAATTTGAATGAAAATTACCTCACAAATTCAATTTGAGTAATTTTTTTAGTCGAACTAATACGTGTTGGTCGTATGTTGTGTTACTACAGTAAAATTTAGCAGACAGGGGACCGGATGTACTGTTTTCATACGAGTCGTTATTACCCAGCCATCGATAAAAACATTATAAATGTTAGTTTTACGGATTTTCCGTAATTGGACGCAATTAACGTGTACCTACATGTCAGAAACACGGGCCGCAACTTACGTATGTACCTGAGAAATATCGGGACGCAACTTACTTATGTTATTATTGGAACATTTTTTTTTTTTTTTTTTGGGACGCAACTTACGTTCACCGTTGTTTGCAACACACAAACAGGACCATATTCACGCGGGGACGTCATTGGTATTTTTTAGATACTGGATTCAATTACTGCGACGGAGCAGTGCCGGATTTAGTGGGGAGGGGCAAACCGGGGCACTTGCCCTGGATGTCTTGGTCGGGGGTGCCAAATTACCATTATAATAACTGGTCATATTAACGGTTTTTATTCATTTTGAAATGATTAATGGTTATTATAAATACAATACAAATTACAATTTTCAACTTTGACTTTGGCAATAAATACCTTCATTTGTCAAGCCCAAAGAGTACTATTTGAGTGTAAAAATTTGTATCGTGAAATAAAAAGTTAAGCAAACATTTTAAGGATCACTGCGACGGACCATCGGAGGAATCCGTCCGAGAGGACTCACTGGAACGTACGCTGTTCGATCGTCCGAAGCGGCCGGCTACGTCATTCCGGGATCACTACCAGACGATTTAGAGACAATATTCGGGGAAAAGGAGGCCCCGTCTATGCGTGACGCGTTGAAAATTTGTGGAAAAAACGATACGAGAACGGATGGCAGAATCGTGAAAAAAAGTTCCAACTCGTACCTTGTTTTTTGAACGACGGAGAAAAAGAGTACCTATTGGATTTAAATCGAAATAACGTTACGGCATGAATTGATTCGAGCCAAAAAACAAAATAATAAAAAAAAACAAAACAAAAAATAAATAAAAATACAATATCGTGGAAAATCTTCAAATCACGTATTATATTTGAAATTTTAATATACTGTTGACTTTATATCAACTAGTCATTTCATTTACAAATCATCGTTAGGTTTACGACATTTTCGTGATATCAGGCCAATTTTTTTTTTTTATCTCGTCCCGGGACTTGAAGTTTGTAAATCATGCTCCGCCCGAGAAACTATGTTATAACAACGTCGAAGGGAAGTAGGACGGATCGTCATAAGGCTCAATGTATATACGTGTATACATTTATACGTATATATCCAAAATAAAAATAAATAAAACTGAAAAACATGTTTTATCTTTTATTTTTCGCACTAAACCCTCCGAAGCACTCCTCGATTTCGGGTCTTGACGCGTGTGTGTACGTACATGATTGAATAAACGTGACGAAATGTTTTTTCTTTTTTTTTTTTTTTTTTCACAAAACATGATTCGAATTTAATACGAAAAAGAAAAATCGATGACGAACAGCAGCCATAATCGGTTTACGTTTTCATGATGTTTACGTGTATATATGTATATGTGTGTGTATGAGTGTGTGTGTGTGTGTGTGTGTGTGTGTGTGTGTGTGTGTGTGTGTGTGTGTGTGTGTGTGTGTGTGTGTGTGTGTGTGTATGTGTGTAAACATTACGCGATTGGAGAGTAGGGACGCGTTAGTCCCGTTAACAGCACCACGCGCCGTCTTGTCTAATTTTTTTTTTCCATTCTCCGGCCGAAGTTTTATTGGAATTCCACGTAAATCAAAACGCGTTATTGCAAATATCCGCCAACCGTGTTCGCGGGGTTCGTGCCCGGACAACGACGACGACAACAATAGTAATAATAATAATAATAATAATAATAATTATTATTATTATTATCATTATTGTCCGTCTCCTCGCGAGCGCGCGGAAAAAAGAATGACGTGTGATTTCGCGTTCGCGGTGGATGGCGGCGCCCGGTGTTTCGTCGATTCAAAACTATTTAATTAAAAATCATCCCCTCGCCCGTCCGGCTCACCTCACCCGCTCGCGCGCCGTGCAGAACGAGGTGCATTCTTGTACCTGCGTTCGAACAACTCGTACGGAATCCCGATTTCCGTCACACGTCGTCGTTTTGTAAACAAAACAGAAAACACAAAAAAACAATGATTAGCCGGTGCGATATACGTGTTTACGTGTGTACACGACGATAAAATTTATTACGGTAAAACGGTATTAATGATCGCGGTAGAGTGTTTTCAAAAGACGCTCCCCGCGGAAAGCGGTTTTTCCTGCTCGGGTAAAGTCGAAAGCTCGGTCTGCTAATAAATCATTTTCGGTTTTAAATTCGAAAAATTATTTTAGTCGTTATTTTTTTATTTTATTTCGAACTTTCGTTTTAAACATTTACACGTTTCGCCGTCGTTGTTTTTATTATTATTATTATTATTATTATTTGTTCGGTTGGACGAGAAGAACGTCGAGAAATGATAAAATCGCGACGTGAAACCAACGTTTCTTTACGAGTTTAATTTATGCGGCAAATGTTCAACGTATATTCGCTGCAAGAGATCGGTGTTGAAATTTAATTAAGTATTTATTTAATTACTCGGTTTTATAAAATACGATTTCGGAACGCAAAACTTAAACGGGACGAGCGCACAAAAGTTTCGGAACCGCTCTGCATCACCTCGATTCGAATAGAAACGGTGAAATCATAACCGACGTTTTCGTCGGAAAATCGCCGTGTGCTCCGGAGAAACCGAGAACGATGTCGTCGAGCCCCCGAGTCTTATCCGATTCGCGCCGCACGACTCTCCTCATCGAAGACGTCACTTCACTCTCTCTCTCTCTCTCTCTCTCTCTCTCTCTCTCTCTCTCTCTCTCTCTCTCTTTCTCTCTCTCTCTCTTTCGGAACGGACAAACGAAATTCGTCTTGGCCTCGACGTGCGCACCACCACCCTCGCACGGGACCGTAAATTTATTCAAATTAAATCCACGCGGATCAAAGGGACGTCATACGAATATATGCTATACGGGTGCGTCTGTATTTTATAACAACCAGCCTTCCGGGTGACGTGCAGACTAATCTAAACGCTAAACCGTCGGGCGACGACGACGACGACGACGACTGTGCACCGCAGAGGACAAACCGAGCGGGTGAGTACACACGACACACACACACACACGCGCGCCCACACACAATGAGTGTCGTTTAGACGTGACAGAGGAGTGAAAAACGATCTTACGTCACCCCGCGCGTTGTCGTTTCCACACGTGTCCGTAATGTTATTGTTGTATTCGTATTCGCACCGACACTTAAAACCGTGTTCGACGCGAGTTCGAATACGAAATAATTGTGTGTTTGCGCGCACGTGTATCCGCCGGCTTTATTTTTGTTTTAATCCGTTCTACTGTTTTGTTTGTTTTTTTTTTTCGTCCGTTGAGATGATACACTTACGGCATTATAGACATTGATTTCCTATCGGACCACTATTTTATTCCAAAGAGAAAAATATCACCGTTGTTTTTTTTTCTTTCTAAAAAATCGTTTGTTTTCATAAAAAAAAAAAAAACCATTATTCCCGTGTAAAAACGTCAAAAAAGTGAATGAAATTTGACAAATTACATTTTGTGAAATCACCCAACTTTGGTAGTTTAAACGATTATTTCACGCAAACTTTGAAATACACTCATAAAACGACAATCGACGAATTTACAAAACTACTTCGTTTGTGTAGGGTAATTAATTTAAAAATAAATTGATTTACGACTCGACTATATACTCAACGTGCTTCATATTCGAACACACGTCTGAGAGAACACCTTTGTTGTTTTACGTCTTAACCAAGTGGATAAACTTTATTACCCGGGTACGCCTTTATATGCCACTGGATGAGCATTAAAACGGAAAAGTTATTATACACACGCTTAATTCAATACAAGTGAAATGCATTTTGGTTTTTGTTTTTTTTTTGTTTTTTGTTTTTGATAAAACGATTAACGAAGACCTCTCGCAGTTTCGCCGGTTTTTAAAAACTCAAATAAAAATCAGTCTGTTTTAAAATATGTCATTTTAATCGAACAAACAATTTTTTTTTTGTTTTTGTTACAATATATAGTAATTATTTCTCTTGTTTGAAAATAAAATAAAAATTGAATATGCACCGATCGGCATCGGAATTTTCATTTTTACTTTCGAACAATCATTATGAATCACTGTGTTTTTCGATTTCACATAATACATTTAATTACTGGTACACACTTGCGATTGTTCCAGGTCACACGTTTCGTCTCGGGATTCGTTAAAAACAGGGACTGGGACACACGCACACACACACACACACACACACAAACACACACACACACACACACACACACACACACACACACACACACACACACACACACACACACACACACACACACACACACACACACACACACACACACACACACACATGATCGTCACGCAAAATCGGCACGCGTGACAATCGATCGGCTGCTTCGGAATTCCCGTACTCCGGAATACGCGCGGGCGACGGGACGTGGACTAGGTCACTATGCCGTGAGTGCGCGTACGTCGTGTTCCGTCTCACGATAGTTATTTCGACCCTGTATAAAACGCATAGATTTGAACGGTTTCCACGGACGATTCGAATACAACCGGAAGTACCCGCGCGAGACGTCGGGGCAGTGGGCGTGTGGAATAACTTCAAAGAACAGACAAACAGTCCCTTCGGCAAACCTATGCGGTCAGTGTGTGTGATAAACGCAAAATTTAAATTCCGCCATTAAACGCTCCGAGAACAACAACAAAATCCTGACTAACGGTTTACGGTTTATGAAATTTCTTTTGCTCGTATCGTAAAGTATAACGTTATATTTTTGATCCTACGCACAACATTGATATGATTATATCACACTTTTAAATAATTTTTGTAATACGACGTCCCGTAAACTATGATATCAATCTGTACTTGAGCCTATCAGGCGTTTATTCGAATAAATTAATAAATTAATAAATATTGATATGATAAAGTTATTTAAATTTTAGGTCTCGGTAAGAACTACGTATCATATCGAATAGAAACGATTGAAACCGAGATATTTAGTGCAGAGGTGTTTGAATTTTTACGACCGTTGTTGATACGTGGGAAAAATTCAAGTTTCTGGCGTCACCATTACTTTTGAATTCCGAGAGTCGGATTTGAATCGATTTCACAAAAAACACGAGTTCGCTAAATTTTACCGTTTTTACAATAGTTTTTGGTAATTTTTCATAATCAATAAGAAAACTTTTGAGAATATAGCAAAATCATCTATTTAAATTACACGTTTAAGAGCGATTTCTGACGTATAGATATAGATGCTGAGAATATTTTTTTGGACTGAGATTACTCAAGCTCACCTGAAATAGTGGTTGCGTACGAAAAAAAAAAATTTAAGAACATCTTAGTAAATCCAATATAGGTTCTTTACTCTACTCGGAATCTGAAATATAATTAACAAATATAATCACATTTTTACGAAAACCGAAATTATTTCTATAACTTCAATCAAGTAATTTTGTAAGTTTTCAATTTATTTTAATTTTTAATTGGCAACCACTATATTTACTTATACAACTTTATATTCTCAAAATAAATTTAAATTAGTGGATGTCACTAAAAGTGTTGAGAAATCGCATAAAATAATTTTAACGAAAATTGTAATAAAATTGTAGTTTTATTAGTATTTTATATTAAAAAAAAAAAAAAAACAAAATTCAAATTTATAAATTATACTACCCTATGTTAATTGCCAGATCATGGTGAGCAACTATTTTATGTGTTGGTCTAGACGTATAATTTCAACATGTAAGTTATGTTACATTTTTTTTTGCAAGTTCTCCGAACAAACGCCTTTCACGCATGCAACACATGACTGTAGCCAGTGTTTTTTCTCTACGGTCTCGGAAGAGTTTCATTAAATTATCGAGTTTTGTAACTAAAGTTTGTCTATTTCTTTGTGTTACTTGGTCGTTACGTTTATAGAATTAGGCGCTCGTCTCCCGTTCGAAAACAAAATAAATAAACTTCGCCGGATACGCCCTGTGTATCACACACTGCTCATACACGAGTGCAGTTATGACGTCATATTCAAATTGCGCGTTAATCACGCAAATCTACGGGGTGCGGGAATGGTGGGAGGGGAGGGGTCTAGGTAAGAATGCGGGTGAAACGGGATGTGAATAATAATAACAACAGTAATAATTTTTGTACGGAATCTCATATAGTAGTAGTAGTAGTAGTAATAATAATAATAATAATAAGTTTAGCTAAGTACGCACATAATGTGCAACAGTATAATAATTATCATGACGTGATTCGTCGGCGACGGCTGTTGTGCGACGAAACCACGCGACGCCGCGGCTTGTGTAACACACACACACACACACACACACACACACACACACACACACACACACACACACACACACACACACACACACACACACACACACACACACACACAAACAAACTAAAAAACATACACACACTTCGCTAGAAAACAGGCCGACAGACGTCCAGAGCTGGGCATGATTTAAAATCTTTTGGATTTTCAAAATCCAAAATCCATTCCAAATTTTAGATTTTAAAAATCAATTTAAAAAGGATTTTGATTTTTAATTTTGAAAATCATATTTGCAATGATTTTGATCTGATTTTGTAGTATCGTTGGAAAGAATTTGATTTTTGATTAGTCAGTTATTAACACGTTCTTTTAAAGACCGTGGTTTTTAACAGTAACTAAAATAATATTATCTTATATTTTTTTATAGTTTATGTATTATTTAAAAAACATTTTAATATTTAAAATTCATAATTTTAGCTATATCACTACATTTGTATTAATTATCATAAATAAATTATAGTCTATACATCTATAAGCACTAATCAATAACTATTCTATTTATATTTTAAGAATACTGTGTTTGATAGAATATTTTTTAATTACCTAGAATGAATTATTATTTATCAGTTTATTACGTTAAAAAAATTTAAACAACTTTTAAGATAAAACAGTAATTAAATTAACAATAACAATTTATTATAGAAGTTAAAAATTTGATCGATTAAAATTACTAAAACAATTCAGTTTCGAATAATTCAATTTTTTTTAATACTTTGTCAGTCAATTTTTATAGTGTGGATTTTGGATTTTGAAATCATCGGTTTTAAAGATTTTAGATTCTGAGTGAAGCGAAGGATCTTATGGTTTTACAATGATGTTTATTTTTTTTTTTTTTTTTCTTTTTTTTTTTTTTTTTTTCTTTTTTTTTTTTTCTGTAAACACTTTTTCGTATAGAAATCCTTGTCCAAAAGTTTCGTCCAGCAACTCTTTAGATTCGAAATTGAACTGAGATGGTACTTTAGAGAGGTCATTTTTCCAAAATCTTCATAGTTTTTCCAGTAATCAAGAATAACGATCGAAAAACTGAGTAAAAACGGTAAAATCGGTAAAAATCCACCGTAAACGAGATTTTCACTGTTCAGATTTTAGGTATTTAGTCATAAATCGAAAAGTATTGAAGCTAGAAACTTGAAAATTTTATCTACTATCAAATACATACTTTTTAATATTGGACAAAATTTTCAGAACAATTAAAGCACTTTTGACTTAAATATAGAACTTTTAATTTACCAAATTGTTTGAAAGTTTTTATGTAATATAATTTTAAATATTTGACAAAAAGTTCTGAAAATTTAATATGACCTTACTCATATACCTACCTAATTATCCTAACAAAAGTTCAAAAATCGTTAGTCAGGATTTTTTTTTATACACACATTAATAAATTATTATACGATTTTTTTCGATATTGTCTGATTTCTTTTAAGTTTATTTCTAATGAGTTATAATTTTTACAATAATTGAAGTTTAAATGAGTTATATCTAATTGAATATTTTATGAGGGTTTAATTACAAAAAAACTCACCAAAAATTATACAAATAACCGTAAAATACGTAAACAGTATTTAAATAATAATATATTATATTACACTGAAGCTTTACTCAGAATCGTTTTATACTAAAGAAATGAGTCATCATTTCTTTAAAACTTAATACAATCATCACCAATATCTTGTCCGAGGTTAGGTTAGGTGATCCCATGATAGAAAGTGCTATACACTCCTCACCATTATCTTGTCCGAGGAGCGAAGCGACGAAGGACGAACTTCCACCACCATTATCTTATCGGCTTTTTGGATTTGGATTTTTTATACGTTTTTTAAAGGATTTGAATTTAGGATTTTCAAAATATTTTTTTCTGTAATTTTGGATTTGGATATTAAAAATCAATTTTTTAAAAATTTTGCCCAGCTCTGCAGACGTTTCGCAAAAGCCTCAGAGCTCGTTTTCGTTTCGATTTATACAAACACACCGTGTTGATACACGACGTACGGACGAAAAACGCGCCTCGATTCGACGTGCAGACGTTTTTCAAAGGTCTCACGATGTCATTGTGTGACTGGTGTGTACTGCAAACAAAACATGTTCGCCGAGCGCGCGCGGCTTTATCGTTTTCCCGCGTGAATGGCGACGGTCGGAAACTCGTTGGGACTAATCGCAAAACAATTATTTGCTCAGAATTTTACTGCCGTCACGCGCGCGTCAACAACGCGTATACGGCGGTTGAGTCACTGCCGCGATAAGCCTAGGACGAACCGTACGAGAACTGCGTCGCATTGCGGAGTGTCTTTCGAGTTCTTTGTTGCGGTGTATGTCTGAAAAATCTGGTAAGCGGGATGATAGTGGTACGAGTTCGTCCTTTGTCCCTTCGGTCCTCGGACAAGATATTAGTGATGAATGTATTAAGTTTTAAAGAAATGATGACTCGTTTCTTGAGTATAAAAAGATTCTGAGCAAAGCTTCAGTGTAATATAATATATTATTATTTAAATATTGTTTACGTATTTTACGGTTATTTGTATAATTTTAAAATTTCAGAACTTTCTAACAAATACTCAATATTTCATTAGAAATAAACTCAAAAGAAATCAGACAATATCGTAAATAATCGTATAATAATTTATTAAAGTGTGTATAAAAAAATATCCTGAGTCACGATTTTTGAATTTTTGTTAGAATAATTAGGTATTATTAATTAGGTATATGAGTAAGGTCATATTAAATTTTCAGAACTTTTTGTCAAATATTTAAAATTATATTACATAAAAACTTTCAAACAATTTGGTAAATTAAAAGTTCTATATTTAAGTCAAAAGTGCTATAATAATTGTTCTGAAAATGTTGTCCCATATAAAAAAGTATGTATTTGATATTGAATAAAATTTTCAAGTTTCTAGCTTCAATACTTTTCGATTTATGACTAAATACCTAAAATCTGAACGGTGAAAATCTCGTTTACGGCGGATTTTTACCGTTTTTACTCAGTTTTTCGATCGTTATTCTTGATTACTGGAAAAACTATGGAGATTTTGGAAAAATGACCTCTTTAAAGTACCATCTCAGTTCAATTTCGAATCTAAAAATTTGCTGGACGAAACTTTTGGACAAGGATTTCTATACGAAAAAGTGTTTACAGAAAAAAAAAATAAACATCATTGTAAAACCATAAGATCCTTCGCTTCACTCAGAATCTAAAAATCAATCGGATAAAACGGCTGCGACCAGAGAGCCGTTTGGGATTTCATCAATTCGTCGTCCACGTCGTAATTCGCCTGTCTCGATTGTGTGCGCGAGTTCACTGTCGAGAGCGTTCGACCGAAAGGCGACTAATAATAAGTGACACTGTTTTTCAATAATTTTTTTTTTTTTTCAAAAAAGAAAAACTATTACTCTTTGTGTTGTTGTTTCTCGGTAACTGTATGGCGGAAATCTCGTTTGCGGCTTATTTTTTTTCGTTTGTATTAAATTTTCTTGCCGCTGGCAGTTTTTCCTTAGGCTCGGAAAAATACTATCGGCCGTCCGGGAATTGGGCCAGAATGAATCGTTTTTCAAATAAAGACCTCCGGTTGTCTGGGCCAACACTTTCGTTACGTTAATTTAGAAAAAAGAGAAATCGTCGTGCCCGGCTGATGTATATAGCTACGTTTATAGCAGCGGTTCCCCCAACCTTTCGTGTACTATTACCCATAAATCAGGTTGAATATTAACAATTACCCCTCCCCCCGCAAAGTGTTTTTGGTAATGAGGTGATAAAATTATCAGTTTCATTAGGATTATGACGTAAAATTATTCACAAAATTAACAGCAATTATATTATTATCGTAATAATAATATCAATCGTAACAATAACAATATCATTGCAATAGTTGTACACGTGATTGATGCAGATTTAATAATAATGGGTATATTAAGTACAAAAAAAAAAACACTAGTTTTTACTCCTCGAAAAATCGTGTTTTACCCCTCGAGAGGTATTTACCCCATATTGGGAACCGCTGCTACGTAGCTATATCGACGTAACGTAATACAATATTATAATCGACCGTGCACAATGTGCTATGTGTGTGTGTTTTTACTAGACGATTTCTAGTTTCTCCGGCGAATCAGTAAAAACATGCGACTTACACGATCAAATCGAATTCGTCTACGTTGTTGGAATCACAAATGTTTACGTACGGACGACGGGGTGGTGGTTAAATTAGTCCGGTCACACGGATTACTTTTTTTATTTAATTTTGAACCTCGAGTGTGATACAATTTATATTTATATATTATTTATATAAGCCTTAATTAGACACTTTAAATATTAATAGTCTTGCAATCAGGAGAAATATAATTGATTTAAAGTTCCTATATAAAGTGGTGAACGGTATCATTAATTCTAGCGAATTACTAAATTATCTCAATTTGTATGTGCCTCAATATCAAACAAGATCTACAAATACTTTTTATACGCAATCACATAGAACTAATTACTTAATCAATGCTCTTATTAATAGAATTATGAGATCAGCTAATTATACACAGGTTGATTTATTTAATTTAAACCCTATAGAGTAATCAACATGGCCTCTTTGATAAGATATTCAAAAGGATACCGGTTTTTATCATTTATTAAGTTTGACGTTATAGTTAAAAGCAGGGCAGAGGACTTGTAGCGTTTGCATGTTTGTTTTGCACGGTTACAAAAATGGCAGAGTACGAAATAAATGCGTTTCATGCTTTTACAAAGCTATTTTTGAAATTTTATTTTGCATATAAATGCATATTTTGAGTAATTTTTGTTTTCAGGGCATATTTTACATTTTTACACGTTTTTTAATACTTTTTGAGACATATTTAAATTTAATTCAATTTTTTTCACATCGACCTTTTTATTTCAAACAATACAGTCAAAATGTTTGGATAAAAATATTTTTACTTTTAATTTTTGTTCCAAATTCGTACTACATCAGCACCACAGTGAACTGTATGCCTACATCGTTAACACAGATATTTTTGTTTAGTGACAGAAGAAGAAACATAAAATGAACAAATTGAATCGCTAAAAAAAATTTCAGGTGCATATTTTAAGTGCATATTATAGGGTTTTTAAGTGCATACGTGCTTGCATATTTAGTGCTTTTTTAGAGCTTCAAGTCCTTTGCCCTAGTTATAAGTTATAACTACGAGTTATGAATTTCATATTCATTATATCATACGACGCTATAGCTCAGGTAACGAAAATTCCATAGGGGGGTGATCGCCACATCGCCCTCACCCCCTCAAATCCACCACTGGTGTGTGTGTGTGTGTGTGTGTGTGTGTGTGTGTGTGTGTGTGTGTGTGTGTGTGTGTGTGTGTGTGTGTGTGTGCACGCATTACAGATTGAACGGGAGACGGGGGCGAACGGTTTTCTGGCTGAGAGCTGCGACACGGTAGGGGGACGAAATGAAATGCCGACGGTCGATGCCTTACGCGTGTCGTACCTACCTGCTACCATATATACGCATTGCTATCGGTCGGCGAGTAAATACGCACTCGTGCGAAAAGAGTTAACAGGTTTTTTGGACGGGGGAAAAAAATATGAAATAAGGCGTACACGGGCCCGGACGGATAAAAAATATTATTTATTTATTATTTATCGTTATTATTATTATTACAATTTTTTTTTCGCGGTTCCCGGCGCGCGCGATTTTGGCAAACGTTCTGTGTTTCAGTTAACATGCCAACTCGGCCGCGTTCGTAAGCCGTGCAAAAATGATTTCGAATGTCTCTATTTATAATACTCATACCTATGTCATACGAGGCGTGATTTGCTTTTTATTTTTATTTTTTTCCCTTTTTTTTTTCTCGTCCCCGACGGCCGATAAATTTTGCCGATTTCACCGCCGCCGCCGCCGCCGCCGCGATTTATGAAGAAGACCGTCAATTACGAACATTGTCTGATCTCGCCGCACACGATTCCATAACGTCGGAAAAGCTCTTTGGCACGATCGACCGGTGTTCGGAAATTTACAACCCCCGGGACGCCGTGGGTTTCCTAGGATAATACTCGGGGATTCCAAGGACAAACGGCGATCGCCGCGCACCTCCGTGTCACAATGCGATATTATTATATACATACATACACATGCGATATAGACGCGAGCGGCTCTAATGTCCCCGACGGAATCGCAATGTTCAATTACATTAATATTGTAATGTATTATTGCGGGATACGCGTGACGTCGAGATATACTATAGTGAGAAAAAAATAAAAAAATAACGAAAATATCTTAACAACACGTCATCGACGCTGTAGCGCCGTCGTCGTCGTCGTCGTCGTCTTCGTCGTCATAATAAATCATACACGGGGAAACATCGTTCTCGTGTATAATAATAATAATAATAGTATACCCGTTGCGAAAATTCGCAGTAGATAATTTATTTTTATGATAAAAAGTCTAGGTGCAATCGAATCAATACATAAACACATTTTAACGAATCAATTAATGAGTATAATATCGAAAATTGAAAGACATATCGAAATAATAGAGAGTTTTCATTAAAATATAATACGAATAATACGATGTGCGAACTTTCCTCAAACTCAACGAATTTAAGCAGTTAATAACTCAGAAAAAAAGAGCTTAATCCCCTGAGTGTTATTAGACTAGTTATAGAGGTTTCAGTGAAGGAAAATCTTGAAAAAATCTTGAAAAAATTAAATGTAAAGTTGATTGTGCACGCATAACTTTCTTCGAACTCAACAAGTTCAAGCAGTAAATAGCTCAGAAAAAAAAATCATGATCCACTAAATGTTCTGAGGGTAAAACGATCCAGATCCATTCGTTAAAAGAGGAGCCATGAGAATTCGAATCGCTCGAGTGAATGTGTCCCATTAGAAACGTACAGGGAAGATTCGCGTTTGAGTATAGCTTGAGTGAGGTGCGGGGAGTTGAATACATTTCAATGATTGATGACACATCTGTGTCTAAATACCTTTTGTTTAAAACAAAACTGAAGGAAATCGGCAGGATAGAACGGCCAAACGAACTGACTTTAGTTTTAATAGTTTTTTTTTACACTTTTAACAATATTATGAAAATAATACGATTCCGGCGGCGCGGCGCGCGTATAGACGGAGTGAATCGCCAAGACTCGTGGCCGGGCGAAAAAACCGAAAAGGTTCAGCGTCGAGTGGCGTAATACGGAACGAGAAAAACGCGCGGCTACAATTTTATGCGAATACAATATTAATAAGTGCGATGACGTTACGCCGAAAACGGTTTCAAAACAAATATTGCGCAGTACAGTATATTATGTCATTGTCCTTGTACGAAATTTTAATTACACGTCTGAGTCCGTGGATTTATTACGCTCGGATTTAAATAATATAATATTATTGTATTAAATTACGCCGCCGCAGCTGTGCGATTTGCATTTTTTCGACCTTTCGCCGCGGAATCAAAGCCGTACGATTTTGTTTTTGATGAATTATAATGTCACATTTCGAAACTCACACATGTTATACGTTCACGTTTTACGGGGTCGATGGTATGATACCAAAAGAAGCAGAAAAAAAAAAAAGAAAAGGGTAGCCGGTATCTCATCACATTTGTTCAAGTAGCGTTGATAAAAAAAAAAAACAAAAAAAAACAACAGAGAGAGACGGACCGAAATATTATCATTTCAAACGTTTTACCTCGTCTGTGATAAAAAAAAAAAAAAACAAAACAAAACAAAAAATAAAGCCAGTCGCAGATGAGCGACCGGCATCGAACCTACGTTATGGCTGGCCGCTCTTAAATAAATTTTTTGTATTTTCCAGACCAATCGAATTTTCGAGAGTCTCGAGCCATTTCGGTTTAGCGCAAGTCGATGGTGGGGAGTCGTGTTTTTAGTATTTATACACATAAATAAATAACGACGTCGTTATATTATTATTATTATTATTATTATTATGATTATGTATTTATTCACCGAGGCGTAAGAAAAAAAAAAAGAAACGCGCGGTGGAATTATTTAAACTATCCGCTATCGTCCACGTCCGGGGGCGAATTTTAATTTAGTCTCTCGTCTCTTTGACACACCTATACAACGCGCAATATACGTATCAGAAAAAAGCCCCGTCAAGACCGCAGTCGTCGGCGGAACGATTTGTCGCCGAAAAATGTGGCGGTGGCGTTTTTAAAATTAAAATCAGTTTTGAAATTTCTATTTTCGTCGGTCCGCCGCGACGTTTCCGCGCTCGCCGTTCGCCACCGCTGCGTACGAAACGCGTGTTTTAATTAACGAAGGTACGCGTTTATAGAGGCAGGGAGGGAGGTAAAAAAACGTTGTCGGTTTTTACGATCTGTCGGGTTATCATATCGTGACACGATCGCGTTCGTTTCGATCACGACGCGACGTCGAGTTTCACGTCAAACGATTATTTGTTTTGGTTGAACGAAATAATAATAATAATATCATCGCGATCGTTGTCGAAACGAATCGACGGCGACAATCCAAAAGGGCGAAATTATTCAGAAGAACTAAAAAAAAAAAATCAATTTTTCAATCAATTGCTTTTCATTGAATATTTTTAATTTAAAAAAAAAAACAAATGGGCCGTTGAGAATACAAGTCGGGTCGCATTCTATTTTAAACGATAATTCAACTATATTTTTGATTGATAATTTACACCAGCGGGTCTCAACCTTTTTACATTCGCGTACCACTTACACAGTTTGAAAAATTCTGCGTACCGCCTGACCTTTTTTGGGGGGACTTATTAATAATTCTAACGTTTATTTTATATCGAATTTTGTATTGAATGCACAAAGGGAAATTAAATTAAATATGTATGTACAATTATTATCATTATTAATTATGGTTTACTTCATACTTCAATGAGAAGGTCGCAAGGGCGTCCCTGACCCTATTTTCAGGGGGGAGGGCGACTTTTAGACTTGTAATGTTGAGGAATAAAAAATAAACGAAATAATTTAACTAATAATATTTAGGATTAAAAATAAATAAAAATTCTTTTAATCGTTTGTGTTCTGCAAATCTATCTATTATTTTGCATGCATCTAGTGTACTACGTGAACTGTGAAGACGTATTCGTGTACTACAATGATATTATTACTATTTCGTGTTTAACAAAAACAAAAAAATTATCGAACGTTCAGTATCAGATAACGTGTATCTAAAAGTATCTATCGTTATAAAATCGATACGATACGAGCTGGGTAAATTCCGAGCGCTTCTATCAATATATTATACACCTATATCATAATCTATGACTTTAAATAATTTCACAATTTTTTTCTAATGATTATTATAATATAATACATATAATGTGAAAAAGGTAAAAAAAAAAGCCCAGGGGGGGTGATCGCCCCATCACCCCCCCAGAAATACGCCCTTGGAAGGTCGGTGTTTTTTTGAACGGACGAAAATCGGGCTCCATATTGGTAATTCTAAGTCTTAAATCACTTAATACGTTTAATTTGTTTATATATTTATTCTTTGTGTACTACAAGTGGGAAAATGTATTTTCGCACAAATAAGTTGACACAACAGGGATTAGAAACCGTACAGCATGTGAATAATGATTCATTCCGATTTTTTTTTTCATAAAGAGACTTAATTTTTTTTTCGCGAACGACTTGTGAGCTTTCCACGTACCACTAGCGGTACGCGTACCACAGGTGGAGAACCGTCGATTTACACGGATCGAGAGCCGAGTATAATGTGAATTTTGGGTTTGCCGCCGACGAAATGCGGAAAAACGGTTTTTCGAGCAATTCGTCCGTCGCGAATTTCGATAGCAATTTTATTATTATCAAGGAGCGCGTATTAAACTCAGACACGGCTATATTTCGTAATATCATTGGATTCCGAGTGGAGCTTTCGGAGTTTGTCGGTCGCGCCACGACTGTGTTTGTTTTTTCGCTCTTCTTCTTTTTTTTTTTTTTTTGGGAAAACATTTGACCCTTGGTCAGACGGACGTTAAACACGGTGTTTATACAAACGTATCGTATTTTCGGATCGTCACCGCGGCATCGTTTGACCCGGGCTCGCGCGCGCACGCCTTTTGTACCGACGACTGTTGCACACACAGCGCACACGGTCTCGACGGCGACGACGACGACGACGACGACGACGACGGGTCCGCCGCGGAGAAACCTTCCCGAAACGTGAAATTTAAAATTAATTAATTTTCGCTTATCGTAACAAAAACATGCGACGACACTAAACGCGTACGGGTTTTTATCGTCCGCGCGGGCCAGAGCGCATTTAACGCGAATCCGAAAATACGTTTGCCCCGACCACCCCATGAATAATATTATTGTTGGTCTTCGTAAACGTCGTATACACACACACACACACACACACAGGCGCGCGGCTCGTAACACACTGCGCGCGGTTATTGATTAACTGTACGACGACAAATAATAACAGTCGTAAATAAATTAATAAACAATGTCCGTGAACTTGTATTACGGCCGTATAGTAAATATATGGTCGTCCGACGGCGAAACTCGAACTCGGCGTGCGTGCGTGCGTATCCAGGCGCGGATCCAGAAGAAAAACTCGGGAGGGGTCATGTTTTATAAAATAAAAAATTATCACCACTTATGCTGCTATAAAATTCAAATGAAAGAAAATGTACAATAATTTTGTATGTACCTACTATTTTTATATATTAATAGAGCAAAAAAAAAATTAATTATGTATGTAATAATTGTAAAATAAGCGTAACGTTAAGACCTAAGTTTAAATTCTAGAGGGGGTCATGACTCCCATGACCCCCCCCCTAGATCCGCCACTGTGCGTATCAGTGGTGGCGTTCTCGGGAATTTCTCCTTTTTTTGGGGGGGGGGGGATATGAAAACGTATTGCGAATCGAGCTGTGGGGCCTATGTCACCACCACACCTACTTCCACATTATACGATAAAAATACCTGTTTACTAAGTACTCCTATGAACGCGTTGAACTCGGGTTGTTCACAAACGTATTTGACCACAGGTACGTCGTATAAACTTATAAAGAGGAAAAATATTTGATCGTTCGTATTGAATAGGCTCCGAAACTGCTGAACCGATTTAAACGAAATTCGGTACTCAGATAGTTTAGACACTGAGAAAGGAAATAGGCTACTTTTCAATACTAAAAAAGGGCTGTAAGGGATTGAAATAGGGGATGGTATATATTCCGATCCCGTTCAAACGGCTGAGATTTCTGGTGAAAATGTCTTTCACGTTGACTATTGACATGTCCCAAGGTCAAACCTTCGAATCAGTAGGGATCGACCAACGAAAGAAATGTTTTGCTCGTGGCCAACTGCTGTGTCACGGGCCTACCACGAATTGGATCTGCTGATAATCAACTTATTTCGCTACCGCGAAATGAAACAACATCAAATATCGTTTACAAAGAAGCTCTAACCCAAAAAAAATCAATTATATACGATTCAAAATTATTTTATTTTATTTTCATTTTATGATTTAATGATACGTGGTATATGATTCGAATTAAAAAAGTTGCGGGTGGACGCTATAATTGATATGACAAAACAACGTTTGCAGGGTCTGCCATATAGTTATTGTAAAAACGCAGATGATTACCGGACTACGAAGATATCATCGTCTATACCGTTGAGCATATTTGCCTAAATCTGTACACCGACCGTTGTAGAAACAGAGAAAAACGATAACGATTCGCGTGATTATTTATTCGTGCAATAATTTGTTGTTTACACAAAAAATACTTGAATATCAGATTACCGTGAAAACGCCCCCGTCAGTACTTATTATTTTGGACTAAAACAAACTCCATTGGGGGGATCTATCCCCCACATCCTCTCCCCTTCTCGTGAGGACGCCCGTAGCGTGTATTTTATATTAGGTTCACCTACGACCGTACGACCGGCGTTGGCGACGTGTCGGCGATGAATTAGAGTTCGACGATCACCCGAGTTTATATTAGACGACTGACGTGACGAGACGTGCCAGGCGCCGTAGATTAAACAAAAGTTTCAGACAAATGTGACGGTATGCCAGGAGCCGTGGACCCGACGTCGAATTAATTGAAACTTAACAAGCTATTAATGAACTCAATGATTCGTGTCTTTGAGCGCAGCCGCGAACTTTTTCAACGTTTCTAGTGTCGAGTACGAAATGAATTCCGATTGATACGAATAACAATATCAAAACGTCGACTTTTTTTTTTTTCATTTTTATTTTCGTTTTTAAATAATCGTCCACACACGCACACACACACACACACACACACACACACACACACACACACACACACACACATAATAGAAACGATACTGAAAAATTCAGTACATCAGTGTACACAGTAGATTTTGAAACTCTCGACACACGCCGTGTTTTTCACTGATTTCCAAATAATGACCTATGTTGTTGGTTACGATAATATTATTAGTTGTTTGAAGAGTGCACGTTTATGCGCATTTTAACGGAGCTTTCGGTTAACGAAAATGATAATGATAATAGGCCGTGTATTTTTTTTCTTCTGTTTTTTTTTTCGGTAATAAACTAAATCTTTTAAGTTAACTATTTGTTATACTCGCGCGTTGTAATGCGATTCGTTACAGTTTATCGAAAACAAAAAGTTATCTTTAGACTTTATTACCTGCTTAAGTATTCATTGTATGAGTTTTGCCACTATTGTCATAAAAGCGTGACCTATTAAAATAATATTAGAATTTAATTTTCGACTGACAGTCGTAAAGAATTATTGATACGCATCTGACGTTATTCGTGTTTTTTTTTTTTTTAATATTAGCCGAGTTCTAAAGACCGTATTCGTATTCAACTTATAATTAAATCATTTAATTAATTTACTCTAATTATTACTTACATGGCCAAGGTTCAACGTGTATACTGTAATTTAAACGAACACGAGTGGAAAATATATAATTATGCACACAAAACACGTCCATTGTATACGATAATTATCTATTTTGCTGCGCGATCAATAATCGTCGCGAACACACGTAAAAGTTTTAGATTCGTACCTACGCCAATGATCTAAAATCAAAACTATATTATTTAATGTCGAAAATATTTTCGTTGAAAATCGGTTTTCCCCTGCAAACGATACTTTGAATCGGACGTTTAATTTACGACACCGACATTGTATTTCAAAGGCATATTATTTTAAAGAGAAAACATTTATCAAGAATGAAGCTCCCCGTTGGATACGACACGGATCGTTTACAGTACGACCGAGGTGATTTATTTAATTTAATAATCTGATATCCATCTGCGAAAAAAACATAGTCTGCGAGGTATGAATTTAAAGAAAATTTATCAACCATCATTGTTTCAAAGACGATAAATTACATCGAAAATAAAATATCAATTTTTCCCTATAAATTCGTATTATAATGAATTTGAAATTTTAATAGAAAATAAAATGTACAAACATCAATACGATGATGATTCGTGTCGTTTTCAATAACTATTGCACACTCTAGTTTAATAAAATCATGTATTATGCTACTATTTTTTGACGAAATTATAATAGTCGGGAGCCGATTTGATTTCAAAAGCCGAGAAAAATATTCGTCGTGTTCGTTAAAAAATATAAATTCGTAAAATTAGTCGTTTCTAGTGAAATTATATAAAACGATTTATTTCGTTAATTTCGAAACGTCAAAATGTAAAAACCGTAAAGTAAATATTATTCTTCGTCTAAATCCACAATATTTGTATTTATTTGATATATTTCACGTATTTTCGACGAGAATTTGTGTTTTTTTTTTTTTTTTTTTTTTTTTTATGTATTTTTCGTCTTTAAGAAACATCTTTGTTTCTGTTTTTACTGACCGGTTTTTTGATTGTTTTTTTTGTTTTCGTTTTTGTTTTCGTTTTTGTTTTTGTCGATTACATGACGGTGCTTGGGTTGCCGACGAGCGTCTCTTCAAGTGATTCGCGCGAAATACAAAACGAACAGGAAATCGAACAAAAACAACAACAGCTGGAATAAGAGAAATTTGAAAAAACAACAAAAAAAAAAAACATCCGCCTACACGCGAACACGGGGCCGCGGCTCGATAGATCGGACGGACGGACGGACGGCGACGGCGAATACGCGGTCACGACGATAACTACAGTGACGGGCGATAAAAGTAATAATAACGACGAAAACGATAGTAATAACAGTAATTACAGAAATAATAATAATAATAATTATTATTATTTTGATGTTGTGCGTTACGGTTTCGTAAGCGGCGCGGAAAGCACGGGCGGTCGGTAGACGAGTTCACGGGAGTATAATCGCGGCACAGACTAAACGTGTGCCGCCGGCGCGAAAAAACGAATCCGTCGACAGTCGGGCGCCAAAAAAGTTACGTCTCTCCTCCGAGCGGCTACTCGCCGCGAGAGCACATGCGCGTTCCGTTACGCGCGTCCGCGTATACCCACGGCGAAAAAAACAAATAAAACGCATCTAATTATTAATTCGCACACACACGCACACGCACACACACACACACGTCACAAACATCTCGAACGATGCGAGTTAATGGATCGTCGTCATTAAAGACGTTGAGCGCACGACACGCTTACAATACAGTGAGTTCCCGGTTAGAACGAACTCCAAGGGACCGAATTTTGTTTTTTTTTTTCGTTATAACGGAATTCCGTTAAATTTAAATTTCGTTGTAACGAAATTTCGAAAATTCGAATAAAAAAGAAATTAAAAACATTATGCGGATGAAATATTAATTTAATTTTTATTTTAAAATCAACTGTAAATAAATACAAATAAATAACGAAAACGTAAATTCAAATGTAAATACTTAATTTTCGGAAAAAAAACTTTATCACTGATAATCGAACATTTTCTTTTGAACAAGGTTTGTTGTTTTAAATAGAAAGTAAATCATTTTGTAGTTGGTAAATGTTTGTAAATATGGAGTCTGGTACATCACTTTGTGCTGTAGTGAATGAGCTCTATATAAAGATATAGGTACACCCGACTGATTGTGCCGCGTTGTCGATTGACGTGGAATAACACGGTCACACAATATAATGACGATTCGACGACTTGATTATTTCATAAAATTGTTATATTAAGATTAAATTAAGAAGGGAACATAATATATTTTAACGTGCACAAATAGTTCGATGTATCGGGATTTTTAAAACTCAATCATTTCGTTATATTATTGATATTCATTTAACACTGTTTTAATGGCTTTTCGGTGGGGGACCTCTATGACTTTCGCTACAACGGCATTTTTCGTTGTATCGGTGTTCGTTGTAACGGGAACATACTGTAATGACGTATAAATTGTGGGTTTTTTTTAATGCTTTTCTCTTATTTTTTTATTTGATAAAAAAAAATAAAAAAATTTAATAGATACTGAAAAAATATCGATCGTTATTATACATTCGCGGATTTGTTCGACTTCAGTGTTTAGACCAGAGGTTCCAAGGTTAGGTTAGGTTAGGTTAGTGTAGTGGTAGTGTAGTGGTCCATGAGCCATTCTCACAAAATTTAAAAACATTTAATTTTTTTTTTTTTTTTTTGAGAGGGGTGTGTGATAAATTCTGATAAATGTATATAGAACTTATAGCACGTAACTTATTTATGGATTTCTATTCATAATCCTACTTATCTTTTTATTTCAACCCATAATCTAATTTTGTTTATACAGCAAGATTAGATTGTCGGTAGAATACAAGACTATGCTCACATTTTAATATTTTTGCGCTGACCTCACAGTTGAGGTCCAACAAAAGATTTGACATTTGCAAAAGCTTAAAGATGTATTTAATCGGTGTTTCCCAGAATAAAAATGGTTCCGAAACGAAAAGTATCCGAAACGTAATTCGAAACCCTTTTGTTATTAAAGTCGATGAGGTACCTAATGATAACCAGGAAGATTTGATAGAATTGCAAAACGGTCAAAACTGTAATGATACGTTTGAATCATGCATGAATATCGAAGAGTTTTGGTATAAAAAAAAGCGATATACTCGTATTATTATATCAAAAAGCGATGTACACTTTTGCGTACCCCAAGCTTCGAGAAATCGCGTTAAGTTATTTAGTCATGTTTACGACAACTTAGTTTACCTATAATAAATATTATAATATTATGTACAGTTTTTTATAATTGTAATTTGCATTTAATGTTAATAATATTAAACTTTTATTTAAAATTGATCAAGTATAAATATTATTATAAGCCTGTTATTAATGAATTTCGTTGGTTTTAATGTATTCACGATCTAAATTCTAAAATATTTAAAACAAATTTATTCTTGTTCATAAGAAAAATAAAGACTAAAATTCAGGTGGCCTGTGACGTATTAAAAGTTCTCCAAGTGGTCCGCAGTGTCAAAAAAGTTGAGAACCACTGGTTTAGACCCTGTATAATTTTGGATCTATGGCAGCCTGCGTATTTTAAAGTGTTCTACGAACAATCACACATAACCGTTATTTGACCCCAGACGACGCATACGTTTTATTTTTTTTTTTTTTTGCGAACGGTTTAAAACTCTAAAACAACAACAATTTCGTAAAAAAAATTTTCATCTTTTTTTTTTTTTTATTTGAGCTTTTAGTGAAAAATATTAAGCTTGACAATTATTTTAAAAACAATAATACATAGTACATATTCTACAATAAATAATAACAAATTTTAAATAAGAAAGCCAGCCTCGTAGACGTAGGAGATAATAAGGGTAATAGTGGGTTCAGAATTTGAATTGAGGATACCATGAATATTAAAGGGTATATTGTGGGACTTAAGAGAATTGAATAGAACTAGACGTTTAGAGGATGAAGAAGGACAATCAAATAGAATATGGTTTAAATCGCAGATACTTTCGTGTAGGTGGAGTGTGCAGAGAGTAGAATCATTAAGATTTAGTTATTTTTTTCTTCTTTTTTTTCTACGTGATTTTTAAATTTTCTTAAATAGGTAGTAACAACCATTTTTCATAATATCATATTATAAAAGATAATCTTTTTTTTTTTTTTTTTTTAATTTTAATATTTAATTTGTGTCATTATTTTAATAGATATCATGAACGTTTTGAGTATAGAGTAGTGAAAAATAAAATGCAGGTTAAAATACGATACAAAAATGTACACTATTACAAACGTAAAAAAAAAAAATATTTATATTTTTCAATATTTCATTGAAATATTTCATAAAGCGGGAAATTTTCAATTATGAAATATTTCATGAGAAATATTGCAAATTTACAACCCTACCTATATTCATGGTAAATCTAAATCGCGATCGACTGATCGGTATCACTCTAGCGATTTCGGTGTCTGAGTCTGGTTTCGACCGCACAACGGCGCGCCGTTTTGAAAAACCTTAAAAAAAGAACACTTCCGACTAGTCCGGTGGCATTTAATTTTTAACGAAAGCTTTAAAAAATTAATAAAACGTATTTATCGATTGTGTTTTCTTTCAATTCCTTTTAGAACGACACGAGTTCGCGCTTCGGGTGAAAAACGTTAACCACAAGCTCACAGCCGTCGACGGGTCACCAGAAAACACAAATTAAAACCACGCGACGATAACTGGCCATCGTAAATATTACGGTGGTGGTGTTAAACGGCGACCGAGAGTGCATTAAGAGAAGAGCACACGCGGTAAGCGCAAATATTGCGGTATCGGTTGGCGAATCCGCTCAAGGGTCGCGGGCACCGGGAGGTCTGGCGAAATATTTTTACAGATAACGGTGCACGGTGACGGAGAGGGAAGAATTTATTCGCAGACGCTGGCTACGAACGTCCTTAATCCGCTCCCGACGGTAATGTATTACGTGCAAACATTATATAATGTATAGGTATATACACATTACGTGTACGCGACAATATAATAATTTATAATAATGCACCTATATTGGCTATTACGCAAAAACTGAGATCGGTCCGAGGGACAATAACTTCCGGGTAAAAGCTTTACGAGGACAGGGTCACACGTGATCCGTTTACGATCTGTAGTCGGGTCTACGTTTCGATTATTTCACCCCGTCGTCGTGCCGCCAAAACGAAACGAACGCGACCGACGCGACGGCGTGAACGCAAAACACACAAAAACAAAACATGACGAATCGACGAAAAACCGTTTTCATTCAATAACGACGTGCGGCGATCGTATTTTGTTTTTCGTGGCGCGTGCACAGGAAAAATTTAATTTCCGACGCGAGTAAATGGAAAGCGACAGCTTTTTCCGTCCGGCGGGCAAAAAACACTACTTCGTTCAAGTCGCGCCGGGTGAAAAAAAAACAACCGTCCAAAGAGAATTTAATGTACCGCCTATCATCTCGGGTTTCGTCTGATTCGTTGCGAATTCCAGTCCGTGAATTTCTACACTGGTGGTCTCCAAAGTTTGTTCCACAGAACTTGAAGATTCCGTATGACAGCCACGAAAGATCCACAAATCACACACGCTCACACACACACACACACACACACACACACACACACACACACACACACACACACACACACACACACACACAAGACGGTTGTGATTTTTTAAGACGTTTTTACGAGAATACATTTATTTTCTACGATTTGGAAATATTAAAATATAAATACGTGTATGACCGAACGGTTTTTTTTTTTTTAAATAATAGTTTTCGATAGTAAACTGTGTTGTTTTTTTCAAGCCAAAAGTTTTAGATTCTGAGTGAAGCGAAGGATCTTATGGTTTTACAATGATGTTTATTTTTTATTTTTTTTCTGTAAACACTTTTTCGTATAGAAATCCTTGTCCAAAAGTTTCGTCCAGCAACTTTTTAGATTCGAAATTGATAGATTCGAAATTGATAGAAATTGATAGATTCGAAATTGAACTGAGATGGAACTTTAGAAAGGTCATTTTTCCAAAATCTCCATAGTTTTTCCAGTAATCAAGAATAACGATCGAAAAACTGAGTAAAAACGGTAAAATCAGTAAAAATCCACCGTAATATTTTAAATATTTGACAAAAAGTTCTGAAAATTTAATATAACCTTACTCATATACCTACCTAATTATCCTAACAAAAATTCAAAAATCCTGACTCAGGATTTCTTTTTATACACACTTGTATCGGAGCACGAGCCGCACGGACGACTTGGTTTTTCCTGGATTCTCGCGAATTTCGATTGGTCCGGGGTAACGCGTTACCGACGCGACTAGCTCTCATAGGGGGGGGGGGCAACAAAGCGTCTTCGGTGCTCGCGATCTGTTTTCTCGCGCTCGATCACACAACGTACCGGTGTGAATATTTATGTTCCCAGGTACCTACGTAATTATTATATAACGCGCGAGCTCGCGTCGGCAGCAGTCGTTGGGGACGACGGGGGCCATTGGCGGGAGAAAAACAGAAAAACAAAAAAATAATGATCACGTGACAATATCTACGGAACGTCCCGATCGTCGTCGTCGTCACCATCGTCATTATTACATTACTTTTTAATATTGTAAAAGTATTATGCAAACGGTTTTCATTATTTAATTTCACAGTATTAATAAACGTAAGTTTTAACACGATTATTGTTATGAAGGATTTTCACTAGTCGCGACTGTTGTTGGATGTGTTCACAGTTAATATAGGTGAAAAATCGGGGTTGAGGTGGAAACTCGGAGTTTCACCGATCTAAAACGATTTTCCGAGAGTACCGCGGCCGCGACGTTTTGAAACCCGCTGTTGTACAGTACACCGTCATTGCCGCGGAAATACCGGTAGGTAGGTGGGTTTCTCCTCCGGATCATCAACGACCTGAGGTTTCCTCTCCCGGCCCGGGGAAACGATTCGGTGTTCATTTTCCGAACGTCGAGACCGGCGAGAGCACTTCGTGAACTAGTGTCGGACTCGGACAGTATATAAGTACCGCGCGCAAACTAAACGGAGTGACGTGAATTTCGCGTAGAACATTTTTTTAAGTAATTTATCAGATTTACGGGGGAAAAAAAAACGGTAGAGTTTGTACACTTCCATTAAATATCGATTTGGAATCGTTGGGTTTTGTTTACGATATCGTACCAAGGAGATAATGAAATAATACGAAATTAAACTACAGTTTATTAATCCTTTTATTATTATTGAATTCGATAAAAATATTATTTCATTAGATGTTTTATTTGAAGCGAACATAATAACTAGGGAACGGATTTGAATGCGAATTTCGTTTTTTTTCTGAATGTCCGAAAACATTGCTTTCCAAGCACAAAGTTCATTTCATATAGCAAGGAATTAAAAAATGTAACTTTTATCTCGCATTTTTAAAACTTTATTACATTTTCAGATCATTTGTTGACGTTTTTAGTACATTTTTATGTTTTTAAGTCATTTTCATATAGGGATGGATAAAATTCGATAAAAATGTATGAAAATTCATTCTAAAAAAAAAAAACAGATAAACATTTATTATGTTACGAATTTACAAAATTATTGTTGACACGTGTAGACACACGTATATAATATATACATACATGTTACAACATATTACTACCCGCAATTACGTAAAGATAAGATAAGCTACGTATCTAAATTTTTATTTTCTATTGCACTGTTGAGTTGGACAGAAGATAATTGAGAAAACAAGAGAAGGCTTTTTTGTATTTAAATATTTTTTATAAGAAATGTTTTTCATAATAATGTGTATTTTTTATAAGTTTTAAATTCAAAATTGTGTTTTTATTGATATTAAATACATTTTTAAAGTTTTTGTTGCATTTTTTCAGTGCATTTTTTAAGGCATCAAATCGTTTTTTAGGACATTTTTTTATTTTTTATGGAATTTAAGTCCGTTCCCTATTAATTAATAATAATAATAACTAATTAATAATAATAATAATAATATAATAATAATAACCAATCTTTCATAATGCAATGTATACATGTATAATACATATGTTAATAAAATAACAATAAGGATCGACTAAAATAAACAAAATATAGTCTCTTTGATTATTATAAACGAAAGTTTTCAAAATATGTTAAACCGCACAAACATACTCACGCAAAATTTACAATTCGTAGAACGATTAAAAAAAAAAAGTTACCGCGTAAAAGTGATTTGGTAAATTCACCCAACCGGTGAAATTTTACACGACGAATTTACGAGAATCGCAAAATCACTATTTAAAAAAACGCAACGACGTGAATTCTGTGACACGGCGTATCACAGCCTTTTTGCAACCCAAACATTTTTCATGTTGTGCAATGTTTAGAGCATTAATTTAGGTTCACGCTTACCGGGCGCACGATAAGTGTTCAAAACGAGGGTGGCCGAACACTCAGGGTTGCTTAATAAATCGAAAACCTCACAATTATTATAATTCATCGTGGTCAATTACACTCACATGATAATAATTAATAATCGAAGGCTAGAATCGAATAGAGCTTTACATCGTTTTCGATTTTTTTTTTTTTTTCGTCAGGAAACCACTTACGATACACTCCTCCGTAATACGAATCCGTTTTTTTTTTTTTTTTTTTTTTTGTTTATCTAGCCCCCAAACTCCTAATTTATAAATCCATACTCAAGCCAATGGGGACCTACGGCCTCGGGCTCTGGGGTAATGCTAAAAAATCCAACACCAACAAAATTCAAACCCTTCGAAATAAAATCCTTCGCAAAATCACAAATTCTCCACCGTCCATCTCTAACTTAACGTCACACACTGACCTAAAAATCAAAACAGTTCGTGACAAACGTTTCCATTCTAAACTTCCTTTCCACATCAACCCACTCATCTCAAACTTTCCTCCCTTACAATTCCCGGACCCTGACCCCCCCATATATATAATATCATTATACCACTATTATTTCTATTCCATCTATAATTAATCGAGATAAACGAAATTAAACTACATTTGAGAGAATAAATTATAAAAAAATTAAAAATACTCTTAATGCTGAAAAATGGACTGACTTATATACCTAATACCTGTAACGTAAACGAGGCACTAGATATTTTATATGATCGTATTTTTAATTCTATCAATAGTTCTAAGAGTATTAAAACCATAAATTCTAAATCGAAACGTTTAAATAATTGGATGATCACAGGAATATTGTGCGCAGTTCGAAAAAAAACAATACTTATCTTTAAAAACAAAAAAACATCCTAACAATATTACATTAAATAATTATTACAAAAAATACAAAAATAAGCTAAATCAGATTATTAAGATTGCTAAATCTAATTATTATAAAGATCTCTTTCAACATGTTTCTGGTGATCCCCGAAACACTTGGAGATTAGCTAAAAAAATAACCAATAAAACAAGTAATAACAATGAAATAATAAAGCATTTAAACTTCACTGGTAAACGCAATGATGAACAAAAAGAATCAGAAAATGTGTCTAACAAATTTAATACTTATTTTTCCAATATCGGCCAAAATCTAGCTGAAAATATAAAAGAAATTTTTGACCTAGACAACAATGAGACGTATACAAACTTTGGCTTTCAAAATTTTTTTGTAAATGAAATAAATTCGTCTGAAGTTATGAATATAATAAATAATTTTAAAGAAGATGTGGCTTCCGGATTAGAAAAAATTAGCGTTAAAATATTAAAAAATATAGCACTGTACACATTAGAACCGTTAACCCATATTTTCAATTCAAGTATTCAACAAGGCATTTTTCCTAACAAACTCAAATTGGCTATTATAAAACCACTGTTTAAAGGAGGCGATAAAGAAAATCCGAACAATCATAGACCAATTTCAATGTTGAAAAATTTTTCAAAAGTTTTTGAAAAAATTATTAAATTGCGTTTAAGAAATTATCTTGAAAACAACAATCTATTATCGAAAATTCAATTCGATTGTAGGCCTGTCAGAAGTACAGAAGACGCCTTAAATGCAGTTACACAATTTCTATAAAAAGCACTTGACAAAGGAGAGAAAGCATTGGATATTTTTTTAGACTTAGCCAAGGCTTTTGACACCGTTGATCATAATTTATTATGCAAGACTCTAAATAGTTTTGGTATAACGGGCGTTTGTTTTAGATGGTTTATAAGCTACCTAGATAAGAGGAAACAATACACGAATGGTGTATTAGGTCGTGAAAATGAAGTGATATATGGTGTTCCTCGGGAAAGTGTCTTAGGGCCTATACTTTTTATTATGTATATAAAATATATTCTTTGTGATATGAATATCGATGGGAAAATTGTGGTAAATAAATGCGAATGATACATGCATGTTGTTCTCGGGGCGTAACTGGGAAGATCTAAGACAGAAGACGGAATACAATTTTAATAAAGTAATTAAATCGTTAAATAATATTGAAAATTAACTTTAAATTTCAACAAAACAAATTTTATAATTTTCTCAATGAACAAAACTTTACCGCCTTTTAAAGAAATATCAAATCGTAGTTGTTCAAATACGACGAATTGTAATGGCCCGAAAATTAGCGTAGCTATAAAAACGAAATATTTAAGAATCGTATTGGACTGCAACCTTAAGTGGAACTTTCATATAAATAATTCAGTAGTTGAACTACGTTCTATAATATTTAAATTTCATAAACTAAAATATACAATTTCATTTCACACATTAAGAATAGTGTATATCATTTTGTACCAATCGATTTTGCAATATGGTATAGTAATTTGGGGGAAGGGGGTGCTTAAAAAAATGTTTTAAACAAATTGAGGATACAACAAAATAATATAATTCGCATATGTTTAAAAAAAGATAATCGCATAGGACCCACATTTGCCAACTACAAAGAATTTAATGTCCTTCCACTTGAACAACTACACAAAAAATATGCATTTATGTTTGTATATAAAAATGCTAGTATTTTCTTTGTCTCACAAACTGATAAAAGATTTCCATCATTGGGAAAAACAATTATATAATATTAAAACGTTAGCTACAACTACAAGTTTTGGTCAAAAATTCATTAACTATTTGGGTCCTGTACATTTTAATTCGTTACCAAATCAGGTTAAATCAGATGTAAACAACAAAAATAATTTTTAAGTACGTCTACGTACAGTATTGTTTAAAGAATTAAATGCATGCAGTATATTTAATTATATTTAAGAGTATAATTTATCGCAAAATATATTTAGTTCTTGTATTTTTATTTTTATTTTATTTTCCCATAATTTGATGTATAACTTTCAGTAGGTATAATAATCTATTATGAATTAATTTTATTTTGGCCCCTCATGACCTCAATGACTCTATTACGCTTGAAAGAGTACCTACAACGTAAATTTTTGAAGTATGCTAGTTTGAGGTTGAATATCCCTTGCGAACCCCATAACTATGGACCTGTCGCTTCTCAACTAGGTCTGGCTTCACTGGCTGAGCGTAGACGGATCTCTGGCATTAAGTTCCTGAATAATTTATTACTAGGTAATATTGACAATCCCTGTTTGCTTTCCTTAGTTTGTTTTAGAATTCCCCAACTTTATTCCCGTTCTGTTGCTCCTTTTTATGTTCCTTTCGCATCTACTAATTACCTTAAGAATGAGCCTATCACACGTATGATGTCAAACGCCAATGTGGACCCTTCGTTTCTTCTCTGTCTATAATTTACTGTATGTAGCTATTAAATTTTATTATATCATAATTGTACAATTAATTTGTAACTAGATAGATATAAGTATAATGTGTATATTTGTTTCAAGGGTTTATCCCGTATATTTTATAAATAAATAAATAAATAAATATATCTATGTAACTCCCTACACCACCACAAGCTTGCTTAATCCTTTGCAGTCAAGTGATAACTCATGGAATCATGTTTTACTTAAATTTATTTATTTATTCCAAAGACTGATTAAAAGTTTAGTGATACATTAAATAACGATAATTTTTGTCTTCTTTCGAATGGTAACACTGAATTTAACCGTTTATCTATTGTTGATTTAATTATTATCAGTTAAATATGTTCAATACGCTTAACGTACAAAATCCAGAAAACTGCAAATTGAACTGCTGGTTTCGGTAAGTAAAATTTTATTTTTGAGTAATAAAAAAATATTTTATTATTAATTACATGATTTACTAACCGAATAACTTGAAATAATTTATCAAAGTACTTCTTACCATTTGCTATATGTTTGAATATAACGTGATTCCAATAATTATCATTGGGCAAAAAGAAATGATTGAACTTTTTTTTTACTAATTTCCCAATGATTCTTATAGGAATCACGTTCATTTAATTCATAAATAATTTAGTACTAGTACTTTTTTTTTTTATTTCTAGATTATTTCCAAAATTAATAAAATTTTAAAAGATGATGACATCGCAGAACTCTTAAATGAAGATGTATCAGACATAGAATAATTTGATGAAGGTGAAGAAATCAACTTTGAAAACTTAGATGAAATTCTGTCAGAATTTCCTAGTGATATTGAAGTAACTTTTTTTTTGTTCTAAAATGGTGTTGCATTATGATATAATAAAATTATTTATCATCCATAGATTAATAACATAGACAACCAAGAAATACATACAATATTAAGGTTAATTTAACCCCTGGAAAGGGTTAAAGTACGTCTAAGTACAGTATTGTTTAAAGAATTAAATGCATGTATATTTAATTATATTTAAGAGTATAATTTATCGCAGAATTTATTTAGTTCTTGTATTTTTATTTTTATTTTATTTTTCCATAATTTGATGTATAACTTTCAGTACGTATAATAATATATTATGAATTAATTTTAACTGAAAACTGTGTAATTGTTTAGTTTATTACTAACCTTTGTTATATTATTGATTTACATTTATATATCTATGTAACTCCCTACACCACCACAAGCTTGCTTAAATGTGTAGGTAATCTGTTTTTATTTTATTTAATATAATATTGTAATATTGTGTTATAAAATAAATACATTTTTGTTCTAATAAAAAAAAAAAAAATTCGAAACACTACAAGACAAACAAGATCAAACACAATTGGTGTATCCCACTTTTATCATTGGGACACAACCCGTGTACGAGAAATTTAATCGGGACACAACTCGTTTACGAGAAATTGAGTCGGGACACAACTCGTTTACTGCGACCGGGTGTAGTGTGGAAAAATTCGAAGAACGGGGCGAATAAGTATACGGGAACAGAATAAAAAAAAAAAAAAATAATAACAAAAAAAAAATTGTATTTAAACTCCTTGTACGTTCGAAAACGTCGTTTGGATGAAATTGATTTTTGTATAATATCCGTTCGTAAAATACCACCTAACCTATTCCATGCGAATAACGTTATGGATCAAGATACACGCACGCACGCGTATAATATCGACGAGTAAGCTTCGAGAAAAGTTCACGGCGAAAATTGTGCTTTAAGCTATTTCATGTTAATTATTTATTTATTTATTTTTTTTTTTTTTTAACCTATTCGTTTTTTTCGCGATATTGTTTACGAATCAAAAAAAAATGTTTCCGATGGCTATTATTTAATCGAAATTTTGACGTGCATAAAATTTATTTTCAACACGTCAACAACGCGAATCGCCGATGATTTAAATTTATCTTTTTTTTTTTCAACGGGACAGGACGAAGAGAGCAGAAAATCAGGTCGGAGCCTACGGCGGCACGTGTGTTAAATCCGGCCCCGTGCACACCGACCGGACAAAACATTGAAAGCGTGTCCCGTCGTCTTGTTTTCAAACATATATTTTTTTTTTATCACCGTCCTCGTGGACGTTTCGTTTTCATCCTGTATTACTTTATACACGCACACACACACACACACGAGTTACCTACTCGGAACACGCGTACAGTACGCGTATATCGGTCGCTTTAATTCGCGATTAAAGTTTTAACGAGATAAGGCGGGAAAATATCCGCTCGGTTACTAAATAATGTGTTTTTTTTTTTTTTTAATTTACACTGTACACGTCATTGTATATATTATACACTGTGTCAGACGAAGGACTTCTACGACTTGTACAGCGCATACACGTGTTGTAATGTGCACACACACGCCGGAAATTTACACAATATGCGAATTGACCCTGTATTAATGTGTTGTATTTTTTTTTCGCGTACACTTTAAAACACTAATGGGATTACGTTGTATGAAAAAATTGGTAGTAATTATCAATATAGTGAATACTTTAACGTTTTTTTTTTATCTAAGTGATTTTTCGAGTTTTTTACTTTTCTCAAATGGCAATCGTTATTATAACAATTATAATTAATCTTCAGACATCAAAACTTCCAAGAAAGCATTCGTTTCATTTTACTAAGTTATAAATAATGGTTACAATTTTATTTAACCAAACTAAAAACTTAAAAAATTGTTCAAAATTATGATTACGATTATTATTTTCTGTAAAAAATTCAGTTTATTTAATGTTTTGAATAACACTGTTAAAACTGTACGTATATTTGTAATAGCGCCCGGTGTGCTGAAACACAAAGATTTACAATGAACCAAAAAAATTAAAAAAAGTTTTAAATTGTATGCGTGAAATAAAAATGCAATATTAATGTGTAACACAGGGTTAAATGGCATTGTATAAATTTACTTGAAAACTCAGTAAATATTATGCGCAGTTCACAAATCGAAGTTGTGTCGATTTTATCACACATATCGAAGTGAAACACCGATGCGTACGTGCGTTAATTTGTGTGTGGTGTGTGTGTGTGTGTGTGTGTGTGTGTATGTGTGTGAGTGTGTGTGTTTCTGAGTGTGTGCACGCTCGTAGGCGTATACCTAACGCTGGGGTCCAATAAATTATTTCACGTGCAACATATTATTATTATTACACATTCGCTCGAGCGTATATTTAGATATTTTGTGTTTATGAAATATCCCTGCGAAAATAACGCCGAACGAGCGATTTTTTATTTGTCTTTAAATAAACGATATTAACAAAGCTGTATTATACTTGTGCACCGAAGCAATTTGTTTTTGTTTTTTTTTTTTTTTGACTTCGTTGTTTTCAAAGACCCTCGCGTTCTAGTGAAAATATAAAAATTCGTTATCCGAGAAACGGTGAGTTCAACGAATATTTATTCAAAAACAACAAAACGTATACGTACACGGCTATCATTATCAATTATTATGCGTCGGTATACCCGCGCGGGACGAGACTCTAAGACCGACGGTTAGTGACATTTATTTTGTATTGTTTTTTTTTTTTTAACAGTTATTCGTACACTTAATAAAAAAAAAAAATCCGAATCCAATTTCAAACGAGACGTTGAAATTATTCGGTCGCTTCTCGTACTCCGGTCCATATATTTCGTTCCAACGTCGTCTTCTTTTCGTTTTTTTTTCGTTTTTTTTTTCACGATCCGTATTCCGGCGTAGACGTTCATCGCTACAATCATAAACAACTTACAATGTAAATAATATTGTTTATGACGTCCGCGCACTACGTTGGATTTTAATGAAAATTTTCCGCGCTCCGATCTCGTCCCTCGCACGGCGCCGTCGCACGTTAAAACAAGCGCGTAACGATAATACGTACATTATTATTGTCGTTATTATTAACACCGATCGTCGTGTACGGGACAACTTGCGCCAAACGTTTATCCGATGACGTGCACGTGGACCGTGTACCTAGAGATGCAAGCTCGGTACATTTTTACCACGCAAATTTACCGGCCAGGTAAATCACCGGTAAATTTACCGATTATTTTTTACCGGTAAATATTTTTTTACCGAAAAAATATTAACACGCGACACCCTCAAATCAAATGTCTCGATGAGTTGAATATTCATAACTAGAACGGAATAGTTGATATTATAAAAGTCTTAAAACGTCAAACGTTCAATTTATAACTAGAGAAAAGACAAATAAAACCAAACGACTAGAGCATAGGTTCTTAACCTTTTTTAGATCATGGACCCCTTTCAAGTAAAAGGTATAATCACGGACCCCCCTCCTTAAAAAAAACAATTTAGTTTTCCATTTTAATAATTTTTAATGATAATACAAAAACTTTGAGTTACATATGTACATAGTTATTGACATAGTGGATACATAAGAGAGATTTTACGGTTTTGAGTTTATTAAAATTTTAGAGTTTAGACTTCAGTGGGAGGTTTGTTGTTGTTTCGATAGAATTATTTTATTGAAATCTGGGACTGTATTGGGCAGTTTTTGTATTGTAATAATGACTGGTTTACCCCGTAATTGTCTATCGATAGGAGGAACACGAGCAAGACGATAAGAAAAAGTAATAAAAAGTTTACGGTTGAAATTTAAAATGTATAAAATAAATAAAATAATTTCAAGCATAAATTTAATTTTGGGTATTTTTGAAAAAAAAAACAAAAAGCGCAAATCAGTCCGTGGACCCTCGGGTAACCATCTACGGACCCCTTAGGGGTCCATGGACCACCGGTTAAGAACCCCTGGACAAGAGTTTATTTATTTATTTATTTATTTATTTATTTATTTATTTTGTTGTTGTTGATGTTATTTCAAGGTGCCTAATGAATCTGATTTGATTGATTTACAATTTATTTCATAGGTACATTTTTAATATTTATATTCATATGAAATAATTTAAAATACAAACAAAAGTCAATATAGTATAATAGACTATTTTAGGTACTTATCCAGTAAATAATAAAAATAAACGTTAAAATAATTATTAGTTCATGAAAAAGAAGAAGCATAAAGTTCCTAGGGGTGTCTCTGTTGTGACATACAAAATATTATCAAAATTTACCAAATTTACAGAATTTACGGTGAATTTACGTACATTTTCCTCGGTAAATCACCAAAAAAAAAAAAAAAAAAAAAAACGTAAATTGTACATCTCTACGTGTACCTACGAGTGTGTGTGTACACTGTACGCCCGTCGGTTATGGTGTTCGACCGGGGTTCCTAGATTTTGAAATCACCAGTTGCCAGTTGATTCGGAAACGGAAAAAGTTTTTTTTTCCACATCGCGTTTCACAGTTTTCCAGTCCAACTTAACGGTAAGAACGCATTACGCTGCGACTCAGTTCCAAAAATTTGATATTGTACGTGAAAATGGACAATTTTATAAACTTGTACACATATGTGTGTACATTGTTACATTACAAAGTTTTTAGGACTTAAAATAAGAAGTAATCGGTCTTTGTTTTTTGCGTTTCAAAACGATTTGTCTTAACCTCACTTCGAATTCTTCTTAAATTCTTAAAATCTTCTCGAAAGAGTGAGCACGGCTGATCGCGAACACGGATGATCGAGGCACGGTTAATTGAGGTTCTACTGTATTTCTTTTTAATACGGCCTAATATATTATTTTTGGAACGTTTGGACGATTCAAATGGCAAATCGTTTTACAGTTTTAACTTCTATAATCGGAATCGATAATAATCGATTCGATTCTCGTTACGACCTAAACGAACGTGCAAAGTATGTGTTATCATCGTGCAGTACATTAAACATGTACAAAAATAATAACATCCATTCGTTTGGCCGTAGAATGCTGGTGTGGTGATGACGATATAATAATTTGCCACAGACACTTCGGCGTAAATGCGTATTACAAATTCGTTTGATACAACTATGTACGAAAATCGATTTGTTCCGCGGTCGGGTCACCGTGGGTCAGCCTCTATGTCTATAAAAATAATAATAATAGTAATAATAATAATAATAATAATAATACTCGTCGGGCTGTAATATTTGTCTACATTCTGCGCTGTTTCGACCCTTTAAAACGTGAATTTCGGAAAATCCTTCCCGAGTACACTTTTGCGCCGTAATAATAAAAACGTGAATTCCGTCGAAATCGCAAACCAATCGGTACCGCAATTTTGGCCGTACGTCGGTCGGTCGGTCAGTCAGTCAGTCGTGACGCGGTCGGATACACAAACGTATATAAATCACACGCGCACGTGCGATAGTCATTAATTCCTGCGGGCTCGTGTGTGACCTGCAGGACCGAATACGGTTTCACCGCCACCCTTATTCAAAACGTTCGAATCTAGTCCGGATATTTCTCGATCGAATATAATCTGTTATCGGAAAAATGTACAACACATATTATTTCCACGTCTATTTTATCTTTAAATTAATTGAAAATTTGAGATTCTGAACGACGCGAAGGACCTTATTATCTTGGTGTTGACAATAATAAATAATCAAAGTATCATAGATGATACTTTGAAGGTTAATCAAGTTCTGATCTCAATAGTTTTTCGCAGGCGAGCGGAAAAACAGCCTAAAATGGACCAAAAACGGCGAAATTCGCCGCAAACGGCACTTTAATTAAATCGACTATAGTACTTTCATTATTTCTCCAAAAAAAATCTAGCTAGAAACTTTAGATTTTCACCATATACATGTATTAGTGACGTATCACTACAAGCTTTGAAAAAAAGTTTCGAAAAAAATTTGACAACTTTTGGGCTAAAGATAGAACTTTGAAAATACCTTGTTTTTTAAAAGTTTATCCCTGATAAAGTTTTAAACAGGCGACAAAAACTTTTAAAAATTGTATGTGACTTAACTCATACACTTCTGTAACGGTTCTGAAAAAATTTCAAAACCGTGACTTCGGATTTTTTTATAAGTAAATTATTATACGATTATAAACGTAATAAACTGTTTTTACGTAAATTTTCATTTTTAACAAATTATTCGAAAATGAAATTGGTCAATCCAAACGGTATATTTTATTGCTGAAGCTTTTCTCAGAATCGTTTAACTAAAGAAATGATCTGTTATTTCTTTTAAATTCAATACACCAATCCCCATCAACTCGAATGACCCAGTAACGAAGTACGTAATTTTTATTTCTGTTTTCGCGATTTATGTTTAACGACGATCGCGAACGGTTTAATACGATTTAACGTCATATCAATATTATGCTTCATGATGTTCAACGTTTTTCGAGTTAACGTCCACGACATTCGTCGTAAAAAAAAAAAAAAATAACCATTCGCTTACAACGGTCAATCGTTTTCACTCGAGTTTAACGTTATGACCGTAATGTTATTCAAGCGTTGTCGAGCTCTAATCGATAGTATACGACCGACCAATTAGGTGTGTTTCTTTTTCGATTTCCGCGTACACGACTTTTAAGACGCTCTATCCAGGTGGTCCCTCGGAGAACGTCTCAGACGAGGTTCTACTGTGTTTCGTAGTGTTATTCGTGTCCTATATTGGCATCGGCATAGCAAGACAAAAATAAATAAATAAGTAAATAAGAAAAAAATAAACAATAAATAGATAGGTAAACAATTGAAACACACGTAAAAACAAATTAGGTAACAAATCGGGTAAATACAGAAACTAAAAACTAAACATTACAACTTATAGACGGGCATCCAGGTTGGTTCACCATTCAGTCGCATCACTATAACCAACCTCGGTGAATTCCAAGCATCGTGTCAAGTATTCGTGTCCTGTCACGTCGAAAGATCCCGCCGTCGATCGCGACAACAACAATTAGAATTCGTATTAACATTCGTATTAATGCCACGTTTTAATTTTTTTTTTTTTCATTTTTGCATTTTCCAAAAACACATACGGCTTGTCCCCCTAGCCCGATTCGTAACGTCTTATTACAGGTCGATAACAATATTATATAATTCCATTTCGGGCGGCCGGATCCACACGTTGAAACCGCTTTGCATCGGCGTGTGTCGACATTGGCCGAGAAAACCAGCGGCTGCCGGAGTCTTGTATAGAATAATATCGGCTCCTATCGTTTATTTATACTATCGGTAAAAATAGGTGAAAATTCACCCGGGGATGATATTATAACCCTAGATTATGTATGTACCCGGTGAAATTTTCGCGGGTAAAATCGGCCTAGGTTTATTTTACTCCCCGGTCGGATGATTTTACCGATGGAAGGGCGAGTGAAATGTCCGGAGGTAAAAATCGCCCTTTTATATCGATCGCCCGGTCCGGGTGGGGCTCTGCATATTCAGATAGGCAAATAAAGGCGAATGAATATTAGTTTATTTTAAATACAAGAACATTGTTTTGGAAACATAATACGCCAGGTTGGGGTAATATGAAGTAATTTTAATTGGCAGCTTATTAAACATTTAATATATAATATTTGATTAAATTTCATTATTTGTGTCTTGGAAAAAAAAAGTATTTACAATAATTATTGGACAGATACATATGTTCAAAATGAGTAAATATAATGTGTGTTAATTAAAATCTAGTGAGATGAAATTTATCGCAGTGATCTGTAATATTACAAAAACAAACGCCAAATTGTTATCTCTCATCAAACTAAATAGTTATTGGTTTTATGTAATTTCATATAGTTAATGTTATATAAGTCATGAACATGTTACCAAAATGTATCACTAATAATATAGTAAATATACTACAAATTTTGTAAGTAAAAATATATAGAACGATCAAATTTTTGGGAATCATTTCAAAAATGTACTTTATGCAAGATATACATCGATTTCATCCCATTTTGCGGCGAACGCGACTCGGGCAACGGAACGCGTATTGACCGATCATGTGGAAAGTTCCAACGCGGTGGCCACGAGGCAACCTCTACGCGCGATTTCGTGCCATTAAGACGATGTACACAATATGTGTATATTTTTACGTGTCCCGCCAACCGAAATTTTCAAAAACTATTGATAACCGAGCAGGAGTTTTTGCTTTTTTTCAAAATTAGAATTAGCTTCTTCTTTTTTTTTTTTTTAATCATCGTCGAAAAACCTTTGTTGTAATCGAATCGCGAATTGAACAAAATCAAATTTACTCGTAAATATTCGTTAAGTATGCACAGACAAATAATTTTAATTCGATTTTTGATTTTTCGTCTCAATATCAAACTATATTATTACACTCGATATTTAAATAATATAATAAATCATAATGAAATGAATAATATTTCATAATTTATAATTCAATCAACTGCAATTGTATGCCATTTAATAATATAGCCGGAATGACTAAAGGATTAAAACGAATTCATACAGGACGTACTTCTGATATCGAAACGATTCAAATAAAAAATAAAATAGAAATAATTTAAAATGATTGAATGATTAAAATCCAAATCAACGTAGGATCAAATACACAAGCAAACTGATTTACGTATTACAAGACGCCGTGATTATAATAAAAAAATGAAAGTATGAAATTATTTTAATATTTTCAATATTATTATTGTTATTATTATTCTATTAGTGTTATACATTTTAAATGATATTACGAACTCAGCGGATGCTAAATCGTGTACAGAAAAGATAAAAATACTTAAGCAATAAATTAAATAATTAAAAACAAAAAAATCCATCAATGGTAGAAATTATAAACCATCTGTTGATTCTGTACGTCACACTGAGTCAACATAAAACTCGTAAAGGCACACACAAAGCCGTATTTCGGGAGGTAGATCCAGGTTTTCAGATCTCCTCCCTCCCCTTTCTCTGAAATTTAACAAAAGTAAAACAAATGTATTACAAGTTGTAAAATCATTATTGCAGTACAGGGGAAAGCCGAGTTTAGATGGGTGCTAAGAAAGGTGTAGCCTGGGTAGGCTCAGGAAAAGAGTGATGATTATATATTTTTATTTATCGAACGCCAATGCCACTTATGTATATGAGCCAAAATGCAAAAGCATTTCTTATTTCAACACTTTTTCAAAAATTCGACATACGTTTTATTAAATAGGGCCTCTAAATTAAAACTGAGAGTTATTACATCGTTGTAGGACCATGACCATAAGATCCTTCGCTTCACCAAGAATCTAAAGCAGGGGTGGCGAACCTATGGCACGTTGGCGAAATTTCAATGGCACGTGGAAAAAATTTAATTTATCAAAATTTTAATAAAAATCAAAATTTGAATCACACTATTTATGAAAACGTAGTTAAAATAAATAAGATTAAACAATTTTTCCAGATTTTAATTATAATTATATTCCTTTAGATATTTATGCTTTACTAATATCACAAATACAAATATATCGTCTATATGGAAAATTGGTGAAAAATGCAGACATCGAAATATCGGAAGTCATGCAATTCGCTTACTTTTATTTTATTTTTTTCATTTTTCCTTGAAAGTTTATAGTGTGTAGTGCATTTTTTCAAGTCAAAGCAAAAACTACATGTTTTACCAAAATTAGAAGTTTAGATATTCTGTTATAAAATTGTTTACATGAAAAAAAGGAACAAAAGTTCACATTAAAATATAATTACATATATTTACATTTTTAATACGATTATTCAATATTGACATCTGATTTAAGGATATCATATATAATTTGTAAAATAACCTACACAAATATCGACTTCATTAAACTTCCTTTGTGTGGGGAGGGGGGCACGCGGACAGTTTTAAAAAACTTTGTTTGGAAAATTTTGACACTCGACTCGGAAAAGGTTCACCACCCCTGATCTAAAGTAACGAGATTATTTTTTTTTATTCAGATGTAAAAAATTTTCGGATTTCTTTGTAAATCTGTTCTCGGTAACGATCACGGGCGTACAGAAATATCGTTCGTAGAGGTCGGCCGTCCGCTCGACACGCTGAAATACGGGAAACACACCAACGTTGCAACGGTACGGAAAACGCGCCACTCCGTGTAAGAAACTCCGACTCGGATACGACGACGGTCGGAGGAGGAAGGGGTAGAGGAAGAGAAGCAAGAGCAGCAGGAGGAGCGGGAGGACGGAGATCCGAGTCGTCGTCGACGTCAGCAAAAGAGTGAGCGCGGACGGGACCACAGCCTCGTGGTCCACGAGTCCCGGACGGCCAGACGGTGCAGCGGCCCGGAGCCGACGGCGAGGAAGAGACGCCCGGGCGGTAGAGATTCCGTTCCAGCTGGGCCCTCGGTTCGCGACGACGACGACGACGACGACGACAACGACGACGATGACGTGCGGTGACCAGCTACTTCCGTCGACGAACCGGAAAGCGGCAGATCCGAGCGGAATCGCCTTGTCCTGGGAGAAAAATGACGTGGGTTAAATCCGAACGTTTTGATGGTAAAATAGCGCATTGGACTGCTGCGTCATTTGTTTGTTATGATTTTTCAAACTTTTTGAAAATGATTGTCAAATAAAAAACGATAAATCACATTATAATAATATTGTTTTCGGAAAAAATTAGAAACATAGCCGGATAAACTTTTATCAAAACTTTAATCTTCACAATTTTTCCACAAATCAGATTGTCAAAATGATTATTTTGTTTTCAGCAAATAAAACTTTAAAATACGATTTAAATTTTTGATTTTGAGTTACGAAATTTAAAAAACTCTTAGAATGCGCTATGATTATAGCGCCGTAATATAGTATCGATTAAAAATCTGTATCGTTTGTTTGCTACAACAACGTTATAACACAAAAAACATGATTTTACACAAAACGAATTTGAAAATTGTATTTACAATGAAATCATATTAACTTAACAACTGCAGTCTAGCGGCTAATTTTGAATGCTCACTTACGTCGTTCATGCGGTATAAAGAAAAACACCAAAATTATTATTATTTGCAAACAACTCAAAAATGACTATTTTTGTGTTATGTTGTAGTTGTAGAAAACAAGCGGTATGATACAAAAATATCGAATAAAACAAAAATCTTTGGATTTGTCAAATCATCTAAGACGAAGTATATCTGGACGAAGCTTGCTTTAAAGGAGTGTCTGACTAATAACTATAGTCATCTGGCCTTTGATTCTAGGACCATTCGACTCTTTTATACACTAGTATGTGGTTTGCAGGTCAATTCTATAATTTAAACGCCAATTTTAGATTTTACATCGATTATAGCTATTTAGTCATAACAAGAAAAGTAATATTGGCTACAAACTTGACATTTTCACCATATTATGCTAAAAGCATATTGTTATTATAAAAAAGTTAAAATTTTGTTTTTCAAGTTTATTTTTAATAAAAATTGTATTATTTGCAAAAATTTCCGAAAATGTCATATGACCGTACTCATATAATCAAGTGACGATACTAAACATTTTACAATAATCGTGACTGGATTTTTTTTTACAAGCGTTTAGGTAAATAATTATGGCACTTTCACAAAATATACTGTTTCTATATCAATTTTCAACTTGAAAAATAATGTGTATACAAAATGTTTGGACCATCTAATCATTAGGAATATTGCTTTCAAATAGCCAATAGACCAACATGTTTTTAATCTTTTGGTTCATAAAAAAATGTCACTTTTCTCAAACAAGAAAACAAGTTTGAAAAAAAAACGTTCCAAGAATTCGACTAAAAATGGTAAAACATATTATAAACAACATATTTTTATGTTGAAGCTACTTATGTACTTTTTTTATACTGAAGCTTTGCTCAAAACCGTTCAACAAGAGAAACGATCTATCGTTTCTTTAAAATTCAATACACCCACCATCGAACTATTATTATCTCATCTGACGAGCGAAGAATAGCCATGGTCCTATTTTTTTTTTTAAATAGTTTAAAAGAAAAACTACAGTGATCTAATAATAAAAACCGGATATTCTACGAATGACGATAATCGTAGAAAAATGGAAAAATCCTGTGTATAATCGAGTTTGAAATATACATATTTTCCAGTAATTTTGATATTTTTTTTCCGTACGAGATAATCATCTACGATTTCTCACGGGTAGTGATTACATTCACGGCCTTATTTTACAATCCCGTGATTTCGGGATATTCAACTATTAATCCCGAGATCCCGAGATTAGCCCGAAATTTGGTAAAAAAATATTTACAAGAATTATGCACCTTTTTTGTTTTATTTAAGTGTTTTAATTATTATAGTTATTATTATTATTGTTATACATTAGAATTAAATGCTCTACTGATGTTGAAAATATGAACGCAGGATGAGTAGAGCGTCTAATGTTTCATCTCTCAGTCTGCTTCTCAGCTTATTTCCAATATAGGCTGCTGATGAAAATGCACGTTCTGACTCGATACTAGGTAGGAGGAATAGACATTAAATACTTAAATGCTAGCTTTAAATGATGCCCACCAGTTCCTCCGTTTTCAAACAGATTCATTTCTTTTTCGATTGTTTTAATCAAATCGGTTTCTTTTCGTGTTTGAGGATCAATATTGTTCTTTTACTTTTCCCTATTTCAAGCTCCAACTGTACTTGTGACGTCAATTGAGTGAGTAGGACTATAAATAGGATTATGTGTCCTATCAATTGATTGTATTATTTGAGCTCTAATATAATCGTTTTTAGGGATTGAAAATAAATCTTTCAGATATGTAATTCGATCACAGTTATCACGAGGATTCTGTAAATAATTCAATACGCCAGACAACTCTGGACGTCGTTGTTTTTCTATACGATCACTCAAGCACGTCCTCATTTTATTCGCAAGTATTGAATTTTTGGTGAGTCACGTGGTCTCAATTCTCTGCAGTCCTCCACGAGTCTTGCACGGGGGGAACTTTGCGAACCCGACCTCTTGCCCGGGCACACGTGATTCGGCCGTACGGAATCATCACTCGAAATCCCGTCGGATCGTTCACGCGCCCGAGTACGACGTTCACGCGCGCAAATGTCGTCACGATTTTCCCTTTTTTTTTTTCCATGCCAGTGACTCCGATAACGATGGCGGGGTACGGTTTTTCGTGGCGCTTACCCGCCCCAAGTGATCGTCGTTATTATCATAATGATTCGCAACGAAATACTCGTTAAAACGCCGTGCGCTCGTTCCGCGCGACGACGATTCGAGTCTGCTGAGCGTCTGCCTGCGGCGAGTACATCTGTTTTCGTAAACGACGTTTCGGAATAAAGAAAAAGATATTAAAAAAAAAAAAACTAAATTAAATAAACGGACCGTTTTTTTTCCTCCGTTTATTTACTTTTAATTTTTTTCCCCCGCTTTTTTTTCACTCTCTCTTCCTTTTTTCGTCCGGGACAGTAGTTGATGGTGCGTCGGACCCGACTCGAACGCTGGCTCGCGCACGCACGGACGGACCGTGAAAATTCCGACGTACGCCGCCGCACAGTGGTCGGAAACGTAATCTAGCTTGCCTAAATTAATATCTCCCAAGAAAATCAATATTTTTTAATGTGGTTTTTTTCAAAATTATCTGTATACAGAGGTCAATTTGAAAATAAAATAAACAATTTTTTTTGGAATTTAATTTTTGGAAAATTTTGAATAATTTGTCCTTTTATAATTTTTATTTTTTTTTAATTTTTTTTTTTTTGTTTGGTTTATCCGGCTACTAGGACAATCCCGGTCTTGAGATGTCTCACAATCATTTTTATAACCAACTCTATTCATTGCGAAACCATTTTATTACCTTATTTTTTTTATTTAATAAAAAAAAAATATATATATATATTCAAATTAAGGAAAATGTTATTAGTTGTCAGCCGGTATAATGCTTCAAAAAAAGACATTTTCTAATTACAATAATTAATTATAAGGATAAAGTTATATTACCAAGTGTTATTTATCAATTATCGGATTCAGATTCATCATAGTTTGCACCTCTTAAATTTAAATCATTTATGTTTAATAACATCTTGGCTTCATTTAAAATTTTTGATTTATTTTTCGTTTTAATTTTTCGGAGACTTGATATAACTGGGTCAGATGATATCAGAAGCATATGCAACAGATCTTTATTTGTGTTTAATCGAGAATTTTTCCGTGTATGATGTTCTCGATACTTTTTAAAGTCTTTATTTCGACATTCTTGAGCCTCTTCTGACAATTGACCTTATAATGAATGAAACAGAAATTATTGGTTTTCTTTAATATTCATTTTTTAATTCCTCTTCGAAATCAGTATTATGACCCATTAAGTTGCATTGCTTATTAATAAAATCATATAAGTAAAGACTAGATTGAACATTAGTAGGATTTAATGGTCCTTTTTTCCGCAAAAATTCAAATAAATCGCGATATTTGAAATTCATTCGACCACTCTCTCCATTACTAGTCTCTAGAAAAGAATACATTTTAAGCACAGACGCAAGTAGACGCAAATTTTTTTTTTTTTGATCTTTGTAGCCCCTTAGTTATACTATAATTTGTATGTATTGTCAAATTGTAAAAATGAATACATTTTTAATAATAACCTTTAAATTAAAAAAATATTGAAAAATCGGGAATTTTCAAATTTGAAAAAAAAAAAATATATCTATATACATTTTTAAAACTTCTAAAAATGTACTTACCTTGTTCCATAGTATCCATTATGTATATTGAAAGAAAAAAAAATTAAATCTAAGACGTGTGTACTTAGTACCACGCGACAAGATAAAGTGTATCAATAATAACATTATACCCTCAATTTCATATATTTTAAACGTTTATCTGAGAATTTAGCAGGGTTATAAATATCTAAATTTATCAAAATCATAATTTTATCACTAATTAATATACAGTCGATAATGATTTCATGTCATAATTGGAATATTACATAATCTTAAATTTTAATTTAGGCAAGCTAGATTACGTTTCCGACCACTGTGCGCCGCGTGGAATACGGCACTCTGTTGCCGACAAGACGACGTTTCGGGCGGCCACAGCCGCGGACGCACGTGAGCGATATTCCGGTCGATATACAATTTATTACGCGTCAGAAACGGGACGCGGTCGGAAAAAATACGACGAACCGGGGGCGCGTCGGCGATCTCGGAAAAAAACAAATCAAAAACAAAACCCCCGGACCCACTTTGCGCCGCGGGTAGGACGACGACGGCGCCGGAGAGAGTCCGTCTTTCGCGTATTTTTCGTCATGCACCTCGGGTACGAGCCGTTTTTACGATCGGGTCGACTCTACGGCGCTCCACGGCGTGGTCGTTTTTAAATTCGACACCGACGATCGATTATCGTTAATTTCGTAAAAGGAGATACCGTACGGAGCCCAGCAGACGACTCGATTTTTCGACTCGAATTTTTTTTTTAAATTAAATACTCGAGTCGAGCACTACAACGAAATCGCATTTTTTTAATTTTTAGAACTCAAATTTAACATTTTTTATTTCATACCGTGTTTTTGGGTGAAAATTCAAAATGGCTGTTTGTGAAACTGATTTTTAGAAAGAAAAAAAACTTTTTCGCTTTGACTTCTTCTAACTAAGAATAAATAAAAACAACTAAGAAAAGTTACGATTTTCTACGATTTTTTTCAGTTTGTGAAAAAGTTAACAATAATATTCTATTGTATCACATATTTTTGCACAACACAATCAATTAAATGTCTGACCAAATTTAATTTATTCCAAGATTTTTGTCATCACACAAAGCTACTATCCCATTAGAATAAATTAAATTTCATATTATTTATCATAATCAATCAAGTAAAGTTCAATCGAAATCACTGACCCAATCTCGTTCAATAATTAGTACAATAATTTTAATTATTTAATTTGCATTTTCAAAAAATCATAATAATGATAAAACTTAAATATGATTTTTTGATATCATATTTATTTATTTTTTTAATTCGGCTATTTCTATTTTTATTTGTTTTTTCAAATACTTAAACAAAATTTTAAATATTAAAACTTGAATTCCGATACTCGAAATGATATTTTAAAACGATTAAATTACAGCTCAGTACTAGAGCATTTATTTTTTAGATTCTGAGTGAAGCGAAGGATCTTATGGTTTTACAATGATGTTTATTTTTTTTATTTTTTTTTTATTTTTTATTTTTATTTTTTTTATTTTTTTTTTCTGTAAACACTTTTTCGTATAGAAATCTTTGTCCAAAAGTTTCGTCCAGCAACTTTTTAGATTTGAAATTGAACTGAGGTGGCACTTTAGAGAGGTCATTTTTCCAAAATCTCCATAGTTTTTCCAGTAATCAAGAATAACAATCGAAAAACTGAGTAAAACCGGTAAAATCGGTAAAAATCCGCCGTAAACGAGATTTTCACTGTTCAGATTTTAGGTATTTAGTCATAAATCGAAAAGTATTGAAGCTAGAAACTTGAAAATTTTATCCAATATCAAATACATACTTTTTTATATTGGACAACATTTTCAGAACAATTATAGCACTTTTGACTTAAGTATAGAACTTTTAATTTACCAAATTGTTTGGAAGTTTTTATGTAATATAATTCTAAATATTTGACAAAAAGTTCTGAAAATTTAATATGACCTTACTCATATACCTACCTAATTATCCTAAGAAAAATTTTAAAATCATAAGTCAGGATTTTTTTTCATACAAACTTAAATAAATTATTATAACTCACCAAAAATAATACAAATAACATTAAAATACGTAAACAGTATTTAAATAATAATATATTATATTACACTGAAGCTTTGCTCAAAATCGTTTTATGCTAAAGAAATGAGTTATCATTTCTTTAAAACTTAATACATTCATCACCAATATCTTGTCTGAGGACCAAAGGGACGAAGGAAGAACTTGTACCACCATCATCTCACTTACCAGCTTTTTTTTGTTAAGTGTAATGAATACAAATCAAGTTATTGCATTTGTCAAAGAGATTTTATACATTCTGTAAATCTAATAATGTTGAAGTGTTTAGGGTTAATAACAATGATGATCTATTTTACCGTATTTAGAAACTTAGGTAAAACATATTTGAAAAAAAAAACAGTGTGATTCGATTTTTATGAAAGTTTATATATTGCTAGGATAATACAATAAGAAACTTGTTTAATTAAACATGTCTTATCTGAGGACGAATGTTACGATTATATATAAAATATGATCGGAAATCGATCTGAGATTTCACGTGGCTGCAATGAGTCATTTGAACTTTTGTAAACCCGGTTTCAAACGCGCACAAAAAAATAAATAATATGCTGTCAAATATAGTGTTCACGATTTTCTTCAAAGTGATGTGGTGTGTAAGACAAATGGACACGGCACGTTTAAAATGTAACACGAGACGAGCGTTCGAAAAACAAAAAAACAAAACGCGAAATAATTCCAATATGTATTTTTAGAAGTATCAATAGAATGGCGAACGTGACTTTTGGACGAAATCTACTACCCCGAAAGAGTGTTCACGGGCGTATAAAGAAAAAAAAAAAGGAAAAAAATACACCGTATTGTAAAACCCTATATACGTTCTTCGTTCTACTAAGAATCAAAAAAAAAAAAAAAAAACAAAACAAAAAACAGAAAACAGAAAAAAAAATATAGAAAATACCGGGTGCGCACGTCAACAGTAGATATATTATGTGTATCATATCGTTCTCGGAAAAACGCGGCCGTTTCATTCGCGGGGACGGTGTAATACGGTTCTGTATTATGTAACGACGTTATCGCGGACGAGACGATTTTCGTCGGGACGCGATCGACAGGACTCTCGGGGATCAGCTTGGATCGCTCCCAAAGATTCCATTACGCATCCGATCCGTGCGCGCCGGTGTTCACGTGAAACCACCGGGATTCGTCGCCGCCGCCGCCGCCGCAGTAGGTCGGGCTCGTCGAATAATAACGTTAATAAACGGACGTTTATTTTAAACGGAAAGATTATGATCGTCCGTAGCCGAACGGCTGTGTTTGATCTGACTTCCGACAAGGTTGACCGGCGCGAACCTCGAAGAGATCGATCGAACGGCTGCATACTAGTTGCGGTCATGACGATTTTTGAGATAAACGGATATAACAGTTGCGGTCACGCCAATTTAGGTAATATCTTAGTTGCTTTATTATACTCCGATTCCCGGCGAAATGTATATTATACGATAAACATATTTATTGACGCTTTTAAATGAAATTCAAACGAATGGCTATTTAAAAATGAATTGTACAAAAACCAGTCGTGTTAATAAAATTTCAATAGAAAAAGAGCGTTTTTTAGCGCAACAAATATAGTATTACGAAGAAGGCGAAATAAATCGGCTTGAATATCTAAACTCTAAAGTCGATTTCCTTTAAATTTATACCCACAAAATTTTAAAATTTATACATACTATATTTTGACACAAGTTATATAATAATTATTATTTGACAGTATTATACATATTATATTATATTAATTATGTTGATTGATACATTTTTCTAAATTAAATAAATAAACCAAATATTAATTTCATATTCAATAATTATAATATAAACTATATTATATTATATTATTTAGTATACTTAGTTATTATTATTTGAGTGACCGCAACTAGTATGTAACCTTTTTGATGGGTGACCGCAACTAGTATGTAATTTTTGATTACGACCGCAACTAGTACACTCCGGATCGAACCGCCTGTTCGGAACGTCCGGTGGATCGCGTTTTAGATTCCGACTTTTGAGCCGACCGAATCTCCTATTGTTTTTTTTTTTTTTTTTACAACGATACGTTTGTTTATTTTCTTCCTTTTTTTTTGCCCCCTACGACAACTTTTTTAGGTAGTAGACTTTGTTCGAGCGTTACGTTCAGCCCTTCTCTTAGACCAGACAGTCGCTTTTTCCGTTTTCGTTTAAAGAATTCGATTAATTCTCCGTTCTTTAGAAAAAAGTTTATTCGATGTATAAATATATCACAGTCGAGAAAAACTACCGCGAAAACCGTGAGACGTGCCGTGAACGAGATTTTCACGAAATCGACTTGAGTGTTATTTAGTCGTCGCTCCAAAAGTAAGACGATCACTTGAAATTTTTTTTCTTGATATCAACACGTTTTCCACACGAATTCTGCAAACAATTTTATTAAAATTTGACCGCTCTCGCACTAAACATAGAATTTCAAAATTAACTACTTCACTTTTTATTTAATTGAATGTTTGACTGTTTTAAGACCAGAAAATTTAAAACAATATTTTTCTCGTATATTAATAATCTCAAAAACTTTGAGTAGGCATTACATTTTTTTTACAACCGTTATCAGTTAGGATTGAATTTCTGTATAACATACCGAAGCTTTGGCTAGTATCGTTTTAATAAAAAAAAAATAATAATAATAAAATAATTTACCTTTTTTTTTATGATCAAATACAATAACACATCACTTATATCTGGTCCAAGCAGATTACCGACGGAGTGAAGTGTGTCCGGCTTCTCCAGTTTTTATAATTATGTTTTCAAAATAATAAAAAATTCAAAAGAATACACATTCCAAGCCAAAGTTCACCGAACATCGCGGTACGCCGCGTAAACCAGTGTTTCTCAAACTTTTTTCGTAATACGGTCCTCCGAATCTAAATATAAAACTGTTACGCGCCCCCTCTCTTTAATTGAAATTTCAAAAATAAATTTCACAGTTATATGTCGGTATAAGAAGAAGTAATTAAGTAGGTAAAGCGGCTTTAGAAATGTTTCATCCCCCCATTATACTTGTGGCTCTCGAGGAGGCCGCGGCCCACAATTTGAAAAACACTGACGTAAACAACACTTGATAACAACACTCGTTAAACAAATAGGCGAGAAGTGAATATTTTTATTGACTTTGAAATATATTATTTTGTCAACGCGACGCGAAAACAAACATTTTCAAAACCATCATATGCACATAATATTTATTTGCATATCGGCGTGAAGTGCGCGATTATTGTGACGACTATTTTTACTGTTCGCAAAAATGGAAAAAATTTGCGTATTCGATTTTATTTCCTTGAAATAATTTATTTTGTTACCAACGCGCGTACGTAAAACCCATATTTACATATATATACGTATATGTATTCGTTTTTATTGGTTATACTAACAAATTATATAATAGTTTTTGTCACATGTGTTCAATGCGACGATAAGAGACGTGAACCGTAATAAAGTATAATCAACGAGCAATAATATTGTTTTCAAATCACTACTATCATTATTGTTTTTTTTTTTTTTTTTTTACGAAAACGTTGATTTTATGAATATGTCACAAAATATCATTAGTATTGATCGCGTGTTTAGTTTTTCATAAAGCACGAGTATTTCAAAAATATACGAGGCCCGCCCCGTTTTCAAATAGTAATCGTTGATATTTTTCACGTCATCGTTTAATTTTTGAAAAACCATAACTCATTTCCTTTTTCACCGTTGTAAAACGAGCAATACAAGCTGTTGTGTTTTTCTTACTCTAATTTGAACGTGACAAATTTATAATAATATTTGAAATGTATATATTAGAGAACGTATGTAACAATAAATACATAATATAACAAATCACGTCTAGTGGAAAACAAGTAGTTTTATTATATTAACTTTTTGATGGCGCACAATGAACAACGTACAACTTATTACAACAGACGTAATCATAAGAGTCGGAAAACAAAAACAAAGGAAATGTTGCCAGCATGACACACTCGTGTATCGAGATCAAAGCGTTTTGGATCCGGCTGCATTATGATCCATATTTTCTATTAAACGTTAGCGCACGTTTAAAGCAGTATTCTTCTTTTCATCGCACATCGTCGTGACGATCATCATTCAAGATATTCGCGATTTTTCACTATCTTTATTTTTGAGTGTAATTCTGTTTAAGTTAAACCGCTATTTTTAATTCTATATTTTGTGTACCTGTCAGTTAATAATTCTATTATCTTGTAATTTTATGATTTGTTACGATATTGTTAGAAAAGTTGATTTGTGTAAATACGAAATAAATAAATAAATCGTTCAAGGAAACCGTTTATCGGGTAAAGACTATAAAAAGTAAAAGCGACCGGCAACAGCGCGAAGGTAATAAATATTTCTCAGACAAATTAATCATTATTCGAAGCCGATTAGCAAAAATGTGCACACAAAAACATATTATATCTGATAAACATATTCACAACATTGAAAAGTCACTTGGAGAAATTAAAAAGCCACTAAACGCGAGTTGATTACAGGACGGTACCAATAGTTCGGAGCATCGACAGAAAAAAGTCATTAGACTCTAAAAGAAAAAAAAAAAAAAATCAAAACCTATCTACGGACATCTGTGTCGAGAACAAATCGCATTATTATAAACCAGGGGTCGGTAAGTGATTTCTACCGGAGTCCGGAAAACTAAAATAATACGTGAACGGGGTCCGTAGAGAAAAAGATTAATTTTTTTACATTATTCAATAGTTATTACTAAAATGTTAAAATTATTTGAAGAGTTAAGTCTGTCAGAAGAGTTAACATGTCTTGTGATGTTATATTACGAGAAATCGCATTTCTTGTCTTTGGCTAGTAACTTGAAATCGGGAACTCTTGTAGAACATCTAATACGAAATATGTTCTCAATAGGCTCAAGGTGAGAATCCGTTAACTTTTTTCTCTACTCGTTTATAAAAAAAAAACTGTTTTACAAAACGAAATCTTTTTCAATAATCACGATGGAAATTGAAATAACGTAAACTATCAAAAGAAAGATGTGTCACTGCCTTCCGCGGTCCGCCAGTTGCCGACCGTTGTTATAAACGATCGTTTTTCCAGTGTTTATAATACTGCCGATCGAGTTTTGAAACATACACGGGCGTGTATACAAATCACAATGACGTTATGACTCGATGAACGATACGCCCCCGCTACCTCCGTGCCATAGTATAATATCAAAACACTATTCGGACGTATTCGGTGAAAAATTAACGACGATCTACCGCACTCGCGAAAATCGCCACACCCTTCGTCGGCCGCACTCGACCTCGGACTTAACTAATCGTGACCGAATCGCATCACGAATACGTGATGTGATTTTTTTTTCCTCTCGCCGATCGTTAAAACAATAACACTCCCCGTCGCGACGAGGACGCCGCCGCCGCCCCGACGACGATATCCCGAACGGGGTGGAAAAAAAAATCACAAACTCCGTGTGCCTAATGACCCTGGTGGTATGAGGTACGCGAGACCGCGGTAATGGCGTACCCTTGTGATTATCGGGACAGACGAACGAGTGTAATTTAATTTGGCGCGGTGACCGCACGCATACGAATTTACGAGAGATTCGACTCGGACACACACACACACACACACACACACACACACACACACCCGCCAGGACCCAAATGACTAATTATCTTGATTATCACCGCGGTAAGTTGTACACGGTGTGTATCACACGCGTACGACACGGTGTCGTTGCTCGGTGACGTTATGGGGTGACTGTAAGTTGCGTCCCAGTGTAGCTTTTTGATGTAAATTGCGTCCCGGATATTTTTTGGGTATATGTAAATTGCATCCCGGGTATTTTCATATTAAAACGTATACCACAAATGTACGATCAACATTGTCCTTGACATTTTATCAGACTTAGGACTGTCGACATAAATGTTTGTAACGTCGGTATGGTCAAAAGTATTTATTATTGTACTTATTTATTGTTATTTATAATCGCATATTTTTTTCGGTACTGAGCTGTTGAATTTTTCCATCTCAACTCTGTCGATTATTAACTTATTCTGTACAACGTATAGTTCTAATAATATAAGTCTATATAATAGTAGGTAAAAATTTGAATGACAATTGCCTCACAAATTGGATTTGAGTGATTTTTTTAGTTTCTAATTCTTTGATTTTTTTTTTTCTAATATATCCTTCTTTTTTAATTGTTTTTCTATTTCTCGAGCCTTGACTTCGTAACGCTATATAAGTATAGATTTGTGTATTTCGTTATTACCCAGCCGTCAATATAAACATTATATAAATGTTAGTTTTACGGATTTTCCGTCGGACGCAATTAACGTATACATATTCAGAAACACAGACCGCAACTTACGGATGTACCTACCTGAGAAATATCGGGCCGCAACTTACTTACGTTGTTATCGGAACCTTTTTTTTGGGACGCAACTTACATTTACTGACATTATGTTTACACGGAGTGAGGGACGATCGCATTCTCCCGCGCACGGGTCCGATGTCATTATTATCACGGTTTTATCGATCACGCAAATCAACGACGACGATGACCCGTTAAAATCACCGCCGCCGCGAATAATATTCGATACGTCTTATACGCAGTGCTCGACTTGGGGGGGGGGGAGACGCAGGAGGACGGAGTACCCCAACTAATTTTTCGGAAATTTTAGCGTACCTCTACTTTTATTTTTAAGAAGAACGCACGGGATGCTGCATCCATAGACCTATAAACTAATATTTTATAGGTCTATGGTTGCATCATTCTGCATTTTTAATTTTTATCAAAATGCTCGTGATAAACTGATAACATAATTTTTCTTACCATAGATTTAATAATAACACAGAATATTATTATTATTATTTATATCATTACCTATATTATCAGTTACCACTTTTATCATTAATCAGTATTCACTAATATCAATTAATAAAGATAGTTATTTATAAATTACATTTTTTTTTAAATTTAAATAAATACCTAGTCAAAATGAATTGTTTTTTATTTAGTTACTTTTGAGTTTGATATTATATTTATAAGTTATACAATACATTATTTACAGTAATTTTTTTTGTAATTTGATTATTATTTATTTATTAATATTTTTTATATAATTTAAAGATGGCTATTAGGGAGTGTGAGGGCATAGCCCCCGCGGCTTAGTAACGTTTAACAAGTGACGGGGACGATCTTTTTTTTAAGTTAATAGAGTCCCGCTACTTTAATTTTGCCAAGTCGAGCACTGCTTATACGGCTGTAGTGTTCGTATTGTTGTGAAACACTACTAATACGATTTTGTAAATCTATCAGAGTGTAGGTCTAATTACATGCGGAGCAGAAACATGGACATTAAGAAAAACGGAGGAAAACACACTGTTTATTCTAGAGAGGAAAACACAAACACAATACATTCGAAAGCTTCGCCAAAACACCGGTTGAATAATCTTCACGTCTCCAAATCCAAAACCCTCCTCATCCGCTCTCAACACTCGTATCGTTTTCACAACCATTGTCACTACGAGTTATCGTCGCCGAAACGGCTCTCGTCCCACGACAACTGTCTCATTCCGCGACCAACGATTTTGTTTATTTACACGCGCCTGTCCGACCGGTCCACGGAACGTAACCGCGGGCGTGCACTGCCGCGCGGTTTAAGCCGGACGACTGCACGTGATTCATGTATTACGACACGATATTAGCGCGGCGTGATACGGACGCGTTTAATAATAACTTGCATGAGCACCGGAGTCATAATAATACTAAACGATCATGCAGAAAACAATATTTTATTTCGCGTCGTTCGCAAACATTCCTAAGAGTGTGATCGTAATTTCCGAGTCTCACGCACAGCGACAGAGTTATAATATAATGTTTGTAGCCGTTTTTCTCGTGTAATTTCTTTTATTTTATATATTTGTGGGTAGACTCTCTCCGTCTCTCTTTCCCTCTCTCTCTCTCTCTCTTTCTTTCTTTCTATCTATCTATCTATCTATCTATATCTATCTATTTATTTGTCTATAATCTATCTATCTTTCATTTTTCTAGCGTGATTAATGTGGTAATATTGTGAAACCTTTATTTAATCTCGTAAATCTATAAAAAGTGAATACATTCCCAATTTAGTGGACACTTAAATCCTCCAAGTATATATCTCATATATTAAAAAAATTTATGAAAACTAAAGTCAGTCCAGTTCTATCTGGCCGATTTTCTTAATTTTTTTTTTGTTTTTTAATGAAAGGTATTTAAACGCAGATACGTCATAAATCATTGAAATTTACTCAACTCCCCACACTTGACTCAAGTTATACTCAAACGCGATTCTTCCTTGTACATTTCTCACGAGACACATTTACTCGAGCAATTCGAATTCTCATATCTCCTCTTCTAATGAATGGATCTTGATCGTTTTACTCTCAGAACACTATGTGGATCAAATTCTTTTTTTTTTTTTAGCTATTAACTTTTTAAATTCGATGAGTTTGAGAAATGTTATGCGTTACTCTACTTTCAATTTTTTCAAGATTTTCCTTCACTCGAACCTCTGTAACTAGAGTTCTAACGTAGGCTGTTGACACAAGTCTAAGAACACTCGGTGGATCAAGCTCTTTCTTTTGAGCTATTCACTGCTTAAATTCGTTGAGTGTGAGGAAAGTTATGGGTGCATAATCAACTTTACTTTCAAACGTAGGGTCAAACGCTGGATCGAGTTGTAATCTATTTGCCTGATCTAGTTTTAAGCCACGGACAATATTATTGTATGTTGCTTTATCTCGAGGATGAACATTCAGAAATTTAAAGGTAGAAATTAAACCTAAGGGCCGACGCACAGCTTAATATTGTCTGGAAGGAAGTACTGCAAAATGATTTTATGTAATAATAATTACACCCTTCATCATACATAATCTATCATAATGCTGTGGAACATGTATTTTAATAAACACTCTCTGTTATTTCGATATGTCTTTCAATTTTCGATATTATACTCATTTATTGATTTGTTAAAATGTGTTTTTGTATTGATTCGATTGCACCATATACTTTTTATTATATAAATAAATTATCTATTGCGAATTTTCGCCACGGGTATACTAGTATTATATTTAAATAGATTTTAAAGGTTCACGTTGATAAAACGTAAATTTGTTATTCAATAATTAAAATAATTAAATTTATCAATTATATTATCTAGATAGAAGTTAGATTATCTTTATCTAATCCAGATGAATGCAAAATATATTTATCTTTATCTGTATCTAGATAAATATATCTCAAATTATATGTATCTTATCTAGATGAAATTTTCATTATCTATTCTCAACACTGCTTATTCTTCATCTTCTTTTCGTGTCGGTCAGTGGTAGTATATTAAATTCCCTTCTTCTCCCAGAAATCAGCAATTTTAATTGCATTGTCCTCTGATCGTTGTCCTGCAAAGTCCTTGATCTCTCATCTAACGGGTAGTGTTGGACATTCCAATAAATGTTTTGTTGTTTGCGTGTTCCCGCACTCACAGTCCGCATCTGTAGGTATGCCCCGTTCACACATATTTTCTTTAGTTCTTCCTACTTCCGATCGAATTCTGTTAATCGTCTTCCATGTGCACCAAGATGAGTTTTATCCGGGCCGAAGGGACCCTCTCGGATGTCGCCATATTGTGTTTTTGTCGCTATCGGTGAGTCGTTCCTGCAGTCTCAAGGGTTAATACGTACACGCAGGCCAATATATCGAAGTTTTCTCGATAGCGGAGTCAACTACAGACTGCTCGCCGTCTTTGGTGGATTTTTTTTTCGATTCCGCCGACGCTATACACAGGTCCCGCCACACGTCGATCCCTGCAGTAGTACGGCCTGTCTACGCACGACGTGCACGACGATATCATAATCACGCCGTAGATCGATTGGCGTATCATCACTTCGCAGATACGCACGTCGAACGGATATCGTGAACGCTCTGCGTAGTATAATTATTCCAATAGAGACGTGAACGTACTTGCGCGGGGATTATCGTTGAAATTAAATACGGGAGCGCACGTACGTACGTGCCGACATCGCAATGAACGTGGGGCGGAAAATCACCGACGATTATTAAATATCCAATTTAACGCGACGGTTAAACACGCTATGTGTAATGAGTTGATAATACTTTCTTCGATTTCGTCCCAATTAAAAAAAAAAAAAAAAAAATTAAAATAATAATAATAATAATAATAATTATCGCGAAAGCTACCGAAACTTTTGATATTAATTCCTCAAATAACTTTGAAAAATTTTCAAATAATTTCGATAAAATAATAAATATACTCTGTTAAAAACTCGGAGAAAATTATTTTCCGCGAACTCACAACTTTACTCTAACACGAGTACGAATAAATTATTGTTATTATTATTACGTCTTATCCCCGACGATTCGTTATCGATTATTACCGAATACCTATAAAAAGTTCCCGTACAGTTTTCGAATAAATGCACCGAACAACCGAATAAATGTACTACGGTTTTAGTATTCTTTTGTTTTTTCGACATTAGAAATGTGGAAGAAACGTCGTTTTTTTCCATATATTATTATTATTATTATTATTATTCAAGCTATAGTGTTCGTATACATTTCAGATTCCGGACGGATAAGCGATAAAGTGCTATCGATTTTACAACGTTATTTATTGTTTTTACATTTAATTTTCGAGACTGTATGCGACGCGAGTTGTGCTTTTGAGAGGTGATTTTTTGTCTTTTGGTTTCGTTAATTTCTCAATCGTCTGCGGACAATAAAACGGGAAAACCGCGGACGGGGAAAAAAACCGACGGAGAAACGCAAACGAGAGCAGCCCGTTTTTTGTATACGTAAACTACGGACTTCACACTCGAGAGCATAATACTTTTTTTTTTTTTCGACAGCGGTCTATCATTATTTTCAAATTTATAATAGTATTATACATACCGTTATTGTACACGCCGCCGCCGCCGGGTTGAACGGAATGAGACGAACCCAAAGCACCTCTGCCGTCGTCCTTTTCATCACAGGAACAGCATTTTTGATATTTATTCTTCCGTTCGCAGACTTCGAATATGGTCACGGGGGTTTTTTTTTTCATTTTTTTCAATTCAATCGACATTAATATTTTTTCGAAAACCCGAAGAAACGTTTCGAAAAACAATAAAAAATGTTTTATTTTTTTATTTATTTATTATAATGTAAAATTGTTCAGCACATGTACATAATAGTGCTATTACAACTTTTGAATTTTTTTTTTTTTTACAATTAATTAATTATAGATTAAGAATTATAAATTAATACTAGTGGTTATAATTGTGTGATAACATGTATGGATAATAAAATAGTTCATAAAGTAAATATATACGTAATATTGGTAAGATTATAAGGTCTAATATATCAATAATGTATTAATAACGATCTCCATTTTCTGATGATTCGTCTTCAGTATCTGTTGAGAGGATGTCCCGGGGAAGTGGAGGCCGCTGACGTCTATTGTGTGTGTGTGTTTTTTTTCCTAAGTTGTAATGGCGAGCACCGTCCAAGTTTTTAAGTTTGTTGCGAAAATTTTGAAAATGGAGATTTGATCCAAGTGTTTATTCCCGTGTCGTTTTGGATCTGACGGTTTCTCATAAACCAAGGATCTTTGAGGCATATCCTTAAAAATGTATTTTGTAGTATTCGGATTTTATTTATTTTAGTAGAAGAGGCAACTTTTTTTGAAATCCAAATTTAAAACCATCTAACACCACAAGTTTTTTATTTTTTCACTGTACATAAATTCCATATTAAAAAAAGTAAAGGTATAAAACGTAACGTACAGGAAACGACTAACAAGTAACAACTAGATATTTAACCATGCCACTCAAATCGTCAATATCTAGTCAATATCAATTTTTTTTTATTTATATAAATATATATGAGATAGGAAAAATTATTAGATAAACTGTATGACATGAAGAATCCATAGTCATAATCCATATCGAAGGTATTTTACGAAAATAGAATGCATAAAATTTCCGGAACCAATTGGGATGTATGCTACATAAAATCTCGGGAACCAATTCGGATGCCAATATTTAGGTATGGGAACCAATTCGGATGCAGCCGTAGAGAAGTAGAGGTGATTTCATTTGAAGGGTACAGACTTGTAGTCGACTAAGGGGCGAAGAATTCTCATCCTGGCATATCCCTGTGTGATTTTTTTGTTAATGTGAATATTGCACGTAAGAAAAACAATAAAAAGGTGCCCGAACACCGTGGGGAACCGATAAAATAACGACTGTTTTACATACGGTAGGTAGTTAAAAACATTGATCGCGTTGTAAATATTTTACGACTAATACTTTGAGAAAAATTACCAACAAACAACATATCACGAACTATAATAATATACCATTTGAATGCGCGGGGTTTTATTGAAATAATAAAAATTCGTATCGGAAATTATGCGTTTCCGTCAATACAATATGAATGGAAAATTGATAAACAAAGTCACCGAAAACGCTATTAAAATAGCTTCGAGCATAAAACGTAATACTCAAAGTCGTACCGAAGACGAGAAGACACGTGCGGTGTCATATCAGAAACATATAACTCGCTTAATGAGCGAACGGAAAAACTCGCAATATAAATTATAACACGCGATTTCAATGCGAAATATTTCTCGTATTATACTGTGTATTTTTTTTTTTTTAACCGTTATCCAATAATATCTTCTTTCTATTTATTATACTTTTTATGGCCGTTTATAACAAGGCAATAAAAAATAATTGAGTTCCAGATACGAACAGCTACTTACCTACTTATCTGCAGCTTTTTACGTTTTTAACGACGCCGGCACAGATATCTCTTCGGTAATTCGCTGTCTCGCGGACCGGGAATCGCCAGTTGGCGCCAGAAAAAAAAAAAAAAAAAAAAAATTAAAAAAATTATTAAATCTGGTAATTTATTATTAAATTGTTATGTTTAAAATGTCGAAATTCGTCCAACTTGATCCCGAGAATACGTCGTACAACGAGATAACAGTCGTAATCGGTAATATTTTGAATATACTTCAAGCTCTGAGCAGTATACTATTGTTATATAACTAGGTGTTTTGTGAAATAAGGAACGAGAAACTCGTGTAATAACTATAATAATTTATTCGTGAGATTGAAAAACGTCTTCGCGGGTAATTTTGGCGCAAAATGGGCTATGGGTAGAAAAAAAACAATTTTTTTTTGTTTTGGCGCGCAAACATGCAATGCACCACGGACCTGCGGGTTAAAGACGAGTGTGCGAATGAAAATCACATCGCTGTTATAGCGACAAAATTCACGTGTTTGAAATTCGAGCCAGTTTTGGCGTTACGGTCGATTGTGACTAAAACAATGTTTCCCAAAGTGGGCGATATCGCCACCCCGGGCGATCCAGGGGTGCAATGGAAGTTACAATCTAAATCGGGGGACATTTTATTACAAAATGGGTTCATTACAAAAAGTCCATTTTCAAATACAGAAACCATAGATTCTACAAAATTAGACGAAGAATTTATAGAAGTAACAACAGATGAGGAATCAAAATAAAAGTTCAAGGAAGGTTACCGAGCATTTTGGCTACAAAAGCAGGCACCTATTCTTTATCCTAGATTGTGGGCTGTTGTACCTACAAACATTTTCAATAGCATTTCCATCATCATACTTGATGGAACTTGGGTTTGGTGCAGTAACCAATCTACTCACTAAAAATAGACAACGGTTACAAATAGATAGGGCAAAGGACTTGTAGCGTTTGCATATTTGTTTAGCACGGTTTCAAAAATGGTAGAGTACGAAACAAATACGTTACAATAAATAAAATACAAAGTTATTTTTGAAATTCTATTTTGCATATAAATGCATATTTTGAGTAGTTTTTGTTTTTAGTGCATATTTTACATTTTTACACGCTATTTAATACTTTTTGAGACGTATTTAAACTTAATTCAATTTTTTTCACATCGACGTTTTTATTTCAAACAACACAATCAAAATGTTTGGATAAAAATATGTTTACTTTTAATTTTTGCTCCAACGTCGTACATCATATTACATCAGCACCACAGTGATCCGTGTGCCTACATCGTTAACATGGATATTTTTGTTTAGTACCAGAAGAAGAAATATAAAATAAACAAAAAGTCAACCAATAGAAATAAGAGTTACGTGTGTTTGATTTATTTGGCGACGGTATAAAATATATTAAAATTAAGTAATCGTTTTAACTTATTGTAAAGCCTATTTATTTTACTAATGCTTTTAAATTAAATAGCAAAAAAAAAAAAAAATTTAGGTGCATATTTTAAGTGCTTATTATAGGGTTTTTAAGTGCATGCGTGCTTGCATATTCAGTGCTTTTTTAGAACTACAAGTCCTCTGCCCTACAAATAACTAATCGCGAGGTCTTAAGAATACTACTTACGAAAATCGAACCTAATAATATCAACAAACTTCTGGCAAAACACGTCCATCTCGTGGTAATTCATCATAAGATACTTTTTTTCATTTGTACCAATAAAATATTCGTTATACATATTTATAAACAATATATTTAATTTTTCAGCGCATACTTTTATATCAATATTTTTTATGGGGGCGTCTGTCGGATTTTTTTTTTTTTTTGAAGTGAGCGGTAAAAATAAAAAAAAAGTTTGGGAATCACTGGACTAAAATCACAAATTTTTCAAAATATTGCTTTACACTGCACTAATAGACGATCGCACTATACTTTCAGCGTCGTGTAAACTGTGTGCAGAGTTCAAGTCGCTTTTGCGCACACGACGATTAAGATGCATAAAGTATGAAAGCGTGTAGATTACGTTTGTGTTTGGTATTGAAACACAAATATATAAATCACCGAAGACCGGCGTAACTCGACGCGACTTTATTATCTTGTTCTCGAAATTAAAACGGCGACAATTTTCGCTCGAACAATAAGTGATCACCGTACGCCTTGCCACTTTATAACACGGGAAATAACATTGTCCATTCTTCGGTCCTGGCACGTCTCGTTTTCCACGGATAATTGAAAAATACAAATCGATTTTCAAATGTTAAAACCGATCTTCTTAAATGGCTCTGTACAACCGAAATGAAAAGACTTCATGTCGAGTCATTTGTTACGCGAGAATATTCGATCGGCCGAAGAAAAACGTGTTTTCTATTCGACAAGCAGATATTTAAAGAAGAAAAAAACAAAACCCGAGCTACAAGCCGACAAAACGACGATTCTTCGCGAATAATAATCACAAATAATAGTATGCGTCACTACTCGAGATTTCACCGGTTATTTCATTGGATTTTCGATTGAACGATGGCACACGTACGGTAAAAACGGTTTTCAAGGGGTGGAATTCGATTAAACTTTGCTTTATATTGTAGACGCGTTGTGCGCTCGGCCTATGAACTTTCAACGTAAAGTCAATAATAGAGTATTTATGAAAAGAACACTGAGATTAGGTGATGAATACCCAACTTCACTCGATTATTATTAATATAATGTGCTACGAAGTTTAAAACAAACAATGAATAAAAAAAAAAAAATCAATAAATAAAACAAATATTTCGTTGTCTATTTCAATATCCGAAACATTATTTAAATCTGTTTTAAAACTTCTTAAAAAAAAAAAAAAAAAAAATTATATCGTAAATGTTGAAAATAAAAATATAATATAAATAATGTACAAAACTAAAATTAATACGAAACGACGATCGACTCAGGTACTGCCGTATTGACAAGTATTCGAATCTCGACTGTTAATTTTGACCACCAGAAACTTCAGTTAAATAATAAAAAAAAAAAATGATAATAATCTGATTTTCGTACTGTTATAAAATTAAATCTGTAAATAACAACGAGATAGCAGACAAATTAAAATTTCAATCATTTTAATCTTTAAAAATAAAAATACGTTTTAATAAAAACAACTTACATTTTTGCTTGAAACAAAATTAAATAAAAGTGTAATTAAATTAACCTCGTATTAAAATGTCGAGCTTCGCAGCCCAAAATAATTGCATATTTTATGCGTAATTATATGCATAATAACTACCTACTAATATCGCCATTATTCATCAGATTAAAACTTTCAACGAAGAAAAAAAATAAACACGTAAGAAATTATTCTGAAATGTTAGGTTTTTATTTATTTATTTATTTTTTTTTTTTTTGAGTACCTATTGATTTTATAGCATAAAATCCATCCTGTACGGATTTAAAATTTTTATATTTATTCCAAAATCATTTAAAAATTTTATCATCGGGTATACACGAATACATCATTTAAATAAATAATCAGTTTAATTTTACATTTTGACATTTAAATACTCAAATGACAAACTGAATTTTTCAACAATAAATGGAACACGCATTTTTCTTTATAGATACATAGGATTTCCGTTAGATTGTAAAACTTTTGGAACATCTCATTCTAAAAAAAAAAAAAAAAGTCAGAATAAAAAAGACAAAACGAAAAGAAAACTTTATTTCAGACCATAACATAATAAATTCGTTTTGTTCAAAATCTAAAGCCGCAAAACTTATCAACACGTTTTAACAGATAACACGTATTGAGTCATTGTATCGGTACGAAAGTTGACGTATTTTGAAAATAATATTGTAAACCATGAATTACGCGTTTCTAGAGCTGTGTAGAACGAAGAAAACACAATATTAAACTAATATTACACATTTGTAGCAATACAGAAGTTTTCCGGAACGAAAAAAAAAGTTCCCACAAAGAATACAATTATTAAGTACACGCAGTTCACAATTGAGTACCTAACATTATATGTTAAAAAAAAACTTCGCGTGAAAAAAACATTGAAATTTTAAATACTTTTAAGTATTATGTAAAGGCACAAGGCGAAAAAATAAAAATAAAAATAATCATTATACGTTTATCGTGGACAAAGTCATACTTAAAAAGTTTTTATAATTTGATGTAAAACGACTATGATTACGCACTATAGACGAATTTACGATACACGTCAATATTTCTCTCACACAGATCCGAAAAAAGAATATTATTTTATTCCGTGAGACATATAGAAAGATGTTGATTTTTTTTCAATTATGTGTATTTTTTTTTTTTTACAATGATTTAGGAGTTAATTGCTATGATCTAATCCGGAAATAATTGTGTAATTAGTGGGGTTTGCCAACTTTTTCCATCGTGTGACCTACACTCAACGTGTGAATAGTCTCTGGTCATCATCTATTCGATTATATTCCAAGAATATTATTTATATTTTTACTTAAAGACAAGGCAGAGGATATATGTTTTTTATAAAAATATACGGAACGTTGCACACGACTCATCGACAGCAAAAATTATAGCTCATATGTTAGGTATAACCGTCGATAACGAGCGATTTTGGCGACCACGACGTAAGAGTACTGAGGAACAGTCAACGTTGGAGATCAGACGACAAACGCGATCGGCCGATAGCGGTAGAGATCGATTGGCGTCGTTCCTTGTGTTGCACATTAGCTACATCGTACAAACTATATACGAATAATTACTCGTCTTAAAGCTCGCATAAGAGATTTATACATACTGATAATATCGTTCATGAAAATGCGTTTTTCATTATCCGTGGGCCCCAGTTAGTGTACTCCATAACTGGAGACTTGTGAATGGCTATAATACTCTATAATAGAATAAAAATAAATAAATAAAACGCTTTGGCGTAAAAAAAAAAATGTAAAAATATAGTGTAATATCAGTGATACCAAACATCAGAGTAGATTTTTGTTTTTTATTAAAACAAACTTATTTACAGTCTATACTTAATAGTAAGCACAATAAGTGAATGTTTATGATTTGAGGAAATATTTACATAACATGAGTATTACAGATCCGTAACAAGCTCATTTGACGCCTGAGGCAAGTTTGAGTATATGCACCCCCTTCCGTTAAAAAAATCGTCATTTTTAAAATGTTAAACTATTATGTATATATTTGTTTATTAGGAAAGCATATAATAAGCCTCAAGTATTTATTTTAAAATTCATTTTTATTGACACACAAAAAAAATAAATCTCATAATCTGACTTTTATTGATTTGATTGCCGCAAATTCATCGATGACATCTTCAAAATTAATTTCTCCGGCCACTTCATTTTCTATCGACAAAATAGATAAATTCGAAAGTCTCTCCTGGCCCATAGTTGATCTCGAAAAATTTTTTATGAGTTTGAATTTTTCTAAAGCTACGTTCACATGTAGCTGTAGTTACAGGCATCGTCAAAAAGATTCTAAATACTATTTCTATGTTTGGTTACGATTCTTTTAAATTTTAGTCTTGAATCAGCTGAAGTAATTCAATAACTGTTGCAGATTTAATATGGTCAGGAATAATTGACTTCACTACGTGCTGAAAATCGGAAATCTCATCAATAAATTCTGCACCATTGATGTCTTTTTCGTATTTCATTGCTAAATCCATCCCCATGTGCTATATTGATAGAACAATATTTTAATTAAAACAATTTATCAAAGTTTAGTGCCCCCATTTCCCTGGCGCCCGAGGCAAACGCCTCAGTCGCCTCACCCTTGCTACGGCCCTGCTAATTATTATTAAATCAAATATGGAATTACAGTTTATTGCATTATATTCAATCATGTTAAGAAAATAGGAAGATTCAACACACTCGTAGAGTGAGCTTTCCAGTTTCTTAACTTTTCATCCATTATTAATATCATTATTAATATAAATTATTTACCATATGGTAAATGACTAGTATTAAACTATTTGGTTATTACACTGGTAGTCAAGGTGATTGTTGGTGCATGTTTTATCTGTTTCAGTTTGAATACGGTTTTCAATAGTTATTTCTGTTTTTTTTTTTTAATTTGCCATGGCCTGCAGTAAAAAAGAAAAAACGCAGCTCAACATAAAAAAAGATTGGTACCAAGCAGAGACACATGTCACAGTTGGCATTTTGGGTAAACACACATCAAAAGGAGATTGTTCTATAAAATTTGAACCAGACGAAATAACTGTACAAGGGAAGTTAGCTGCTACTGGTCAATCTTACACAGTAAACATAAAACTTTGTAAAAATATTGTACCTGAAAGTAGTAGCTACAAAGTTCTTCCGTCAAAACTTGAGATATTTCTGGCTAAAACAGAGGCCGAAAGGTGGGACGCATTAGAAAGAACTCCCTCTAAAGTACCCAAAAACTCTGCAAGCCAGGGCCGCGATTGGAATAAGGTTGTCAATGAAATGACAAAAGACGATGATGACAATGATGTTGATACAATGTTCAAGAAAATTTACTACGAAGGATCTGATGAAGTACGTAAAGCCATGAATAAATCATTTATGGAATCCGGAGGCACCGTTCTTAGCACCAACTGGAAGGATGTAGGCAAAGACAAAGTAGAAGTTAAACCACCGGAAGGTATGGAGTGGAAGAAATGGGACTAAAATTGTTGATGTATTTCTTTGTGTGTAAATTAATTCGAAAGTCAGTAGTAATTACTCCTAATATAGTGTAGATAATGAAGTTCTGTTTTTTTCAATATAATATGTGACTTATAGTCCATCTTTTACCATGGTTAAAAAAAATCCGAAATTCAAAACCGACAAAAGAATTTTTTGAGTATTCAAAAAAAAATTTTTGAAAAATTTCGAAAATAGCCACTTTGTAGAATTACTTATAAGTTACTCAAGGAAAAAAAAAATTGAAATCGGTTGAATTTTGAATGAATTAGAACATTTTATATTTTATTTCAAAAAATAGCAAATTGTGAAATCATACGGTATTTAAAAGTTTAAAAATCATGCAATTTTACAATTTGCTGTGTTTTTGAAAGTATAAAATGTTCTAATTCATTCAAAATTCAACTGATTTCAAATTTTTTTTCCTTGAGTAACTTAAAAGTAATTCTACAAAGTGGCTACTTTCGAAATTTTTCTAACATTTTTATTTGAATACTCAAAAAATTCTTTGATCGGTTTAGAATTTTAGATTTTTTTTAACCATGGTAAAAGATCGGCTATAAGTCACATATTATGTTGAAAAAAACAGAACTTCATTATCTACATTATATTAGGAGTAATAACTACTGACTTTCCAATTAATTTACGCACTGTACAGTGTCAAACTTTGTCTGAAAATAATATAAATAATATATTTTATCATCTTTTTTTTAAATTGTATTCCTTTTCATAAAGTATTACATATTGTATCATACACATATTATAAAACCATTATCAAGTATAAACATGTATTTATTTTAATTAAATCATCTACGTGAAGTATGATTCTTAGTAAGACCTTCTTATTACTCCAATAATAATGTTATACACTATATGACCACCATTACATATTAATGACACATATTATTATTTTCATCATCATTGCATTTGAAAAAAAAAATTGTGCCGTCAAAGATCGGAAAATTGTGTCGAATTCGACGAGAGTTCTGTGCGTTCAATGTAACGTTTTGTGAACGAACGTTTTGTTTCTGTTGAATATAATATCATGTAATTATATGTTTTATTCTCATTAATGATAACACAACTCGATGTCGGTTTTCGATAAACATTTTTATACGTTTTATCGACTTTATTTGAGATATTAATACACTTATATAAGTATGAAAACAGTGCCTCGTCGTGGGGATGGAAAAACGCGAAAACGAATTTGAAAAACGAATTACACGAGGGAAAAATATTAAAAACTGTTATTCGACATGAATTCTTAGAACGAGATTTTCACGTAAAATATGTATATAATATTATTTATCGTATTGTTTTTTTTTTTCGTTTTACGACGAGGAATCGAATTGATTTTCGTCGAATTTTCGTAAAAATAATTAATTTAAAATTACATATTATACATATACGGCACAAAGTAATTTAAATTATTTTAGTAACTTTCGAATTGAATTTCAATCGAAAATTTAGTGTTTCCGTAGTTAAGTCGAAAATACGAGCGATATTCAAATCCATATAGATATGAAAAGACTCGAAATTGTGAAAATATTTTCCTGATAGGTGTCGGTTAATTTTATTCGAACTCATCGAAGTGAATTTAATAATACGATAACTGTCAAATTGAAATTCGATCGATAATTTTTTCGTTTTTCTAGAGAAGTTGAAAATACGAGCGAAATTCAAATTCATATAGACATGAAAATACTCGAAATCCTGAAAAGTCTATCCTGACAGGTGTCGGTCATTGTTATTCTATCTCATCCAAGTAATTTAAATTATTTTAACAACTTTAAAATTGGCTTTCGATCGAAAATTACATAATATACGCCACGTCTTATTTCGCACTGCTGTTAGTTCATACTTTGCGTACGAATATACGCGTTATATAGACATTGCTCTCGTACTATTGTCGTTCGGTGTCGAACAAACACCGCTAATGCGGTCCGCCGACAATATAGACACGATCGTAGAGCGAATCAGAATAACATAATCGGATGGCAGTGAGTACGATCAAAGTGTACGACGTCGAGGGACCGGCACGTTAAAATTCACAGCCCCTACCATCGTGCGATCATACGGAAAAAATTACAAATACGTTCGGGTAGACATCAAATGAACGTAAACGGAAATAGGAAGGGAAACGTAGTGAACGAAGTCAGTCGCGTAAGTCGTTAAATCCGAAAAACGGGAAATTACCTATCGTATCGCGTGTCCGTTGATCATTCTAATGAATGGATTCCCTAATGGGAATTAAATTTAAACGTACGAATATCGAAATTTCGAGTTTTTCAATCCATTTATAAATAGTTGAAATATCACGATATTTTAACACGATCGAGACGAAAGACGCGGATTTTCGAATGATATACAATCGGATCATTATGAATTGTGAATTTACATTTTGTCAAACTCTTATGGAAATGAATAGTCTCATACCTCCGAAAAACATTACGTTTTTGGTATCGTTCGACGATTTCGTACTTAAACACAGTGATTATAAAACTAGTATTTATTTCGTAGTTACGTTTTTTTTTATTTTTTATTAATTTTGATAACAATTAACACGTACGAACGATCGGACGTGTCCTGACTAATTGAAGGGTCCGGTGCAAGAACCGGCTATCTCCACTTTTTTTGAAAATGCGTGTTTTTACATTTTCTGATAACGAAAAATTTTGTCTACATTTCGGTACAATAATCGGCCATCTCCGTTCATTAGATAGCCTAATATCATACAAATGGAGATGTCTGGTTTACAGTTACGGTGCAAGAACCGGCTATCTCCGGAGATACCCGGTTATTGCACCGAGACATGGGCAACACTGTATATGATTCGTGAGATGATTGCATATTATTTTATCAGTTATATATTTCGTAAATAATTATTATTTACTATTCGTTATTCGTTATAATGTATAAGGTTTATATTAATTGTCAATTTAAATGCTTATTCACTGTTATAACTTATAAGTTATAATCGATTATAATATATAATAATACATTTTAATTTTGTTTTTATTACATGTGATTTGAGAATTGTTTTAAGTAAGTGCATTCTTCGCTTCTCGGGCAAGGTAAAGGGGATAGGTGTATTGAATTAAAAAAAAAAAAAAAAAAAAATGATGTATCATTTCTTTATTTAAACGATTCTGAGCAGTTTCAGAATTAAAATTTACCGTTTTTAATCGAATTTAGTCGTTCTTACTCGGTTGGTCAGCAGTTTTTTCTAACGCCTGGATTTCTCCGATGAAAAGATAATCAGAAGATTCGGTTTTCAATTTGCCAACAAAAAAGCAAAAAATAAATGCTGCAATAAGTGTAAAGAAACCTGTTGGCCTTCAGTCAGAGTGGCAACAAAAAAAAAAAAAATTGAAAAAAAACGCAATGATCAAAGACGTTTGATCCACCTATCGCCCCCCCCTCCACCACATAAAACCGCCACTGAACTTACTACAAATATTATATTTATATAACTATATAAACTCGTATACACGCACAGAGAAATAAAGAACAACACAAAAGCGTTAACACGCGAAAATTGGATAAAATGCAGAACTGTGATTATGATTATCTATATCACTGTAATCGAACTGAGTCAAAAATCGGCTCTTATTACAATTGGTCAGCCGAAACGGGCGCTTATCATTGTTATTCGTCGTTCACAACTATTATCATCAACACTGCATTTATATAATAAAAACTAAACATGAGTACGTAAAAATTGCAGATTTACTCGTCTCAACGGGGGGAGGTGATAACCTCTACGCCCTCCTCTCTTGAATCCGAAACTGAGGTACTGTTGTCTCAGTGTCTGGTTTTATTCCGAATGCGTATAATAAATAGAACCAGTTATGATTATAAACGATATACTTTTATTTCATTAACAATCGACGTATACGAGTCGGAACGGTATTATAATAGTGATCCTGGCTCACGGCGACGCCGGTACCCATAGATCAGCGTTTCTCAACCTGTGGTACGCGTACCCCTGGGGGTACGTAAGAAGGTATGAGGGGGTAATTGTGAGGCTTTTAATAAATACTTCCCAAAACGTGAAAAAGGTCTCCACTGGATAGCATTCCCTTTCAGTGAAAAATATTTCAGCTTTATCAGTACGAGAAAAAGAAAAACTTATTGAACTGAAGACAAATTCTTCACTTGAGGTATAATATTTGAAAAAAAATCTCTCATCGCTTTTTGGGCTGACATAAAAGAAGAGTATCCTGAGCTTTCAAACAAAGCATTTAATGTTCTGCTGCAGCCGTTCACGAGTACCGTATTGGTGGAGAGGGCCTTTTCGTCATACACGTACATTAAAAATAAGAATCGTATAATAAACTCTCTGTGAGTTCAGATTTACGAGTTTACTTGTCGTCCGAGGAGCCAGATTTCAAAAAAAAATTATGTGCCAGCAAACAAGCCCAAGGGTTTCATTAAAATTAAATTGTAATGTAATTAATTAACAAATATTATTTTGAAATTGTCCATCATCGAACTTATTTCGTAATATCTTATTTGTGTTGTGTGTGTGAATATATAATAAATTGACATTTGGGGGTACGTAAAGCAGTGGTGAGTGGTCAAGGGGTACGTAAATGAAAAAAGGTTGAGAAACGCTGCGGCATAGATCACGGCCCGTGGCGTCCGCGGTACCCATAGATCATGGCCCACTGTGTCGCCGCGGTACCCGCGTAAACGGCCCGCGGCGAACGGGTTTCAACGGCGAAGCGATCTGCGCGATCCGTTGCGGGCGCACGCGCAGCCGACGCAGTGGGCGCCGTCTTCGCGCCGTGACTCGTGCACGCGGAGCGACGTCTTGACGGAGAACAGGCGCTGGCAACAGCCGCACGCGTACCGGACCGTCGGGCCGGCCGGGACGGGCCCGCCGTCGGTCAAGACGGCAAACAGCTGCGCCGCGCCGCCGAACGCGTCCAACAATGACTGGGCCTTGGCGGCGGCGGTGGCGGAGGCGGCGGCGCCGGAGGACCGTGCGCCGGTCGCGACCGCGACGACGGCCGCGACGGCGCGCCGGTTCGCGGCTCTCAGCCCGGCCACCGCGGCCTGCGCGTCCTCCAATCGTTCCGCCGCGTCCGCAAACGCGTCGGCCGAGCCCGCGGCCACCGCGCGTAGCGTCGCCTCCCGGGCCCTCTCCGCCGCCAGGGCGGCCACGACGTCCGGCCGCGCCCTGTCCGTCCGGCGGGCCGCGTCGTCACTCGTCGTCGGTCGTGCGTACGGACACGAGCGGCCCGGCCGGCCACGGGCCGCACGCGTTTCGGCCGCAACCATCGTCGCCGCCGCCACCGCCGCCGCTTCCTCGGGTTTGCGCGGGCCACGACCGCCCCCGTTCGACCGCCGTCCCACGAGGGTGTTCACCGCCTCCGCCACGGTCTCCGTCGCCGCACGAGCGTCTCTGGCGAAAAAACGCTTCAACGCGTCCATGTCGCCGCTACAGACTGGCACTGGTTGGCGTGTCGTTCTCGAGTCTCTCGGAACGGTGTACGACGAATTGCGATATAGTGTCGAACGTTTTCTCCGGTTTGTCGTGGCTTCGTGTTCGACTGCGCCAAATTCGGCTTACGAATGACCGTATTTCGTTCGTAAAAAAAAACGGTGAACGCACGCGCATCGTCATAGCGACCGTCCTCGTGGCCAGTAATGATATCGATGACAACGATAATATACGTTTTTATATTATTTATCGGCCGAGAAATGTAATTACTTAAAATCAATTACAATATGTCAATACACAATACACGGGGACGCCCACAGATATGCCACTCGGGGGGGGGACAACTATTAATTTAACGAGTTCGTACATAATAATATTATACTCGTAATTGGTGGTAAGTACAATGATTGTCGGAGAGTCACTGAGTGCCCTAGTCGTGTGAGACCGACTTTATGTAAAAAAACCTCCAATTTTGTAATTGACATGAAAAATCTCAGGGGGCAACGGCCCCCACTGGCCCCTCTCTCCGGACGTCCCTGACAATACTGAATATTCGATCAAAAGTATGAAGTAAGATATAAAATATAATGTACCTACATCTATAAATATATATGTAGGAGTACATTTTGAATAAATTTTATGACTTTAGATCCATCAAACCGATTCCGATAAAAATTTCAGGACATATTAAAATTGATGTATATGTTAGCGGCAATATGTATAATATTGGTATTTTATAAAATGCCTAGGAATTCTATATAATACCAACTACACCCGGCAATCTATAAAATTGTTTAAATTACCTAAGCATTATTATATAAAATGCCAAACAATGTATAGGTAATATATTAAATCCATATAATCAGTACCTATTGATATTTGACAATATATAAATCCATTAGTAATCTGTAATCTGTAATCTATAAAGTAGAATTCCGACTGCCGACAGATAACGCGATATTTTTGTCACCGTAGTCATATTTTACTCTTATACTATTTTATCATTTACATTTCAGTCTTTGACAAAATGTCGTGCGTGGAGAGTCGAGTGCGCGAAATGAAAGTTCGTTTTAACGCCGAGTTATTGAAGCGTCAATGTGACTTGAAAAATAGCAAAATCCATGCGAGTGGTACAATATCTGTGGAGAAAGACTTGTTATGTAAGCTTTGTATCAGAACTAAAAAAACCGAAAACCAGAGAAGAGAAGCACATTGTAATTTAGAATTACAGGCTATAAACATGAAAACTAGATCAAATAAAAAATTCCCTCCGGCACTTGTTGGAAACACAGTAAGAGTACCAATTTCAGATGTTGATCGAGGACGAGGAGAAGCTCATAATGTTTTGGCGTGTGTTTTGGAAGTTACAGAAGATGGATTTTATCGTTTAGGAAATAAAACAGGTACCTACCTATTGTTTAATTGATAATTTCGTAAATTACGATCTATTGCCACTCAAGAAGCAACTGGATCTGGACAAGGCTTTATTAAATGTTCATGTTCGACAAGATGCCAAAATAACAGATGTAAGTGTTTAAAAAATAAAATTATATGCAATTCAAAATGTCATCCTAACCTACAGTGTTGTAATAAATAAATTTAACAACTTTTTATAAACTTAATCATATGAAATACAATGTTTTTTTTTTTAATAATAGAATACTTTTAGTAACATTTATTTTGTCTTAACGAAATTTAAAATAAATTTAAAAAAGTACATAGATTTTTGTATTTTATAGAATAATATAATAGTAATAATAATTTTTTTTTCATTTTTATGCATTATATTCTGTAATATTAATGATACCTAGGTACTTTGTAATAAATATTTTTTTGTGTGCTAATAAAATTAATAATTGTCTTAATTATGATAGAAGGAAATCTATTTATTTGGGTTATATCACTATTCTACAGATTGCCAATTTGTTGTTTGTCATTTTATGAAATGCCTAGTTAGGAAATGTATGTAAAAAAAAATATATTATACACTTTTTTTAAAATCACCAGGTATTACATAGAATTCCTAGGCATTTTATAAAATACCAATATTATACACATTGCCGCTAACATACATATTATGTTAGTTAAGTCAAAAAACCAAATGAACATTATGTACCTATAAGATGTTTATATTATAAAATTTATCAATTGGGTAAATGATTTGTTAAAATAAGTAAAACTCATAAAAAATTAGATAGGTAGTTAAATAAATAGGTATATAAATAAAACCAATATTTTCAATGTAATTTTAATTAATTCTTATGTATTATAAATTTCAATTATAAAATAATAAAAAAATGTTTATACAATAATATTGTGGATTATATACTTATACGGCGTTCTTTAAGAGTTGCCCAATTTTCAATCATTGAAGTCATGTCTCAATCAATGTCATCAATCTCATCCAAAATGTCCTTAGATGAGTTCAGTACCATAAGATCAGTTTTATTAGAAGTTCTAAAAATAGATATCGGAAGACAGTATTCTCATTTAATTTATTCTGTGGTATTCTAAATATACATTTATTTTTATCCATAATCGATCGTCCACTGATATCGGGAGTCTGGACTATTTTAAAATTTCTTGTGTGTGTGTGTGTGTGTGTGTGTGTGTGTGTGTGTGTGTGTGTGTGTGTGTGTGTGTGTGTGTGTGTGTGTGTGTGTGTGTGTGTGTGTGTGTGTGTGTGTGTGTGTGTGTGTGTGTGTGTGTGTGTGTGTGTGTGACAATTATAAAATATTTCATTAATTCATTTTTATTTCAATTAAAATGAATTTTTCATTTAAATACAGTTAATAGGTAATTTTGTCAATATAAATCTGATTGCCCAAGTGCCGACTATCATTACGATGACGGGTCGTCATGACCCCCAATACCCCACTTCCCTCCGACCCTGTCACTAGGTAGTAGATACAACTTAAATTTATTATAAGTCAATGTTCAGTGGCTGTATACATATTTTTAACAATTAAATTACAAACGTGTGATTTCAATCTACAACCGCAATATATTTTTGGTTAAATAAGTAACAACAATGTAATTTTCAACATTGCTTCTTCGACCTTCAATAAGTGTTAAGTACATACCTATCTATTTCAACGACTAAGATAATAATTCACATAAACAGAGCCGTGGCGTTAAGATTTGGCACCCAGGGCAAAATTAAAAATATTCGCCCCCTATTTTATTTATCATTAATCGTATTGCATTTCATCGTATTAAATTGATTTTTTTTTTTTTACAACGTATTTCGAACATTGATTTGACAAAAAACTAAAGCTAATTGTAATAGTAATTATTAAACAAAATAGTTAGGTATAATTTATTAATTTATACCGTATTAATTAATTAAAAATGATACATATCACAAATTATATTATATATACCTACATATTATATTTACAAGTTTAAAACTTAATTTTCCTGGACTTTATTGAAAAAATAATATTATTTAATACCAAATTGCAATAATTTGTATCTGGTTTTTATTTACTATCGCTTATCGCACTCCGCGTGTTTGACGTGCAGTCGATTTTGAGATAAAGAATACGATAATTTATTATAAAGCCAAATAGGCAATACAAGAATAAAACTAAAACGTTACGGTTGACTAATAATTATTATTACTCGAACGTAGTCAGAAATTTGTTCAGAAAAAATTTGTAATGGTCCAAAATTATTGTAAAACAATAATCTTTCTCATATATTTTATTTATGTAAAGTTTAAAATATTATAAAAACAATTTTTGGCGTCCCTTTAAGCCATACGCCCGGGGCATATGCCCCCTTGGCCCCCCCTCGGCACGGCTCTGTATATATATATATATATATATATATATATATATATATATATATATAGTTAAATGTATATAAATACATATATTTTTCGCGTATTTTTCATTTTTTTTTTTCATAGTACAAATCAAACCAATCGCTAATTAGAAACAGTCGGTTAATTGATACATTTCACGTTGGTCCCAAAGTGTTTCTATAATAAGCGGCTTCTACTGTATATATAAATAAGAACAATATTACACAACTAATGACGGTCCGTAACAGTACCGTCGTACTGTTAAATAATAATTAGAATACAATACTAGGACGGGCGTCCAAAGAAGGGGGGAGGGGTGAAAACTATTAATAATAATAATAAATCAAAATAATATACGTATAAAAAAAAAAGAAAAGAAATGTCGTATGGGCAAAATACAATATTTAGCTAATGATTATAACGCACAAAACCATCACTGCGACGACCAACACAGCACCCGAACCGACGACCGGCAAAACGCCTCGAACGGCGGCGGCGTGGCGTTGAGACAAAAGGCACCCGCGTAGAAAGCGCGCACTTCACAACCACGAGTGCCGTGTCGTATACGTACCAAACGGCCGCGCACGACGGAGTAACTCCAAATAGTCTCACACGACCGAACGGAGGCACGCACGGAGGCACGTGCGGAGGTACGCAAAACAACGCGAACCGTACCGGATACGCAGCAAATGGCCGCACACACACACGAAAATTGGCGAGTGCGACGTAAGCGATTCCGCACGACGTCGTTGCTCGGGTGGCAAAAGAAACGCGAGACGCAGAACGGCCGTGGTAGTCGACTTGCTCGACTCGACATTGTCCGAAAATTTCATCCGGCAACTCTGTAGATCGGAAACTCGATGGTAGATGGTACTTTGAGGATTTATCATGAGCTCTCATCTCGTCGGTTTTTCCTCGACAGTTTTCGAGTTATCGATATCATACGTTTGGTGATACGCATTTGATAAACAATAAGGACTCTTCACGGCAAAACGTAATTCTACGAGTCGGAAGGCGTGCCCGCAAATACGTACGTAATAATGTTGATTGTAAAACGATTCCGATCGAATATTGTACTGGTTCGTTTGATTTTCGTCACATTTTGTTTTTGGTAACCAAGGAAGACGATTTCGAATTCATAATGATTTCGAACGCGACTTCTCGTATTCGTATTTCATTAATCGCTGTGAACCGTTTGAGCCGTACGGAACGAATATTTCCACGAATCAATATTTTCACGGAGAATAATATGTCGTTTTTCAGTAAGTACACACACACACACACACACACACACACACACACACACACACACACACACACACCCGACAAGTTTGTTTTCCCGCCCGAAAACCCGTCGTCGGCCACCGAATGCTCAAAAAAACTTCAGGTCGGACATTTTTTTTTTCACAGCCTACCGCAATGCCAACAACGTGGGCGCGTCGTGCAAACGATTCGAGTGAGTAAACGAGACGTTCCGAACGGACAACAATTAATTTTTGATAGCAATAACTGACGAAACGACGATAATAATCGCTCGTTTCGACGGTCGTGTTTCGTTCACAGGAATTCGATCGGAAAGTCGGCGATAGCCGCCGCTTTCGGAGCCACCGCTCCCGCGTCCGCCAACATCGTCATCAGGCCGTCGCTGTTGAGCCGCCAGTGGTTCAAGGAGGACCGCGGTCCGTGCCCCATGGACGTGGACGAGCCGACGGGTGCTCACCCTTTCGTGCCTCCAGCTCAGCCGTGGTGGACAACGCCCGCGAACCAGGAGTCGAACGGCTTCGCGGGTTTCGGACAGCTGCCCGCGCACAGTGCGCCCTCGTGGCCTACCGCCTCCGCGAACAGTGCGCCCGCGTGGCCCAGTGCGTCCACGCAATTTGTGCCCGCCTGGCCCTGTGCACCCGCGAACAGTGCGCCCGCGTGGCCGAGTGCGTTCACGCATTGTGCGCCCTTGTGGCCCAACGCCTCTGCGCACATCTCACCCTCGTGGCCCGGTGTGTCCGCGCAATTTGCGCCCGCCTGGCCCTGTGCACCCGCGAACAGTGCGCCCGCGTGGCCCAGTGCGTCCACGCAATTTGTGCCCGCCTGGCCCTGTGCACCCGCGAACAGTGCGCCCGCGTGGCCGAGTGCGTCCACGCATTGTGCGCCCTCGTGGCCAAACGCCTCCGCGTATAGTGCGCCCGCGTGGCCCAGTGCTTCCTCGCATTGTGCGCCCTTGTGGCCCAACGCCTCTGCGCACATCTCACCCTCGTGGCCCGGTGTGTCCGCGCAATTTGCGCCCGTCTGGCCCTGTGCACCCGCGAACAGTGCGCCCGTGTGGCCCTGTGCACCGACGCACAGTGCGCCCGCGTGGCCCTGTGCGGCGCCTACGCACAGTTCGCTCGCTTGGCCTTGCGCACCCGCGCAGCCCTTTGCGCCGGCATGGCTCGCAGGGCCCGGCAAGTCACGCCGCGTTGGTCGGTCGCGCCGCGTCGGCCCGTCACGGCACGTCGGCACATTGCGCCGCAAATGGCCGCGGAGCACGCACGTGACGCGGCTGCGAGAAGGAGGCTCGGTCGGCCCGCTCCGCCTCCGTCATCGACGGGGCAGCGCGCGCTTCGAGTCGCTGGGTCGAGTCCCTTCTCGTCGTCCTCTAGCGACGACGCCGTGGCCCTGTGCGTCCGCGTGGCCCTGTGCGCCTACGCACAGTTCGCTCACTTGGCCTTGGGCACCCGCGCAGCCCTTTGCGCCGGCATGGTAGGGCCCGGCAAGTCACGCCGCGTCGGCCCGTCACGGCACGCCGGCACATTGCGCCGCAAGTGGCCTCGGAGCACGCACGTGACGCGGCTGCGAGAAGGAGGCTCGGTCGGCCCGCTCCGCCTCCGTGATCGACGGGGCAGCGCGCGCTTCGAGTCGCTGGGTCGAGTCCCTTCTCGTCGTCCCTTAGCGACGACGCCGTGGACCGTGTGAACGCGACTCGTATACCCGTCGTAGAAGGTGGTGGTGGTGGCGGTGGCGGTGGAGGTGGAGGAGGAGGAGGAGGAGGAGTCCGTCGGCACGCTTGTCACACAAGCTGGGGTAGGTACCCTCCGGAGCGACCGTGGAACACGCGAGGAAAACCGACGCCCTAGGTATGTACACGCTCGTCGATCTTGTTTACAAAAAGAAACTTTATCACGATCGGTGGTGTAATAATTACGTCAGGGAGCTGGTGCCGGGTCAAACCCAGCTCCCGAAACCGAAAAGAAGCTCCCGTCGCATCGGTTAGGTTAGATTTGAGAACATAAATGAGAACAAAATGAGAACAAAATGAACAAAACTTAGATTTGACAATGCATTTTAATCGATTAATAGTATAATATTACGCGGATCGTTATCGTTTGTCTCCTTAACGATGTATAATTCTCAACGGTTCTGCCATTAGACTGTGATATTTTTTACAAACTGACAATCGTCTGCGTTTACACGACAATCACGACAATCATGGTCATGTGTTTATGAACGACATGAGTTCAACGCCCCACGACTCGATGTTCGCATTACGTTTTCATCGGTATTCAAACGGTATTTCATCTTCCGCCGTGGATTTTGATTTGGAGCCGAAAGTTTGTCCTTACCCAGATCCCATATGCGTACCGATACGGGTTATCGACGTCCATTGCGGATCGCATGATCCATTTCTGTATTTTGTTTTTCTAAATATTGCTTCATATTGAATGCATATTGCCATATTTTATTCTACTTTTGATACTCGGTATCGCTACCACACCTTACACTGGATTTGTTGGAACTTGTAATGATACGAACTTCCATTTAACGATACATTTTCAATATTTGTCAATCTTATACAGTGGCGTAGAAAGTCTCTCCAGCGCCCCTGGCAAACTGAGAAAAAAGCGCTTTTTTCCCAATTAAAATTATGTATTTTTTTTATTTTTTCATAATACAATACAGTTTTAACTTCCTTATATGCTAATCTGTTCTTAATTATTATTACAATGTATACATTTTAAACATTAAACATTTTCTTTTTTTGCTTAAATGGCTCGCAAATTCATCTATAATGTCGTCTTCAGAGCTTATTCTAAAGCGTAGTTGGGCTTATTTTGCATAGTTGGGAAAGTCAGATACGCACTTGATAATCGAATTTTTAGTAGTTGACTTAAGTTACTCTAGTCAGTTGAAATAAAAAACTAGGGTTTTTGGAATTAGTGTCAATTACTAATAAATACCTACTAAAATTTATAAATGCTTTAAATTAAAAAATAATTTTGTTTTTCACATAAGTCCATAATAGGTATAAGTCACGAATCGTTAGATATGGAATATACAGACATACTGGAACATGATAAAATAGAGGACCTACGCCAGATGTCTTTGTCTAAGCTTGTTCAGCATTTATCTGGATCTGATGAGTACAAAAATCTAAATATTTTGCTTTCTCGTATTATAGCTGCCAAACCTCACAGTGCTGACATTGAACGTTAAATCAGTAAGAGACAAGAGTAATATTCTTAAATCAATAAATCGTCAACGTTTGCATGTAGAAACTGAAAATGAATATCTATTTATTCATTTTAACATGCCACCTCTACAAAATTGGGACCCAAGATAAGCAGTACAGATATGGCTAAAACAAAATGAACGTCGCGTTAAGAATACACCAAAAGCTAAGGAACAAGAATGGTATCATGGTATATTTGAGGAAGAGTCAAAAAGAAAGTCTGAACAAGAACATGGTGAAACTTCAAATAAAAGAAGAACATTTTAAAATAAAAATTCAATTATGTTCTTTATGCCTGTGTTAATTAAAAAGAAATATTATTTTGAACAAGAAAAAATTTAAATTATAATAAAAAAGGACATTTTTAAACATATGTTTTTTTTTATATTAGTAGGCGGAATTAGATTTAAATGAAACATAAACTAAAGTATAGTTAGAAGTTAAAATTTAAATATTTTAATGAAAACGCCCTTATTAAGCCAAATTAGGTTAGGGTGAGCACTGAGCATGTTCAATTCCATAATAATAGGCGCAGTTGGAAAAAATCCTTATAATAAGCCCTGGTCGTCTTATGAATTTTCCTGGCAAATCATTGTGTTCTATGGATGAAATCGCGTAACAGTCGTAACGTTATATCGTATGTTAGGCGATAACGATAAGGTTGATTGTCGAAAGTTTTATAAATAATAATTATAATAATAATATTATTATATTAATTACAAATTCTATATCTTTAAGTATAACGTGATGCACGCATTGATAACAAATTAACAACAATAAAATGTCGTTTTGAAGGTAGAAAAAAAACATTACTTTTCAAGCATGATTTTGCGCTCCTTCGGAATTCGCGCCCCTGGCGTAGGCACAGTTCGCCATACCCTTGCTACGCCACTGCACATAAACTGAATAATTATCATAGTAAAAAAGTTTCACACCTTCTACTTACACAGACAAAACCAAACAAGTCGACTATGCAATCATTTCATTAAGACTGCAGTGTGCAATAATCGAGTGATGTAGGTACTAACGCTCATATAGTACCTATGTAATAAATCATTAGGTACCTATTAGAAGTATTAAGAGAATAAAATGGATAAGTTTTTAATCGAAAATAGAAAGAACGACGGTGGAAAAAGTTAAGCGTGTGGAAAATGGAAGGGGTTGAAGGGGGACAAAGCCCCCGACAAGTTTTCAGTTTTTCTGAATCTACCACAACTCTTAAAATTAGATTAAAAAAGTGTGTATCCTGAAATTGGATATACTATAGGCCCTGGAAAATATAATGATGTTCTTTGGTTATACAAACTGCTAAATAATCAAATCGATTGCCCAGAATTATTATCTCAAATACCTATAAATGTACCTAGAGTAAATAACCAGTGTAACTCAACTTTTCTACACAAAAACATGCCGTCAAAATTATAGTCTTTTTGCTCCAACTAATAGAATACTAAACACACAAGTAATCCACTAACCCACTTTGATTTTTTTAACGACAGCCCTACAAAGTTAAAGTTTTTAATCTACCCATAAATACATAAAATATATTTCCATTTTATAGTTATTTAAATTTTTATTGTGTCCATGTTATAATCATTTTTATCATACCTATTGTAATTCAATAGCGTAACTATGTGTCTATGACGTGTCTAAACTATAGCAAAATTGTGTTATCTATCTACTCATCTGTACTGAGCCCAATTAAGGGCGTTTATTATCAAACAAATAAATAAATAAAATATATTGTTTCAAAATCAACATTACTTTTGTACTTATTTACGTTTCGCTCGCGGATGTATGAAACAATTCGTTTTATGTATTTGTGTATTCCCATCATTATTACACGACAATTATTAAATACACTGATCACTGAATTGCACCAGCGTCGTTACAAGAATATCGAATCGATTATTATCGTTTTTGGGAAAACATTATCAAATAATATTTTTAATTCTATTCGTCTAAACATCCGTTATTCTACCATCACGGTATAAATCGTATTGAAAACGTAATACTACCTAATTCTTATTTAAATTAAAAAAAAAAAAAAAAAAAATGAATGATTAAACTAAACTTTTAAAATAACGTCGCGGGTGCGGGAATAAAATATATGCGTGAATAATAATTATACAAACATTTATATATATTTATTTTTTTTATACTCGTGAAAATTAATGAAGCTTACGGAATTTAAATTGTTTTCCGTTTCATGTTTCGCTAAACATTAACGGCGCATAAAAACATATTTTTAATATATGCGCTTATCGACTCGGAGCCGGGGCTATGATATTTAAAACCATTATGAGACGTCTGACCCAGTAACCTTGGACTCTATATCTTGAAAACGTTATCAAACGTACCGACTCCTTTTTTTTACCTAATTTTTCCTATTCTCTAACCCGACGGCAACGGGTGTAAAATATGTTATACACAACGTTGGACATTCTTGAATCGTTATTTCCGACACGACGTCACAATACGCGATATGGGGGGGGGGGGGGGGGGGGGTAACCATGCACAAGGGTAATTAATGTCGTGATATTTTCAACGGGGTAAAAAAATGGTAGTTTTTTAGAACCCGTGTTGAAGTTTTAATTCTTGATAATCATTAACGTCGACACAACTGAAAAACAGAATGGGTTTATTAACTGTACACGATAAACGAATATAAATCATAATAAATGATATACATACGAGGTGTGGCAATTAAATAGCGTGTGTGCAGGGGCGTGCCTAGAAATTTTTTTCAGGGGGGGGTTCAATATTTTTACTAACACGTACCTATTTTAATATATATTTTATAATATTAAGTAAAACTTTTATAAACAATTATTTTAATTTTTCGGGGGGGGTTTGAACACCCCCCCCCCCTAGGCACGCCCCTGCGTGTGTGTGTGTGTGTGTGTGTGTGTGTGTGTGTTCGAACGGAGACCCTGCGAATTTCACGTTCCGACTCGCCGGCCGTGTCTGTGCGCGAGTGAGAAAAACGGTAAGTAAATGTCGTTTTTAAAATGTGATTAATCCACGAGCGTCAACGAGGATATATAAGAAAAGGCACTTAAAATGACTAACAGAGCGAGATAAACGGCAAAAGTAAACTATAATGTAATTAGTGACGAGGAAAAATAACAGCGTAACGTGATTTACAACGGTTACACGGGCCGCCGGGTCGTGCTGCTCCGAGGAAAACCCAACAGCGATTTCGCTATGGTTTCCTTTTAGCGCCATTGGCGGCGCGCGTAGAATGACCGTTGCGTTATCCGTTTGAAATAAATAATGAAAAGAATTATTATTATTTTTTTTTTTTTTTGCTGCAACAATCAGATATAAGCCACTTTTTAAAATTTTTCAGGACAATGCAAATTTAGTTTAAAATCTATTATGTATACTGAAATACTCTCGACGAAATATACGTATTTCTATACTCATTTATACATACATCTTTGAAGTTGGAATTGAAAAAAAAAAATGTTTGATATTGAATTTATTGTTGGTCAAAGTAAATAACTCCACCACTATTGATCGGATTTAACTGGTTGTTGCGGTATGATTTTCAAGAAAAAAATTTTTTTTATACATTTCTGCAAAAAAGCGAGTTTTGGGGAAAAGCGGATCTATCTGGTTGTTGCAGCAAACCGTTCAATTAGAAACTATTCATTATTACACGGCGAAATCGTCGGGCGAGTGTCAAAAAAGTTCGAGCGTCACACGTGCGATTCCCTCGTTTTGTCCATTACGTTTACATGTTATTATTATGATTATTATTATTATTTCATACAATATATTTACATTGTCTCCGTATAGCCTATAACAGCAGTTTTACCTATACCACGCCCTTCCTCGAAAACTGTTATTATACATACGTCGGAAGTAAAAAAAAAAAAAACAAAAATATTATATTATTGAACTTTCATCGAATTACCGCGTACAGAGTCGGACCGCCTCCGTCGTACGCGTATCGTATTTATATCATAATATTATGTTAGTATATAAACACAGGTAAAAAGTCGAAAATACCGAGTTTTGTGTTATTGCAACGTTTTGTGTACCCGACATAACGTTGACACCCGCCCCCGGACGATTCCCTTGTTTACTCGTATCTAATATTTTTCGTGTCACTTTATACGGATAACGCCGTCGGGAACGACTAGTGCACATTATTATAATATATTAAAAAAAATTATGAAAACTAAAGTCAGTCCGTCTATTCGGCCGGTTTCGTTTTGTTTTTTTTTTTTTTTTATTATTTTAATGAAAGGTATTTAGACACGGATATGGTATCAATCATTGAAATTTACTCAACTCCCCGCACCTTACTCAAGTTATACTCAAACGCGATTCTTCCCATGCACATTTCTTATATACAGGACACATTCACTCAAGCAATTCGAATCCTCATAGCTTCTCTTCTAATGAATGGATCGTTTCACTCTCAGAACACTCAGTCGATCGAGTTCTTTATTTATGAGCTATTAAAAGCTTAAATTCATTGAGTTCGAGGAAATTTATGCGCGCACGATCAACTCTACATTCAATTTTTTCAAGATTTTTTCAAGATTCTCCTTCACTCAAACCTCTATAACTATAGTTCTAACGTGGGCTGTTGACACAAACCTAAGAACACTCAGTGGATCAAGCAATGTTTTTTTTATTTTTGAGCTACTAACTGCTTAAATTCATTGAGGTTGAGGAAAGTCATGCGAGCACAATCAACTCTACATTCGGTTTTTTCAAAATTTTTTCAAGATTTTCCTTCACTCAAACCTCTATAACTCATGTATTGATTCGATTGAACCTACACTTTTTATTATATAAATAAATTATCTATTGCGGATTTTCGCAACAGGTTTACTTGCATTGTATTGTTTATGTTTGTACGCGAGTGAAATGCACAATGATCCAATAATGAAATACTAGTGGACGGGTTGAGAACTTTGTTCTGTTTTCATAATCAGCTGCCAATATTTTCACTCGCAGCTTGTCTTTCGACAATTATTACAGTCGTATTATGACGCCATCGTATAGGCGTGAAATTTTGCCGTTTTCGTTTTTCGACTTGTGTTCGTTCGTAAGTATTTGTATTTTTTATATTATTTCCATTCTAAACTCGGTATAAGAGTACGAAAAAGACACCTGTTAATATTCGCAGAATACATTTTCGGGAAAATCTCGTGAAAAATAAAAGAATTAAAAATACTCGATTGAAATGTATTTACTATTTATGATAAAAAGTGAGTTTGTTTTTTTTTTTTAAGCCGAATACAGAACACCGTTTCAATTCGGTTTTGAACACAGATCGTTCAGAAGAAACTGCATCGAACGGAGCCAAGTCACGTCTACTTGCAAATACATTATCTTACAATACATTTCTTATGAGTTATGTGATTTTATCGTCGACGATAGAACGTATACATTTCATATTCGTCCCGAGCACAATATCAGCTATCACGTTGTTGTCGATTAGTTTTTTTCTTCTTTTTTTGGGTTAAACGGCCGCTAGGACCGTCCCGTCTCACAACCGGTTCTCTTGCCATCACTATTCATCGAAAAATTCTTCCAGTTTGCTCCGCCTCTTAAGTTTTCTACATCCTTCTAAACAATATCTTCCCATCTCAATTTTGGTCTTCCCAAGGACCTCTTTCCTTCTAGATTCCGTTCCTGCAACACCATTCTTAGTAGAGAGTTCTGGCTCCGCATTGCACGTCTTGCCCATCGAAACCTTCTTTTCTTGATTGTCTCTGCCATGTTATTTTCATTAAACATTTCTTGTAGCTCTCAATTTTTCCTTCTTCTCCACTCTTCCGTGATACCGTCTTTTATCGAACCGAAGATCTTCTGTGATACTTTTCTTTCTAGTATTAAAAAGGGAGTAAAAATGAATGAACATAAATCTATCCATGGTACCTATGCACTTCGCCAGGGCATATGTCCAACACTTTTCCTCAATAACCAACAGCTCCCTCTTACCCAGTGTGTACGATATCTCGGCATCCTTATTGGCCGCAGCCTCACCAGGAAACTTCTCATAATTCGTAAAACCCATACACTTAACCACCGACTCCGTCACCTTCGACCACTCCTAACATCCATATGAAACTCTTAAATAAGCTCGAAGAAAAAATTTATTTCGAACAAACTTCAATTTGAAATGAAGAACATTAATGCGTTAAATATGTAGAAGAAGAATAACATCGACCGACACCTTAAATTCGAATCTTTTTGAAACATCGAGTCTTTTCATTTCTACGTGAATATGAGTAAACAACTGTTTTATTCGAATCGTTTTGAAGAAAAAAAAATTTTCAAACGAATTTCAATTTGATATGAAGAACAGTATTCAGTGTGTAGAAGTAGAGAAACATCGACCGACACCTTTGTTTTGAATATTTTTGAAACTTCGAGTCGTTTCACTTCTACGTGAATATGAGTAAACAATAATTGTTTTAACGAATTGTTTTGAAAAAAAAAATTTTTTTCGAACGAATTTCAATTTTACATGAAGAACATTAAGAACTGATTTTCATCGGATTTCCTTAGCGGCCAGGTTTCCGATCCGTACAATATCACTTGTCGTATTAGACTGGTATACAAACGTCTCTTTATCTCTCTCTTGGTGATGATCTAGAACTTAGTTTTAGTTTCACCAAACCATAATAAGTCCGTTTTCCCGCTTCGATAATTCTTTGGTGATGTAATTTTTTTCATTCACGATTGAGCCGAGATATTTGTCGTCGATTAGTGCCAAGAGGAAAACGGCGTGCGAAATGATATTCGACGGGGAAAGATTTTACGGAGAAAGAATGTACCGTATACGGGGAAAAGGGGACGGAAAAATGGCTGACAGAAAAATGTCCTATATATATATATATATAAATATATATCCAGCGCCACAGTCGTGGCGCGAGCTAAGTAAAAAAAATAAAAGCGGTGGCACGACAGGAATTATTTCTTAAAAGAAACAAAGTGTGATGAATAATATAATAAAATGGCGAAGAACTATTACAATATAACTTATTATTATTTAAAACATATTATTATTAATATTTATATACTATTTTAAATAATTCCTCGCCAAGTAAATAAATTATTGAAACAAAATACGTTTACTTAAATTCAATATACTTAGCATTAATAATTCATGATATCACATCTTTATAGTGCTTAAAGATCTAATATTTTTTTTTACTTAGCCATTTTTACACGAAGTTTACGAAGGGTTTTTGTTGTGATATATATATATATATATATATATATATATATATATATATATATATATATATATATACTTTTTATTATTATTATTATTTTTTTTTTTTATTGATTTTCGGCGTTAAAAGACAAAACGAAATCGAATGACGCGGAGGCTCGCGTAAAAAGTTGAAAAAATACGTGTTCGGAATCGTATTTTCGTCGTGTACGCAATTTCAACACTTGCGGGGAAAAAAAAACCACCGATGATAATTTTCGTCACCGCGCAGCGTCTGGTACGGTCGATTACTGTCGGCAGTCCGGGGGTTTAATTTCAGAGCTCGTTTCGGACGGGGCCCGGAGCACGCATCTCACGAAAAACGATATACACCGAAGCAATTATAATGTCGACGATTTATGCGTTTCATGATAAAAAAAAAAAAAAAAATTTTTAAAAACTGACTCGCCGTATACATTATAGCGTCGTGAACAGTAAACGCGAATACATTTATTTATTTAAAATAATTTCGACAGGGCCGCCGGAGACTGGGGAGGGCTGAGTGGGCCGCCAATCTGATACAGTAAGGAAATTTCTGTAGGGGAGAAAACTTATACAAGTGAGGACTTCTAGGATAGCCCTGCAGCATGCAGCCGAGAACGAAGAGGCGAAAGCAGATAAGGTTGGATTATGACTGTATAATATGTAATTCTGGGAAAAAGTAAGCAAAAGTCGCTCCTGATTGTGTGACCGAACCATCGATGAATACCAACGTACACGAATTAAAATCGTCGGCAATTAACTGTCTGAATAAATTGTTAATTATGCATGGGAGCATAAGGCGTAAATCATTAGGGTTGTGGCCCAGGTAGTTGGGTGACACCATCACGTCTGGAACGAGAGTTAGGGCGTCAAAGTGTATGTCATATAGACGTTGTTTGTGGACTTTGTAAAAATGTGGAAAACCCGTCGAGAATTCTCGGACCATGAATAAGAGTGACGATGTGGAACCTACCTAAAGAATCTCCATTTGATATCGATCGAATTGAATATATCGATAATTGGGGAGTTTGATAGAGATGAGCACTTGAATATAAATTCACCAGGAAGCCAACGATATCTGATTGGAAGTGGTGGGCAAGAGCACTCAACATTTAGTACACAGATAGGGGTCGACCCGAGCGTCCCGAGCGCAGTGCGTAGACAACTTGCCTGTAGTCTAGTGTATTACGTAAACTGTGAAGACGTATTCGTATACTACAATTATATCATTACTATTCCGTGTTTAACAAAAAAAAAAAATTATCGAACGTTCAGTATCAAATAACGTGTACCTAAAAGTATCTATCGTTATAAAATCGATACGGTACGAGCTGGGTAAATTCCGAGCGCTTCTATCAATATATTACACACCTATATCATAATCTATGACTTTGAATAATTTCGTAATTTTTTTCTAACGATTATTATAATATAATACAGATAATGTAAAAAAAAGTAAAAAAAAAAATTGAAAAGGCCCAGGGAGGGAGGCGATCGCCCCATCGCCCCACCAAAAATACGCCCTTGGTGACGGTGTGAACCTACCTAATGAATCTCCATTTGATATCAATCGAATTGAATATATCGATAATCTTCTATCAATATATTACACACCTATATCATAATCTATGACTTTGAATAATTTCGTAATTTTTTTCTAACGATTATTATAATATAATACAGATAATGTAAAAAAAAGTAAAAAAAAAAATTGAAAAGGCCCAGGGAGGGAGGCGATCGCCCCATCGCCCCACCAAAAATACGCCCTTGGTGACGGTGTGAACCTACCTAATGAATCTCCATTTGATATCAATCGAATTGAATATATCGATAATTGGGGAGTTTGATAGAGATGAGCATTTTAATATAAATTCACCAGGAAGCCAACGATATCTGATTGGAAGTGGTGGGCAAGAGGACTCAACATTTAGTACAGAGATAGGGGTCTACCCGAGCGTCCCGAGCGCAGTGCGTAGACAACTCGCCTGTAGTGAATTTAATTTCTTGTGATGTGACAAGGCGATGGAGCCAAAAAAACAACAACCGTATTCAATCTTTGCTCTAATGGTAGACTTGTAAACTTGTAGTAGGGAAGAAGGATGTGAACCCCACCAGCCACCAGAGTAATGACTGTATGTATGATATATTGCATAATTTACACGCCGAGTAGGAATGCAAAAAAAGGTGTTCTTAGATTTTTCGGAGGACTTCTTTTCTAAAGGCTAGGCCTTGTCATAGTTAGAAAATAGATCTCCACTCCTGTCTCTTGAATGCCAGAGTCTTCATATGCGAATACCCGTTACATCCAGCCATTCCTATCATCTCTCCTATGAATGTCTTCCTCGGTCTTCCTCTTCCTTTGCATCCATTGATTCTTCCTTCTATTATGTTGGTTATGAATGGGTTATGTCTCATTATGTGTCCTATAAGTTTTCGGCTTCTTGATCTAATGATGAATAGTAAAACTCTATTCTCCGAATAGTAGAGGAGAAGAGAGTTTTACTATTCATCATTAATTCGGAGGACATTAGAATGAAATTACGAAGAGATTTTTTTTAAGCGTATGACCAGTGACCACCTGCACATTTTGAATTCTGTATAGTGTTCGAATTTCAGCGCGTTTTTCCGTCAATTTAAAACACAATATACAGAATTGTGTTTTTATGAAAAAAATTGTTTGTTTATTGTTTGCTATCTTCGTAGTTCTTTAAGCAGTTTCGTTTTCTCACAAGGTAACTACTACGTAATATTACGAGAAAGAATTTTTTTTATATTGGTTCAAGAGATAAAAGCCTTTTGAGTTAAGGAGTAGTAGTGAAGAGTAGTGCAGGGGTCCTTTGCAGCGGCGTATCTCGAATTCACAATGCCCGCGGCCAAACAATACGGCGGGCCCTAATTTCTATGATAATTTCTTCAACGTAAAAATTATACATTTAAAAAAAAAAAGAAAAGAAAAGAAAAAATCTTTAACATAATTTATTATACGCCCGACGTTTTTCAATATTTAAATAATTAAGCGATAATTAATGTGTACTCACTGGGAAGTACGGTTGTTGTATTTTATCTCTACTAATTTCCATAACCGAACGATTAGACGTTTGAAAACCACAACTCCGTGATATTGTGTGATTGTTGAATTTATATTCGAAACGAAAAATGTAATCTTATCGAAACGAAATCGTAATTTTCAGACGAAACTGTTACGATTTAATTTTTATTACACACAGAATTGTCAACGTTTTAAGTGCCCCGTGACTTTTTGCCTATCACATCATTCTATTGTTATACCACTCTCCTTAAAAATCACTACATTTAGTTTACTTTCAGTATTTGTTTATTTTTACGGGGTTTCGGGAACTCCACCTCGGTGCGTGATACTTATAAATGCTACAGACATAAGCGCAACTAGGGAGGGGGGCTTATCCCCCCCAAACTTGTAATAGCCCCCCCCCCAAAAAAATATTTAATTATTTCCTAAAATATTAATGAGCTTTTTAATATTTAACTAAAATTATTTTTTTTTATTATTATTTTATTTTTATTTTAAGTTCATAATATTATTTTATATGCCTATGATTTATTTGGTAAATCGTAAATATCATTAGCTATATGCCTTTATAAAGTATTTGTTTTTTAACAAACGATTTATGTCGGTACATTCAACATTGCAACATTGCCCATTGGTATGATTATTGTACATACGTAATTTTACAATACATGCATAGTCTGAGCCTCCGAAAAACATGAAAACGTTTCCGCGCACCAACACGATGTTACACCCAAGATTACCCGTATTACGAAAACGTTTACTGGAACGTAGGCGGGATACGATCGCGGGTCGCCTTGTTTAATGTTTACCATTCCATTCCCTATTTATATTTCCATATTTACTAACGTGTATTTAAATTCTGCTATCCACGAGCTTTTGAATTTCTTATTATTAATTTGATCGCAACAGTGTGCTCAGTGCTGTCAAACCTACTTATAACAATGGATAACCATAACAGTAATACAAATAAAAAGTGTTTTTCGATTTTTAACTTTTCAATTAAAAAAGATTCTAAAAAAAAAACGATGAACCTCGCGATGAACAACCAGAACAACTACATAACGTCGATTTTCTGTGTGCAAGTAGCAGTAATCTACCAGATTATATTGCTCCCGTTGTGTCATCAATCAGTGATACTGTTTATTCTCATAATTCAAATCAATTTAATCCAAACTCAGAATGCGATCTCGGGACTTAGGAAACGGGCCCTGTCCAACCAATACTAAAAGTATGTATTTACACCTTTTATCAAACCAATTATAATCAATTAAATTATATAACGCTTTATATGCTTCTACTGCTTCTAGCTATAATTAATTTTATCAGCTTATAATTTAGCGCATATGTTTACTGAATTCAGGTTTATCCTAAAACCAAATTCGGTACTCGAAACAGATCCTTTTCATCGGCTTATTTTAACGAATTTAACTGGTTAGAATATACAGGGTGTTCCAAAATGATTAATCCGATTTCAAAAAATCATATTTATTGTAAAACTCGATTAATCGTGTTAGAATATATTTTACATTTTAATGGATCATTTTAAGTTTTAGGAACAATGCTTATAAATGTTCAATGTGACCCCCCTTACTTGCACGACACACATCTAAGCGATAATCAAATTCCTCATAAACCTGTTGAAGCATGTCGACTGTAACCAAGTTGATGGCGTCTAATGCGACTTTTCAATTCGTCAAGATCTTTTGGGAGGGGAGGTACACAACAATGCTTTTTATGTAAACCCTGAGAAAAAAATCACAAATTTTAAGATCCGGTGAACTGGGCGGCCATGGACAAAATGTAGCGTCATTAGCACTACAGCGACCGATCCACTGCTGTGGTAGCTAATCGTTAAGAAATTTGCATACTTCTAAGGACCAATGTGGTGGTGCTCCATCTTATTGTAAAATGAAATCATCTCCATCGGCTTGCAGTATGTGGGAATAGCCAATCCTTGATCATTTGTAGGTATGAAGTTCCTGTTATTGTGTTGCCATCAAAGAAAAATTGTCCGTACACATTCTTTCTGGAAAAGGCGACTAAACTGCACATTATCGCGACTTATCGGCAATCGATAAAAACACGATAACCCCACCTTTCAGATGGTTGGTTAGGTTAAGTTGTTAAGTGTTATTAACGAAAGTAACTTGGATACAAGATCAAAATCTATTAAACATCTTTGTGCAAGATGGGTGGAAAGATATACGGCAATAAATGATTTTGTAGAATTATTTCCTTATGTGATTCAAACATTAGAAAAAATATGCGAGTGGAATGACACAACTTCGACTGATGCCAATATTTTAATGAAAGCAATGGACTCAGAATTTTTAATTTCACTCCAAATTATTAAAGTAAATATTATATTTTATCGCCATGCATTTGTACAAAATATTAACAATAATTTGTAGCCATAATGAACATTATTTTTGTTTCATTAGCTTTTATTTTCATATGGTTTACCATTATGTAAACTTTTGCAAAAAGTCAATTTTGACTTAAAAGAAGCAGTAGATCTTGCTGAAGTTACTGTTGCTACTATTCAACGTTTATGGTACGTGGAAATATAACTGAAGAGTTTAAACTATTGTTTAAAGAAGCTGAGGTAAAGATAATCAAATATATTATATAATATATTTTTTAATTTAATTAATGAAAATAATATTACTATAGAAAATTGCTAATATATTAGATATTACCATATCGATCAAACGTCTGTGTAAAAAATGCACAAAACGAGCTAACCCTAGTATTGATGACCCTGAAGAATATTATAGAGTTACAATAGCTATACCATACATTGATTCATTTATACAACAGTTAAATGAGCGCTTTTTATGTCACAAAAATGTACTTAAAGGTTAGTACCTAACTAAATTTATTTTTAATTGAATTATACTAATTTTGGAAAATTGATTCTAGGATTTCAATGTTTGTTTTCTGGTACATATTCAGATGATTTTGATGAACTTCTTCAGTTTTATCTTGAAACTGACAAACAAATTGTTAAAGCAGAATTAAATCTATGGCATGCAGTACTTAAAAACAATGGACAACACCCTAAAAGTGGGTTGGAAGCATTAAGGCTATCTAAAAAGGAAATGTTTCCAAATATTCATTTCTTAGTTCAAATACTATGTTCTTTACCAGTGTCCACAGCAACCCCAGAACGAACGTTTTCATGTCTAAAAAGATTGAAAACTTATTTAAGAAATACAATGACAGAAGTGATTTTCACAATCTTAAACTTAATATTTAAAATTATACAAGATTAAAATTACAATTTGTTTTCAGACACGACTTAATGGACTGACAATGTTGGCTGTTCACACTGATATACCACTTTCAGCCGAAGAAGTCCTTGACGAACTTGCAAAAAAACCACGCAAACTAGACTTTGTATTATAATTTTAGTTTTTACATTTTAATACATAATGATTTTTTATAAATATTCATTGATTAAAATATTATATTAAAAAAAGTTGAACCCCCCTCATTCAAAATTCCTGAGCACGCCCCTGCGTACGTATATATCTACTGATTTATAGATACGTGTACGCTAGACCACGTGTTGTGATCGATGAGCTCTTATCGCGCGTGCGCGCTAACGCTGAATTCGAGACAAACGGCCGCCGTAAGTGGTAGGTTAGAAATCAAATCTAGCCACACAACTTTCACTCTACGCTCCATAAACAGCCACCCCTTGACTATAAACGACAATGTAATCCCTCAAGAAGATAATGTTAAATACCTAGGCATCCACCTCGATAAAAAAAACTCAACTGGGCACACCACATAAACACTAATCGTAAATCTCTTAACTTACGTATTCATACCTTAAGAAACCTATTACGCTCCAAATTATTACATCTATAAACTAAAATTTTAATGCATAAACAGCAGCTAAAAATTCAAATATTAATAAACTTCAATCATTCCAATCTATAAACTTACGAATTATCACAAGCGCTCCATGGCTCGTCAGCAATCAGTCCCTACACAAAGACCTAAAAATACAAACGATTCCTAGAATAGCCTCTCAGTAGTACAAAAAATAACATACAGCCACAATTAATCACCCACATCCTCTCATATTCAACCTCCAATCCGTATCAAACCCAATCAACCCAATACGCCGCTTGAAACGTCACTGGCCAATTAAATAATTTAAAAAATAATGATTCATGAGTTCTCAAGCGGTGTCACTGGACACTCCCTTCTTTCAAGCTTGCATGTAAATACCACCTCCATAAAATTTATTGTATTATCAATGTATACAGATTGTAAATATTATATTTAAATAAAATAAAAAAAAAAAAATAAAAAAAAACTGGTAGGTGGAGAAAGAGTAAATCTATTTAACGGGTTCGCCATTCTTATCTACACACACACAACACGATGTTTATTCCTAGACGCAGATACAGCGAAATAGATACATACATAAAATATATAATATATTCATGTACAGAGTGATTTTTTTTCAAGCATACTCATCCAATTTTGAACCTTGAATAATTCTAAAATCCTAATCCATTTTTATGTGTGATTGAAAAGATTTAAAACACTTACAAAATTACATTTTCACGAAAACATTGTTTTTTTATTTCATGATTTTTTAAGTTTTTTAGCTTTCTTAAACGGTGGCCACTATTCAAAGCGTAATATCACGGAAAATAATACTATTGTAGACAATTTAATTTGCAGTAGAGTACCGGAGAGGGGACAGAACGTTTTCGCGAATGCTTCTGCTACTCCTGGCCATTTCTCCAAACTCAAATCTCTTATATCTCATTGACTATTGGTCCAATAATAAAAATTTAAATTACAAAATTTCTAAAAAGGAAAACACCCTCTACATAATATTAAGTTATTCATAGTGATCACCAGTTTAGGAAACCAAATCACTTAAAAACCACGTTGTTGAAAAATATTAAAAAACATTTTTTTTTCACGAAAAATTATCACACGAAAAAAATTACACAGGGCTATACATAGGGTGAGCGTACTCCGGGTGGCAGTAATGTGCATAACAGTTCCCACCCGATCCTAGTTTTTAGTAACGGAAAAAAAAAGGGTGAGCGTACTTAAAAAACTACCCTGTGCATTTATAAATAAAAAATCAACCCTGCCGCCGTCGCCGCGGCAAAGCGATTTAAAACGTTATAATTTAGTTTTTATGGATACGACGGCCAATTTCATTCGAAAACGTTTAACCCCCCCGATAAGGCGGAAAATCGGTTATTGGTTTTATTGGCAAACATATATTCGGGTATAAAGGCGCATTTTTTTTTTTTTTTTTTTTAAATATACGAATTCCGCCGAGGCCGAGCTGTTGCAGCCCGGCAAAACGGTTATAAACGTTTTTTATGTGCGTGTACATACATACTGCAGCAGCAGCAGCAGCAGCAGTGTTATTGGCATGGTTTCGGTAATGAGATACGGAATAAGGCCAATGATGCGGTTAAACATTACATTACCGAGCCGTATCCACGTATGGAACGATACACACAAACACACACACACAAACACGCACACATACACACACAAACACACACACACACACACACTCACACACACATACAAACACACACACAAACACACACACATACACACACAAACACACACACACACACAAACACACACACACACACACACACACACACACACACACACACACACACACACACACACACACACACACACACACACACACACACACACACACACACACACACACACACACACACACACACACACACACACAAACACACACACACACACACACACACACACACACACACACACACACACACACACACACACACACACACACACACACACGAAGATTTATATAAAGTTAACGTTTCCTTTTTTTTCCCCTCTACTATAACTATGATTATACCGTTGCCATTATGATTATTATTCTGTCGTATAATAAAACACGAGCGCATTATGTGCGGGGCGAAATAAATTTTTTTTTTTTTTTAAACCCGCGACGTGCCTATTACGTACGTACGTACATACGGCTAGCACGCGAAAAGTCGTTTGCATCTCGATCGAATTGACCGCGTGCACACCGTATGTGTCACGCGGCTTTTGTTACGACGACGACGTCGCGTTATCGTTATTACCTACTATTATTATTATATACGAGCCGCGAGTTGTTTTCCGTTTTTTTCGTCGCGTGTTCGTTGCTTTCGTCGTAACGCACCCTAACCCGTTATCGTGTGTACGTAAGTGATATTCACGTGCACGAACGTATAATCGAGTTGCGTACGACGCGGCGTACACCCAGGGACGTAAACAAGGGGGCAATCGCCCCCCCCCCAGGATATTGTTGAATTTGGTTCATTTCTGCACTTTCCTATTTTATTATCATTATTAATTTTAATCAAAAATTTTAAAAAAATACAATTTAATTTTTTTCGGAATGGAAATAGTTACGGAAAACATGTTATAGAAAAATAAATAATAATAATACATACCAAAAACAAACAAAAAAAAGCTGGTAAGTGAGATGATGGTGGTACAAGTTCGTCCTTCGTCCCTTCGGTCCTCGGACAAGATATTGGTGATGAATGTATTAAGTTTTAAAGAAATGATGACTCATTTCTTTAGTATAAAACGATTCTGAGCAAAGCTTCAGTGTAATATAATATATTGTTATTTAAATACTGTTTACGTATTTTACGGTTATTTGTATAATTTTTGGTGAGTTATAATAATTTATTAAAGTGTGTATAAAAAAAAATCCTGACTCACGATTTTTGAATTTTTGTTAGGATAATTAGGTAGGTATATAAGTAAGGTCATATTAAATTTTCAGAACTTTTTGTCAAATATTTAAAATTATATTACATAAAAACTTTCAAACAATTTGGTAAATTAAAAGTTCTATATTTAAGTAAAAAGTGCTATAATTGTTCTGAAAATGTTGTCCAATATAAAAAAGGTATGTATTTGATATTGGATCAAATTTTCAAGTTTCTATCTTCAATACTTTTCGATTTATGACTAAATACCTAAAATCTGAACAGTGAAAATCTCGTTTACGGCGGATTTTTACCGATTTTACCGTTTTTACTCAGTTTTTCGATCGTTATTCTTGATTACTGGAAAAACTATGGAGATTTTGGAAAAATGACCTCTCTAAAGTACCATCTCAGTTCAATTTCGAATCTAAAAAATTTCTGGACGAAACTTTTGGACAAGGATTTCTATACGAAAAAGTGTTTACAGAAAAAAAAAATTAAAAAAAAATAAATAAATAAACATCATTGTAAAACTATAAGATCCTTCGCTTCACTCAGAATCTAAAATTTGACATTTCATGTTAGGTATTACTTAGTCTTAAAATATACAAAACTTAGTAATGTGTTATATTTATATGTTTATACATTTATATCTATGTTAAAAGTTAAATAAAGTCATTTTATTTACTGGTTAAACTGTTGATGTTGTTTACCATAATTATTGGTACTGTACAAATGTACATGTAGTTCAAAAAAGTGGGTGAAAATCAATTATTTAAATTTTAAATTGTGGGCGAGGAAAACGTTCGAAAAATGTTGAACTGCCAATTTATTTATAATCTGGTGTATTATACTGTCGTTTATAGACGTATACTTTTATGAGAATGATTGCAGTCGAAATTTCGTCCGCCTCCTCTGGAAAATGAACTGAATACGGCCCCGGGTACATCACTGATGCTGATTGTCTGTGACCTTTGAATTGTTGGCACCCGATTTATTACACGTATAAGTATACAACGGAACGTCACGGTCGACTGTATTGATGATTGCAATAAATACACACTCACACACACACACACACACACAATCACACAAACACATTGTCGAATGATGTGATAATGATTCAGTCGTATAGGCGTGCCGTTGTGGTGCATTCTCTCATCTCTGTATCATGCAATATCACCGTACGAAATACGACGAGAAGTATAGACCATAGACGATAATAACAATAATAGTAATAACTTTTTCAAAAAAAAAAAAGAGAAAAAGAAAAAAAGAAAAAAAACCCATCGACACGCGTGTAAAACGTAACTTTTGTCTCGCGCGTTTGTCGACGGGAAAAGTTTTCCGAGTAGTTTTACCCAGAGGAGTGTATTTGCGAAAACACACGGAGAAATAAATAATAAACAAAAAAAAAAACAAAAAAAAAACTCCAGGATTTCTACGTGGAACACAGGAGAATCCCAGTTGTGCGCTCGAATCGTACATAATATACGTATATATAAATATATATCCACGGCGGAACTAATGTGATAAATGATGGTGACGCGCACGCACGCGCGCGCGCGCGCGCGCACACACACACACACACACACACACACACACACACACACACACACCTGCCGGCTAGGCCCTGCACAACCGGCGACCGGGAAAACGAGAAGACGCGCGTTCACGAGTGTTTTCACGGCGACACGATCCACGCCCGATCTAACCGTGTACGCACGCCGAGACGATTATTCGTGGATCGGTACACGCAGCTTCCGAACGCGCTCGGGGCGCTCAGACGTTTCGCGTTGTTTCCGTCCGTTTCGAGATGAATTTCCGCGCGCACTTCGTACCTAACCACTGTGTACAATATACGTAATAACATATCTATACACAGTGGCGGAGTTACGGGGGAGTGCACGACGGTGCACTTGCATCCCCTTGAAAAATATAGCAGGTGCAAAGACATGATTTTGCACCTGCTGAAACTGAACTTTAACCAAATAATATATAAACTATATCAGTGTTTCCCAACTGGTGTTCCGCGGAACCTAAGGGTTCCGTGAGCCGGTGTCAAGGGTTCCGCGAAAACCTTGTGCCGGAAGTATCTGACAACCCACTCATTCAAGTATAGAAAATATATGTCAGCATTACTACTATAGAAAAATATGGTGGTACCACAAAAAGTTCAAGCTCCTGCAAAGGTTCCGCGAGTTAAAGAATTTGGGAAACACTGAACTATATAGCTATTACTGTTTTATTGTTTCGATATTATTGCAAGAAGATTTCCTTATAAAAATATTAATTACAGTAGTCGCCACTTATGACTCACTTATGACTCAAGTTGGGACCTGACCGGTTGAGTCCATTAACGGTTAATCTGACTTTATATTTCCTTTCAACCACTTTTCCATTTTAAACTTAAAATAATATTATTAACACCACACGTCCACACGATATCGATCAAAGAAACGCTACTGTACTGCAAAAGCTTTACATCATTAAAGTTATCATCATTTTCGATAGTTTAATAGATTATTATTATTATAAGATTAAAGTAATCTAATAACTCTAATGTGAGATAAACTTTCCCGATGTAATAACAATTTTATTATTATTATATTATTACAACGATTAATCATATGGTCGGTTATATTGGTCATATAATAACTGAATAACCGAAAATATTTTAAATAAAAAATATATTTCAAGGCCCCCCAATCATATAGCCACGGCCTCCAGGTTGAGAAGCACTGCATTAACCGAATGAGTCGATAAGGCGAACGACCCGAAAAAAAAAAATTTCAAAATGCTTAAAATCAAAAACTTATTTACGTAAAAAATATTTATTGGAATTCAAGGTATGCATAAAAATAAAAATCTAGCTACACGCGATTAAAAATAAAATATAATAATATGTAGGTATCAGGGACGCCCACAGATATGTCACTCAGGAGGGGCAATAAAAAATGTGTGACTCGTGAAGTACAACTATTAATTTTACGAATAGGTCCATACTAATATTATACTCGTAATTAATGGTACAATGATTGTCGGATAGTCACTGAGTGCCCAAGTCGTGTGAGACCGATTTCATGTAAAAAAAACCTCCAATTTTGTAACTGACATGAAAAATCTCAAGGGGGTCAACGGCCCTGGGCGTCCCTGGTAAGTATGTAAAGGCTAATACATATTTTTTTAATAAAAACCAATCTACGGTCGATTGAATTTTCCCTTCTTCGGCCAACTTCATAATCATAATATCTTCGTCGGATTTATGTTGCTCAAATTCGCGGAGAGCGATGATATTCTGCTCGACGCAATACTAATACCACGTTCTTTGTGTAGGGTGAAAAAATGCCGTTTGCTGTTCGAATAAATGCACGATTTTAATACGATTAATGTTGTCGTGAACATATTTAACACGATTAATTACCGTTATTCGTCTACTGACAACAAAAGTTCGCTGCAATGACGACGACCGCTTGACCTTGAAATGGGTGGAAAAAAATTCGTTGTCGCAGTTAATAGTTTTTCAAATGTTTTTTGTTTTTTTGTTTTTCGAAGATCATATTTCATCCGACGCACTCGACCGCACGTACGCTTTTCGTACTATATATAGTTCTGCCACACTTATCGTGTCGTCCGTATAATACCGCGATACCGACGGCGAGTTATCACAAATTAACCCGGAATTCGTACTCTAATATTGTGCGCCGACGTACGGGTCAGAGTGTATAATAATCTTCACTTTAAGTATTGTTGCCGCGGTGTTGTGTAATTAAAATTTGAAAATAAACGTTCGTTAACTCTGGTAGTCGCGGAGCGCGTGACGCCGAATTCATTTCTGTGTTTTAATTAAACGAACGACTTTTATAAATTAATTAGATGCACCAAAACGGCGGCAAAAATAACAACAGTTAAGTAAACCTACGTACATAATATACATATATATATTACGAGTATATAGTTATTTAAATTATATATAATATTATGTTCAGGGGTGGTTCCAAGAGGGCGGTGAAGAGAGAGCGCGCTCCCTGAGAAATCCCGAGAAAAACATTTTTTTTTTTCAATTCGTAGGCTGCTTTTTGCGATCTCGTTAATTATCTATATATGTGTCATAATATGAAGGTTGATGTGTACTGTGTACTTTGGTGAAACAGATTTAAATCTTTATCGCTATCGCGTGTCATTGTCGACGTCAACCGTCGCCCGGGCGTTTCCGTGAAAAAAAATACAATGTCTTGTTAAAAATAATCAAAATCCACCGATGATTGGGTGAATTTTTCAAATAAGTAATTTTTTTCTGTATTTTTTTTTTTTTTTTTTGAGTTGTCATTCTATATTAATTCTAGTGTTCAAAATAAATATGTATTTTTTTTTTTATTTATTTATTTATTTATTTTTTTTTTTTGTGCCGTGACCTTCTTTTTAATTAATCCCATACTTGTATAATATAACGCCCTAAGGAGTGTCGTCAATGGGCGGCTTCTCAAAATCAAATTTTAAATGTCTGTTTTTCTATATCATCATTTACGCTTATTGTACACAAATTGTATGGATTGTGTAACGCAAATAAAAAAATATATAAAAAAATAAATAAATTTTTTTTTCCACCTAATTTGGATTTGGATTTAATTTCTGTACTGGCAGTGTTCGCAAATTACAATTTACATGGCCTAATCAAATTATGTCTGTCTTGGCGTCCTCCCCCGTAGACAATTTCTGCATTCGTCCCCGAATTTATGTGTATGTAGGTTAATGGATGTAATATTTATAAATGTATTAAAACAACAACAAGTCATTACACAAAAGTGTCTTTCTGCGTCAACAATGTACTTTTCGATTACAAATCGCACAGAAAGTTCGTATAATAGGATTACACTTTTAACGAATAGTACAAATTTATGTGCACATACATAACGGGATACATGCATTTTCCCAGGCACGGCGTCAAGGGGGGGCCTTAGGTGGCCTGACCTCCTAATAAAAGTGAGTGGCCCCGAACAGGCCCACTTGAGTTAATAATAGTCACGCACATATCCGATTAAAATTTCAAAAAGATTTGACAATTTTTGACTTATATATAGAACTTTGAATATATTGAAAATTTCTCATATTTTGGAAGTTTTTGCTTCGTTTAATTTTAACCTTTGGATATTAAGAGCTGAAAATTGAATACAATAATTCTCATAAGTATTTCTACCGATGATGAAAAAAATATCGAAAATCGTTAGTCACATTATTTTTTTACAAGCGTTTAAAGTTTGCATTTTGACGAAATTTCTTATTTTTACATCGAATTACACACTTAAACGCACGTAAAAAATAATTGGTGCTTCCTAAGTCGATAAAAATGCTATGCAATAGCTTTACCGCGGCAGTCTCCGAGTGCGGCACGTATTTTTTAATATTTTTTTTTGGTGGTTCACGCGCTCCTGTGCACTATACCACGAGCCGCCGCCACTGCGCCCGAAAATTAAATTAACGCCGTTTGCGAGCTCGGACGGTGTGAAACCGTGCGGTGTCGATGGCGTTTTTGTAGACTGGATTTTTTCACGCGATCCGTTGTGCACTATTGAACTGAATTTTTAGCCGTCGTTGTCGGGAGAAAATCGTATCGTTCGTACACGCGGCCGAGAGAGCTTGTTTTCGCGCGCATTCAAATGTGTACGGAAAACGAAAAAATTGTAATTCAAACCGACCGTTCGATATGAAAAATTCAAAGCGGATTCGCCATTTACCATTCAAAAGCCGATAACCGAGCGTCCTGATAATACAATCACTATGTTATTATATAATGTAACGACACCCCGGGCGCTACTTATTATATTACGAAATTATTTATAGTTGATGTATTATGCAAGTCGAATTTAAATGAGATAAATGTTGCAGGCCGAACCCAATAACACACCACTCACGACAACGTTGCACCGCGTGCACGCGTATCACGTACGAGCGCATACGTGTGTGCCGTTGAAATATGCATGCCCATGAAAATGCTCGAGAAAAAAGAATTCGCGTACGTCTTACGGATACGCCGAACTAGGTACTTAATTTGAATTTGAACATCGCAAATGGAATGCCTTTTATGGACGGAATGGCCGTTTACCCGAATTAAATACGTACAGGGTAAGTGGGATCTATTCGACGGAACGCGATAACTTTTTTTCTGTTACTTGTTTTTCTTAAAGTGTTTTGTTTTGTATTGTTTTTTTGTTGTTTTTTATCATCGCAGTACTACGATACAAAAAAGCCGAATCAAAACGTGTTTTCGATCATGAGAACTCAATTTTTTTAATTGTTGAAGGTTCAAAGGGAAAACAATAATACAAAAAAAGCTGGCAAGTGAGATGATGGTGGTACAAGTTCGTCCTTCGTCCCTTCGATCCTCGGACAAGATATATTGGTGATAAACATCTTAAGTTTTAAAGAAATGATGACTCATTTCTTTAGTATAAAACGATTCTGAGCGCAAAGCTTCTGTGTAATATAATATATTATTATTTAAATACTGTTTACGTATTTTACGGTTATTTGTAAAATTTTTTAAATGCTTGGAAAAAAAATCTTGAGTCACGATTATTGATATTTTTTCGCTATTGATAGTTTTGTATAAGAGTAAACTTGTATTAAAATTTCAGAACTTTCTAACAAATACTCAATATTTCATTAGAAATAAATTTAAAAGAAATCAGACAATATCGTAAAAAATATATGTATATATAGATTATATACTTAGTATATAATATGGAACACGTATATTAGCACTCGGCGTACAGAACTGCAAATGCTGAAATTTAGTTTTATTTTCCCTTACATCTCGAATCGATATATACAAACATTATTTATCATCAAATATAAATTATTTTATAAATCATGAAAAGTTCGTATTATTTTAATAATTATTATTATTCACAGTTAGACATTTTTCTCTTATTAAAAATTCATCGCAATCCCGAATTGTTTTGTTATCAACAAAAAGGGTAATTTCGAAATATATCAACAAAACGTCAATTACTATTTCATTAAATTGAACGCACCTAGCGTAAACAGAAAGTATAAAAGAAATATATTTCATACGCAAGCAGCGCTCGTAATATTACAAGTTTAAAGTTCAGTAAGCATACGTTGTGAGCGATATTAAAAAAAAAGTGATCCACGGTAGCGGCACGACATAAAAGCGCGATTGGTGCAGTTACGGACTTCCTGTTAAGTATACCATCGTCAGGGATGTCGGCCTATACGGTTTGAATGCGAAATCTGAATAGCACTCAATAGAGAAGTCTAACGCTTTGGTATAATCCGGTTTTTTCCGCTCACGTGGCGTCGAAATCAAAACGAATCTAACAGAAATTCACGAACAACGAGTTTTAGCTAAGTCGTGGTTATTATCATGCGTATTGTAAGTAGTGCAATCGAACTTTTTGCGTACACACTTTGAAGTCCTGCGGTGAATTTTGAACCGTCGAAAGAATGTGTGGTGTATTATTTAAACAATTTTTGTTTCTCTTTGACGATGATATTGTTGAATAAAATGTCATATATTTCATTTGTCTGTTAATCATTATTAAAAATATTTGATATTTATTTTAATAAAAAATAACCTTTGTGACAATAATTACAAATAATTTCCTCTGAATAATTTTTCAGAGGAATACAAATTCCTCTGTGTAAAAGTTTGTTCTCTATGGCAACTCTTGTCCTCTATGGCAAATGTATTTCTCTATGGCAACTCTTGTCCTCTATGGCAAATGTATTTCTCTATTCTCTATGGCAACTCTTGTCCTCTGTGGCAAATGTATTTCTCTATTCTCTATGGCAACTCTTGTCCTCTGTGGCAAATGTATTTCTCTATGGCAACTCTTGTCCTCTGTGGCAAATGTATTCCTCTATGCCAACATTTGTTTTCTATACCAAAAAAATTCTTCTATGTCGGCATTTGAACTATCCGGCAATTATATCCCTCTATAGTCTATGGCAAAATGTCTCCTCCTCGACAAATGTATTTCTCAATGGCAAAATGTATATTTAATGGCAAAGTTTGTCCTCAATCGTACAACTAAATATAAACTTCAGGTGGAATATCATACCACAACACGCACATATACAAAATATTATTCGAGTGTGTGTGTGTGTGTGTGTATGCGTGCGTCTGGATGACTATATTATTATCATACGTCATAATTATGTTATTTCATTATTATATTATATCATATAATTATTTCGTTATAATATTATTATGTTATCCTCGACATCGCGCGTGTAAAACTTATGTTTTTGATTATAATTAATTATTTAATTAAGAGTGTAAAAATAGAATAAAATACCAAATAATTCATCAACTACAAATATATAATATTTATATAATATATCTTACACAGTATACACAGTTGTCACAAATTCTCACAATACAGTAGGTATTGCTAGGTATATAAAAATTAAAAATTGTGATAATTATAAATAGGGGCCACAAAATAGGAATGGAGGCCGTTCCCCGGCGTAGACACTTTATTATTATTATTATTATTATTATTATTATTATTATTAGAACCGTAGTAGAAACTGTTCAGTTCGACAATTAAAGTTATAAACAGAAATATACAATTTTTACAATTAGTCAATTTAAATAAATACAATAAGTGGTGGATAATAAGGAAAATACATTATTTAAAATGCATTTTCGTATGTATTCGATGGCGTATATATGTCACTTATTTTATTTTATTTTTTTATTTTTTTTTTAAAAACAGGCCATGGCCCGAAGCACAATTTTTGTAGACACAACCATACAAATTTAATTATATAATTTAACAAGTTATACAAAAGTGAAGGTGAGGATGTTCTCGTTTGCAATGCGTATTATTGTGAAAATAGGTCTGTTGTATTAACTAATTAGTGGCGCAGATGGGATGCAGAAGAAAGGATAATGTGATCGAGAATGGAAGTTAGGGACTTTAAAATTAATGACATATAATATAAACCAGGACAATCGCTAGATCCGTCCATGAGCTTTCTCAAAAAGTCTTGGCTAGCAGAAATACGCCTATCGGCGAGTGTTGCTCACCCATGTTTAGTTAATACTGGCTCATAATCGTGTGGTCGGTGAGTAATATGGAGTACCCTGGCAGCAGAGGCGGCGCTAGGCGTGGGCGGTGTGGGCCATTGCCCACGGCCTCGCACCTCAAACGGCCTCGCGGTCTAAAGGGCTTTGTAATCAGCCATAGAGAAATATGGGACAAGTATCCATACAACAATTATTATTATTATTATTATTATTTTATTGTTTCAGCATCAACGACAAGGTTATTAGCTTATAGTGATAAGGTTAGGTTACAATGGTTGAAAAGAGATACAAAACAAAATACAAATTAAGAATATCCGAAAAAAAATTTGAGAAGCCAAATGAAGCTAAAAAATACATACTTTTTTTTGGAGCAAAAAAATCGTACACTAAAAAATAGGTAGAAATCGCCGGCCAAACCGGACAAATTTGGCTTCTCGAATGGAGCCAGAACATACATACGTTTTTTTGACCAAAATAATTTCACACTAAAAAATAGGTGGAAATCGCCCCCAAACCGAAAAAATTTGGCTTCTCAAATGGAGCCAGAACATACAAATACATACTACTTGCGTCCCGGTGTACCTTTTTGATGTAAATTGCGTCCCGGGTGTTTTCATATTAACATGTATACCACCAATTTACGATCAATATTTTTCTTCCCGTTTTATCAGACTTAGGACTGTCAACATTACTGTTACAATGTTGGTATGGTTAAAAATATTTATTATTGTATTTATTTATTATTATTTGAAATTGCATATTTTTATCGGTGCTAAGCTGTTGAATTTTTCCATCTCGACTTTGTCAATTATTAACTTATTCAGTATAAGTCTATTTAGGTAAAAATTTGAATGACAATTGCCTCACGAATTCAATTTGAGAAATTTTTTCAGTTGAACTAATACGTGTTCGTCACCCACTACATGGCTACCAACCGGCCCCAAGCAGATTGAAATCAAGGAAAAACTTTCTGAAATCAACCACGGAGATCACAACATCACTTGAATACGAACGACATCGAAAATGGATAGCATCAAACCAAACCAATAATTTTAAAATAAAACCAGCGGAAAAACTTCCACCTGGATACCGTTGTGAATGGAACACATGGAAAACACTCAATAGACTGAGAGTGGGTGTTGCCCGAACGAAGAAAAATCTATGTAAGTGGGTATATACAATACAGAAACCGTAGATTGCGAATGTGGAAGCGAACAAACGGAACAACATATACTTGTATGTCCCCTAAACTCGGTGTCATGCACACCTGAAGATCTGGCGGAAGCAACTGACGCGGCTTTACAAGTAGCCAATCAATGGAGTAGAAAAGGAATATGATAAACAAAGCATCTATACTATAGCCCGGACTCGATAAGAGGAAGAACGGGTTCGTCGTATGTTATGTTACTAACAAGTAAAAAAACAAAGTAAAATTCAGCAGATAGAGAACCGGTTAATATAACCGAGTATATTATACTGTTTTGATACGAATCGTTATTACCCAGCCATCAATAAAAACATTATAAATGTCAGTTTTACGGATTTTCCGTTGGACGCGATTAACGTATAATATACATGTCAGAAACACGGGCCGCGCGACTTACGTATGTACCTGAGAAATATCGGGCCGCAACTTACTTGTGTTGTAATCGGAACCTTTTTTTTCGGGGAGGCGCAACTTAAATTTACCGGCGATAGCTGTTAGATGACGTCGAGGGTCACTGGGTTACGCACAAGTACAATTGGATGTGCAAAACGTTGTGCAACGGGTTCTAAAAGTTTTTTAGATTGGATGTAGAATGATTTATAGAAATATGCAGTTCCTTCTATATTTGTTTCTTTATTTAGAAGTTTTTGTAGAAAGTAAAATTTGATTTGTAAGGGGAGGAAACTGTTGAATTTTAAATAGCAGTTATAATAATTATTATATTGATTATATTAATTATATTAATTATATTATATTGATGATAATAATATTGATGGGTGAACAGGTCGCTTGTGGAGCGATGCTTAACTCGAGTGTCCACGTCGCAATGTACGGATATTATTTCTTAGCCGCTCTTGGACCTTACATGCAGAAATATATTTTATGGTGGATATTTTGATTTATTTAACACAATTTTTTCTAGTATGTAATGTATGGCTATGGCTGATAAGGGAACAAATAAGTAATCAAATATAGGCTCGTGTAACTTTTTATTCTTCACACGAATAAAATATGATTTGTATCGTTTAAACGAACTACACGCATAATGCATACCTACATAGTAGTATAGCTGCGTGCAGTGTGTTAGAAATCGCGGTATTTTTTTCCTACACGATTAAGAGATAATACAAACAAAAAGGAACACGTCGTTTTATACTCTAGTATCATAATTATTATTATCCGTTGTCTTTTTTTTTTCACTGTCGATGAGACGGTGCTAATGATACAATAAGGAGGTCATACACTTTTGCTCGACTTTTCGCCTGTTACCGCATCACACATAAATACACTTTTAATCAGTTTTTAATGATACACTGTTGCACCAGGGGAAAAAACGTACTCGGTCCGCTTATCTGTTTGTTCCGTGCAAAAAAAAAAAAACAATAATAATTTATGAAACATAGATGTCGTACGCACTTAAATTATGACGAGTGTTAAAAACACACACACACACGCGCTCGCGCTGAACGACACGAAGTGGCTTTTTTGTAAAAGACAAAATTTCATTTAAAAATCGGTGAATATTTCGTTACTAACTGCTAAGTAAAGCCAATACGATTTATTGGTGTATTCTGGACTGATAATCGATTTATCTAAATCTAGATTTTTCGTATTACTTTTCTCGTGTGTGTGAGTGTGTAACTTTTATAATTATTAATAATAGATTTAGCCGATACGCGAATCGCGCAAAGGCTCCGTGAGCCCCGGGACGCACCTCCTGATTGCGCTTTCTGCGTGGGCGCTCAAGCTCATACGGCAAACTAAAATACCCGTTAAGTCTACACGAGCAACTATCGACCCTCGACGTTTCGTCCAAAAGTCAACAAAAAGTTTCCGACCTCCGAACCCACCCGACGAAATCCCACGTCACGAAGTCGCTCTCTTACTTGTCTTTATTACCTGCTAGGAATCAACAATAACTCTCCAATTATCCCACTCTGTCATATAGTCGATATTTTATTCGCGATCGACGGATACGACGCGAATTCCTGGAGATGTGAAATTTATGTAAATTTTTTTTTTTTTGGTAATTTACCGAGGAAAATTGACGTAAAATTACCGTAAATTCTGTGAATTTGGTAAATTTTGATAATTTTTGTATGTCACATTAGGCACATCCCAAGGAACTCCACGCTTCCTTTTTTTCATGAACTTATAATATTATTGTAACGCTCATTATTATTATTAACTGGATGGGAGGGTGTTTATGGTGTTAATTAATTGAACATATTATGACTTTGTATATAAGTACCTTATAGTGTACTATTCTATTATTGAATTTTATTTATATTTTAAATTATTTTATACGAATATAAACATTAAAAATGTACCTTCATAAAATAAGTTGTAAATCAATCAAGTCAGATTCATTAGGTACCTCGACATAACATCAACAACAAAAAAAAAAAAACAAAATAAATTCTAGTTTTTTAGTTTGATTTGTCTTTTTCTCTAGTTATAAATACAACGTTTGACGATTTAAGTTTTATAATATCAACTATTCCGTTCTACTGATATGTTATGAGTATTCAAATCATTAAGACGTTTAATTTGAAGTGTCACATGATAACTTTTTCGGGGAAAAAAAATATTTCCTAGTAAAAAAATAATTGGTAAATTTACCTAATCGGTAAATTCACGTGGTAAACATTTACCGAGCTTACATCTGTACGGATTCCTGCGTTTTCTCCGATCCGTAATACCGTTTCTCCGCTAACGTGCATTCGCTCGGTCCTGTTACCAACGATACAGTTCGAAATCCAAATTAATTCTTGTGAATATACGTTCGAATGATTTAATATGACGTGATCATAATATCACGATAACAACATCACGTCGTGTTGTGCGTACAAATACGTGTATAACGTTTGCACGCTTTTATACGCGTCGGCGAAAAAAAAAAATAATCGATAAACGAAATTGAATTTTTTCGTCCCGGATCTCTTTCGTATTTTTATCCGAATCTCAAGTGTCGTGGCATGGACCCGATCTTTTTTCAGATCGTCTGAAGCACGCGCTGTCGATTTTCGTTTATTTGAAAAAAAAAAAACAGAAAAATTATTCGATTTTCGACGAGAACGATTAGTGCGCCGCCGACTGCAGTACTCGGTCATGAGTTTATTTCGCCGTGCGTGTTGTTTTTGTCGTCTAGAAACACTCCTGAGCACTCGAAATCGTCGATCGAATTCGTTGTTCCCGACGAATATAAATTGAACGACGTGTCTCGTGTCCTGGTCGTCGTCAACGCCGTATACCTAATATATTTCGCTTTTACGCCGTCCACGTGATAATTACACCTATAATATACACTCTCCTCGTGAATGTTTTTGTCTTTTCCACCGCGTTCTCTGTCGGTCTTGTCGGTGATTATTTCATCGACATTCCGGATCGTTCGGAGGCGGTCAACACCAGTGACGTCATAAGAGACAAACGTTGTCTGCCCTCGTTTAAATCCGAAAAAACATAACGGTCTAATTTAATTTTTATACGACAAATCTGGAATACATCTCATCGAATGAAAATGCAGATGGTTTTATTTTGTTTTAATTTTTTTTTTTTTCATCGAGCTCATTGAAAATCGCGGTCTTGTAGTTCCGATATACGTAACGTGATAAAATACGGTGTAACCTCTCTCGAACGGAACCACTAGGGACCGACAAATCGTTCCGTTACAGAGCGTTACCTATCCGTTATAGAGGGGATGAAAAACTACGAGGTGTTGGAACAAAGACTGTTGATATTTTCCCCTTTAGAGAAGATTCCGTCTTAGAGAGGTTTTATCGTACACGAATATCGTCGATATTCCGTCTCTCGTTTTCACGCGCAGTTTTATGCGACAAGGTTCGTCTAACGCAACGTTTCTCGCAACCCGATTTCGGGGCCACCAAAAAAAGGAAAACGTTCGTACAATATTTTTATTTTAAGACTACCCGTATGAAATAGTTTAAAAAAATAAATGAAACATTGTTTGGAAATAACTTTTTTTTTATCAAACGAAGAATTAATCCATAATTTTAACGGTTAGCCTTTAAAGCTATAGATATAATTATTTATCGGTTGACATTCGAAGACGGAGACGATGAAATTTGAAAATTTGTCGATCCATATTTTTCTTTGTATCAATAGTCACCATTATTAATTTATTCATTTATTTATTTATTTATTTTTATTTTTATTGTTGTCACATTATTTGAATTGTACAAAAATATGAAACGCTTTAGTTAATTTATGCGTAGTTATCAAAACATTGTTGTAAAAAATATATCGAACCATTCTAATTCAACGATTTAAAATTCAAAATCCGGATTTCATAATCCGAAAGCCAGTTGTTATTCTGAATCCGGATTTTGGATTTCGAATTCCGAGAATCCGGATTTTCGAACTTCGGCAAGTCCAAATTATTCCCAACACTAGTTTTTATGCGATTATCAGCATATGAATACGTTTTTTTTTTTTTGCCGACCGATTTCGCGTACGGTTTTTTCACAATATTCTACGGCGTTACAGACGCGTGCATAGCGACCGAATAATAATAAACAGTGTTTTGTTGATTTCAGATTCTGAAACCAAAATCGTCCGCATCACTAAAAACGCACTGGACGTATATTTATATTGAACGACGTTTTTCCTAAAAAAAAACTACAATAACTACATAACCGATATGAATTAGGCATAACCCACGCCGAACACCGAATCCGACCACCCGCAACGTGCGTGACGACGTGGCTCCACTGGACTCGGGATCGTCGAGAGCCACGTCAAGAGCCGTGGAAAGATCATTCGCTAAAGATCATTAAGCCGTTGAAAGTTTCATGAATTAATGAAGAAAAAAAAAAAGAAAAAATTTCGAGAATTTTATATTTTTACGTCGGAAAAATAAGCAAAAGCATCCAAGATTGGTTTGACCGTAGTATTTAATTAAATCAAAAAAAAATTATGAATAATTTTTTTTTTTTTAATGTATAAATGATATCCACAATCTATACCACTATGGCGCAATACGTAGATTTGAAAAATTATTTATATACATAAATCAAATTTAAAAAAAACATACGTCGTACCTAACTTTAAACAATAACGTACATAAAGCGTGAATATTTTGAGTAAAGCAGCCACCCATTAGTGACACATTCACACGAGATACACTTTTGTTAATTAATTTTTTTTTTTTTAATTTAATAGGTCGGCAAGAGTCTGACGAGTGGTACAGACCGTCTGCACGGTTGTCGATTTTTTGAATATTCCTGGCGATTACATATCATAATTTCAATTTGTGTCCAGGACAGAGATTTCGAGAGATTGGGATTTATTCGGTGATTACACAAAAATCGGACCTTCAAACATCGTTTTCCCCCGGGCCCCTTCAAAAGTCCGAATCCGGCCCTGAGTGTTTGACGCGTTCGACAAAACGTGTTTATACGCGCACACACACGCGCGTGTATGTCAATCCGTTTTGTACAGTTACACTTTTCCGTTCGGCGGGCGGCAGAGTAATCTTTTCCACCCACTGGCCGGGAAAAAGTCGCTCCGACCGGCATCGGAAATTAAACCTTTGATCCGCACACGACAAATAAAGACGTCTACACGGGTATTCGAGTATTACGACGAATGACGGCTTGCGACCTACAGACGAATTTCCCGTCGAAAATAATAACGCAGTCTCGTCCTGGACAGACGTTAAGGGCCGTCCTAAAAGTTCGGTCCTACACACCGACTCGGAGTATTTGCTCCGACAGTGACTTTGAAACGATTACTGGTCGAATAAAAACACACGTTCGAAATCGGACGCATTTCGAGTTCGTCCGAATCGTTACGAAACGTTATTAAGTACTCGTATAAAATAATATTCGGCGGCTGTTGTATATAGTTTTTATAGAGTTATAAGTAGAGACCGGATTTTCATGCAGTAAAAATCAAAAAAATGTGCAGTTAATAACTTAAAAATTGCAAAAACATGCAGTCAAGTGCCTAAATCGTGCAAAAATGTATATTTTACCTAAAATCGCTTAATACTTACCAAAATGTTGTAAACATTCAAAGTACATTGATTTAAAGCCTTAAATTATACTTTATTTATCCAGTTTTTTACAATATTACAGGATTAGCAAAAAACTAATGAGTAATTAATAATTAAAAGATTGATAAAAACATATACATATATAAAAAAAACATACCAACAGAGTTAAGCTATTTAATTTCGCATCAAATTTCAACTCTAGGTATAATTTGATATCCAGGTTTTAATTTTTGACGACAGACTAGACCCAATTTTTGGCATTTTAAAAATTTGTTTATACTTCTTTACGTAAATTATTCGTAATGAAACTATCACGACACTAACTGATTCAAGAAACACTCAAACACTAAGTCAGACAGAATACTAAAGTGCTAATGGCCGGGTATTCAAAATTATTATCTAATTAGTGGTTGCTGTCATTTATTTTTACCACGAAACACTAATAAATTGATGTTATTCTAAAAATATTAGCAGCTTGTGTTCACTTTTTCCTTTTGTATAGTTGAAAACTGAAATAAACAAATATTTACGTACATACCTGTATGTAGGTACTATAATTTTATATACCTACCTGGCTACCTATATATATATATTATCTAGTTTAATTTAAAAAATGCAGAATATGCAATTTCATGCAACGAAAATCAAAATCGTGCAATTTAGAACAAAAAATGCAAAACGTGCAATTTCGTGCAAAATAAAACTTTGTTAAATTAATCTACTTCTCATGATTCGGATTTATAATTTGTTTTTATATGTTTTAAAGCAAAGGAAAAAAAGTTGCAATTGCACGAGAATCCAGTCTCTAGTTATAAGTTTTGAATATTATTATCATTCGGATATAACGACGTTGACGAGTGGACGATAAGTGCACATGATAATATGATATCACGTGTGCTCGAGCGTTTTTTTTTTTGTTTTGTTTTTGTTCGTTATTTGTTTTTCACGCGATATTCAGAGGAATCTTCTCGAGAACCGTGTCACCGGCCGCCGTTCGTCGCGACCATCTCGGGACGAGATCGAGGAGACATACATTACACCTATACACTGGACCAGTGATCTCAAACTAAAAATTACCTACGGGCCAAATATTTTTTCAAAAAAAAAAAAATTCGTGGGCCAAATTTCAACTGTTATTTTTATACTTATACACTGAAAACTAAAGACAAAATGAAGGCAAATATACGTACGAAATCCGTTTATCTAAATGTGACTTAATACATTGTGAAATTAGCCCGTTAGTCTGTTACCCACTGTTACATCAAAGCGCAAATTATAATTATCTTTGCAGATGAGATTAGATTTCAAATATTTTATCGAGCATAATGGGATTTCTGAACAAGTAAAAATAAAACATGAACGTTAGATCAGCGGTTCCCAATTAGTGTGAAGTCACGGACCCCTAGCTACAACTTAAATTAGTCCGCGAACCTATTTTTTGTAAATACTTACTTTTCAATTTTATTTGAATACGAAAATGAAAAATAAATTTGTACGATTTATTTTAAATAAATGATTTAATTTTTAATTTTATAAACATTTTCGTAATATAATAGAAAAAAAAAATTATAAAAATAATTATTTGATTAAATACCTTCAAACTTTATGAGACAAGTGAAATCTTTCTTTTTTGTTCATAATTTCGTTCAAGTCCTGCTGCATCTTTGATATTTTAACTCTTCAATCAGCGGCAATATTAAGTCTACTACGATATTTGTTTTTCATATAACAGTTGGTAGAAAAAGTTTGTTCACTTCTCTATACGTTGTGCGAAAGGGGATGAAATGTCAAGCTTTTTTAAAATGTCGAGTTGCTTTTGATCATTTTGAACAATTAACCGAAAATCATTTAGTTTTTTATCGTTGAAAATATTTTTCGTCGTTCCATTAGTTACCAAATCAATTAATTCATCTTGTTCCTGTTCAGAGGGATTTTCTATTTTTTCAATACCACAGGAAAATGGATTTAATATCCACAAATTGTTTGGGTCAGATCGATGAAAATGTATAACTACATTATATACAACTACAAAGTTGATAATTTCACTAAAACAAAATAAAATAAAAATATCACTACAGAACAACACAACCGCGGACCCCCGGGGGTCCGCGGACCACCAATCGGGAACCGCTGCGTTAGATGATATTTTATGATGCGTAAAAAAAAATATATATATTAAGAATTTTACTAACTTTTTTTCTAAATATTTTTTGTTCAAAATGTATTTTTATCGCGGGCCGTATGTTTGAGACCACTGCACTAGACAGGCCCCGACACGCGGATGCGGCGTTCGCGCGACCGTCGATTAACGGGAATCGTATACGAACCACATCACATTGTAATTATGTTATGTATACTCGTGTATTTCGGCCGTGTGTGTACACGCGAGTACCGTGTGCATATCCCTTGTTCCGACACGGCGTCGGTATACCACGGTCGTGGTTGTAATGTACGCGGTGTGCGTTGGCGACGGAAGAAGGGTCGGAATCGAACGGCGGGCTGGGACGAGGGTGGGCGAGCTTTACACTCCACAGAGGTTAGCGAATGCGCATTTGTGTGTGTGTGTGTGTGTGAGTGTGTGTGTGTGTGTGTTTTGCGTTTGTGTTTGTGTATAGAACTCACCCCGCGCCCCGAAGCCGTGAACCGTTTAACTCTCATCTGGGAAGAAGGATCGCGCGAATGAATTACATTACGCATTATATACGCGGACCGTGTTCGTGTAAATGCGTAATCCCGCCGCACCCGCCGCCGGATGCCGCCTCGTCATCAGCGTCCTCGGCGGAACACGTTTTTCGAGCCTTTAATTCGACATTTAAAACCCATTGAAAATATCAAATGAAATAAAATTATACACGAAAAAAACGAAATGAAACGTTATCATAACATAATGTTTATGACAGCAAAATAATAATAATAAAAAAAAAAACGTTTATTTCACGGTTTTAAAACGCGATCGTCAACGCGCAGTGTTCAATTCTGACAGTTTGAATGGTTCAATATTTCCGACCGGAACACCATAGTAAACTCGACCATTAAGTATGGATTCCGGCGTATACACACCTGTCCGGCGGTCGAACGTTTGCAGGAATCGACGTATTGATGTCGACGATGGTTTTCACGCGGAGAGGTCATTATTAGTGACTCCGCGCTGGAATACCGAGTCGGCGTTCCACGACTCGCAGGGCCGACGAGAGCATTAGTGGGCCCCGGGGTTGTTCGATTGCGGGCCCTCTTACATATACTAGTAAAGCTAATATATTCATATATACAGGGTGTTTCACGAAGATCTCACATGTTGAATAACTTTTGTTCTATTCAATATTTTTGACTTTTTTTTTTTTTTAATGAATACTATAGCCTAGCACTACAATAAAATTACATACATTTTTTTTTTTTTAACTCAAAATTGAAAATTTTAATTTAGAGTTTGAAAGAAAAAATCAAAATAGCCATTTTGTAAACATGATTTTTAGAAAAATGTTGGTGTTTGAAATTCTTATAAAGGTTGATCCGTTAATTTTCTATGACTTTTTAAAGTTTACGAAAAATCGAATTAAATTGCTTAATAGTTCATTATCTTACTAGTGATATTATCTGATGACTGATAAAGATACATATTATTACATTTTTCGTAAACTTTAAAAAATCATAGAAAATTAACGGATCAACCTTTATAAGAATTTCAAACACCAAAATTTTTCTAAAAATCATGTTTACAAAATGGCTATTTTGAATTTCTTTTCAAACTTTAATATAAAATTTAAAATTTTGAAACTTGAATTTTAAAATAAAAAATACAATTTTAATGTAATTTTATTGTAGCACTAGGCTATAGTATTCATTAAAAAAAAAAAGTTAAAAATATTGAATAAAACAAAAGTTATATAACATGTCAGATCTTCGTGAAACACCCTGTATATATGTATGTACGTATGTATATATACATATAATATGAACACCACTTTTATTAAATTACTCACATTTAAGTTTGATGATATGTGAATTGAATAAATATAATATTTGGTTTACATAAAATATTTTATTAATTGAAGGAAAAATAATATCATACACAAACTATTTAATTTTCACTGACGTAGAATTATACTAAGCTAAAGTGTTCATTTTCTTGTCTTTTTAAAGGTCTTTTTTTAGAGGTTTTTAAAGGTTTTTTCTTGCCTTTTTTTACATAACCTGATAACATTAATAAGTAGCACATTAGCGCACAATACATAAAATCCAATTACATACATTGATCAATCTTGAACAATCATTATAATATCATATACAAATATACAAAATTAAAACACACTACCATGTCAAAATGGTATTTTTCAAGATAGCTCCTAAAATAGACTGTCGATCACTAGAACGAAAGTACGTATATTGTATCTCCCAAAAAACTTCGGAGAAGTAAAAAAAGTCGTCTGTGCTTTACTTAAATTGATTGGAGTACTTGAATTTTGAGGTAAATAAAGAATTTAAATAAATATCAAAATTCTGTGCCTGAGAGACAGAGTTCCATAACATGAGAAAAAAAGATTTTGAATTTCGAGGTAAATAAAGATGTGAAATCAAACCTCAAAATCCTGTGCTTAGTAGATGCCAGAGAGAGAATAAAGTTCCTGTTAAAATTGTGGTAAATAAAGAAGTGAAATCAAATCTCAACATTTTGTGCTAAAACTAGCAAAATTGACTATTGAAAAAAATTTCATCAAATTTTCAAGTGCAAAAAAAAATTGCACAGAACCAAAAATATTTGCCTGCGAAAATTCGCATTTCCAAGAATATACTATAAAGAAGATACATAAACGGTCGTCAGTCCGTTCGTAAATGGCTGTTATTGTAATATGAAATATGAATATTAATAACAACGAGGCTACGAGCTGCAGGGCGGCTAGCGATCAAATGAACTAGTGATGGGCATAATCGAGATATATAATCGAGATATCTCGATTATGAAAATAATCGAGATATTTCGATTATTAAAATTATATCGATTGTATAATCGAATGATTATATTATATTCGAATGATTATAATCGAATGATTAGTAATCGAGATATTAATCGAAATAATCATTCGAAATTTCCAAATGAAATATTAATAATCGAGATATCATATTTAACTATTTATTAATTTTTATACTTTTCAAAGATTTGAACACTTTTATTGAACGTGAAAAAGTATTTAATTAAAAATTAAAATGTTTAAATAAATTTATAACGCATCGAAAGTTTTCTATTATACAGTAGTTATAATAAGTAATAACTAACAATTTACTGTAGTAGAATTTAAAAATCTGTATTTCTTAGTTTCTTGTCAATTGAATACGATTTATTTAAAAATTTAGTTTCTAACGATTGTCTTGATAACTAATTCCATAATTCCCATTACTAAATAGTAAATATTATTCGATATTTCATTCAAAACATTTCGATTATTTTGATCGAGTGATATCTCGATTATTAATATTTCATTTGGAAATTTCGAATGATTAGGTATTTCGAGTGATATCCCGATTATGAAAATGTCTCGATTATTAATATTTCATTTGGAAATTTCGAATGATTATTTCGAGTATTATCTCGATTATGAAAATGTCTCGATTACTAATCATTCGATTATTAAAATCACTCGATTATGCCCATCACTAAAATGAACAGTAGTTTCGTAGTTCGCACTCTGTGTCACACTGACCTCCACCACCGCCGCCGCCGCGGCAACCAATTTCACGCACGCGCACATGGTCGCAACTCAACGCGGTATTGCGAAAGCGAAAAACTGGTAAATTCGGCCGTTCTCCATATACGTTGCATGTAAAAAAAAAAAAAGCTTGTAAGTGAAATGATGGTGGTACAAGTTCTTCCTTCGTCCCTTCGGTCCTCGGGCAAGATATTGGTGATGAATTTATTAAGTTTTAAAGAAATGATGTCTAATTTCTTTAGTATAAAACGATTCTGAGCAAAGCTTCAGTGTAATATAATATATTATTATTTAAATACTGTTTACGTATTTTACGGTTATTTGTATAATTTTTTAAATGCTTGGAAAAATAATCTTGAGTCACGATTATTGATATTTTTTCGTTATTGATAGTTTAGTATAAGAGTAAACTTGTATTAAAATTTCAGAACTTTCTAACAAATACTCAATATTTCATTAGAAATAAACTTAAAAGAAATCAGACAATATCGTAAAAAATCGTATAATAATTTATTAAAGTGTGTATAAAAAAAATCCTGACTCACGATTTTTGAACTTTTGTTAGGATAATTAGGTATGTATATGAGTAAGGTCTATTAATTCGAACTTTTTGTCAAATATTTAAAATTATATTACATAAAAACTTTCAAACAATTTGATAAATTAAAAGTTCTATATTTAAGTCAAAAGTGCTATAATTGTTCTGATTATTGGATAAAATTGTCAAGTTTCTAGCTTCAATACTTTTCGATTTATGACTAAATACCTAAAATCTGAACCGTGAAAATCTCGTTTACGGCGGATTTTTACCTATTTTACCGTTTTTACTCAGTTTTTTGATCGTTAATCTTGATTACTGGAAAAACTATGGAGATTTTGGAAAAGTGACTTCTTTAAAGTACCATCTCAGTTCAATTTCGAGTCTAAAAAGTTGCTGGACGAAACTTTTGGACAAGGATTTCTATACGAAAAAGTTTTTACAGAAAAAAAAAAGAAAAGAAAAAAAATAAACATCATTGTAAAACCATAAGATCCTTCGCTTCACTCAGAATCTAAAATAAAATAGCTGAAATAAAGTTATAGAACTGTTAGTTGAAGAACGAAAACTTGTTTTCATAATATATAAAAATATGTAATTTTTTCATTTATTTTTTAAAATTGTTTTTAGTTACGACACTGTTGCTCGTTCTGACAGTAGATAAAATTTACACCTGGTTATAATATGATAAATGTATTTAAGTAAACCTATTATTTTCTAAAATTATGTTTAATTATCATATATCAAAGTAAATATTTTTTAATATTGACTTGGATGTGCATGTGACTAATTTTATTTTATTTTATTAATATGCATTTTCAATAATTGCACACCATCCGTTTTGAACATCACGAGCCGCCACTGCCTGTATATACCATATATCTCTCTCTTCGCTCTGTGCTACGACACCGGGCCGCCGTTGAGCACAGAATGCTCCTTAGCGAGATCTATCGATCGAACTACTAGCGGCAACAGAGCTATTACTTTAACGTGTTCCGTCGTTTAATTTAAAAGTTATTTCATTTATTTGCACATGATAAAAAAAAGTTTTTATTTAATAAAACATATTTATAATTATTTTTTGTCTCAATAGTCGAGACGACGACGGGCCCCGGTACTCTGGCACCTCCTGCCCCGCCCTCTCGCCGGCCCTGACGACTCGCCAGTCTACCGTCAGCAGGCAGATCGTATGGTTTATCAGTGGAAACCGAGACCGGTGTAGTCGTGTACTGCCGGGGACGCCCGTAGGGGGGTGGAGGGTATTGCGGGCCATTTCTCCCCCTGAGTTTTTTCATGTCTGTAACAAAATCGTGCCGATATCTGTTCATAAATTAATCGATTGCGCCCAACACTGCCGGAAAAGCAGATCGAGCGAATATATTATAAACCGAAACGCTCGATGGCGAACAAAATTACGTATCACTATACGACTTAAAAGCCGTGACGTGGCGAAAACAAGTGGTTAGAATCAAAAACCGCTCACGTTGTAAAAATGCGAAGAATAATTCAACGGTCAAATATCGCACATTAATGTTCGATTTTAGACCATGACCATCAATGATCACTCTAATGAAAGCTGAGACGGGTGATGCTAACTCGGCCTTCTCTCACTTCACTCGTTTGTGATAGGATTCGCTACCCTGGATTCGTCGTGAAACACATTTATCGCATAAACTTAGTTTTAAAAGCCAAGTCGACAGACGTCTATGTTCACGCTATTTTCGTATTTCGAAAATAAATAGAAAAGAAGATTATATTTTTATTTTTATTTTTATACCTTGGTGAAGGCCGAACCCAAACTTCGAGGAAATTCATTTTATAACTATTTTCTCGAAGTGTTTCCATCGTTTTAGCCAGTTGGTTCTAATATAACAGTGAAAATTTAATTACATTGCCTTACCTAATGTAACTAAATTAATTTAAATTTTCATATCAGAAAAGAAAATGCGCTGTTTTAACCCATAAAAAAGTGTGGCTTCATCATATCATGTAAAAAAAAAACTGTGTAGTTTTTACGAACAAAACGAAATAGCAAATAACGTACTTTGTTCATAGTTTTTACTAGAAGCTAAATAAAAAAAAAAAACGTACTTTGTTTTTTTTTACTATCAATAGTATTGATTCAATACATTTATTTTTTTACTATACCTTTGAGTTTTGTAACAGAGCAAACAGAGCAATTATTTAATTAAAACTCTAAGTAGTAGTTAGAACGCTAAGTGAACCACACACACACACACACACACACACACACACACACACACACACACACACACACACACACACACACACACACACACACACACACACACACAAACGGAAACAGCGCGTGCGGGTGTAACTTTCTTTTAACGTGCACATCTGGAAAACATTATTTCATATTGTTTTTTCAGTACGTCACACCGTGGCCGTCGTCTTTTTAACTGCGCCTTCGACTTGACTGTGCGTCGATGTTATTGTTGTCATGTCGTGAAGACGAATCGCAACATATTATCCTGTGACGTGCTGGGAACATCGATATTATTCGTAAACCCTCGTCCTGTGCAATATGACACTACGTACTATCAGTGGCGTATTTTCAAATTTTTCCTTGGGGGAGGAGGGTCCAAAAAATAATAATTTTTATATTCTGAGCAACCCTCTTTACCAGTATCGCTGAATCACAAGTTATAACATAATTAAATATTAATATATTTATAAACACATAATTAATGTAGGTACATAGTAAATGAATATTGCCTTCCTCTATTCTTACGACATAACAGTCATTTAAGACTTATAAATGCAATTTAATATATTTTTTATTTGAGTCTGAAATCTGGTACATACAATTATTACATTATTATTTAAAATACATTACAATTCAGACGAAAATTTAATTTTTTTTTTTCACTTCTGGGGGGGGGTCAAGACCCCCGTAAATACGCCACGACGTAGGGTACAATCACGCGAGACTCGGATGGAATTGTACGCCGTTTTTTTTGTGTTCCGGTTTTCGTACTATTCGATGTAAGCTATCAATAAAATAAATGCATAAGTAATATTGTGTTGACCTACACGTTATGTGGGGCGGTATTTTCTAAACGTACATTATTTCGTGTAACATTTTTGTAGGAAAAAAAAATAGAACACTACTGTTCCGCGAGAGGAATCCATGCATATTCGAATTACGAATTTTGTTCTCTGTTTTTTCTCTTTTTGGTATCGAAATCAAATCATACGCCGTACCGAATCCTCGTCCGTTATTATTATTGTTATTATTATTAATATTATTATTATTAGGCAGCTTGGAAAAATCGTATTACTGCTGATTATTATTATTACGTTTACTTACTGTTTCGATAGTCAAAAATCAAAACGTACAAAAAAAAAATTTAATTTCTAAGTAGTATATCACGACTGTCGATTTTGATTTTCCAAATCCATTACTTATATAAATACGGGTACGCGACATATTTGGAACATAGTGTTAATATTCATAATTTAACGCGGTAAAAAAATTTAAAAAAATTTCGAACCGATAAAACGACCTATTTTCAATGGTAGAGTCTATAATAAAGTTACGATCGGTGATTTAATTTCAACCGGCAATCGACAATCTGTGACGTTGAAAAGGAGAACGTTAATTTAGGGGGGAAGAAAAAAATTCATTTCGGATAAAAACTGAGTCGATATACGTTTGGCGATAATATAATATTAGCTTTCGGTATGCATTGTTTAGTGCGATCGAAGGTAAACATTAATATCGCAGTGTACGATGAATTATTAATCAGATTGGCTTTACTGTTGCGAATCACAACGACGGCTATATTATTGTGAAGACGATCCCGCGGTAAACGATCAACAAATAATAGAATAAAGACGTGTTTGACTGATGTGTTTAGGAAGTAAACATAAATTATGTGTTTGATACGATCCGCTGTGGTGCATAATGCAGTACACACGAGTCCAGTGTTCGGATTGGGGGGCAGGGGTGGGAAGGGGGGCGAAGTTCCTCTACTATTTTTTTTCTCACGTACCCCATCTATTATTATTATCTGGAACAGGGGTACGACGTAACCAAATGCCTGAATTTATTTCTCATCAAATTTAAATCTTTTTTCAACGATACTGTCAATAAAATGTAATTAATTGAAAAATGTTTAATATTATTTTATACTACTCGGTCGAATTGAAAATAAATTAGTGCGGTTTTTACTGTTCCCATAATCACGGTAGTTGCAAAAGCCTATTTTTTTTTTACCTCGTTACACTATAAGAATACAAATTCAATTTTTTTCGTACGAATATTGAATCAAGTGCAGACGACTAAATGTAACACAATGTGAATTATACTTGAGTTTATTCGTTCAAAGTAGAAATGCAGTGTTTAGACTAATTTAGTGATGTTTGGGAAATGTGAAGGGCTTTCTGATGAACGATTCTGCGTTGAATGATTTTGCACTTGGAACGCGATTTTCAGACCATTGAATTCGGCTCCTCTACTCCGTTTTACCCGATTCGAGCACTGCACACACAAGAAGACGGGTGTTTCGACGCCCGGGTAGATTCGAGTCGATTTTTCAAAGGCTCCTGCAGGCGTTTGCCCGTCTCGACGATCACGCCAGCGTGTTTAACGTTACAGCACTTAGGCTCGTTTCACACTTATACGCGGTTTGATCCGGTTCGGTGCGTATTCGATTCGCTTTCGGTAGCCGCCGGAAAAGTGTGAAACGGTGATACGGTGCAGTGTGTTCGGTACCTAATAGATAACCGATAGAACCGAAAGCCCCCTCGACACGAATCGGTTTCGTTCGGTTTCCATTCGGGTCCAGAGTTAACAGAAGCAATTGGTCGTTTACACACGCATACGGTTTAGTTTCGGTTCGGTCACGTTTTCGGCGAGGGAAAAAAATATTATTTCATTTTCATTTTCTCATTTTAAATTTTATAATTTACATATTTTGGCAAATGTAATTCATCAAATGATGTCATCGTAGACATCCTGAAGTACCTAATTTGAAAATAATTTGTCTTCGTGCTCCCTCAATTTCGGAAAAAGGGTATAAAATGCACCAAATACCTAACCCGTTTGGTGAGGATAGGGTGTACCCGGTGCAGTCGATTATTCCTCTTTCGTTTTTTGATTCTTCTATAGAGAAATAACATGGCGGCAATTTGTCTTTTCTCCGTAGTGAGCGTTGCGGTAAAAGTGAGTAAAAAATTCAGTACTGCGTATTCGATGATTCGGTCGTGAAATCAAACCTTATACTAACCGAGTGAGTGTGAAGAGTTTTCATTCGTTTTAAGCACTACCGAAAACGAATCGAATACGCACCGAACCGAATCAAACCGTATAAGTGTGAAACGAGCCTTACGATTTAAATTCTACACGATTAGGCTACGGTTACTATGTATGCGAGTTCTGACGAAAAATTGTTCTGACGAAAAAATCAAACTTGTTTGAACGCTCGACTGTTTCTGACGACTTCGTGTATGTTGTGACTAGAGATGGGAATTTTACCGAAAAAAAAATTTCGGTAAATTTACCGGTAAATTTTACGTAAATTTACGCGAATTTACGTACATTTTTCAATATAGTTTTTTTTTTTTTTTTACCAACTTATTACGAACTCAATAACGTGTTTATAGCACAAATTACTTTGACTACCAGTTACCACACTTGTCCACACTGAACCTAAAGTATTATATTTGAATATGTATAAATATGAATAGTATGATCAATAAATTATGCAAATTTGAAATTAATTGAATTAAGGAAACATTACAAAAATTAACTTATTATAAATATAGATATACGTGCTTCTCTTTATTGGCTATTTCTTTACAGATACTGAGATGCCTGAGTTAAATTAAATGTAAATTCAATTATTATAATATTTATAAACCCATTTAAAGTTTGATTCATAAAACTCATCGTCACTTAAAATATCATGTTCATCTGATAAGTTATCGGATTCAACCAGATCTTCTGTATCATAATTTTCATCTTCAGTATCTTCACTATCATCTTTATTTACAATGTCATCAACATTTTCTACATACTTATCTGTTGCTTATTCACTTACTGACTGAACACAGTTATTTGATACTAAATTGGTGGAACTGATAGAACCGATAATCTCATAGAAATGTCACTAATGTTGATGAGCACATGAAAACATTTGAAATAAGTGGTCACTCGGTTTTTAGAACGGTAAAAAATATTTACCGGGTAAAAAAAATATCAGTTAAATTTACGTAAATTTACCTTACCGGTAAAATTTACCGGGTAAATTTACCAAGCTCCCATCTCTAGTTGTGACGTACACAACGTTACCAGTGTAAACGCTCTCATTGGAAAACAGGCGTTTGTTTGTTTAGACGAATACGTCAGAACACGTCAGAACAATTTTTCGTCAGAACTCGCATACATAGTAACCGTAGCCTTAGGCACCTCTAATTTCGTGTCGTGCAGTATTTCTACAACGTTTCGCGGCGCTGCACCACTCGTTTCATTCTCAAACCGTTGTTGAACGTCCGCGGAAAAAACCGATAGAAATGTGATGTTTGGATTGTTACGCGTTTTGTTGTCGTTGTCGTTGACGAGTGAATAGCTCCGTTTATCGAGTGTAGCGATTGCCGCGGACGACTGGTTTTCAACGGTCGGCCACTCGACGCGAGCGGTCGAAACGGCATTGAACGAATGTCGAAACGGAATTCCGAGAACATTTAATAAAAGTCGCCGATAATGAAAGTCTGCCAAACCGCTGGACCGCCGCTCCTCGCGAGCACTCGCCGAATCGCGCGCGAACAGTAGTTCTCGGATGGTTGTTATTAACGACGACGAGATCAAAGCCTCGCCAAACCAAACAAACGCGCTGAATCCCGACGACGCGACGACTTGACCCGTGGCCCATGGCCGTTTTTTCGTTTTGTTTTTACTACGCAAGTTGTTATCTGTTATTTACTAAGAAATATACATGGTCATGAAGTTAGCCCCCCCACTTTGGCCGATTCACTTCAGACCAGCGCCAATATTTAGCAAATTAATTGCAAATAATTGCAAATTGGTTTTTAGAATTTGCAAATTTAGTGCACGCTCGCAAACTAAAAAAATGATTTGGGGGGGCTAACTTCATGCAGCCCCCCCACTTCGTCCGATCCGTTCCAAACCAACGCCAATATTTAGCAAATTAATTGCAAATAATTGCAAATTGGTTTTTAGAATTTGCAAATCAAAATTGGAATTTTGGCGATTTTTTTTTGCAAATTTGGTCAGCCCCCCCACTTCGTCCGATCCGTTCCAAACCAACGCCAATATTTAGCAAATTAATTGCAAATAATTGCAAATTGGTTTTTAGAATTTGCAAATCAAAATTGGAATTTTGGCGATTTTTTTTTGCAAATTTGGTCAGCCCCCCCACTTCGTCCGATCCGTTCCAAACCAACGCCAATATTTAGAAAATTAATTGCAAATAATTGCAAATTGGTTTTTAGAATTCGCAAATCAAAAGTATTTGCAACAATTTGCAGCCCCCAAAAATTAAATTTTAACTACATTTTTACCGTAGTTTTACAATAATATTTTTTATACTTATTATAAAAATCATAAAATATATACGAAATATTTTTTAGAATTTGCAAATGTAAATTGTAATTTACAAAATAATTAGTAGGTACAATTCTGTATAATATTAATAACTAACGAAAAATTTTTTTTCAAATGGCAAAAAATGGCTCAGAAATAATTTATAAAATTAATGTGGAAATAATATGAAACTAATATGAAACTAATAAAAAACATAATAATTAGTTAAAATGTATTATATAAATAATATAATTTAAAAAAATCATATATAAAAAAAATATTTATAAATTTAATAAATAAAATTGTATGATTAAAAAATATAAAAAACAGAGATTTATCATTTTGAATGAAACTACTATATTTAATATACATATCTTTAGTCACTTTAATTTTTAGTTTTTATTAGCATTGATCATTTTATTGAATACAGATTTTTTATTAAACATAGATTCTTTTAACAAATATATATTTTATATCGATTTTTTATCAAATATAGATTTTTATTAAATACAGATTTTTTAATTAAATACTGATTTTTTTTTGAATTTCAACGGTTTTATCAAATATAGATTTTTTGTTTAATACACACAGCTCCCCACTTTTATTATCTAAAAATAATGTAGGTTTACTAGGTATATGTATTTAAAAGTTATAAGAATAATTAATAACAATTATTTATACATAAATAATTAATACATTTAATTTAAATTAAAATTAAAGTATTGAATTAATTTTAAATAAAAACAATTTATTTAATATACCAATTTAAGATTATAAATACAAAATATCAAAACACTAAAAGTAATTAAAATCAACTAAAAGTAAAAATTATGTTTATTGAAAATTATTAAAAGTAAAATATTTATAAATAGTGTATAAATAATGTAGGTATATTACAGAAGCTCGAGACTGTTTAGTAGCATGGTGTAATAAATAAGAGAAACAAAATACAAAGAATAAAATATGATATTAAAATATAATATGGTATTAAAAGAATTTTTTTTTATCATTTTCAAAAACTAAAATTAATAAGGAACTTTTTTAAAATGTAAAAATACGATTTGACAAAATAATGTAATTTACGAAATATTCACTAAAACTTTTTTTATTTATACATAACATAATTAATAGGTACTTAGAAAATAATGTTTTAATTTATTTTAATCCATACATTAACATATGGGTATTTATATACGTGTTTTTTGGATTACGACATATGGCAACTTTTTTTTGAAGATCGTTGTGGACTTCCCACTGGCCTCCTATACGTCGGGTGTACGATACATAATGTCCAGGTACATAAGATATTGCTCCATATAATATATAACTGCAACATATAATTAATACAATTCTAAATTTCAATTATCTAATTATGTAGGTTCCAATAAATGGTAAAGTTGATCATTTATATACTTACGTTATATTATTGACTTCTACTTCCAAAGGGAAATCTGTCAACATTGTTATTGCTTCATACATATCTGTTTCAATGAAAAGATGTTCATGTAGTTTCCTTTTAGAGACAGCATCATGACCACATTCTGAGCACTCAATTAGGATCTCTTTGCAATATTGTTTTAAATCTTTTTGAAGATTTAAGAAACTATTACTAAGTTTAACAATTATTGTTGAGGACCCAATTTCTTTCACCATACAGTTGTTATTTGAACATTTTATTATTTGCGTAGATGATGGACTATTTTTCATTAGATCATTAATTATATGAAGTACATTGCATTCAGCGTTAATAAGTATAATATCATTAAGTCCTGAATCACTGTTGAATATTTTTTTTAAAATAAAAAGGCGTTTTTTGTAAATAATAGAACTTGGTCCATTTTTAGCCAATTCTTCACAAAATAGCAATAGTTCATTAGAACTTTTTTTCATATATTCTTGATAATATTTGCTATCAGTATATGCCATAGCAAGAATAATACATACTGAGTCAAAAGCACAGGTGTTGGACACTAAATATCTTTTTTTATTTATTTTAATTGGTGTTTTCATATTGCCGTTAATTAATAATGTCTGATATTTGGACCGCAAACTTTTATTTAATATCCTTTCAATTTCAGGAGTCGAATCCATGTATTTAGTACTCTTTTTTTTCTTTTTGGCCAAACTTAGATTTGTATTAGGATTCTTTCCTTTTCCTCGCCAGTTTTCAATATCATCATTTGAACTTTCAAATGAACTTGAAGTAGTCTCATTTTCATTTGTTTTAGTATTGAAATCACTTTCTTTGTAAAAATGTAATTCTAGATCATCGTCTTTTGAGTCACAAGTATAATCAATATCGTCAAAAAGTGAATTATTACTGTGTTTAAAATCATTATGTATATCAGTAGATTTTTCAATTATTATTGAATTTTGGGTGTCCTCTTCTTTGTTCTGATTAATTTCGTTTGAATCACCATAACCGTTATTATTCAAATTGTCTTCATTGTAATCGGAAACATTACTATCAGAGTCATTGTTAGCACTGTTACCATTACCATTACCACTATAACATGCTTTCTTATGAATTTTGTTCTTGGGTTTTTCACTGTCATGACGTGTATATCTTATCTGTTTACTTCTGAATAATTTGCTATGTTCGTTAATACTTTGAACATGACGAATTACGAAACGGTCAGCAGTCATTGGTTTTTCAAAAAACCTTAATACTTCATTTTTGAGTTTATTGAAATCGTTCTCAACCGATGAACTGGTAGCAATAACATAAGGCGATTTAAATTTATCAGTCATCACTCCAGTCCATAGAGGAAAATCATAGCAATAACGTTTCAAATCTTTTATTAATCCTGGTAAGTAGTATGCTGATTCCCTATTGCCTTCAATTAATGCATCAATATTACTTTCATTTTCTACTTCATCAATGAAAATCTTAACTTCGTCTTGCTCATGGATTGTTATTGGATTTTCATCTAACTCCTCACTTGCATTTTCTAAATGTTGGATTTCCAGTTCCTCAGAGTTATTTTCGTTGTCGTATGATGTAGAGTCTTTCATTAATGACAATAAAAATATTCTACTACTTTCTGAAGAATTTGGTGTCGTATTGTTGTCATCTAGATAACCATCTGTGGGACTTAAAATAACTGTCATTAATGATTTCAATATCTGTTTGAACATTTCTAACGTTGTTGAAGTTAATAACAATCGAAATCCGCGTACATAAAATTCTTTTAATCGTTTGTTTCTAATTCCATTAAGTATTTTTAAACGGCAAAACAGTTTAATCATATGAGAAACGTCTATTCTAATGAAACACGGTGGTATATCACAGGTTGAACCGATCAGATTTGAAAAACAATTTTTTACGTAAGTCCTAAGATCACTTGAACAAAATGATCTGCACATGGCTCCGAGAAGAGCTTTTGAATAATCTGAAACTGCCTCGTTTGGTGGATTTGCTCCAGATTTGATCCACAAATCTAGCCAAAAAGATATTGTAATTGTGTCATGCCTTTCTGATATCATCTGGCTCACAGGAAAATGTCCAAACCCTTGACTAACAACCGCTTCATACAAAAATATATCTCCAGATATAAGGTTTAAGCTTGTACGCTTTAATTTTTTGACTAGACTTCCGGTAGCATCAACAGACAGTCTACAATATTCCTTATGTAAGTCCCTGTATATTAGTAATTGATGATTGGTCCAGTAATGTACACATAAAGGATCACATCCTATATTGTGAATGTTTCCAGCTAACGATGTATGTTTTAATTCGACTAACGATTCCAAAACATTTTTTTTTGGAATTTTAAGTAAATTGTCGGTATAATTTTGCTTAGCCTTACTTAAAACATTATTTGTATACAAATTAGGAGGTGAAATACAATTAAAATCCATATCTTTGGTATTTTTTCTTCTCCAATTTGCAGGGATATCTGTGGCCAACTCCTCGCCTATTTTCAATCTTTTTGAACCCATAAGAGGTCTTTTTGAATAATGATTACGCTCTTCCCCTCGAGTATCTTTTGTTAAAATATGCACTTCCAATGGTTCAAGATTTTCAGGTTTTTTATAGCACCATCCAAATAAAACTTCATCGCAATCCTTACATTTGGCTTGGAAACTTATAAAATATTTTGCGTTATTAATATCCATACTAACTTTTGCTCTCTTATAAATATAATTGCAGGGTAGCTTATGTTTTTTAATAAAAGCGTCATTTATAACATCTGCCCATGCATATTGCTTCAATATACTATAAGATCTTGATGTTTCTTTTTTTTTGTATCGCATAGTACATGGTATTATACTTGAGTATTTGTCATAAGGAATAGTAAAATAAAAATCAACCCTATTCCCTTCTGCCTCAGTATCTGAATCATTTGATGATTCAGAACCTTTGTTGTGAATTACACGTGGCGGTGATTTTTGGATACCACATAAATCACGAAGCCGATTTTGCCATCCGTAACGGTTTTGATAAACGCATATGTAGAGACTATTTGGAGTCATTTTATTTTGAATATCAAGTGATAATTCAGTCCATATTTTATCTGACACAGGTTTTAATTGTTCTCCTATAAAAATCAGATGTTTTTTCTTTGAGAGAACTTCAAAAACAATTTCAGGATTGATTGCTGGTTTTCTACCTGCTTTCTTATTATTCTGTATAAAAAAAAATATTCTTAATATAATTATAATTAAATTCACAAACACTACCTATGAACAACCATAATATTATTTTGTCATAACAGTTCAATACACTAAAGTTAACTTACCATTATAAACACGATGTATTAAGGTTAGTAAAATTCAAAAGTATACGACTGGACGTCTGGACTGCAAATGACTAGGGACGTTGCGATACTACCGATACCAGTAAAGTATCGATACTTTTCTTTCGATACAAGTACTTTTTGTATCGATACCATGGGTTCGATACTTTACTCATATCGATAAAAAAGTACTGGTATCGAATGAATGGTATCGAAACATTTTACCGCCATATCAGTTCAAAAGTACTTGAATAGTCGATTGTTAGTAGGTATTTAAATAAGATAGTATTAAAAATACTATTATAAAAATGTATTTTACGTATACTCACAAAGTATAAATTCAATCTCATTAATAAAATGATTTTTTTAAGCAATTGTATAGCCTTGAAAATAAGGTAAAAATGTATCTTTGTCCTTTGATACTTCATACAATCATACTCATGAAATTATTTAACACTGTCTAGGAAAAAGTAAGTTGTCCCTAGCGGAAAAATTTAAAATTGTTTATAGACATCATTCATATTTCAGTATTTTGGATAGAAAAATGTCATGTTCAAGATTTAGAATTCTTTCATATATTGAAAAAGAAAGTATTAAATATAAACAAATAATTTCATTCGAATATTCGATATATAGTCCTATAAAGTCATATCGGTCCTTTTGTTTAGGTATTTTACCCATATCAGTATTTTAATTCGATTCGATACTGTTTTTTCGATACCTACTCATATCGGTCCTTTTATTTCGATATTTTACTCATATGAGTATTTTCATTCGATTCGATACCAAGTAAAAGTATCGATACTTTTCTTTCGATATCACGTCCCTACAAATGACAACACAATCATATTATTGTTGTCTACAGAGATCGTCAATGGCATATCTAGACGATGCCACTACACAAAAAATAGGAAAACCCGAAGAAGTACAGCACGCAAGTAACGACAGGTCAACCATGCGATAAGAAATAACAATAGGCACCGTTTAAACACTATTATAACACGATGCGTTATGGCCATAAGCATTTTTATATTTTTCACTAAAATAGCTAAAATATTATTTATATTAAGAACTCTACTAAATCTATTAAATCAAAAAACATTTTAAAAAAGTAAAGATATTACGTACCTAATTACGAGTTCGTAGTAGGCAGGGGTTAAAGTGGGAAAAAATTCCAGAGGAAACTAATGTCTCCATATAGTTTTAAGCGTTCCATATATAATTTTATGTATAATGTCCAATGTATAAAGGCCTAATTTGTTAAAGGGGACGCTTTTTAACCGCCGTCAGAGGTAGGAGAGCTGAGTCCTCCTGCGTCCCCCACTTTAACCCCTGGTAGTAGGTAACTATATTAAATAATACCGTACCTACCTATGTCGTTTAATTCGGTCTATACCTCTATAACAATACGTCACATGACAGTAGAGTAAAATAACTCTTTATACCTAGGCAACTCTATATAATATTATTATAACAAGACCCTAGTCGTTAGAAAAAGAGTTCTTTTAGGTCCGTTTTTTAGCATAGCTGATATTTTTATCAAACCATACAATTTGATTATATTTTTTTTGTATAACCAAATGTTACTATTAAGCTACAATTTGATACTTACCTATTCACACGTACAAACGTTTAGAAATATATTGTACCAGGTACCGATTGTAAAATAACTCTAAAGCTGCTTACACACTAGGCGAACTATTCGCGCGCGAACGCGATTAAAAATCGCGGCGATTTAAATTCGCTTCAACACAAAGCTTACACACTAGACGAACTATTCGCGCGCGAACGCGATTTTAAATCGCTACGATATAAATTATCTTCATCTAAAAGATTACTCACCAGACACACGTGGTTAAAATCGCGCAAAAAATACATCATTACCTCGTGGTTCCTCATTCGATCACGATCTCGCATTGCCGCTCGTACAAAAGTATTTTAATTAAATTAAATATATTAAATAAATAAAAATGGTTTTATTGAATCGAGCTCAAACTGTTTGCATTGCATACTTATTATTAAAAAAAAAACAAAAAAAACAAACAAATAGGCGATTTTGGGTTCATCCTCTAAATATTAAAAGGCCACGGGAAGGCCAATTCCTGGTGACATTTATGACACTAAGATGTCACCCTGACGAGTTTTTTAAGTACTATCGTATGTCTATTTCAACATTTGATGAATTGGTAAGTGACCAAAAATTATAAATCGCGGCGTCTTACAGCGAACAAATCGCCCAGTGTGAATAGTCCCCGTCAAAACAATGTGTTTAATTTTAGACGCCAGAGGCGATTAATCGACCAAAATTAAACATGCGCGATCAAAAGCGAACGGCAGCGATTTATTTTCGTTAGGGTTTTATAGTGTGAATGGTTTCATAAGAAACCAGCAGTTCAATTTTGAACGATTATTCGCGGCGATTTAAAATCGCGTTCGCGCGCGAATAGTTCGCCTAGTGTGTAAGCAGCTTAAACGAATATTTAAAAAATAAATAAAAAATAGAAAATAAATTAAGTATAACGACTTCATTAAATCATATAAAAATTAAAATCGCAAAAATTTGAAAACGCTAGTTTTAAAAGAATCTCTTGTATGGCTGTATCATATTATACATTGATTATATTCTTTTAATAAAAGGTACATACTATTCTTAATAACTTTAAATATTTCTAAACTTACCATTTTTAACAAGATGTAATAATTTCAAATCAAATAACAACAATGCACAAGCTATCGTAAAAATATATACTAGCAATTAAATAGAATATAGGAACATGCGACTGCACTGGACTTCGAAAGAGAACAGAGTCACTGTAATTTTAACTAAATAATATTGTTTTCATTCGGTAAAGTCCTCCACATAATATTATTGTGTCTACGGAAATCGACGACGCCCGAGCTACTACGAAAAAAATAGAAAAACCCAAAAGAATACAGCACGCGAGTGACAACGCAACGCGATAAGAAATTACAATATAGTCACTATCTTAAATAATAATTAAGTCGAACATTACATAATACGTTATGCCGTATTTAAGTACCTATTATAATTTATAATATTCCAACCTGCCTGTAATTTTAGTTTTTTCATATGGCGTTGAGCTGTAGGCCCTAAGGCATAACTAAGTTCTGACGCCATGGACTTATGCATAAAAATAATACATTATGAATTATAAATAATAATTGTTATTTTATGTTTAAATAATATACAAAGTTGTCAACATTTAAACATGATAATGTGAGAAAAAAAAATATTTCGTATATGTTTTATGATTTTTATAATATAAAAAATATTATTGTAAAACTACGGTAAAAATGTAGTTAAGCAAATTGTTGAAAATACTTTAAAAAAACTTAGTACTTGGTACTTAGTTTGCAAAATATTGAAACCAATTTGGAGTCGATCGGCTGAGTGGTGGGGCTGACCAAATTTGCAAAAAAAATCGCCAAAATTCCAATTTTGATTTGCAAATTCTAAAAACCAATTTGCAATTATTTGCAATTAATTTGCTAAATATTGGCGTTGGTTTGGAACGGATCGGACGAAGTGGGGGGGCTGACCAAATTTGCAAAAAAAAATCGCCAAAATTCCAATTTTGATTTGCAAATTCTAAAAACCAATTTGCAATTATTTGCAATTAATTTGCTAAATATTGGCGTTGGTTTGGAACGGATCGGACGAAGTGGGGGGGCTGCATGAAGTTAGCCCCCCCAAATCATTTTTTTAGTTTGCGAGCGTGCACTAAATTTGCAAATTCTAAAAACCAATTTGCAATTATTTGCAATTAATTTGCTAAATATTGGCGCTGGTCTGAAGTGAATCGGCCAAAGTGGGGGGGCTAACTTCATGACCATGAAATATACTTAAACACATATTTTAATCTGAAGAAAATGATTTCGGTTCATATCTACTAAGTGTGATTAGTAGGGCTAGGATTTATATGCATTTGCATGTTTTTTTCCCAAGTCCAAATCGATTGTTTGTCAGATTTGTCCACGATTTTGCTTACTCTCGTTTAAATAAAATCAATTTTTTTTTTTGCATATTTTTGCATATTTTGAACACAATGCATATAATTGCATATTTATAGATTTTGAGGTTTTTTTATTTTTTTTTAACTTAAATTTTTAAATTTTTATAAATTATTGTTAATTTTAAATGGCGTTTATTTCATAATACCGATAGTTTTTGGTTTATCAATAACCTCGTGTGATGTGGAAAGGAGTTTTAGTCACTATAAATCTATTCTACGTTCAAATCGCCGGTCATTCATATTTGAAAATTTGAAACAACATATCATGGTAGGTAGCGTGTAATAATATAAACTAATATTTAATGTAATTATATAAATTAATGTAATAATAATAAATTATGAATTACGATAAAAATATATATCTAGAAATAATAAAAATTTGTTTTTGCATATTTTTGAATATTTTGGTAAATCAAATGCATATTTTACAATTTGTTATTCCATATAAATCCTAGCCCTAGTGGTTAGATACATTTTGTTCTTTAAAATGTTGCGATGAATTCGTGATAATTTTGGGAGCTTAGTCGTAGTAATACTGTTTCAGATATCAGAGATATATTATAATTAGACGAATAGACATTGTTTCGTAACGTAATATTAAATTTTAGGTAAATAAACAATGATTCCACTGTTCGGAGAACAGAGAGAGAACTAGAGATATCACTGAGTAAGAGAACGGGGTATTTCCACCAGTGAATTTGGTTTTAAGGGAAGAAGGGTGGACACGCATTGGTCAATCACTAAAAAATGGCCTGCGGCACACGCGTATATTATATCACGTGCGCACAAACGTAATATTAGTATCTCCGGCGTCGTGCAATATTAATCGTATTGATTTTCGATCTATTTGGATCGAGTCGATTTACGCGAAAATCACTGCTAAAAAACACAACAGTCTTATTGGTTGGTTATTATTACCGTTACTTTTACGGTCCCCGAAAATTATACACAACACATTTTTCTACGTAATAATCGGATGGAAACGGGAGTTTTTACAAACGTTATTTCACTTGGTCACGCTTTTTGTGCGGAGGCGACGACAATAATAATATAATGTGTTGTGCGCTGTGTACGTACGTTCGGTGGGCATCCGGAAAAACGACAACGTTTTTGTCGCCAGCATAAGTTTAACACCGTATAACTCTAAAACGAACGAACAAAAAAAAAAAAGAAAAAAAAGTTTGGTACGTCCTGTACCGAGTATTGTTGTTTAATTGCTGGTGAAAGTTTTCATAAATTCAACTTAGCGTTCAAACGAAATAATTTACGATTTTCATTGTTTCCTTTTTTTTTTCGCTATGATTACACGCTCTTTATTCACAAGTTCTTATATAATATGTACTTGTACGCGCACACACATAATATTATATTTAAATACGTCTCAACCATAGTGTGCGGAGAATGTTGACGTCGAAACGTTTTCTCGGAGTGAATCCTTCAAAAAACGAGATCGTTTCATAATGTGTGGACATCGTTAAAATCAACACTAAAAGTTCAGCGAATCAAAACAAAAAAAAAAAAATAATAATAATAATAAAAAAATCAAATAAAATAAAAGATTACTCGGCGCGGCGCGAAAATGTTCGAGCGTATAAACAAAGCGTACTACACGTGTAGTAATGCCGTTGCGCGTGTCATGATATTTGCGAACGAAAATGCGACAACGCTCAATTTTTTGTGCCTATGGCGTGGCGTGGTATTGGCGTACAACAAAAAGTGATGGCGGAAGGTTAGGTTAGGGTGGCGGAAGGTTTAATAGTAATATGAATAATCAAATAATTGTTCTGGGTTAATCAATTTATTTATAAAAATTTTAAATACATTTCTGTTGCCAAACAACCTCGTCACTCTTCTTCGTCCGGCCGTCCGGGTAAACATCAATAATTACTACTTTTTTCTATCTTCATCCGTTTTGATTCAGTAATTTCAGTCAAAATAAATAATACAAACACAATATTTTATTACGATTTTCCACTTCTTTTCGATGGACATATTGTTTTATGTAAACGCTAAAAACTTTAGAATTATTCAACGAATGCTAAAAATTCAGATATAAATCCAACATCTTGAATTCGTCTTTTAAGTTTGAAAACTTATTATATTATGATAATACCCTTTTATAATTATATTTTCATGTTTAAGATTGTAGTTATTCGATTATTAATCGATTGTTCAATTATTCGATTATTCGATTATTTATCATTCGTTAAAAATAATCGATTAATAAAAATAATCGCACGGTCCTACTCGGGGGCTGAAAAGTCACGCGACAGACGTGGCATCGACGACGACCGCGATAACGCGTCGAAATGAAAAATCAATATCACTCGTGTGTGTGTGTGTGTTGTATTATAGCCTTATCCGTTTATTATAAATTATGCATATGAATATAAATATATATTTATATATATAAAGTATACAATATATATATAGTAGGTAGTCGTACATTATATATCGTATAGTCAACACGTTAAAACATAATATATTATTATAAATAGATATAAATACACGACATATAACACTCGGAGATATCATAAGTACTAACTCGCACAGTTTGAATAAAAATGAATGAAAACCAAAAAGAGTCGCGATGTCATTCGGTGATGTTTCGATCGTTTCCGTCGCGGACATTGTTTGACAAAACGAGTGTTATGCGCGCGGACGATTGCGATGAATGATTTTATTACGATCAAATATATGTATAGACGGATATAATAATATTATTAACGTCAGAAAAACAAAAGTCTTATTCGTAAAACCGACCCGAATACGGATTGTAATTGTTGAGAAAAAAATAAAAAATTTGGCGGACGCGCCTCGAGTGGAGTATGTGAAAAATTACGGTGTCGTTCAAGTCGACTTTTGACACGGGTGCCCCCCCGCGCGCGGTTATCGGCCGAGGACGCGTGTTTCGTTTTCTCTAATCAAATGAGTCACCCACCATAACTACTGTCGGAAAACGATAGATGACCAAACGAACGTGATGAAATATATTCGCTCGAACGACATATCGGGCTCTTTATTTAGGCACGGCAAAAAACTCGCTCGTCGTTTATTTTCAACAAACTTTTTTCCCACTGCGCGTCCGACGTGTGTGTGTGTGTGTGTGTGTATTTATTCTACGTCTATATATACACTTAAATGATATATAATATTATGTCCTGTAGTGTGTGACGGTTTTGAGTGGTGCGGAGACCGAACGTAAACAATATTGTACGACGACGATTCGTTTTGACTTATTTGCTTTTTGCGGGTTCGTTTCGACGGTACGAATCAAAACAAACGCGTGCGTTACCGCGATTTCACCGTGAGCAGATAAGTTTTGATGGCCATGGGCCGGAACCAAATGATTTCCGACGCCGTGTCGTTCAAGTCCGGTTCTTGAGCTTGCGACTTGACGCCTTGGTGATTCCAACGGTAACGGTCCAGATCTTGTTTGGCCAAATTCGCGCCCAGCGTCAGTTCTTTGTACTCCGTTATGTTCCAGTTCGGGAACAACCACTGAAACAGAAACCGTTTTTAATCACTCTGCAGAGCACGTTTCAAAAGCGTATACCATGCATAAGAATAAGTACACACAAATCTTGTAAAAAAATAATAAAAATATTATCGCTATCGGCGACAAAGTCAGGAATTTTCATCGGCAGCACATATACTTCCTATATATATTTTATAATATTTATTTTATTTTGATTTTACACGTAAAAAATCATTTTTAGTATTTTGTTTTATTTTTTCTACAAAACATCGTCTCTCCTTTTCTCGATTTCTGTGGCACAACATCTAGAATCCCTTCGCGTTTAATATTAGGTTACTTATGTGCGAATAACTAACAATGTTTATCCATTTAGGGTACCACAAGTCTGCAAAACTCATATACTTACCATAATGTGCATGTTAATTATTCATATTTTAGTGAAATACCATTATTGCGTATAATTAACAATGATATCGCGTGAAAGTTTTTCCAATTCATATTTCCCAAACTATTTTCCTCTATCAAATTAAAAAATATATATATCAAACGAATTTTCCAAACAGAATAACTCCAATTTTTCCGAGTTGTATTTTCATCATTTAATATGCGTTCCGTCAAATAGTAATAAATATACACTATAATATGTTAAAATGAAAAACAATTGATAAAAATTGATAGCAAAAGCTAATAGATTTTCCGCAAATCTATCTATGTGAGCAATGTTATGTAATTTCAAATAAACAATCAAAAAGAAATATTTTTAAAAAAAAAAGGCCATCGGTGGGAATCCGTCCTTTATACCTCAATCGTGAAAACATGTTATATATTACCATAGTAACCAATTATATTTAGTACCGGTATCGTTGTGAACTTTACTTAGATATTTTAAATTAAAAAAATAAATAAATAAATAAAACCTGTTTAAAAGACGCCCGAATCCTGAGCCGCACTCGCTACCTGGTTATTTATTTTATTTAACGACCAAACACTGGCGTAGTACGAAAACTGGGGCAAAGAAAAGGTTGCCAAAAAAAAAAAAAATCGCGAAAATCCGCGCTTCTGTGCGATACGAAAACAAAAAAAGTCCAACATCGGCGTTTAGTCGCCCCGATCCGTTCGTTTAACGGCACACATTCGTCTTTAAATCCTAGCCTTACCCGCCGATAAGGTCGATTTTATTGTTTCGCCGCCGCCGAAACGATGACTCGTCACATCCGATCGGCTTACGGAAATCTCTCTAAAACGGGTATCTCGTAAAAACCAAATCGTACGCACGTCACCGCGTGCGTGCGAGCGTATTTTCATAATATGCGACGTTCTTTCGTTCGAACGATCGGACAAAAACGTTTCGTACCGATTTTGGCTGTTCTTTTGTTTTCCCGACGTTGAACCGTTTCAACGGTCACTGTACTACGTCTAGACACGGCGTTTTACACGCGGACGGACGGGCCTTTCAGAACTCTCACGGTAGCCCCGCGCCCGCAGTGCCTATCGGAGCCCGAACGTGAAAGCCTCTTTACGCGAAACGAAACGAATACGCGTGTCGACAAAAGTGATAAAACCGTCTCAAAACGGCTTTTTGGACGACTCGACGCAAACGAAAAGCAATCGACTTCGACAAAACTATGACTTTGATTGTCGTCGTTGTTATTGCAGTAAACAGTAAATATTTTCGATTTAAACGTTACACATTAGAACAATGCGTGTGACTTTTTGGTGTCTGATAGCAATTTTTTATCCGTGGCTCTTATAAACGTTATTTACCTATTTCCCCACACATGTATTATATTCACGCACTAGTCGATAGCTCATTTTTTATTTGTCGTCTACACCACATTTCTGCGATTTTCTTTAAGCTTGTAAACCACGACACAGAACACATTGTCGTGTTCTAATTTTTACATTTAAAATAATTTCTTTTTCTTTATATACAGGGTGCGGCATAATGGACTCCCACATTTCCGAGGTGAATTAAAAAAAAAAAACTATACAAGATATGGAATTTTTTTTTTATTTATTAAAACTAAATTAAATAAGGTGTTTTTTAAAGTTATTTTTTTAAAATAATGTCGTCTAAATGATTGC